>CM060944.1:124455840-125705840 GCA_030765085.1 Allium cepa
TGAATGATTGGTTAAAAATCTTTGAATTTACAGTAAGGTTCAATTTGGGTCAAAATTTTATGTTTTCAATTTTAATTTTGATTTCATAATTGAATTGCAAATAGTAAACCATGATTTTTGAAGTTTGTATCATGATTTTTAGATTAGTATTTAGTGTGGATTTGGGGTTTTTCAGTTTTGGACATTTTGGTCGAATGGTGGCGAACGACGGCGAAATTGGGTACATGGTTGAGCTCGAAGGTGGAGGGGGCAACGGAGATCATGGGAAAATTGCTTTGATAATTTATTGAGGAGTGTTTTTGCCATAATTTAACGAAATAAGGTTTAATATCCTATAAATGTCATCGTTGTTCATTTGGGTTTCACGGCGTCGTAACGCAATCGGAGGCGATCGCTTTGTGGCTGTAGGATCAGGAGATCGAGGTGATGTTTGGGCAAGAACGGCGAGGAGTTTATGGGTTTTGATCGTTGGTGAAAATGGTGTTTGATGGTGATGTTGCTTCAGGTAGTTGTGGGTTGGAGTCGAAATTTCGATTCTCGATCTTATAAAAGTCTGGGTTGTGCGTTGTGTCGTAGGGGTCGAGTACGACTTAGTAGAGGCCGAAGTGGACTTCAACGCGGGACAGATTGGTGGTGCACATTGATGTGCATGGTTGCATGCACTATGGAATTGGGTTTTGGGAGAAGAAGGAGAAGGCTCGAAGTTTGTTTCGTGTTATCTGATGTTGTGCTCGAAGTAGCTATAAGTTTGGGGATACTCGCGGTATACACGGGGGATGTCAGTGGGTTGCTCGAGTTTGTTGAGACAGATTTTTGTTTTGGATTCAGCAGTTTAAAGTTTAAAGTTTAAGTTTAAAAGGTTTTAAAAATGTAACAGTAAAGTTTTAAAAAGTTTTGAAAACAAAGGAATTTGATTTTATAGATAATACAAGTTTAAACAAAATAAAACAAGTTTTACTTATAAACTAATTTGTTTCCAAGTTTTAAACAAGATCTTATATTTTGAAATATATAAATTTTGAAGTAAATAAGTGAAAATTTTAATAATAAAGTTGTACTAAATTTTATTTAATAACTTTGAAAATTTAAGATTTAAAGGTTGATTTTAATGTTTAAATTATTTTAATTATAATTGATTTAAATTATTTTAATTATTATTTTAATATTTAAATTTTATTCAAGTCGTTTGGAGTTCGCATGCGCAAGTTATAGGCAAATTATTTCACCTAAGAAAGGGATCGTATAAATAGGGATCGATATAAAAAGGATTGGCATATTTCAGCCAAGCAAGTACATCTCGGTGGGAAACAATCAATATCTCAAAATCCACAAGTCCAATGCATATAAAATTTTATGAGCAAGATATGGGGACCCTAGGGAGCCTACTCAAGGGATCAAACGTCAAAAGGATGAAAAAAGAGGGATCGACCTTCTTTCCTCTAAGGGATCAATTAAACCCAAGCAAAGATCAATCAATATCTCAACTTTTACACATCCAATTGACAAGAAACTTGGAGGACAAGCTAATTACAACATATGGAACACTATATAGGGATCACATATCATTCGAAGCAAGTTGGAGGGATCGGTATATATCCTTACATAGGGATCGGCCATAATCAGCCTTCACAACATATTGCAACAAAGATTGGTCAATAACTCGAGTTCTACTAATCCGCTTGGCATGTAACTTGAAGGCTAAGCATAGTACAATATGGAGAAGCTCCCCTATGGATTGCATGGCATTTGGAAGAGATTGAAGGGATCGGCAGAAATTAGAATTCAAGCAACACTGCATCACGGAAAATGCGATATCTCACAAACCATACATCAGAATTGCATGAAACATGGAGAGTGGGTAGCTAACATCATGGGGCATCCCCCATAGGGATTGCAATCCATTTTAACATACTAATATGGATCCGTACCGATCCCTATTGGGGCCTCAATGGGCCTGGAAATTTTTGGGTGCTTTCATCTTGGTCTCCCAAACCTTAAAATTTTAGCCTGATCCATGCACGTCCTCCTTTATAAATACAGTAAGCATGGCATTGAAACATTATCTTTTTTTGCTTCTCTTTATCTTCAACCTAGGCTACACTGCCTATTTTATTCTTGTATTTCATTTTGTAACTGTAAACAAACTTCGGTATAATAAAAAGGATTATTTGGGATTGGACGTAGGTCGGAGTTAGCCGAACCACTATATATCTTGTTGCTTTTTACTTGCTTTTTGATTATTTTAATTTTTTCTTCATTTATTTTTCTTCATATTTCTGTAATTGGATTATATTAGCATTTTTACATAATTGGGTGTGGTAACCAATTTTGACGCCAACAGCTCTAAACTTGTCCACCATTAATATTTATCCATACGATATTTATTAGTGTGAGGTTCCTACAAAATAGGCACTTTCCATGTATGGAAAGTTCAGTTTGGTATGAAATGATTAGGTAAGAAACTCCCTATCGAAGCATTTTCCCTGTTTGATGCTCTCCCTATCGAATAGTTTCTCCTATTCCACACTTACTTCCTATAAAACTATTTCTCATTTTCCTTTGAAGACGATCTTTTTCGTGTTATAACATCTTCTTTTTAAGTGGAAACTGAGTGAGACTAGGACCGTTAATCGATATTGTCAAGTAGAATATTTCAATTCCCTTGTATTTTCTATTCAGATATTGTTAGTAGCTCTCCATGTTAGGACCTACATCGGTTAGGCAGTGGATCGATTTAATAATGACAACCTTTTCCTAATTTGTAGCTTGGATTGAGATGCAATTTTAACAAAGGCTCATATTCTAACCTTAACGTATTTTCTAACTAGTAGTTGTTTTCCAAGACTATGCCAAATTTTCCATAACACTTTTCAATTTAAAGTATGCTTATGGATATGAAGTGTGCTTTATTCGAGACCTAATCATTTTGAAAGAATGGTGCAGTCAAGGCAAAATTTCATTATGCACAAGTATGGCTATTCATCTAGCATATATCAAGGGTCTACTCAGCCCGTAAGGGTCACTAACGTCTGCTCTTATGCCCTTAAGCATCTTCATCAAATATCATTCGAAATTTATTCTTTAAAGTAAGTCAAGCCTTTGCATCACAGTCCCTATATTCTATAAGGGTACTCAATCTGCGAAGCATTATACTGATGAAATGATGAAATGAAGTCGGCCCTATCTTTCAGGCATTTTGGAAAATTTACACTCCGCTATCTCTTAGGGAGCTGAGCTTTGTCTCTAAAGATGAAAAATGGGATAATTCTTTACCTCTGGTGAAGTTATACATTATCTCTAAGGTTAATCAACTTTATACTCCATTATCTTCAATGGAGTTGAACCCTCTCTTTAGGGATACCGATGTTTCTGACAGAGCTGAAATAATTTATACATTGTCATCACTAGTAGAGTTGAACGAGTTTACACATCGCTTCCTCTAACAAAGTTGAATGGGTTTACTATAGCAACCTATATTTTGTGAAATTTAATAAGTAACTAATTAAGAAAATGTGGGTTTTGGACAAGGTAAATATCTGGGAGACATTTACTTTTATCATTAGTATTTAAAATAATTGGTGGCTTATTATAATAAGTATTTGGGCGTAAATTTACTTATTATGATTCAAATTTAACACATTAGGGAATGAATTGAAATAAGAAACGAGTTAGAAGGCCAAAGGTCAAAATAGGAAAAGTAAAATACGAAAAAAATTAATCCCTATCTTATTCATGCATTCTAGTTTACATAAAAAAAAAGCTTGCAAATTTGTAATGCTCCATAAAATTAACGATAATTAATAAGACTCCAAAAATAGAACTAAAGCAAACAATGGAATTTGGCCATGAAACTTGCACCATTACGCCCGTGGCGATTTTTTGAGCAACTTTCATATTAAATTTTTTGCGATCGGAGTTCAAATGAAGAAGTTATTGACCTTTGAAGTTTCTGAAACAAAAATAATTAAATAACAAAAAAGGAAATAAATATTAATTAATATTGTGCCCCCACCAATCGAGCCTCTCCTTAGGCCAGTCATCTGCCTATAGGGAGCGGTTTAACAATCATATGGTTGGGGCTCGGGTTTGAACCTTGGCCAAATTTCTCGGATTTAATTATTTTAATCTAACGTTTATAATTTATTCGAGCATATACAAATACAGGCCTAACCCCTCACTTCCCTTCTCATAGTTTTTGATCAAAACTGTGAAGCTCTACCATTTTCCCTTCTCCACTCTTTCAACTAATTATTAATTATAAAATATTAATTATATATATATATATAATCGGAAAAGGAAAAAAAGATAATGTAGAAGAAGAGAAGAAGCGATTCAATACTATAGAAAAATGTAAATTTCTACAGTTATAAATCTATATTATCCTTAACTTCAAACCTCTTCTTAGATCTGTAATTCTAATAGTATGTATATACCTTATTATAAATATTCTTCGGGGTTTGAAAGAAAATCTAGTATGTTGAGGAATGGATTTAGATTTGAGATATTCGAAAAGCTTGAAAGGTGAGTGGAAAATTATATAACTTATTTATAACATCGAAATTTATATCGTTGAATTCTATTTAATTATTATGCCTATATAATATCAGATAAGTTGTAGGCTTAAGACAAACCTATAGGATTATCGCTTACATATTGAATAAAATAGATAATTGGCTTAGGAATAGTATGTACAACGTAATCTAGAAATTTGAAATCAATCCCAAATATTTATTATTATAAATGTTTGTAAAGTTATGAAGTTTATTCCAGACTTATAATGTTGTAAATCAAGTTGCCTAGTGACTTAGAATATGAATTTCTATGTTTTAATTTATAGGAAGCGAGTATAATTTAATTGTATCTACTCTTGTTTAATTTTCATAAATTATCTTGTTCCAAAAATATGTGTAAAAATTGTGTCATTTATGCCAAAAGGAAAAGAGATGTATAAAGTATGGATATTCTTCTCTGTAGTTGGCGTTGTTTATTTCAATATAAAAGAAAAGAAATAATTCTTTATAATTTCAAATGAAGCAACTCCTTTTTTTGGTAATTTATGGAAAGTAATGATTATAATCCTTTTAGGAAGGATAGCTCTGATAAATTAAATGGTGGAAAGGTATGTCCTAGTTTAGATATTAATAGCTAGAAATAGAATATATATATATATATATAACCACGCTTATCAATTAAAAATTATATATCTATATAGCGTATTCACGATAATATTCGTATTAGTATTAAAAGCATAGTAGAATTGAAAATTGAAAAAGGAAGGAATAGTGATTTCAAAATTTAAGGACAATAACTAAAAATTTGATAGGTAGTAAATTATAGTTAATAAAGAGTTAAAGGAATTTAACAGGGACCGATTAGATAATTTATTATGGCGCTTATAGGGAAGTTGGATAGGCATAATAGGTGGATTTTGAAATGAGTAAATAAATGTCATTAGAGATTGTCCAATTTTGATATTATTGATCCTTTATTACGAATAATTGACATTTATTACACATAAGAAAGAAGCAAGGGAACTGAAGCCTAAGCATATAAAATAGGAATAATTACATGGCTAACTAGTAAGGACTCTACTATTAAATACATGTATAAGGTAATATAATTTTTGTAGTAAGAAATTATATTTTTTCAACTATATATTTGGAATGAGCATAAATTATTGGGCCTAGCTCAACACTTATTCATTGGGTGATCGGTTTGGTTTTGTAGGTTGGGATGTGAGGTCAGTATAGTTACACACAAAAGTCCATCCTCCACCTATAGGCTACCAACATTGTGTATACTTACTATTGATGTGGGACAACTCCAACCATAGGACTTATAGGGAACGGATTTGCTTAGGGCCTGCTCCGGATAGGAGGTATTAAGTAGCTATTGTAGGGTCTGCCTACTTCCTACTCAAGAAATATTAAATGCTCGGGGTTATTTTTTAGGTACGGTAATGGGAAATCTAGAAAGCGGTCCGCTTCGATGTTGAGGTATTAAGTAACTATTATAGGGTCCGCCTCTCCCATAATGAAGTATTATGTGACTTGATGAGATTTCATGCGATGTAAATTAGGATGTACCAAGAGGGGTCCGCCTCAGGTTAGGTATTAAATAATGAGGACCTGCCTAGGCTATAGGTATTAAATAGTCAAAATCTACCTAATTCCCATTAAAGAAGTATTAAGTGGCTTAGGTACTTCCTTTCACATTATTAGGACGTGACTGACAATAGTTGCATGGGACTAGGAAGGGCATTTGGCCTACGGTTGAGGGTAAGTTACAGAGTTGGACTGGAAAATCCTTTGAACTTACAACTGGAGGCATTTCATGTAGGATGTAGTTGAGATGCATTAGTAATACGACAGTAATATTAAAGCCATATCTAGGTGTCATGATCTCTGTACCTAGGACCGATTGACTAGTGATTATGTTGCAGAGGACCCGCTCCGGGGACTGAGGTATCAAATGGTCGTTGGGTCTGCCTCTTTCCTATTCAAGAAGTAGTAAGGAGCCAAGGTTTTGGGTAGTGTATATATATATATATATATATATATATATATATATATATATGCATATATATTGTTATACCTCAGAGGAGATTAGGCATATCATATGCGCATATATGATTTAGTAGATTAGCCCTAAGTAATAGATATTACACTTAAATGGAAATTAATCGGCATAAATTAATGTTATGGGTAAAGTATGTAATTTTCAAATCATCAAAACGTTGATTTGACCCCCTCCAAGTACAACCCACATGATAGATTCAGAGGGACATGGTACTGGAGCAAACAGGAATGGTTGATGGAGTTATTCATGCCCAATGTTGATAAGGAAATTAGACAATCTAGGAATAATATTGATCCCAAGGTCGTAGCCTTAGTCGGTACATATGTTCTATTATATTTTTCTATTTCACTGTTAGTTTATATTGATCGCTCTTTGATATTCTTGTGTACATTAGAGGTGACCAAAACCAACGATACATACCCTAATGGACTTATGTTTCTATTTAATTGAAATTTGGAGCCATTAAGGTGCAGGTTGTTGCAAAACTTGTATGGTAGCCTAAAAAAGAAAAAGGAAAAAAAGCTAAGAAAGCTAACGAAACTAAAGATCAACTAAATCAAAGAATTAGTTGAGTAGTACAATATATTTTACTATTTTCATTATTATTTGAATTCATTTTGATTAAATACGGTAGAGTTTGTACGCACAAGTTGTTTATATGAGACAAACAATGGTTCTAATGAATGTTTTAGGTAAAATAGCCATGCTATATTTACCTATATTTCCCTAGTTTTTGAAAAGTTACAAAAAAATTAATTTGATGTTCTAAACATAATATTAGAGAAGATTTTTATTTGGAAGACTTTCCTACATTAAAATACTTAGTTATGAATTTTTGAACGAATCGATGAAGTAAATGCATAAGGGACAATGGTTTAAAAATAGACATATGGGGAAAAATTATGCTAAACAAAAAATTTGATTTTATGGAATTTTATTAATATTTTCCTGACCATAAATAACCAATTTCAAAAGCAAAATATAAAGGGAAAAACTATATACTAAGGCGACTGAGATCTAATTATGCATGAGAATTACATGACTAAATGATAGGAGGACAAGATCCTATAAAAGTGCCAGAATAATAATTTAATGGATGTTGTCATTTACTAAATGTGGAGACCGAATGAATCCGGAGGTGACAAGTGCTAGCGCATTCTAGGCTTTACTACCTGTAGTAGAGCTTAGGTGGCTAACGAGAAAGTAGTTGTGAAATGACTAGATCAGGGCCATAAAGACAATATAAGTAAGCAAAAGAAAAAGTAAAGCCTATGTGTGATAAACTAGAAAGCCAAGGGTACCAACTGAAGGGTAATTGACTGGAGACTAATGCGTACGCAATATATATAGGCAAGAATTTCTGAAAGATGGAAGAGGCATCGAGACCTCGCGTGGAGGAAACAGGAAATGCCGAAATAAAATTGTAACAAATAAAATATCCCTTGACAAGACCAAGGTCGGATAGCTAAGACTTGTTAACTTTTAGAGGAAAGCGAACATTGGAACAAACGAAATGGAGTAAGGCTTGTGTGGCCAAGATAGAGTAGCTAAGACTTATTGACTATTAATGCCAAAAATGGTACCAACACCTAAATATCAAATGAAAGCACCAAAATGTTTTGATCCAAATCAAACAAGCAAAAGCATTAGGGAATAAATAGGAGACATAAGAATATTCTTAGTGGTTCGACAAATTCTCCATCCTATGTCTACTTTAATCTTTATTATTAGTTATTTTCTCTCCAGATTATAAATAGTTTTATTAGATTTGACCATACTTTAATGGATCTTAGATTTACAATTGAGTTTCTAGAGTATGTTTGAGGAAAAAGATAAGAGTGAAGAAGATGCAGAGTGTGAATCAGGGTCTAGATCCTGGAAGAAATCAAAGAGAAGATCCTTCTTTAGTTGCCAGCTGATATTTATAGAGAAACTTACCAGTAGACTCAAGAGCCCGCTTGTCTTAAAGTTCAAAAGCTAGCCCGGGAGGAACAAGTGAGCAACTTGGCCCAATTGGCCATTCAGAACCGAGAGGTTCCTCTCGGTGTTGAGATGTTTACTGAGGTGCAAATCCTTAACTTTCCATTGCCTTTCTCTCCTATCTTCAACTCGATGCATTCCAAGCTCTTTTCCATAAGCTTTGAGTTGATTTCGAAGATTCTCCCAATAATACTTCAATTATCATGCTTTCTTCACTTTCTTCTCATCAATCTTAAGTATTGCTTATCTAAACTTTGAGAAAAGTACTTGACCATGAGAAGTTGGAGTAGAGTATGAAGTGTATGGGGTTTATAGACCAAAAGTAGGAGGAAAATCCTCTTGGTACCGAGAGAAAACCTCTCGGCACCAACTTGTTCCTTTAGCTCTAGAAGCTATAATTTTTCTTAAATATACCATTCCACTCCTTCTAAACATATTTCCAAGTTGGTGAATTGTCTCTTCTTCATTTGAGCTTCTAAATATTGTTGAAATCCTCTTGGCTAAAAAGCGGGTTAACTTCGACTTCCAGAGGATAGTCAATATTGGAATAAAAAAGTTAGAGTAAGGCTTATGTGGGTTTCAAATGCCTATTCGTAGCATTGAACAAATGAGACAAGTAAGGCGTATGTGATATCCGAAGTTTGTTCACGACATTGAACAAATGAGATAGAGTATGGATTGTATGGAATCCAAAAGCCTATTCATGGCATTAAGCAAATGCGATGGAGTAAGGCATGTATAGCCTTTAAATGCCTATTAGTATCATTAAACAGTTTAGACAGAGTAGGGCCTACGTGGCATCAGAATTCCTATTCACGGCATTAAATGAAAATGATGTGCAAGGCATGCGTGGCAACCTAACATCATAAAAGAGACATTGATTTCAATAAAGAGGAGTAAGGCCTATGTAGCAACCCAATGTCTAAAAAGAGACATTAATTTCAGTAACAAGGAGTATGAATTGTGTGGCATCCCAATATCCAAAAAGAGACAATGATTTCGGTAATGAGATGAACCTAGATTTTAAGTGATTTAATGATTCGATGATGAGGTGTGTGGCTTCCATGGCAAACCAATTTCAAAAAAATGACATGGCATTTGGTAATGAGGCATAAGGTCTTTGTGGCATCCCAATGTCAGAAATGACATTGCATATGGTAGTATGGCATACGGCCTATGTGGCAAACAAGTGTCAAAAAATGACCATATTCTAAGATGATGTTGTAAGGTCAGTATGGCAACCAAAGAACCAAAAGTAGCATTGCATCTGGTAGTAGGCGTAAGGCAGATGTAGCAAGCCAATGTATAAATTAAATACTATATATGAGAGAGCAATGCATAAGGCTTTAGTGGTAGCTGAAAGTAAATTGAATATGATGTTAAGATAGGAGAATGGCATAACTCCTTAATGGAATCCAAAAGTAAAGTAATTATAGCTCTTAATGCAAGGAATGCATATTTCCTTTGTAAAGGTTGAATGTAAGAGAAACTCAAGCTTAGGTAATGCTAGAGGCATAAGGCCTTCATGATAGCCAAAATCATAATTGCCTTGATATTAATAAGTATGGGGAATACTTTAATACAATAGAAATTTATATATTGTCATTCATGTTGATGAATTATGATTTTCGAATAGAGAGGGGAAAATCCAATCCATGCTTTGGTGGCGTGGTCTCATTGTGTGTTATGTTTAGGGTAACGTATTATTCATACTAACCTTTATGTTTAACCCAGTTTTTATTAATATTTTTTCTCTAAACCCATGGTTACTCATTTGAGTAAGTTGAGTTTATAGGAATAGAAAGGTAGCTTTGGAAAGGAAAATAAAGCATGCTGAAGCTAAAGCAGGAGGTTTGTTTGCAAATAAAAGTTGTTTGATTTCTTCTATTTAAGTGTTTGTGTCTGCATCATCATATGTCAGGCATGCCACTCTACTTATGTTCTATTGTATAATTACTACTTATGCACGTGTTGGTTAATGAAAATGTAAAGACTATTAAAAATTATTTGTAATGAATGTGTTTATATTTAGTTGCTATGTTCACTTGAAGCAGTTGAAAAAAAATATGAATCACATTTTGCATAGAAAGATAATTCGAAGGGTGACTATAGCATATTAATGTTTCATATTCGTATTTTAGAATGAGAATGTTACATTTGTACTCCACTATCTCTGGCAAAGTTAAAGAACAACAGATGAGTGATTTCAAGCCTATGGCGGTGAAAAGTGTTTGTAGTTTTTGTGATGACCGAACTACACCTTCGGGACCTAATATAGCCTGTAAAGTACGCTGCTATGGGGCCTGGCCATTATAGGACAATAATAAAGAGTGGTAAAGTACAAAATATACAAATCAAATCTGTTACATATCTCATAGCGCATCGAGTAAAATATAATATCATATACATATATAAAACGGATAAGAAAGTAAATATAGCTAGATGAACCAAAAGCATAACTAGCTATGGAGATCCATTTAAGTTATACAATATAAGTTATAGAGTTATACTTCAAATAATAAATCAAACTATCCCAAAATGAATAAAAGCATTAATAAGCTCCATAGTGTTGCATACTGCAACAATAAGTAAGTCCAAATATAATATATTGAAAGCATAGCCTCTTACTCATCACCGTACGTTCCATATGCTTACTAGACCCACTCCACTAGTTCGTATCCAAGAACTTATCCTTTGGATCGACATACAACTCCTATAATTAGTTTTTATTCAAAAATAGCTCTCGATATCCATCACTAGTTTTAGAGTATCATCATGTTGTCCAAAGCATCATTGGAAATTTTAGGTCTGGCAAGAAGTAATCTCCCAATTTTCCTAGGTCGGCTCCAAGCAATCTCAAGGCAATTATCGATCTTCCATCCGTTATATCTCAAGATTCAACCAACGAATTGCCACCAAAGTTCATTTTATTTCCAAATATCACCATTTGTCAACCCTTTAAATTTGAAGTTGATTTGAAAAAGTCAAATCAATGGCCCAGGTCGCAGTTGGGAAATGGTCACTATCAACCCTTCTTCCTAAAATGTTTCCAGTTTTGTCCTTAAGCAGCCCTTAATTTTCTTCATCCTAGCCGAAAGTCAGCACCTCCCCTACTCATAGCAACTTTAAAAAAAAATTCTTGGATCATACCAACCCTTCCATGGGGCGGTATTGAGCCTTAGGGATCATGACTTCAAGATCTTAACCAAGCCCAAAGATTTCCATTTTGCAGTGCCTCCGAGAAAGTCCAGGTTTTCGCTTTAAAAACTCAAAGTTTTCTTTCAAAACGTCCAAGCACTCTACTACAGTCCATTTGCAACCAATCTATATTAAAATGCCAATAATTTAAGCAAATCAGCTCTAGTCGGTTTTAAACTTGAAACATAACATCTGGGAGGCTTCAATCATAGCTTCATTGGAGCACCATGGATAAGTCGGATTTAACCCATATGATCGATCATTCTTCCATCACTTTTCTTATATATCTAAACAACTTCTTAGCCACTCCAACTCTTTTCTATTGTTTGTTCTACTGATAAAAATCAACATCATTTATGAAATGTCAAATATACACTAGACCTAAATCAAATAGAACACCCTAAATTTAAGTGCCCATCAATCATCATTTGCAACCAAACAAGCATTTTAATAGAGCACATATTTACATCAAATTATGGTTTAGATCTAGAAATTCAAAAAATAGCATGTCTATAAGAACATAAGTAGAATTTGATTCAAAACCACTTTAAAACACATTTCTGTTTGTTAATAAATTTTGTGTTTAGATCTATCTCTAATCGATTTTTAATGTTCAACAATCAATTAAAAACTTCATGATTAAAATGAAATGACAAGTATAGTTAAGTGAGAGAAATAAACCACTCACTTAAGTCAAAAGCAACACAAATCCTAGTATGAATAGTAGATCTGAGATTCCAAGCAATCCAAGCAGTAAATCCAATCGGTCCATTTCTAATTAACCCTTAATTAGTCGATTCCTAGAAAAATACAAGTTTAGGTAGCTTTTGGGTTAAGGAAAAGATTGATGGAGGTTAGAAGATCCTTAGGAATAGGAAAAAGTGATTAGGTGGTTGTCACATTAGGTAATTATGCCCTAATCCTGAAATGGACTAGTTGGCCTAATCCAGACTTAACCTTAATTATCCACTAATCGATCAGAAAATGTCTAACTTCAAATGGTTATATCTCCTAAACGGTAAGTCCATAAAGCAATTATGAGCATTTTACAAAAAAAATAAACCATCATATCTTTCACATGGAAGTGGTTTCAAATCATAATTCAGCTCTTATCAAAGTTATAAGCCTTACAACTTTTTACGGTCAAAATGGTCAAATAAAATTTCTAAGGGTGTAAAATGTTACTATTTAAAATTACCCTTGGTTTGAGAATCACACAATTCAATATGAATTTAATATTAATGTTTTATAATCCTCCAATACATAAAATATCGGTCTTTAAAGCTTGTAAGTCATAAAGAATTCTAAAAGTCCAGCTATTCACTCATCAATGAAGGGGATTGTGTTTGTAAGATAGGGAGACATTTACTGAACCCACCTAGTTACCCATTAAATGCAAAAGAGTTATGGCTGTTTTGGTTTTAACATTTCGTATACACATCTATCTCTGGAAACAAAGTAGGGAAAGGACATGCTTTGATGCCTTGGGGGATCCGACACCATGCCTCTGAACGTGATTTTTACTCTTCCTATATAAGGACTCGGTTTCATCGAGGTTTTACAAACTAGAGTTCGTGCCACTCTCACTGGAGTTGCTTGCAAAGCGAAATATTAAGCCTAACAAATTATATATTAACTCCATAATGTTGTACTACTAACTAAACATGGTACTATCAATTTATAGTACATAAAGAACGGTTTAATCGATTCATAATTCAATCACACAACATAGTCCTACTGGTTTATGAAAATAAATTTCATAACTACTAGTTCAAAGAAAGTTAAAAAAGTACATAAATAAAACCAAATATAAAGGTTCAAACCGAAATATGCCTTGGGTTTTAGCCTAGAGCATGCCTGTGTGATCTGTCTTTGGATCTCTACACGTGTAGCCATACCAAGGTACACTCCCAAATGTTTTTTAATAGGAAATAAACAAGGCTTAACAATCATCCCTTGGTGCCTTAAAGGGATAAACATGTGCCTAGGTTCCCCCCTAACGTGCCATAAGTAATCACCGCTAAATTCATTGGCTACTAAGATTATTGCCTGGTTGAAGCTTGACCACTATCCAGTAGGCTCTTAGCATAATACAACAACCTTTTCTCTCGAATGTGCTTCTCAATGGTGCTTTTGAGATTTTAGCATTCAATGGTCTCATGACTAAAGATCTCATAGAAGATGAAGTATTTGCCAGCTCTTATATTTGCTGTAGTTTACTCTATAGCCATTGGTTCACCCTAATCCATGGTCTCCCTAGTTGCAAGTTAGATTCTTTATGGATTTTTTGTAATTTCCTAATGGGGAAACTTTCTCTGTCCTCCTCTAAAGTGTATCTTTCTTCCATCTTTATCATCCATCTTTCACTTGCCCTTATCTTGAGGGTTCCTATCTCCAATTTGGTTAATGTTTATTAGTCGTCTCCAATAACAAAATCCTTTAAGCTCATGTATTTATTGACTTCCAAGTTAACGGTTGGATTCTTCCTAAGTTCCCTATAAAATTTAGCCTTCCTGTTGATTCCTATAACAATAGCCATTTGGATAATACATTCATCTGGTTGATGCATGGCAACTACTGTATTGTTGAACCACACAAGATAGGTTCGTAGGGTTTCTCCATTCTTTTGCTTGATATCTACTAAGCACGTCTCATTATTGGGCTAAACAACATGAAATATTAATTGGACCATGAACTTTTCCTTTAGCATGGCCCAAATGCTAATGGATCATTGCTTCTAATACCTAAACAACATAGTTTCTCAACCTAGCAACAATAGAGGAACCCAAAAACACCTCACTTCCATCATAATTCAACATGATTCTGTATGTTGAATATAAAACCTCAAATGCACTATGGGATTGGTTTTCACATAAATGGTTCCATGATTGTCATATTAGAATTTAGGGGGTTGATCACATATTAGATTTTCGAATTGAACAAACTCTAGTTCACCTTGTTGATATCTGGTATGCTAGTCTACTCATCCAACACTTGGTATATTAGCTCGGTGACTCTCTCCTCGACCATTGGAATACTTCCTTGGGTTACTTATTAGGCCATGTCATACCCCTTACATAATGGATCTACCACCAATGTACGAGTAGGTCTTTACTTTGATGATCCTATTTCAGTAGCTAAGCAAGTGATTCTAGCATCCACATTGACTTCTAGTGGGACCTCCTCCCTTGGCTTAGCATGGGCTATACCATTCACTCAAGTACCAATCGATTTAGTGCCAGACCGACTTGTTCAAATCCTAGCCAATTTGGTTGTGTGGAATTCCATTTCTCCATCTTTCTTTTTCTCTCTTAAATCCATTCCTGATAGGTTGCCAAGATAAATCTCAATTCAGACGCTGAAGACCTACGTTGATGCTACTAGATCCATGTATCTAAGGATTGTGTCCATCGTCATTTGTAGCTTAGGCATGAAAGAAACTTTCATATTTTCCATCATTGTCTACAAATCTTCCTTACTTAAGTAGTTAATCGGTTGACTTGTACCAGACATTGCTTTCTGACTGCTACCATAAGAAGACTACTCTCAGTCCAATAATGTCTACTTTGATCCTTTCTTTCCAGTTGGTCGCTACATTATCTGGACTAAATTCTCAGTGAAAGCGCCAAAATGTTTGTGTCAAAAATGATGAAACACCTGAAAATAGAGATCTGTTAGAGCCTAGGTTACTGAATGTGAACTTATTGCTAGTTTTTAGAAAGTAGGATCCTTGGTCATAAAATATGTTATATTCTACGTTAATTTAGATCATAAATCAAAGGCAAATGTACTTAAAAGCAAGAGGTAAAGAGTATAATAAGTAAATGACACATATAATTTCTATAATAGTCAGCAATCTCTGACATACATCTAGTTTATGTCATTTGTTATGGTTCTTCAATTTATAATTGCTTCAATGCTTGCTAGAAATTAGATAAAAATTTCCACAGTCTCCGAACAGACTCGAATTATTGAACTAGGCTAATGATGATGGCGAAATGACTCCAAAATCTTGGAAAACAACACATGACAAAGCAAAAGACATATCAAAAGATGGGTAAGATCCCATAACTTGACATCTATAACTTAGGTCCTAGTTGTGCCTCAGGCTGAGCCATGAGACTAGGGAAGTCAGCTAACTTTAGGGGTGGGCATTTAACCGAGTTAACCGACGTAACCGACTTAACCGACCTTTAACGAACCGCTTTAACCGAAAAAATTGGTTAACCGAACTTTCGGTTAACCAACCGATGTTAACCGACCAAATTCGGGTCGGTTAACGGTTAATCACATTTCACATATCGATTAACCGTTAACCGAAACTATTTTTTTAATCACACAGCCCAAATCCAGTCTAGTATTCGCGACCCTGTCCACTTATTCCCTAACCCTAACCTAATCGTTCGTTTCCTTTATCAGCTGCTATCCGCGAATCACATTTCATAAAATTTCCCAAAATAAAAAACTTAGATCTATAAAATTTGTCGCCCCTGCCAAATCTTCTCGAATCCAAATACAAATCGATCTTCCACCGCCTTTGGTCATTCTTTTCGATCTGAATTATCGATTTGAGCAATGGTTAATGTTAGCAGGAAGAGGAAGAACGTGAGTTGATTTATTTAGTGTAGTTTAGTTTTTATCCGTTTTACTTAAATTTTTCTGAGTGTTTAATTCGTGTATGCTTAAACGAGATATACATATTTTTCATCTGTTTTAATTTTTGCCTTTAATTTAATTGTTTAGTTCATATGAACCGATATGCATATAAACTCAACCCATAACTTATAAGAATGATTTTAGTTAGATGATATATGGTTATTTAGTTAGTTCATTTATATGAATTAAAAACGAGATAAGAATGTTTAACGGTTTTAGTTCATAAGAATGTTTTAGCTAATAAATAATTTTAGTTACATTGAGTTATTTAAAAATGGACGATGGGTTCGATATAGGGACATATGACATTTTACGCTAATGTTATGCAATGTTTCATTGACATAGCCCTGAATAAAATATGTGCACTCCCCCCACTAGTTTGATATGACAATCATCTTGGGCAAAGCCGGTGGAACTTTTTTCTCAAATTGTTTATTCATTAGCAGGACTGAAAATACTGCGAATTTCCAGTGTCATAAGTGTTGGAGACTTGTATTTGCATATGCATTTGAGGTTTTGAACTAAGTTAGTACTCACTATTCAGTTCAGTTTACTGTCATGAACTAAGTTAATGCTCAATTAAACAAGTCAGTTCAATTTTTGTGCCAATGTTTTAAGTTGTAGTAACAGTGTAGTGCACCATATATCTTTCATTTCGCCGACTAACTTATGTATGATTATATTTGGACAGAGACTCGGAGATTGGAGACCAAAGTTGCAATATCTTTGGCAGTCAATTCTAGTTATGGATTCGTGGCAGCCGATTTCTAGATTTGTTGGTTCTTTTTCAGTTGCAACTTTCCCTCTGCCACTACTAGAAAATTTCAAGGCGCTGATGGTGAGTTATCCTGTTTCTTCTTTTGTTTGTAAGTTTCACATAACCTGATGCATTTATATTGTAACTAGTCTGTAGATTTATGATTTATTTATCAATTTATATTAAACAAATTTCTACAAATCATTTCATGCAAATAATTTGGTTTGATTGTCTTTTTAAGAATGTTAATGTTAAAGTAATTTTATAAAGACCTTGATGAGCCAGTTTACAAAATGTACTCTGTTATATTTACTAAAACTTTTTTTTAACTAAAGATACATCACAACATATGTATACAATCATCAAAATGCGATTATTCTATCAAAGTAAACTTCCCAAAGCTTCTAATGTATTTTTTCTAACCATACCCTTGTAACTGTGTGTTTTTTACAATCTCATGATGATTAGTTCTCCTTTTTTAAGCACATAAAGGAAATTCTGGTACACGTTTTTTAAATGCAAGTGATTAATACACAAGGAAATATCATTTTTATAACCTGAATCTCTCATATACAAATGTAAGTGAATATATGTAACTGCTAACTATAAAGTTACTTTATAGTTCTTAGATAAGTAACAACCACTTAGTCATGAAACATGTCATCAAGTTGTGTTTCCTTCTAACGACAATATTACAGCAAAAGAATGACGATGTTGTATGATTATGGACAATGTTTAATAATGTTTTAATTTTCAGTTTTAATCATGAGTAGTCATAGGTTAATGTTAGTCCAACTTTAATATGGATGTTGTCTAATTTATGATAGACGGTTTATCTATTTGACAATTTGAAACTATACTGCCTTTAATACAACATGCATTTGTATATTTCATAGTTTTCTTGTTCATTTTTCTTAAACAAAGAACCCACCTATTTATGAGAAAGATTTTGAAAAGTAACATTAATATATTTAGTTACCAATTGTACAACTAAACTGCTATAATTAGTTTAGCTATATATAACTAAAAGTGTTATATGTAACTAAACTGTTATAGCTGATAATAACAATCTCTAAACTGATAATACATCTTAATCTAGTTCATAACCGTGATATAACTTGTAACTCCTTTACTTCCTTCTCCTCACTTTAATAGTTAGTTTGCAATATATATTGAGAAAAGATATTGAGTTTCATAACTTGTAAATGGTTTTGATAACTTGCAGGACTGATACTAGGCCATGAAGTTGTTGCCTTGCTGTTCACTGCTCAATGCCTATGGACGATGCACTCACTAAATTGAAGTATGTTTTATGTGTAATCCTTATGTGAATTGGACTATATTTATGTGTAATATTTAAGAGTTATTAGTGTATAGACTTGCTGAACTGAAGAATGAATGTGAACTGAATTACTAAAGTTACATGGTCTGTAATTCGTATTATGAATTGTAAATTATGGTGTAAATTCTGAACTATAATATGTGCATTGTGAACTGAAATGTTTGTGTTGAAGCTTGAAAGTGGTAAAGTTACGTTGTTGCAATGTTTTTAGGCCTTATAATGTTTAATGGTTGCAACAGTTTAGTTGGTTAACTTGTTGAACTAACCGGTTAATCGATTAATTTAAACGGTTAACCTGTCAATGGTTAACCGTTTGAATTAATCGGTTAACCGATTAGTTTAACTGGTTAACCGCAGTTTAAAATAACCGGTTCGGTCGGTGGTCTGATGACTACATTAACCGATCATCGGTTAACCGAACCGTGTAATATTATCGGTTAACTGAAAATATTAACCGATTTAGTCAGTTAACCGACCGTGCCCACCCCTAGCTAACTTGACGTGTTTAAAAGAGAGAAAAAGGCAAAAGCAAGGTATGCAAGCACCATATAAAAATAGAGGAACAAAAGGAGATAATGGCAAGAATTTCAAGGGCCAACTCGACCTCCCTTGGCCTATACCCGAGTTGAAGATGCTAAAACATGAACAAGCATTGTTTAAGGGTAGATGGCCAAAATAATGAAGCGAAGAAGAGGCTAAGACAGGTCAACTCGACACCGAGTTGAACCCCTTTAACTCGGTACTGAGTTGGGAAAAAGAAGTGGATCTTACCCAATGTCTTTCGCCTACGACTTTGGTGTGATGTGGAGAACATGGGTGAAAGCTTTCAGGAAATTTCAGTAGCTACTTTTGCCTATAATTAGATGAGTAGATGCACCTTAAAGAGATCCTTTTCCTTGACTATTCTAAATCAATACGAGTTAAGAAATATAATTCTAAATTAGACTTTACACAACTCATACTCGAGCAGTAAGATACCGACTTATAATATATACTTGGTAGGAGAAAAGTAAAATCAATAGAAAAGGATAAAGTGGACATAGATCGGAGTATTTGCCGAACTACCATAAAATCGTGTGTTCTTTCTCTTTTTAGTCTCTTTATTTTTGCATTCATTACTTGGTTTGGTGATTGTGCCATCTGGGTCCAAACATTTTGATACTTTCACTAAGAGAAACATAGATTTGAGAATTTGAAATTGATTTGGAGAAGATGAATGGACCATCGAAAAAATAGTTGTTACTGAGGGTAGCTAGGGCGTGCCCTCAAATTCAAATCTATTAATCTATGTGACAAGAGAGGAGATAGAGACAATGATGAAAGAGATGAATGATAGGCTAGTGGCTCGATAGAAATAGATGATGACTGGATTATTCAGAAGAATGGGCAATGAAGGATGGTTGGAGTAGTTGGAGATCAAAATCAGAGGTCGGAAGGCAAAATAGGAACATCGGGAGCTAGAGTAAGGCAAATTGGGGTAGTTTAGGACACCTTAACTCCTTAACAAGATAAGATAACTCAGTGCAGAGTCAAGCGTCCTGAAGGCATGAATGATATGGATTTTGGATAAAATAAAGAATGTCCAAGGGACAATGTCGAGCCTAACACGAAGATTGAAATGTCGGTACATTAAATCGAGAAGCTAGACCGGAAGTTCCTCATAGGAACAGATGGAAGGATAAAGATTTGGATCAGAATTTCCATTGAATGATCACTACAAGATTGCTGATACGATAAGATAAGCAATGAGAAATGGACCTCCAAATCATTGTTTGAAGGATGTGAATAGAAAACTATTTATCTCAAACATCTGATATGCCAAGAACCCACCTGATTTTAAACTACCAACATTGGAGATGTATAATGGAAGGATATATCAAAACCATTCACTTGATGAGATATATCCAATGCAAGGAAGAGTTGTATGCTTCGGAGGAAATAAAGGGATGGTGTTTCCCATTGTATTATACTTAGTGCATTTTGAAAAGATGTGGTTTCGACAATTGGACAGTGGTTCCATTAGCACATGGACTGAATTAGTGGTTAAGTTCATGAAACAATTTAGAGTTCATATATCATAACCGAACAATGTGTTGATGCTTTCAAGCGTGAATCAAAGGGACGACGAGACCCTGCGAAGTTACTTAACTAGATTTAAAGCAGGAGCTGTCGTAGTACAAAAATCAGACTCATGAGTATTTCTAATGGTGGTGGTTTCTAGAGTTGCTAGAAAAACTAATTTTTAATATTTCCCTAGAGAGAGATCCACTCGTGGATCATGTAGATTTCCATTATCAAGCTAAGAGATATTTTCGCCAAGAGGACGTTGAAGCTTAAAACATTGAAGTTAACAATGTGGATGATGGAGGACCATCCAAAACAATACATGGAAAAATAGAGGAATGCATAAAGCTAATGATGGCTTCAAAGGACGAAAGCGACAATAGAAGGAGGCAAAATTTTCCTCTTACGTAGATTTAATTGAAACCCGGAAGTGGATTTACTTAGATAATGGGAGCAGAATCCCTACAAAATACCCGCTAAGAGAGATCTTATAGATTAGGAAGAGAAGTCTGGAAAATTTTGCTTATTCCATTGGCTAGATGGGCATGAAATGAATGAATGCAGGCATCTAAATGACTTGACAGAGAAGAACATTTAGAGTAATCGATTGTAATAATATATTAAAATCAAATCACCATAGCACAAACCGCATTGGTTCTACGTAAGCGATCACCATCTATGGAAGATTTATCCCGATGCCACCATGGATCTCGACCGAGATTAATTATCCCATAATCAGGATAGACTAAAGTCAGGTTTGATTTTTGTACTTTTCTTTCAGTGAATAAGATATGAAGGGTTATCACCAAGCCACTACTAATACATATGATCCCGAACGATTCCACAGGCATGGTCTAGGTTAAGGTTCATGTGTAATCCTTAACTAGATTAGACCTACTGATTTTTCCTAATTTATTTGATTTGAATTCAATGGTTAACCGTTGGATATTTGGATTTGAAAATCAATTAAACATGATGACTGATATTATTGGATAGAAATAGAGTTTGGTTATTCCTTAAAGCCGATATATGAATGATAGGACATGGTTCCCCCACCCAGACAGGTGATACGATGAACCATGAAATGCAATTTCCCTTGCTGGAGAATGAGTGGGTAAATTTGTATGAGATAGCGAGTCCCTTCATCGAAGATTGAGCAGAAGGAGGCTCCAGGATAACAAGTCCCTAGACCACAGAGATGGACTAGCTCGAAGGATGAGTCCCCTCGCCGAAGAGTGAGCTGACAAACTTGCTGGGATATTGGGTCCTCTCATTGGATTTCGGGCTGATTGGGCTCAATCAACATATATAGTCATATAATCGAAGAGTATAAAAATCAAAATGGATATTGATATATGATCCGGAGAGATCAGAAACTAGAAACAATGATTTGAATGCCTTAAAATGACTAGATAATAGATACCAAATTATGTCATTGCTTCGATTCAATTTGACTTACTTATGATTTACAAGTAATATTCTAATCGTTGCAAATGCACGAAAACAGAATGGTGCCTGATTACATGATATATGATAGTTAAATCCTAGGTGAATACACAATGATACTCATACTAATATGTGATAGTTGAATCCTAATTGAAAACGGGATGAAACTGATATCAATATATCATATGATAGTCCCGAGCGGACTCGAGACGATTATGATTTATGACTAACACTTAAGCCAAGACTTGAGTCCATAGCTGGGATAAGTCTAGAATAACCTTTGGTTAGCTTGAGGGGCAAAATGTTATCATCAAATTTTCAATAGTCTCCAAATAGACTTGAACAATTGAAACTGACTAAGGAATGATAGAAAAATGACTCTGAAACCTTGGAAAATAACACAAAATGGAAAACAAAGGAGATAGCCAAAGATGGGTAAGATATCACAACTTGACAATAGAAAGTCATCATTTACAACTTAGGTTCAATAAGTGCCTTAGGTCGAGCCATGAGACATGATGGTGAGCTAACTTGATATGTTCAGAATGGAAACAAAGGCAAAAGCAAGGCATGAAAGCACCATAGAAAAAATAAAGTAGTAAGAAGTTCAAATGTCAAGTTCGCTCCCCTTGGGTCAGATCCAAGTTGAAGATGGTGACATATGAACAAGCATATTCAGGGATGGAAGGCCAAAACGATGAAGCCAAGAAGTGTCTAAGGCAAGTCAACTCGACACCAAGTTGAACCACCTCAACTCGGTACCAAGCCAAAAAAGAGAAGTGGTTTTTACCCAAGATCTTATGGATGCCACTTCGACGCGGCGTGGAGAACATGCATGTAAGCTTTCAAGCAATTTTCATTTATCAATAGAGGAGAAGATTCACTTTAAAGACATCCTTTTTCTTGACTATTCTAAATCAATACAAGTTGAGAAATATAATCCTGAATTAAATTCCACCCAGCTCATACCCGAGTTGAAAGATACCAACTTGTAAAATACACTTGTTAGGAGTAATGTACGCTCAATAGAAAGGGATAAAGTGGACGGAAGCTGGAGTATTTGCCAAACATAATAAAAATTATATGTTTTCTCTTTCTTTACTCTCATTATTTTTACATTCATTGCATGATTGGGTATTTGTACCATTTTTGGTCCAAACATTAGATCTGTCTACATTGGTTACAACAATTGTGGGTTACTAGATATGTGACTAGTAAAGCTCGAATGCCATTATTCTTTAGGTGTTTCCACCACAACTCAATGTTGGATGTTGGATTGGATGAGTGAAGGTGATTGGGTAAGTTAAGTTGATCCGTGGCTACCTAAAGTGCTTTAGAAATTTGATTCGACTTGTTGGTTTTGTAGTCTCTAATGCTTCAAACTTGTTTCCCATTACTATTCATCCATGGGATGTTTATAGCTATAAGATTCCTATAAAGTAGGCGCTTTCCATATATGACCAATTTGTTCGATAAGAAATGGTTAGGTAGTAAACGGTTAGGTAGGAAACTCCCTACCGCACCATTTTTCCTGTTTGGAAGTTACTCCCTACCGAATCATTTATCATGTATGAAAAATACGCCCTACTAAACTATTTTTCCTATTCAACACTTACTCTCTACCGGACCATTTCTCTTGTTTCTTTCTGAACCAATATTCTTTACGCCATAACTTCTTCATCTATGTAAAAATTGAGCAAGATTTTGACCAATAACTTTGTATTATTGAGTATAACATTCTTGTAAATACCCTCACCTTTATACTCATACTATCCAAAATTATTACTAAGTAATATCATTAGATAATATGAAGAATAAGGCAATACGGAGTACACATGTGAATATTCCCTTGGGCTAACACTAGTATGTATTGAAACATCGAGTAAATAACTCATCCATACGTACATAGTGCTGGCACAAAATAATCGGTACATGTGCTTTAGGATAGAACAATAGATAGTATACAATAAATAACATAGAACACAGAGTCGGAATCACGGTGTTATATAATACCGAATATACAATGTTTGTCCAATATACATCACGTGAATATACATATAAGGGACTATACAATACAAGATGTTAAACACTATACTAAATACTAACCTCCTCTACGCCTAGAAAACACAAGCTGGTCATACAGTTGTTGTACTTGAAAAGTCTTCGACTGACTCGAATATTACATACATGAAACATGGGTCAGACTAGTCTAATATAGAGGTTAGCGTACATATAAATATTGAATTTACATGGTATAATAGTGGTGACATACTAACAATAGCGTTGATGAGATTTCTCATCTCACAAAACCTCAAATGATCGTAGGGTAAGCAAAGCTTTAATGACCTCTACAATTTTGAATCAATGAATTTAAGCGGCATTAACTTGCTTTTTAGTAGTAATTGTGTTACTGGAAACTTACACAAAAAAGTAAATGCATTTCAAATGTTTTTTAAAATGTCAAATTAGGTTCTAATCTACTAACAGATTAAAGTTAAGAGGGATTTGAAGTAAAATAACTTTATACTGGTGCATAAAAGTAAAAGACATAGGAATTTTACGTGGTTTGAATTCTTTTGAAATCCTACACCCATGAGTTAAACCATTGTTTATATAATTCTCCTTGATATTACTTTACATCGATGAACGTAAAGATAAAAGATACAGTGCTTTTTTAATTTTCTTCGAAAAAGGAAGAAGATCCACTTTTCTCATTGCAATATCAATCCTATTTATAGTGTAGAGATGTATGCAGATCTTGACAATCATTCTTCTTCCGTCGTTTTGATGCCCATCGTTAGATCATACCATGTTCATACATTCGCATCGTTTGCTTGGTGTGTGTCGACTACTAACATATTTTTGGTGGGAAACAATAATTTTATCAGCTAGATTCTGGACATTGGCAAGATGTTTGGAATCGAAGCGAGAACATCAGAATTTAAGCAAGGTATCCAAATCAGAGTGGGTAACTTGATTTAAGTAGGCTCCCTGCTTCTGACCTGAGGAGCGGACGACGTTCGAACCGCCTCTTGTTCGGGAATAAAAGTGTCATGAGGCATCCCTTTCTTGTTCAACCGTAGGTGCCACTAATGTCCTTGGGATTGACTTGCAAGGTCTGCTTGTGCCTTATTGGTATGATATTGCTTTGAGACTAAATTTGAAGTTAGGTTGTAAGCACAAAACATTGAGGGAGCCCCACTTAAGTGGCCTTAGCTTGCCATGTTTGTTTGACATTGCGCTAAGAGTAGTTAGAGTTGAGTTGCTTTAATTAATGGACTGTGCGAGTCATTGATCAGGTAGACCTACATCATTGTTTATTTGCGGTGATATATCTACGTTAGTGCACTACATGAGTGTCCCTGTATGCAACCCTTGGATTGTTTTAACTCCACGTGGTAATGCTTTTGTAGCATCAGTAAGTGCGGTGTAGATCCATTCATGGAGATATTAGCAATGTATAAGCTCTACACTGATATTAGGGTTTATTTAACCCTTCGAGTGTAGCGCAGTCCTTTTCTTTGCACTCATGTCTTAATGGCGGTGCATTTCTTTATTGACTTGCCTTGATAACGGCGAGTTGCACCTTTCCACCCTATCTAATGCTAAAAGAAAGCGGGGCCAGCACATCCATATTTTCCTTCAATGGAAGATTATTACCACAATTTTACTATCCTTATATATTAGTTTGTGAGTGCAGTATATTTTTGGTAGCAGGCGTCTTTTTTAAGTGAAGTGCATTATGTTTTAACACCATTAATACTGCTTTCTACGTCGTAGCGTAGCACTAACACCTCGTTGACATTTGGGGGTTTAGTTACGCTGTGCTTTGAGCATTACAAGTACAGGTCATTTACTACATCCTATGATGATGTCCAACCTTAGGTTCAGTATCATAATGTGACATAAAAATCAGGGCATAATATGGAATGAATCTTTATCGTCGCCTTCAATGAGCACAGTATTCTTTTTACTTCGCTTTATTCTTTATTTTTCCTTTCTATAGCCCAAGTTTCACTGTGAGGGAATCCCATTCCGAACTGTGTGTCATGTCACCTTACCTTTAATGGGTTTAGGAAATATGGATGTAACAAATAGTGCAACAAAATACAAACAACGTCGAAATCAAGCATAAATATGTCATCACCCATAAAATCACATCAAATCAGGAACTATAAAGTCAATACTGAATGGGTGAATCACACATATACAACAATCATAATCAACTAGAAATCAACAATAAGTGAGATATCACCACGTATAATCAAGCTAGCTTACGACATTGCCCATATATATCTCTCAATCTCAAATAATAAAATATCATCATCAATATAAAATATAGGTCACCAATCAGTAAAATTAATATAATAAAAGACATGAGAATCCACCATACTCTAGACATCTTTTCGGATATAATCTTATCTCCTCATATGGAATATCATAGAATATATTATGGCAGGTAGATGACTATAAGTTATACACAAGGTCCTAGGTAGAGTCAAATCTCATAAGAATACAAATAATATATCATATCTACCATGCACAGTACACCAGTTAAGAAACAGACAACATGTCTATTAGCTCCAAAATCAACAAGTGTGTCCATCTAACACGACTCCTACAGTCATCAATTAACTCTCCCTAGGTATAATGACAATTATCCACCAATGTGCTCAACAACACGAGGGCTCTTCGGTCATGACTCGACACACTCCCCTATAGGTAACTGTGCCGGTTTAGCTGACACAAGAGGCAAACGCACAAAGCTAAAGCACAAAGTAATATGTATAATGTTTTCGCAAATATGAGGTGCAACCATCGTGATCAGGCCATCAGGGTGGATACTGGCTATTCTAGCTGACTCCTGAAACATAAAGGGAGCTGGATGAAATATATAGACAAGGAGCACATATATTCAATAGCAAACACATGGCTCCTCATAAATTCCATTACACGACTCGATATAATCGCTGACACACAACTCAATACAATTGTTGACACACGGCGCTATACAAATGTCGACACACATCTCAATAATTGACTAACCACAGTGAGCCTCAACATAAATCCCTGTTCTGTGAATGTCATCTACTCATAATGAATAATCGAACAAATATCATAACAGTTTCTAATAGCACTAAATGATATTCAGACGTATATTCATTACTTATAAACTACACTCAATCTCCATAATACTCTATAAAACAAGTCCAAAGAATAACCATAGAATTATTGGTGAATGCCCCTCCCCAAATGGTATTATTGCTTTGTTTATTCGGATTCCTCACTACATAGAATTAAAATCATCTTATATAAAAATATCACATAAGTAGCAATATCACAAAACCATATAGAAGGTTGTCGTCACTGTATCACATCAAAACAATAATAAAATCAATATCAACGGTGAATCTTCTATGATATCGAAATCAATGTAGGAAAATAAGAAATCATAAAATAAATAAATCATGTTTTTACATCCAAAATTATTGACAATACTCTTTAAAATTAATTAAATGCACTTTAAGAATCATTTCGAATTTTCTAGATAATTATAAAATTTCTAAATAATGATTTAAAAACCACTCTTGAAGCATATAAATATAATAGTGAATTTTAAAGGGTTTTATGATTTAAAATAAATTATATTTATAATTAAAAATAGATCTCTAAAATATGAAAAATAAGTCAAATTAAGTAAACTTTAGTAAACAATTGACAAAGTACCTTTAAAACGATTTTAAACCCTCAAATTAATTTTTCAAAACTTCTCAAAATCATTTAAACGGGTAAAATGAATAAAATAACCATAAAAAGCACACACAACAATATTGAAATATATATATAAAGTTCAATTTATAATCGATATAGAGTTCCGTTTGCAAATTAATACTTCCAACTAAATAAACAATCAATTATTTGAATATCATAACTCAAGCCAATATACTAACAATCCAAACAAAAAAATACTAAACAATCGATTAAACCAAATGATATATGTGATTAATATAGTGACATAGTTATGAGCACAAATACCCATCGAAATGATGCTCGATTTACCAAAACAATAACTATCTCCACTGTACTCCCTTGTCATACTTCACAGCCATCGCTACACAATCCAACTTGCTTTTATAAGCCACCATTGAGCCACCAGCACTACGCATGCCTTCATCAATCACTTCCCTTGAAAACTAGTCATATCTTTATTACCAAGTTCATAATGCAATGCCTCACAGCAGCAACCACATGCACCACCAGTCTTTGCCAGCCACCATGCCTCTATCACTAGCTGCAGTCACCTCCACATCGAATTTCCCAATCACCAAATCGCATCGCCTCATGTCATGGTGACGCAGCGGATTAATCAAACAAAACTTCAATCGATGAAATGTAGCAATCGGTGAGTTGAAGATACCAAAATGCCCAAGTTCGTTGATCCAAAGATACCGAACTCTAGCTATCTCAAACACGTTGATAGCGCACTATACCGTGTTCAAAGATCTACGATTCTTCGCACGTTGATCTAGCGCACTAGATTCCGTGAATCGGCTTCAACAAACGTGGATTCGAGCGCACTCGAATGACGTAAGTGGAGATAGGAGATTACACTCAACTACCAATTGGTATGAAAGCACAAAGCTAACAAAAGAGAATTTTATTCCAAAATCAACAACCTCAAAATGTACAACACACGCGCTATTTATAGCTTTCACAACTCAACACACACAAACCCTCACCTGACTCTTAGGTCGGCGACGACTTACGACCTAACTTAGGTCGCGGCCGACTCAACACAAGGCAGCTCAACTCCAGAACGACTCAACCCTGGCCGACTTAACAAGCACGACCTTCATACATCATCATATGACCTTAAGACGACTCACCATAGGTCGTATGCGACCCAACACTTCATATACATGACCGACTCAACATTACCCCTAGGTCGGTAACGACCTAAAATACAACACGATCCACTACATACCGACTTAAAACTCACGACATACGACTTACAACATACAACAGTACACGACTCATCACAACAAACGACTCACGACTCATACTAGGTCGGCAACGACCTACGACTCACGACTCATAACTTCAGCGACTCAAGCTCCCATCAGTTGAATCCTTCTCCTTCTTGATGCTATCTCGGTCACGACTTATGGATACGTTGTTAAGTCGTGTACGACTCATCAAGTATGCACACTCCAAGTTTCCCTTGAGTCGTAACCCTGTTCCATTATCCCGTATACGACTCAAGCTCGCACGACTCAAACCCGATGCCTCTTTTATGCGGTTCAAATTGTTGTTAACTCGAAACTTGCTATCCCGTGCACCATTAAGTCGGAAACGACTTAACCCTGCCTTCCTAAGTCGCGTACGACTTAACCTCTCTATGAGTCGTGTACGACTCATCCTTGTTAGAAATTTTGGTTGCATTTCTTCTCTGTTCTGAGCTGCATCATCCTCCCCTGGTTGAGAAAAATTCGACCTCGAATTTGTAAATTCTTCCTCAACCATCTCACCTCCATGATATGGAATTAAATGTTTGACGTTAAAAACATCAGAAGTATAAACATCATCTGGTAACTTTAATCGATAAGCATTCTCATTGATTTTCTTCAAAACTTCAATTGGACCAATTTTTCGTGCCTTCAACTTGTTATAAGCACCCACCGGAAAACGATCCTTTGTTAATACGGCATAAACCAAATCACCTTCTTTAAATTCAACATTTCGACGTTTCAAATCTGCAGACTTCTTATACTTCTCATTCGATTTCTCCAATCGTTCCTGAACGATTTTATGACATTCAGTCAGCTCATCAACAAAATCAGCAGCTCGTTTAACTGTTCTCTTTGACTGTGGTACAACTGCTAAATCCAACGGCCCCCTAGGTAAACTTGAATAAACAATCTGAAACGGACTGAATCCTGTGCTACGATTTACTGCATGATTATGAGCAAATTCTGCCTGGCATAGCTTCATGTCCCAACTTCTCAAATTATCCTGTACAAGACAACGCAACAAATTCCCCAATGACCTGTTAACAACTTCTGTCTGTCCATCAGTTTGTGGATGATAAGCACTACTAAATTTCAGTTTCGTTCCCACCATCTTCCACAAACTCAGCCAAAAGTGACTCAGAAAACGAGTATCTCGATCAGAAACAATAGAGTCTGGTAACCCATGAAGTCGATAAATCTCCTTGAAAAATAACTGCGCCACTCGTACTGCATCTGCTGTCTTCTTGCAAGCAACAAAATGTGCCATCTTTGAAAACCTGTCCACCACAACAAATATCGAATCATTTCCCCTTTGAGTTCTCGGCAAACCCAAGACAAAATCCATGCTAATATCAACCCATGGCTTAGATGGTACTGGTAATGGCATATACAACCCTGCATTCGTTGCTGTCCCCTTTGAAACTTGGCAAATATGACATCGCTCCACGAATCTTTCAACCTCTTTCCTCATCGACGGCCAAAAGTAAGACTGCGAAATCAACTGTAAAGTACGATCACGGCCAACATGTCCTTCATCGTGCAATTCCTTCACAATCTTCATCCTCAAACTACAGTCCGGAATACATAAACGATTTCCTTTAAACAGAAAACCATCAACCAACATGAATTCATCGGTACTCCCATCCTTCACTTTTTCAACATATTTCACAAAGTAAGGATCTTCTTCAATCATCTCTGGTAACATTTCAAACCCCGTCACTTCCACCTTCATTGTCGTCAGTAAATGACTCCTCCTACTTAAAGCATCAGCTACTCGATTGGTCACCCCAGATTTGTGCTTAACGACAAAAGTAAACTGCTGTAAATATGCAATCCATGATGCATGTCTTGCTGAAATCTTATCTTGCCCCTGTAAATGTTTCAAAGCTTCGTGATCAGTGTACAGAACAAATTCCTTCTGAAATAAGTAATGTCTCCAATGCTTAACAGCCTGAACAACAGCATAAAATTCAACGTCATATGTACTGTATCTGATCTTTGCCCCTGACAGTTTCTCACTAAAATAAGCAACTGGCTTTCCATTCTGGCTCAGAACTCCTCCAATTCCAACCTTCGAAGCATCAGTATGCAATTCAAACAATAACTGAAAATTAGGTAGAACAAGAATTGGTGCAGACGTCAACAATTCCTTGATCCTTTCAAAGGCAACCCCCGCTTCCTCTGACCACACAAACTGTTTACCCTTCATGCAATCAGTCACTGGAGCCATCACGCTACTGAAGTGTGGTATGAACCTTCGGTAGAATGACGCTAGCCCATGAAAACTTCTCACTTCTGTAATTGTCTTTGGCTGTGGCCAATTCTTGACTGCTTCAACTTTGCTCTGGTCAACTTGAATACCTTTCCCTGAAACAACATACCCCAGGAATAAAACACTAGGTGTCATAAACACACATTTCTTTGTAGCAGCATAAAATTGTTCTTCACGAAGAATAAACAACACTTCTCTCAGATGTAGAACATGTTCCTCCGTACTCCTGCTATAAATCAAAATATCATCGAAATAAACCACGACGAACTTCCCAATGAATGGCCTAAAAATTTGATTCATCACCCGCATGAATGTACTTGGTGCATTTGACAATCCAAATGGCATAACCAACCATTCGTACAACCCCTCTCTAGTTTTGAAAGCTGTCTTCCATTCGTCTCCAGGTCTGATACGAATTTGATGATAACCACTCTTCAAATCAATTCTCGAGAATATAGTTGCCCCACTCAACTGATCCAACAAATCATCCAACCTCGGCATAGGAAATCTGTAACGAACAGTGATCTTATTCAAAGCTCTACTATCAGTGCACATTCTCCAAGTTCCGTCCTTCTTTGGTACTAACAATGCAGGTACAGCACACGGACTCAAACTTTCCTGAATACGACCCTGTTCAAGTAATTCTTCCACCTGCCTTCGTAACTCCTCATGTTCCTTCGGACTCATTCTGTAATGTGGTCGGTGTGGTAACACTGCTCCGGGAACAAGATCAATCTGATGTTGAATGTCTCTAAGTGGTGGTAACTCCTTCGGTAACTCCTCTGGAAAGACATCTTCAAACTCTTTCAAAACAGGCTTCACTTCTTCAGGAATCTCAACTTCTTCGCTACTCTCTCTCCCAATCAACAAAAACACTTCCGGTTCTTCCTCCACTTCTTTAACAAACTCCTTCAAAGTCAACAGAGTTTTCAATTCTTCAATCTCTTCTAGCTTGCTCTCCTTCTGCTGCTGTCTCTTAGGAACTAAAGTGATTTTAGTACCCTCGAACATGAAACTGTAACTGTTGGCACGACCGTCATGCTGAACTGCTCTATCAAACTGCCATGGTCTGCCCAACAATAAGTGACAAACATCCATATCTACGACATCACACCAGATTTCATCTTTGTACTTCTTCCCAATCGAAAAAATAACACAAGCCCTTCGACACACTTTTACTTCACCTCCTTTCCTTAACCATGCTAGCTTGTATGGTTTAGGATGCTTTTCGGTCTTCAAATTCAACTTCCTAACTGCCTCTGTAGAAATAATATTATCACAACTCCCCGCATCAATAACGAACTTGCAAACTTTCCCCAGAATAGTACATGTCGATTGAAAAATATTGCTTCTCAGCCAACTACAATCCTCCTCTTGCTTAGGTGTCAAACAACTTCTCCTCATCATAAGATTACAACCTTCATCACCCGACACTTTTTCTTCCTCCTCAACATAAGGTACATTTGAATACTCTGCCTCCTCACCATCATCTGCCTCAACCTCTGCAACCATGGTTCTCTTCTTCGGCTTCGGACATTCGTTGCTTTTGTGACCCAACTCCTGACAATTATAACATTTGAAAACACTACTAGCCTTCGCTTTCTCTGCCTCCTTCACCACTGGCTTTGTAACAGGTTTAGGAACACTAGAACTTCCGCCAACACCCCTTGCTTGATTATTGGAATTAGTAAACACACCACCTCCACGCCTTCCTTGTTTCTCCCAAGCTAACGCTTTCTGATGTGCCTCTGCTACTGATCTAGGATCAAACATATTAACCATATCTTGGATCTGCATTCTCAAGCCCCCAATGAATCTAGCAGTTAGCTGTTCTTCTGTTTCCATGATATCATTCCTGGCGATGAGTTGGTAAAATTCATCAGCATAATCACTAACAGATTTTGTCCCTTGCCTCAGATTCTGCAACCTCTGGTACATAAGTGATTGGTAGTTATAAGGCAAAAATGTAGATCTCATCAACTTTTTCATCTTCTCCCAAGATTCTATCTTTGACTTCCCCATTCGTTCTCGAGTAAGTTTAGTTTGCTGCCACCACGCCAAAGCTCTCCCCCTCAACCTAGTAGCAACCAACTTCACCCTTCGATTCTCCGGCACCTCCTTGAAATCAAAGATTTCCTCCACATTAGACAACCAATCTAAGAACTCCTCAGCAACCATCCCGCCTTTAAACTCCGGAATCTCCATTTTCATACCCGACTCCCAACGACGGTCATCCTCCACATCACGGTAAGAATTTCGAACTTGGTCTCGATCTCGATAATGAATACTTGCTCTATCACCCTCTTCAACAAAATCAAAGGTACGCCTACATCGATCTCGACCAATGTCATCCCTTTGTTCATGCATGCTTCTTTGACTATGTCTCTCCTCATCTCTATATGCTTCATGGTCAAATTCACGTTGACTTCTTCTCTCTTCATGTGCATAGTCATGATGATCTCTTCGTGATGAAATTGATGTTTCTCTTCTATCTCTACAAGAATGTGGTGATACCCTCCTCGCTTCCGTAACCAATGGCGAAACTCGGTTTCCTCCATGGTTCGAGTTTGGTGATCTCCTCCTTTGATTCAAATCATTCATCAATCTCTCCAATTTACCAATGCCTTCATCAAATTTTTCATTAATACGTTGTTCCATAAGCTCGGCTTCTTCTCTACGATACAAAGCTTCAACGTTTTGATGACGATTAGCTCTCCTTGGTGGCATGGTTAAAATTTTCACAAACTTCAACAAATTGAACACAATACTTCAAAATTTCACACGATAAGGCAATCTAGGCTCAACTGTCTCGGCAATGCTTGTCTCGGCCTTGACTCTTCACAACTTTGCTTGGCTCGGTCAAGACTTGCCTCGGCTCACTCCAAAACCTTCAAAACTTTGGCGCGCAAATCACCAATTCAAAATCCAAACAAAATCCAACTCCTCGATCCAAAATGAAATGGATCAAACTCTCCAAACTTGATGCAACTTCAATATGAACACGATGAACTACTTCAAACTTCAAAAACTTGGCTCCAAGAATCAAACTTAGCTATGATTGGCTAAGTATGGCTCTGATACCAATAATGACGCAGCGGATTAATCAAACAAAACTTCAATCGATGAAATGTAGCAATCGGTGAGTTGAAGATACCAAAATGCCCAAGTTCGTTGATCCAAAGATACCGAACTCTAGCTATCTCAAACACGTTGATAGCGCACTATACCGTGTTCAAAGATCTACGATTCTTCGCACGTTGATCTAGCGCACTAGATTCCGTGAATCGGCTTCAACAAACGTGGATTCGAGCGCACTCGAATGACGTAAGTGGAGATAGGAGATTACACTCAACTACCAATTGGTATGAAAGCACAAAGCTAACAAAAGAGAATTTTATTCCAAAATCAACAACCTCAAAATGTACAACACACGCGCTATTTATAGCTTTCACAACTCAACACACACAAACCCTCACCTGACTCTTAGGTCGGCGACGACTTACGACCTAACTTAGGTCGCGGCCGACTCAACACAAGGCAGCTCAACTCCAGAACGACTCAACCCTGGCCGACTTAACAAGCACGACCTTCATACATCATCATATGACCTTAAGACGACTCACCATAGGTCGTATGCGACCCAACACTTCATATACATGACCGACTCAACATTACCCCTAGGTCGGTAACGACCTAAAATACAACACGATCCACTACATACCGACTTAAAACTCACGACATACGACTTACAACATACAACAGTACACGACTCATCACAACAAACGACTCACGACTCATACTAGGTCGGCAACGACCTACGACTCACGACTCATAACTTCAGCGACTCAAGCTCCCATCAGTTGAATCCTTCTCCTTCTTGATGCTATCTCGGTCACGACTTATGGATACGTTGTTAAGTCGTGTACGACTCATCAAGTATGCACACTCCAAGTTTCCCTTGAGTCGTAACCCTGTTCCATTATCCCGTATACGACTCAAGCTCGCACGACTCAAACCCGATGCCTCTTTTATGCGGTTCAAATTGTTGTTAACTCGAAACTTGCTATCCCGTGCACCATTAAGTCGGAAACGACTTAACCCTGCCTTCCTAAGTCGCGTACGACTTAACCTCTCTATGAGTCGTGTACGACTCATCCTTGTTAGAAATTTTGGTTGCATTTCTTCTCTGTTCTGAGCTGCATCACATGGCCATCAACTTCAGTCATGCACGTCTCGATCGACGCCTAACCAACTATGAGCACCTCCTTCTAACGTCGTTAACTTGCTAAACCCTAGCCCAAGCACTTTCCTGCATGGCCTATTTTTTAAGTATCATGATTTTTTATCTTTAAGGTAATGGGAAAAACAGGTTAGTGAGATAAGGAGTTAAGGTTTTATAATGGAGAGACCAAGCTTAAGTCATCTTGAAAAGGAGAGGGAAAGAAAGATATTAGGTTAATTTAGGTTGGGCCTTGTTTATTTAAGCTAGTTTCAATTAACTAATTTTTTTCCTTCCCTTTTATTTTGTAAACAACACTTTTAAATTATTCGTATATTTATTTCAATTCAATTCAGAAATTAATTCACACTTCATAATACTGAATATATTCCAATCATTGAATAATTTTATTCATTTAAATGCTCGCTTATTTATTCTCTATTTTAATCACATATCAATTATTTACACTTTAAAAATATTTCATATAAAATTAGAACATTTTATTCCATTCAATCAAATATTTGAAAAGGATTATTAATTTTTTAATTTACTAAAAAAAACTTTTATTAAATAGAATTTAATTAAGTAAAAAATTATTTCAGAAATAATAATTACTAATAATCAAATTCGAAAATTTTATTTTAATTAAATTTATTTATTATTATAACGTAGAAAGAAGGATTGTTATAACTCTAATGCCCTTAGATGTACTAGTAGGGTGAACTAGGTAGTATCTTTCCTAGGTAGGGCCCAATGGCGGATTAATTTTAAGATAATCGTATCTTCAAATCTGTAGTCCGGATTGAGATGCGATTTTGACGTAGAAGCGTGTCCTGACCTTATAAATGTTTACCAATTAATTTGCATGTTTTTTGAGACCGTGCCAAGTTTTCAACTACCAAGTTTAATTAATTAATTGAGATAAGATCTCACTTATAATGGGTCATACTTGAAAAGTGGATCTGGTTAAGATAATTTTCATAGCCCATTACTGCTGCTATAAATATACCTAGATGCCTCATCCTACAGACATAAATTTTATTCTCGCTCCATAAAAATAAATTGTATTTTAGTGATGGACTTTGCAACTCCACTATTGATTTAGGGATATGATCTCTCAATGGCGAAGTTGATGGTTCAAGGTGTATTCGATAAGCATTATCCAAGAAAAAATTTCAAAATGTTTCAACTAAAATCAATTTAAAATTTTAAAATATCTTTTTTACAACAAAAATTTATTTTCCCTTACCATAAGGTAAAAGGGAGAACGGCGTGGATGTGGCAACGACTTCGGTAAGAGAAGGAAGACACAAAGCTCTAATTAGGGTTTTGGGAAGGGGACACTAGCTATAGTTCTAATGGTGTACGTGAACTCATCTCGACTGGCGCAGTTAATCGATGGTGATAACAGTGCGTAAAGTGGTAGCGGACTGTGGTGTTAATCGGCAAAAAAAATATTAAGATATGGTGGCTAAGGTTTCTTGATTTTGAACAAAAAGAAGAAGAGGTTTTTGTAAATGATATATTAGTTACTCACTTTTTCTAAAATACAATTTGACCCTATAACTTGTAACATAATAATGTTTTCATATAAACTCCATTTTACGCCCAACTTGTACTATAAGGTTCATGTTAATATTCTAGAAAATAGTTTTATTTAATAGTATATCACACACTTAGATATGACACTGATATTTAGATATTGATATGTGCGTTGTGTTTTATTAGGATATTTATAAATTAATATTCTTAATCAAAATTAACGTATTAAGATATTATTCATTTGATTTCAAAATATGATATTTAAATTAAGGTCTACCATAATCATTTATATTTTTAACATAATTTATGAAATATTAAATTCAGATATGCGCCATTTGAATATATAGTAAAATTATCTTATTTGTTATTTTCATTCAGGTATTAGTTATTAAAAATAAAACAAAACTATATATGAGTGTGTATATGGGTGATTTTATATATGAAAATTAATTAATTGACCATTGAGTAAACATTATCAATTTAACCTATCTTGTTAAATATTTTTGAATGTATAATGATATTGTGAATTAGGTTAACACTACTAGTATAAAGACAAAGATATTATAACATATCTTAAAGTTTAAATCAAATTCATATAGTAAAGCATTGTTATGATTTAATATTATCGCCATTAGTCACGATAACACTACAAAAGTCTAGTGTACAATTAATTAAAAAATGATTTTTTTTCAATTTTCCCCTTTGCTCGACCGTCTGATGCATTTGATCCAACAATAGTATCAGAGCAAGTATATGATAGGTGGTTCTCACAATGTGTTTTGTGATGTATTACCTCAATATATCCAAGGTCAATGAGTTGATAAGTTGCATGTGGGTCGAGAGGCTATATGTAAGATTTGTGACTAATGGGTCTTGTTAGGTCACCCCATAGGAGTTTGGAGCCGATCAATAATGATCCAAGAGTTGACACAATAATGGAATCAGAGCCATATTGTGTTCACATGAATAACTAACCGATACAAAGGACGGTCACTTGGAAAATACAATTTGGTAGGTGTGGAAGTATAAGTTGTAATTTTAGGAGAATGTTACTCTAAAAGAACATTCTTATGAATGAAAATTTTCCCATCTCCTGGCCTTTATCTCGCTTGTCTAAGTAGCCCGTTTCAAGGATATGCCCAAGTGGAAGGCCAAAAAGTGTTTTACGCCTTAAGTTAATTCAAATAAGCATATTTGAATATTATAAATTGAATTTACAATTGTTTAAAATTTAAATAAAATATAATGAAATTCTATAAAGAGTTACAAAATGAAAATCTAAATTTTTTTGAATTTTACATAAATATAAATTCATATTAAAATTAATTAAAACGTTTAAATAATAAAGAAACACATACGATATATATATAACTTAAAGAGTTTTAGATGTTATAGTAAATTAATAATCACACACACATGCATGCATATATATTGTATTTATAACAAAAATGATGTTTAAATGAATTAAAGCTATATAGACTTAAGAGAGTATATATTGGATGAAGAGACATATGATGTCATAGGAATATACTCATCTCTCTTAAAAGGTCGATAATACTCAATTAATATTATTTTAAATTATGAACCTAAAGTAGAATTTCTCCCCATTATTTAAAGTATAAATAGAGTATTATACATACTTATGTTTGCTAAGTGCCCTCAAGCCATAGAATACCAAAAGTGATGTTTATATTATCTATATACCTGCAAGAATATTATGAAATTTGATGAGTCTCTTTAAGGGTTACATAATTACCCTTAGGCTATTGTGAAAAGATAGGCATATGGTGTTGATAAGAGAACTTGTCAACACCTCGAATTTTATGCCGGAATGAGAATATTGATTTTGAATCCTCCTTTCGAATAAGTGAAGATTGCTAAAGCTTTTCAAATAGGTAAAAGTAATCAAAAACTAATCTTTGGTACCTTTCGATATAGCCAAAAGGGTAGTCTTTCTCATGGTAAATCCTTTCGAATGGGTGTGACTGAGAACCCTATCAAAACCACCTTTTGATACAGAAAAGGGAGCTTCAGTTAGGAACATAATGGACTTTGGAAATAACTAAATTGTGAAGGTTTCAACTCTTTCGAAGGAGATAACACTTGTAATCTGTTTGCACAAAAAATGGGCAAACACCTCCAAGTCGTATGATTTAGTCGATTTTAAGTTGTTCTTAGTGATTTGGATGATTTATGCAAATATGTAAAAAGCAGGGACTAAATTGTAAAAGAGACACAGATTTATAGTGGTTCGGCCAGAACGTGCCTACATCTACTTTATATATTATTCTCCTTTTCTATTCAGATTACAAGTACAAAGCTTTGATTACAAGTAACTGAAAGTTGTTTGAAAGTTCTATCCGTGCTTGAGCTCTCAAACTTGTCTGCCATTGTGGTACCCCAGCCCCTCTATTTATAGAGTGAGGCTGGGGGCAGGGGTCCTGGATGTATATAGCTGCTGGTGGGCCTGGGCTGATGCAATCTGGCTTAGTGGTGTCGGTCTGGTATGCCTTGGTTCGGTGGTAGGTGGTAGATGGTTTGGTTCGGCAGGAGGTTGGTTCGGTGGTGAGTGGACCGGCAGTGCATGGGGATGGAGTTGGACCGGTGGAGGTTGGTCCGGCCAAGGTGTGGGAAGTGTGTTGGTTCGGCAGAAAGTTGGTTCGGCAGGGAGTTGGTTCGGCAGGTAATGGAACAGGGTTTGGTTTGGACCGGCAGTGCTTGGAAGTGGAGGATGGATGGTTCGGCAGCGCTTCCTTTCATTTGGCTTGGTTATATCTCCTTCATACGAACTCTGATTAACATGAAATTTGAAACATAGCCTTTCCTAGTCCTTATCATCATTTCCATTCAATTTCGTCCCGATTGGAGCTCAACCAAATTTTGGCGATATCGATCGTAGCCTTGATTCCAACTGATCTCCATCATTCCTTACCAATTTGTTGATATTCCAGTTTTGACCAAAAATGTGATAACACTTTGCCCCCCAAAACATGTCTTGTGATAGGAAGGCGTATTTTGTAATGCCATGAGCTGGATGTTCATATCCTGTTGATGTCCTGCAAAGGAATTTACAGTTTTATGTGACCTCAAATGGCGACCGTTCGGGATCGAGGTATTTGAGATGAAGTGCGACCGTTCATGGTCAAGCGCCCAACTTCAAATGACGATCGTTCGGAATCGAGCCATTTGAGGTGAAGTGCGACCGTGCGCGGTCAAGTGGCGGACCTCAAATGACGACCATTCGTGATCGAGCCATTTGAGGTGATGCGAGTTGTGCCGTTCGGGAGTTGTGACCGTTCGAGGTCGGGTGCCGTTCGAGGCGAGTTGTGACCGTTCGAGGTCGGGTGTCGTTCGAGGCGAATGAGTGTGCCCGGGGGGACTTAATATTATCAGTGTCGGAGTTATTGTTTTGGGGAGTTTCCGAATCAAAGACTTCGGCAGTTCACTGCCATGCAAGAGGTGCTCGTGGACCGTTCGCGATCCAACGGGCATACAAGTAGATTTTTTTTCACAGAATTGTAAATATTAAAGCAATAATCATATGAACCTTACAGCAGAAATGTTCAAACAGGCAGAATTTAAATGTTCAAATCAAAATCAAAGCAAAAAGCAAAATGAAGATGTTAAAGCGTAAACTCTTACTATAACGCGGTTGGTAGTCATTCAGAGCATGCCTATGGATCGTGCGCGATCGCTAACATGTGTAAATGATTTAACCGCGTTAGTGAGAGGTTTACAACTTGTTCATCGTTATTTTAATCAAGCAATCAATGGATAATCAAACGGTGCCCCGATCCAAGGTCACCTCTAGCCGATGTAGACGATGGTCGCTCTGGCTCCACTGCTGGAGTTCGCCTCCTCACGTACTGTAGGAGCATACCGTTCCTGATATGCCCTTCCACCTCGTCCTTCAAATGCCTACAATCATTAGTGTTATGACCGTTCAATTCATGAAATACACAAAACTTGTCTGATTTTCTTTCGTCAGAAGTTGGATCCCTTTGCATCGTTCTACGATACGGAACCTGCTCTTTAGTATCCTGATAAATTCGTTCCAGACTCTCATTCAGCTCAGAGTAAGTGGTGAATCGCGGCTCCCTCCATTGCCGCTTTGACCTGTCCCCGTCGTTCTCAGTCTTTCTTTTACCTCTAATAGTTTCCGCGCCTTTCTCAGGGGGATTTCCTCCTTTGATCGCATAAATATCAATTCCTTCCTCTTCTTCTCTTTCGGCGTTCGCATCCTCCAACCGTAGAAACTTTTCCGCCTCATGATAGAATTCTCCTAGATCCACAGGTGGATCCTTAGTTAATGAATTTTTGAACTCTGTTCCGTCAGCTATCCCGGACACAACTGCTATCATAACCATGGATGGATCTGGTCGATCCACTGAAGCTGCTGCCGCATTGAATCGCGTTAGGTAACTCCTCAAAGTCTCTCCGGTTTTCTGCTTTAGGGTTGCCAAAGTCATCACATTCTTGGGTCTTGTAATGTGGACCCTGAATTGCCTCATAAATCTCTCAATTAAATCATTCCACGTTCCGATGGATCCATTCTCCAATTGTCTAAACCACAATGCTGCAATATCCGCCAAGTACAATGGAAAGCACCGGGCCATAACCTCCTCTGATGCCCCCAGCACTTCCATATGCCTCATATACTTCGTTAGATGAACCGTGGGGTCCGTTCTCCCGTCATACATGTCCAGCGATGGTAACTTGAAATCCGATGGGTTTCTAGCTTGTTTGATTGCTGGAGTAAAAGGACTCCTATTAACATCCTCCAAATCTTTGTTTACCAAACCGCCTCTCATAGCTTTTCTAACCATCTCCGCCAACCTGTCATTGTCTTCGAGATGCAATCTTTGTTCATTACTTTCGACCTGCCCCCCGAGTCCACGAGGGAATTCTGGGATCTGCCCCCTTGACTGAGCGTTCACTCCTCTGCTACTCTCAGGTTGTGCAGATGATCCTCTTTCTCTCTCTGAAATTGGATCTATGTTCTCCATGGGTGTGCCTCCTAATCCAGGTGCTATGCCGGATGGTCCTGCTCCATTCCGAACTCCATCCGCTTCCCTATTATGTGCTCCAAGTTGCCCAATCTGCTGAAACAAATTCTGAATCAACTCCTCTTGTCTTTTCATCATTGTCTCCATCTCATCCCTGGTGATGAAGACTGAAGTTTGGTTCTCTTCTGAGGAAGCCCCTTGACTCCCTTCGTGCTGACTTCTTTCTGGTCTCTGTCTTCTACTTGTTTTCCTTCCAAGAGCCATAATCTCGCATAGACTTCTGGTTCTTAAAGAGAGTCTCTCAACAAATCTTTGCGAGGCAATGATTAAAGCGCTTCTGAGTTGTTCTCAGTGAAAGCACCAAAAATGTTTGCACAAAAAATGGGCAAACACCTCCAAGTCGTATGATTTAGTCGATTTTAAGTTGTTCTTAGTGATTTGTATGATTTATGCAAATATGTAAAAAGCAGGGACTAAACTGTAAAAGACACACAGATTTATAGTGGTTCGGCCAGAACGTTCCTACGTCCAATTTATATGTTATTCTCCTTTTCTATTCAGATTACAAGTACAAAGATTTGATTACAAGTAACTGAAAGTTGTTTGAAAGTTCTATCCGTGTTTGAGCTCTCAAACTTGTCTGCCATTGTGGTACCCCTACCCCTCTATTTATAGAGTGAGGCTGGAGGCAGGGGTCCTGCATGTATATAGCTGCTGGTGGGCCTGGGCTGATGCAATCTGGCTTAGTAGTGTCGGTCTGGTATGCCTTGGTTCGATGGTAGGTGGTAGATGGTTTGGTTCGGCAGGAGGTTGGTTCGGTGGTGAGTGGACCGGCAGTGCATGGGGATGGAGTTGGACCGGTGGAGGTTGGTCCGGCCAAGGTGTGGGAAGTGTGTTGGTTCGGCATAAAGTTGGTTCGGCAGGGAGTTGGTTCGGCAGGTAATGGAACAGGGTTTGGTTTGGACCGGCAGTGCTTGAAAGTGGAGGATGGATGGTTCGGCAGCGCTTCCTTTCATTTGGCCTGGTTATATCTCCTTCATACGAACTTCGATTAACATGAAATTTGAAACATAGCTTTTCCTAGTCCTTATCATCATTTCCAATCAATTTCGTCCCGATCGGAGCTCAACCAAATTTTGGCGATATCGATCGTAGTCTTGATTCCAACTGATCTCCATCATTCCTTACCAATTTGTTGATATTCCAGTTTTGACCAAAAATGGGATAACATAATCTAGCAGATTTAAGCTAAAGTTTTCTGGAAATTAGAAAATTAGGTTTGGACTTGGTCGAATGGACTCCTTTCGATTAACTCAACTACAGGTTGTTATGTTTACAAAAAAATTAAGGGAATTTGTGTTGCTAAGTAAGCAAGATTATCACAATCCTCTTTTCAGTGAACTCAATTGTACAAATTGAACAAATCCCCAATTTGATTTAGGAATTAAGGTTTACAAATTTTATAAAATGCAAGTGTGAAGAGCAAAAAATTAGATCCTTGCAAATGACCCCTAGGGTCGTATTTATAAGTGCGATTGGGTCCTTTCGACCCCTAGCTTTCGACGCAGTCAAAAGGTCAACCTCTCTGCTTTCTTGAGTATCCACTGAGCCATACCTTTCGACCTAGTCGAAAGGTCTTTAGTCATCCTTTTGTTATCGTTGAGGTTGCGCTTCTCTCTCTTGCTTTGTTTCCTTTTTGAATTCAACGAAAGGAGTTGCTTGATAGCTTTTCGACCTTGTCGAAAGGTCTATTAATGCTCTTTTGACTTGAATATTGATGTGCTGAATGAGTCGACCTAGGCACTAGCTTTCGCTGCTATCGAATCATGTCTTCTTTTAGCTTCGAATTAGTCGAAAAACCAAAAAGGCTATGTTGTAAGTGGTCTCCTTCAGAAGCTTCCACCCTGACTAACTCGGAACCTTATGCTTTTATAGTGATAGATATATAGTTCTTCCTTCATAGGTGAGAGTAGCTTTAACGGTTTCTAGAGGTATATACACTTTCGAGAGGGCTGATTTGGTTGGTGGCTCTTTCGATGCGTATTCAATGAGATGAAACCAAACGTTTTAAATGGTTTAGTGCATGTGTAGGGAGCACGTTATATATTAATTCCAAAGGGTTGTGTGACGACCCAAAATTTTCAACATTTGAAATTGAAATATTTAATTGATTTTAAATATCTGAATCGTCGATTTAAGCTTGAATTTCAAATTTTAACTATGAATTTAGCAATTTAATTATCAAATTTAATTATAGAAATTTGGGTAAAATTGTAAATCTTCGTTTTTGAGCCTGCTAAAAATAATTTGATGGCTTAGAAAATTTATATTGGTAATACTAAAGATGATAGAAGCTTCAGAATTGAATTTGAAACGATTTTGTTCAGTATTGAATTTATCGTTTAAATCGATATTTAAAAATAGCCTTCCGAGACGCGGTCTCGGATTTCAACGAAACCAGTTCTATTGGATCCGTAATATTGTATTATTGTCGGATTTCAATTTTCATAGCAGGCGGAGTGATCGTTTAGCCGTACGACAAGTAAACGCGCTGAAAGTTTTATCGAAATTTAATTTAATAACTGGGTTCAAAAGACTATCTTTTCCATACGATCGAATTTGGACTCGGAAGCTTTTCCATTGCGTTTGGAATAGGCGTATAACATTATAAACCCCTGGCGGAACGCCTCGATAGGAAGTCAAAATTTTGAGTTGCGGAACAGAGGCAATTTCAATTTCAATTTGAATTTAAATTAAACAAATGTAAATATTCTTTTGCAAATTGATAAGTTTTTACACGTCTCATTTATTTCGAACACCTGACAAATCTCTTATGGCATGCGTCATATATTTTTACACGTGTTGAAAAGGGGACTTCATCTAGTTCAAAATAAAATTAAAAAGAAGAACGAATCCCCTTTATCAATTTTCTCGTTCGAATTCAATACATGGACGTCGTTAAAAAAAATCGAAACTTCTCAAATTCGAAACTAAAAAATGGCTTCCCCTCTTTCTCGTTCAAAAATCGACTTCGTGAAAATAATTTTAAAAAAAACCGTTCGTCTGACCTAGGTATGGGGGCGAAAAACTAATCGAAGCTGGTTCCCTCAGAGGTTTCCTTTGGGCTGGAGTTCGCGTGCGAGTTCGTCGAGCATCGGGGAATGGCGGCGTCAAGGGGCTCGAGAAATCTGGGGGTCGCGATTCGCGGCAGTTAGTGGCGATTGAATCGCATGGCATGAGTTGGCGTCGGGGTTGGTCAGGTGACGGCGATTCGATGTTTCGTAAGCAAAGTGGAGTGGCGCGTGCATGCAGTTGGTTGCAAGGGATCGACGATTTGGGGAATAGCATCAGTGTATCGATAGATTACAGAAGGTATTTTCATTTAATTAATGTACGGTAAGGTTTTATATTTACAGAATTTTTTTATATATAACAGTAAGGTATAAAAAAAGAAAAGAAAATATTCTAGTTTAAAGTCAAAATTTTAAATTTATATTAATGATGATTGATTATTGGTTTGGTTCAATTTTATTATTAAAAAGAAAAGGAAAATTTGTTTAACATAAATCATTTGATAAAATTTAATTTTTAATTAATTAAAATGATCAAAAAAAGAAATTTTTACTTAAATTGTAAGTGACAATTGAATTGTTCAATTTATTCGAATACTAATAAACAATATAATTATTTTGGTAAGTAGAAAATATTTTATTAAAAAGGAAATTTAGTTTTAAATTTAATTTTTTTTAGTTAAATAAATTTATTAAAAGAAATTGTTTTAAAATAAAAAGATTGGTTAATTAAATTTATCCAATAGGAATTTAAATTGTTCGATTTATTTCGAATATTAATAAACTGTATAAAATTCTTTATACAAGGTCAATATCTCAATGGAAACAAGTTGAATTGGAAATGGATTACAAAATAAAGGAGCAAAGGTAAGATCTTCTCACAATCAAATATTTTTCTGATCTAAATTTTGAATAGTTATATTTAAAATTGAATGTGCTTGGATGATTGATTTATAATCAACTATATTAGCTTAGACCCTATGCGCCGCATAATAGCAGATGATATTTTATAATTCCCATGTACCGCGATATTCCACCTCGAAGTGGAATGGGTATTTAATTGTTGTGCTAACGTCTGTGGATGCAGGGAAACAGGTTGGAGGGATCCAACCGGATTCCTCAAAACATTTTAATTTGTTTTCAAAATTTTGTATTGATTATTTATAATCCGTGTGTGACTATTTGTGATTAAAACCATTGAAGGCTAAAATTTAGCCGAATATATTTTTGGTATCGTAGGATACCAGAAATATGAAATTGGATTTTCGAAAATTAAAGTAGAAAAGCCTAGACTGTTACAATTAAAGTATTAAAGTTGATTTTTATAATCGATCAAATTAATTCCAAAAATATGGGAAAATATTTTAATAAAGGAATTTCGAGTAATATTGTTTAATAGTTGAAGAATTTATTTAAGTTATGTATTTTAAATATTTGAAAGAGATAAGGGAATTTATTTCAAAAGGAAATAAATTTAGAAATCAAACTTGGAATTTAATTTGGAGTTGAAATTAATTTTAGAAATCGATTTGGGAATTAATTTGGAGTTAAAATAAATTTTAGGAATTGATTTGGAAATTTAATTTGGTGTTTTGGAAATAAATTGGGCAATCGATTTGAAATTAACTTGGTGTGAAAAAAAATAAACTTTTAGGAAATTGATATGAAAATTTATTTGTTGTTTGAAACAAATTTAGAAATAAATTTAGAATTAAACTTGGTAATTGAAAAAGATTTAGAAATTAAATTTGGAGATTAATTTGGTGTTTTAAAAATAAAACCCTTGGGAAATCAATATGAAAATTGATTTGTTGATTGAAAAAATTTTATAAATCAATTTGGAATTTGATTTGGTGATTGAAATAAATTTGGAAATCAATTTAAAAAAATTGATTTGGGTGTTAAAAGTGAATCTTTGGAAAACGATTTGAAAATCGTATATCGTTAGTTATTTGAAGGTTTAAAATTCACAATAGAAATTGTATAAAGTAAATGGAATTTTGTTTTAAAAATAAATATCGGTTTATTTTTAAAAGCGTGGAAAGAAATTTACAAATTTGGAATGTAAATTAAAATAACTCGACAAGATTTATTAATTTATTTGAATGGACCATTTTGTAATGGAAAAAGAATTCTTTCCTGAAAAGCCGAGTATATTTTTAAAATAGCTTTTGAATAAAATTTAAAAGTTCTAGATTTGGTTTTAAAATAATATTGTTGGAGAAGTTAGTTTTGGAAATTGTTTTAAAGAAAAAAATTATTTAATTAATTATATAAAGGATTATTTTAAAGATTTAAATTGATGTTTTTTTTAGAAAATGGTTATTTAAATATTTATACTCTATCTACTAATTTTATTTTAAAATTAGTTTTGGACTTGAATTTTTTTTATATATGAGATATTAGTATAATATTTTTCATAACTAATTTTTAAGCAAATATTCTAAAATAGTTTATTTTAAATGTTTCCAATTATATTTTGAATAAGTATTTTATACTATTTTAAAATATTTGAACTCGGCAGATTTTCAGTGGAAATAAATAAATATTGGAAATGTTTTCCACGTAAGGGAAAAGATTTGATTTGAAATTTATTTTCGAAGGATTGAAATGTGAATAGTGATTTGAAATTTGTTTTCAAAGTGATGAAGTGTTAAAATTATATCTTGTGAAGATATTTTGAAAATGTGACTTGAAATTGTTTTCAAATGGATGAAACGTGAAATTTTATCTTGCAAAGATATTTTTGAAAGAAAAATAATTGGCGAAAATTATTTGAAAATTGGTGATCGTTGTGAATTATTGATTGATAGTTAAATAACTAACTAACAATATTGGCCTTTTTTATGGCATTTGAATTTCGATGCGACCGGGAGTCGAATTCCAACTGGATATTCGAAACCCACTGCGAACCTTTGTGATTATGATCGATCTTTTGTTTAAAAGATCATAACGTGGAGATTGTTGTGATTTGTTTAAAAACTGAATTAACACTTATTTTTAAAAATAAGCGCTCGTTATTCAGATTAGCTGAGAGAGGACCTTGTGTCATAAAACCCATTTCGAATAACGATACGACGAAATGGGATTGCATTTTAAGATGGTGTTGAAGACCGGGTATTTTCGAAAGCGAAAGGATTACCTGTCGAATGTCTCTGCACCGGGTTTCTCCGGTACAGAGATTTTATCACCCTTTGTGATGGGGATTCCGGACGCGATTAGTGAATATCCGGATTGCAAGGGCTTCTTTTGAAGTGACTTCGGTTTCGTTCGATCCCGGAACGGACTTGTATGGATGAGTGTCTGACGTTACACTTTGAGATGTAAAGCTGGTTTCTATCGAATACATTTCTGTTGGTGGCGGAGAATTTATTCTCTTAGCTTAACACTCTTCTCTGAGATGTACGAGCTCAGAGGTTATGTAGTTGATGGTTACTGGTGATACATTCTCAATTTGGTAATGTGGCATACGAAGTGCTGCTGATCATTTGTTGATCAAAGCATGGCTTTTGTGAAAAGCGTAGCTTTGTGGACGAGACTTCGTCGAGCCTCACACCCCGGAATGGTCGAAACAAGAAGGATGCAGCAAGGTTATAGGGGGTTGCTCCCCTTAGGGTATGTGCAGTTCCTTCTGGATAGAAGTGGTATCATGGTATGGAGCCCAGATACTTAACTTATGTGGATATCGCAAATATATATTACTTTGTGATTGTTGTTGTTGAGGATCCTCGGATAAAGGTTGTTTACAACCGGGGGATGGCATACTCGTGTCAGTAGTTACCTATTTTTGCAAAGGTAACCCGACCTTGTGTTGGTAGAGATCCGGTTAGGTTCTCAGGGCGTCCCTCCAGAGGCGTACCCATGTGGCAGTAGGATGTTCCTTAGCCTGACCATTTGTTGGAAATCCAATCACCAATACGCGCCTTGCACTATGCACTAATGATAATATTAAAAAGATTTTGCGTATTAAGCATGTTTGACTATCATAAGGAGAAATCTCTCCCAAGTGTGTGATTGCATTGTGTGTGTGCCGAGAGGCCTTATGGTAGTTTCATTTTCCAAAAAGCATTGCGGATTTTTTTAAAATTCTTCTGTTAAAGTATAACTGTTTTTAAGATCTCACACCAGTCCCATGACTGACCTGGAGTTTATTGTTCCCTTTCTAAACTCTGGGTGCCCATAATTTTCCGCACGGGCAGCCTAGAGTTAGGTTATCGGATCATTCTGGAATTCAGGAGTTGCTATGGAGCTCAAGAGACGAGCTGGATGGCAAAGCGTACTTCTGTATACTATTATTATTTTTCGCTTGTAAACTCTGATAATGTGATGTATAAACTGATATATTGTTTTTGTTTTAAAGATTATTCTTTATCTATTATGTATTTATCCGCTGCGAAATGTGAGGCTCTGTTTACCGTTTGTGTTCTTCTTTTATCTTCTTCTTCTTAATCTAACGGTTCGGTTTTCCGGCATTCAATTGCGCGACATTTGATAAAGTGGACATATTAATGTCGACTTTTGGGTGTCGTAAAATCGGGTCGTTACAATTTTGGTATCAGAGCATTTGGTTAAGCGACAACCTTGGCACTGTTGGATGTTACTTATTAGAGATAGAGTCAGTAGTACTCTAGAATGAGTTTGAGTGTAATAATAGATATGAGCGCGTATTTGCTAGTGAATACAAAATTGTTTTATATTGTGATGATTGGTTTGTTGAGTGGTATATGGATTCTGGTCGGTGTAGTCCGTACAACTCTATCGATAGGGATCTCTAAACACCCTTATAGAACAATTCGACACGATATTGTTTTAAAATAGGGTAAATGAAATAATTTTACCCAAATTATTTTCATATATAAAAGGAATTATTTTCCATAAATTATTATAGTATATGGTTGATTGTTTGATTAGGAAGTGATTAAGAAATTGGAATCATAATCAAAAGTTTAGAAATAAAATCCATGTACAAATGAAATTTGAGAATGTAAATTATAAATATGATTTATAATTTGAAATAGAATTCCAGAAAAATATTGAAAATGTTTTGAGAAGAATTTGAAAGGATTTAAATTTTGAAATTTGGTAAAGATTAAATTCCTTTTAAGTTTGGAAATGATTTTCAAAGGTTTGAAAAATGTTTTAAATGGATATAAGCAGTAAACTCTTTTCGGTCGCTGGAAAATAATTTCGGTGATGACTGCAGCATCATCGATGTTCATTTTTGGGTTTCCAAAAGAGGGATTGCTGCCAATTGTTTTAAATGAAAGTAGTTTGGAAAACTGGGTTTGGTTTTGGAAATTCAAAAGAAAATTTGAATTGATTTTAAATTGAATTTTGAAAGGTTGAAAAGACTCTGAAATGTTATATAAAATATTTATGGAATATCGTTAAGTTTGATAACTTGTAAAGTTTAAAGTTGCTCAAATAAAACCTTACTTAAAGAGAAGTTAGAAAAAGGTAAATATGGAAACAAAATAAGTTGGAAGGAAAATTTAATTCAAGTGGAATTAAAAAAAATGAAAGTTGAATAAAAGAATTGAGATTGGAAATTTGAGTTAATTTGTATGAAGGTGAATTTGAGAAGTCTTATAGAATAAACGATTGGAATAAAATCTATAAAGGTGGAAATTAAAAGTGTGAATGAATAAATGAATTTGCAATTGCAAATAAATGAAAGTGAATTGAATGTTGAAATTCATTTCGAATTTGTAAGTAGAATTGAATTGGAATTGAATTTGATTTGTAAAGCAAAGTATTAAAATAAAATTAGTAAGTGAAATTAATTGAAGAAATCACAAATTAATTTGGTTTGAAAAGAATTGAATTCAATAATTGTAAATGAAAGGTTAATTGAACTCATATAGAATTTGAAATCTAGTTTAAATAAAAGTGGTTATAAACCAAAATAGTGAATTGAATTGTGTTTGCAAATGAACAAAAGAATGAAACTGGAATTGAAATTGAATATTGAGAACCAATTTGAATTGTGTGAAATAAAATGAAGTTGTAAAATTAGTTCGAAGTGAACTAAAGATAATAATGGTGAAAAAAATGGGTTGAGATAAAATGAATTGGAATTTGTAGTGAATTCGTAAATGAAACTAATTTAAAATAGTGATATGAATCAATTGTGAATGAAAGATAATTGATAAATTCAATATTCGGAAGGTAAAATTGAATCCAAATAGAATTGAAGTGTAAATTGAATTCAAATGAAATTGAAAATGTAAGATTGAAATAAAATGGATGTATAACTTCAATAGTGAAGTAAAAATGGTATAAGAAGTATATATTGAAAATTTTGTAAAGGAATGTGCAAAATAAATTTGAATGTTGTAATTGGATATTATGGCTAGCAGGATATACAGGTGTATTAAAGGAAATGGAACTGCGATTTTGATTTCGAAGTTAAAATTGAATTGCTCGACAAAAAGGTATGTATTTGAATTTCAGTATGAAATTTGATGATCTTCTTGTCTAGCCGCTTGGCCTTTTCTTTTCTTTTTGAAATCTGGGGGCTGTGGTGCCATTTTTGTAGTCGTATCGAGCTAGCCATGCAAAGGAACGCTGACGAAATTTTTCGAAAATTTAGGGAGTTAGAAAAATTTTGAGAAAATTTTGAAAATATGAAATTTAAATTTAAATTTAAATTGTTGAGAAAACAATATTGTTTGGAATCTATGATTGAATTTGGAGAGTTAGTTGAAGTAATGATGGATCTTAAATAAAAAGATTTGCTTTGGCAAAATTGATTAAACTGTTTGGTTTTGGATAAATGGTAAACGGGTTAAGGTCCATTCTTCTTAACTAGTAATTTCAGGACGAAATTCTTTTAAGGGGGGAAGGATGTGACGATCCAAAATTTTCAACATTTGAAATTGAAATATTTAATTGATTTCAAATATCTGAATAGTTGATTTAAGCTCGAATTTCAAATTTTAACTATGAATTTAGCAATTTAATTATCAAATTTAATTATAGAAATTTGGGTAAAATTGTAAATCTTCAATTTTGAGCCTGTTAAAAATAATCTGATGGCTTAGAAAATTTATACTGATAATACTGAAGATGATAGAAGCTTCAGAATTAAATTTGAAACTGTTTTGCTCAGTATTGAATTTTATCGTTTAAATCGATATTTAAAAATAGCCTTCCGAGGTGCAGTCTCGGATTTCAACGAAACCAGTTCCATTGGATCTGTAATATTGTATTATTATCGGATTTTAATTTTCGTAGCATTCAGAGTGATCTTTTAGCCGTACAACAAGTAAGCGCGTTGAAATTTTATTGAAATTTAATTTAATAACTGGGTTCAAAAGACTATCTTTTCCATACGAACGAATTTGGTCGCGGAACCTTTTCCATTGCATTCGAAATAGGCGCATAACATTATAAACACCTAGCGACATGCCTCGATAGGAAGTTAAAATTTTGAGTTGCCGAACAGAGGCAATTTCAATTCGAATTTGAATTTAAATTAAATAAATGTAAATATTCTTTTGCAAATTGATAAGTTTTACACGTCTCATTTATTTCGAGCACCTGGCAAATCACTTATAGCACGCGTCATATATTTTACGGCGTTGAAAAAGGGACTTCATCTCATTCAAAATCAAATTAAAAAAGAAGAACCGATCCCTTTTATCAATTTTCTCGTTCGAATTCAATACATGGCCGTCTTAAAAAAAATCGAAACTTCTCAAATTCGAAATAAAAAAAAAATGGCCGCCCCTCTTTCTCGTTCAAAAATCGACTTCGTGAAAGAAATTAAAAAAAAAGAAAAAAAACCATTTGTCTGACCTAGGTATGGGGGTGAAAAACTAATTGAAGTCGGTTCCCTCGGAGGTTTCCTTTGGGATAGCTGGAGTTCGCGTGCGAGTTCGTCGAGCATCGGGTAATGGCGCCGCCAAGGGGCTCGAGAAATCTAGGGGTCGCAATTCACAGCAGTTAGTGGCGATTGAATCGCGTGGCACGAGATAGCGTCGGAGTTGGTCAGGTGACGGCGATTCGATGTTTCATAAGCAAAGTGGAGTGGCGCGTGCATGCAGTGGGTTGCAAGGGATCGACGATTTGGGGAATAGTATCAGTGTATCGATAGATTGTAGAAGGTATTTTTCATTTAATTAATGTACAGTAAGGTTTTATATTTACAGAATTTTTTTATATACAACAGTAAGGTATAAAAAAAATATTCTAGTTTAAAATCAAATTTTAAATTTATATTAACGATGATCGATTATTGGTTCAATTTTGTTATTAAAAAGAAAAGATAATTTTGTTTAAAATAAGTCATTCGATAAAATTTAATTTTTAATTAATTAAAATGATCAAATAAAAAAAATTAGTTAAATTGTAAGTGACAATTGAATTGTTCAATTTATTCGAATACTAATAAATAATATAATTATTTTGGTTACTAGAAAATATTTTATTAAAAAGGAAATTAGTTTTAAATTTAATTTTTTTAGTTAAATAAATTTATTAAAAGAAATTGTTTTAAAATAAAAACATTGGTTAATTAAATTTATCCAATAGGAATTTAAATTGTTCGATTTATTTCGAATATTAATAAAATGTATAAAATTGTTTATACAAGGTCAATATCTAAATGGAAACAAGTTGAGTTAGAAATGGATTGGAAAATAAAGGAGAAAAGGTGAGATCTTCTCACTCAATCAAATATTTTTCTGATTTAAATTTTGAATAGTTAGATTTAAAATTGATTGTGCTTGGGTGATTGATTTATAATCAGTTATATTAGTTTAGACCCTATGCGCCGCATAATAGCGGATGATATTTTATAAATCCCATATACCGCGATATTTCACCTCGAAGTGGAATGGCTATTTAATTGTTGTGCTAACGTCTGTGGATGCAGGGAAACAGGTTGGAGGGATCAAACTAGATTCCTCAAAACATTTCGATTTGTTTTCAAAATTTTGTATTGATCATTTATATTCTGTGTGTGACTATTTGTGATTGAAACCATTGAAGGCTAAAATTTAGCCGAATATATTTTTGGTATCGTATGATACCAGAAATATGAAATTAGATTTTCGGAAATTAAAGTAGAAAAGCCTAGACCGTTACAATTAAAGTATTAAAGTTGAATTTTATAATCCAAACGAATTAATTCCAAAAATATGGGAAAATATTTTAATAAAGGAATTTCGAGTAATATTGTTTAATAGTTGAAGAATTTATTTAAGATAGGAATTTTAAATATTTGAAAGAGATAAGGGAATTTATTTCAAAAGGAAATAAATTTAGAAATTAAATTTGGAATTTAATTTGGAGTTGAAACTAATTTTAGAAATCGATTTGGGAATTAATTTGGAGTTAAATAAATTTTAGGAATCAATTTGGAAATTTAATTTGGTGTTTTGGAAATAAATTGGGAAATCAATTTAAAATTAATTTGGTGTTAAAAAAATAAACCTTTGGGAAATTGATATGAAAATTTATTTGTTGTTTGAAATAAATTTAGAAATCAATTTGGAATTGAACTTAGTAATTGAAATAAATTTAGAAATTAAATATGAAGACTAATTTGGTGTTTTAAAAATAAAACCCTCGGGAAATCAATATGAAAATTGATTTGTTGATTGAAACAAATTTAGAAATCAATTTGGAATTTGATTTGGTGATTGAAATAAATTTGGAAATCAATTTAAAAAAAATTGATTTGGGTATTGAAAGTGAATATTGGGAAAACGATTTGAAAATCGCATATCACTGGATATTTGAAGGTTTAAAATTCACAATGGAAATTTTATAAAGTAAATGGAATTTTGATTTAAAAATAAATATCGGTTTATTTTTAAAAGCGTTGGAAGAAATTTACAAATTTGGAATGTAAATTTAAATAAATTGAGAAGATTTATTAATTTATTTGAATGGACCATTTTGTAATGGAAAAGGAATTCTTCCCTGGAAAGCCGAGTATATTTTTAAAATAGCTTTTGAATAAAATTTAAAAGTTCTAGATTTGGTTTTAAAATAATATTGTTGGAGAAATTAGTTTTGGAAATTGTTTTAAAGACAAAAATTTATTTAGTTAATTATATAAAGGATTATTTTAAAGATTTAAATTGATATTTGTTTTAGAAAATGGTTATTTAAATATTTATACTCTATCTACTAATTTTATTTTAAAATTAGTTTTGGACTTGAATTTTTTTTATATATATGAGATATTAGTATAATATTTTTCATAACTAATTTTTATGCAAATATTCTAAAATAGTTTATTTTAAATGTTTCCAAGTATATTTTGAATAAGTATTTATACTATTTTAAAACATTTGAACTCGGCAGATTTTCAGTGGAAATGAATAAATATTGGAAATGTTTTTCGCGTAAGGGAAAAAAATTGATTTGAAATTTATTTTCAAAGGATTGAAATGTGAATAGTGATTTGAAATTTGTTTTCAAATTGATGAAGGGTAAAAATTACATCTTGTGAAGATATTTTGAAAATGTGCCTTGAATTTGTTTTCAAATGGATGAAATGTGAAATTTTATCTTGCAAAGATATTTTTGAAAGAAAAATAATTGGGGAAAATTATTTGAAAATTGGTGATTGTTGTGAATTATTGAAATTGAAATTCTTTTGGTTTGGAATAAACTATTCGAGCCTGATACTATTCTTTTGAATCAACCTTATCTGCCCTGCTTTATTTATTCACCTATATTCTCTTTTCTGAATCTATCTTCTTTCCTTCTTTTGAATATATCCTTTAAAATATTGTTTATTTATATACTACCTGGTTTAATAGTAAATTTTTTTAGTGTTTTATAAATAATTGATCTCATAATTAATTGAATGGATTTAATAAAATGAGTAATCTATTAAATGTTAATTAATTTAAATAAAAAAAGTATATGGTTTTAAATAAATTATTTAATTTGTTTTTCAAAATCTAATTTTTCATCTGGTTGTTTCTATTCTCCTACTTTGTTCCTTTTTGGGGACGAAAAGTTTTGAGTGGGGGAGAGTGTAACGACCCATAAAATTTTAGCAATTTTTAATTGGTTTATAACGTATTGAATTGGATTTTTGAGAAATTATTAATAAAAAAAATTAATATTTGGATTACATATAATTATAATTGATTCATAAATTTGCATGAAATCAAGGGAATCGACTGTTACCATAAATTTTATTTCTTTCCTGTCCATTCAAATTTTACATTAGTAACAAACCAATTAATACCTTACCTTTATTACTCCCTGTATTCGTGCTGTAGCTCTTTAATTTTCTATCTGTTGCTATTTCATTTTGGGTTTGTTCCTTCCTTATTTATTCCATTTCAAACATTTTCTCTTCTCTCTGGCAAAAACATAATATTCTACATCATTTATATATATATGTATGTATATATATATCTGTAGCTTGTATTCATTGTTTATTCACTTTTACGTTTCTCATACTTTCTACTTTATTGTCCTTAATTCCCGCGCTTGACGTTATCATTTCAGTTTTTTTCCATTGAATGTGGCGCGTTTCATGGTTAACGTTTTATTCCATTTATGTGTAGCTTTCCTTTTGCAACATGTCCCATTTCTATTTCCTTCGTTTCAAAATTTGAAACGTTACCGCTGGACCACATTATTTATTTGCTTGAATAAGGAAGCTAAATCAGTGGATGACCGTTGCTAATAAAATTATTACTTTTCTTACATATATACTCATTGCTACTTTTCCCGACCTTTTATTTCTACTTTCTTTTTTTCACTGTTTCGTTCCTACTTTAAAATTTTAATATGTATGTTATGTATGTGTTAAAAGTCTTCACGTCACTTGGTAACTCAAGCCGTTCTTTTCTTTCCACTAAAACTGCTTATATTTAATTCCATACGTTTCTTTATAACGTTTTATAATATTGCTTTCATCTTGAGACCGGAACAAAATGCATCGCATACACATGTTCGTTCAAAAGAAAGTGGATAGGCCTAAAACGTGCAGCTTTTCATTTACTTTTCAATTGATTTCTTCCCTTATATTTTTACTTTACATTTCAAATTTGAAACGTGGTGCTCAAATAATAGAAATTTGCTTTTATTATTCAGCTCAATTAAGGGTGACCGTTTCCATCACATAACCGGTAAAAAATTTGTATACGTTTTATTTGTTTATGTGGCAACGGTTCACATTTACACTATTATTGCCTTTTTAACTTCATTGGTTTTCATTTATTTGTGTACGTTTCCTTTCATTTATTTGCGCTTGAATTTTTCCATATTTGTTACTTTACATTTATATCGGTACGTTATTTTTGCGTTCATAAAACGTTATACGTTACTTTGCATTCATTAAATTTTAAATGGCCCACTTTATTCGCCTTTATATTTATTCACTTTTGGCCTGGATATTCCCAATATAAATCTTTACATTTGCCTTTGTCCTTTCACTTTCTCTTCTCGGTCATCTGGTGTTGCTTGTGAGAGAATACAACAAAGGATATAAGTGACATTCTTCTCCATTCAACTGCTCATTTTATTCTCTTTGGAAAAAAAAATATTTCGCATGCTTGTAGATAGCAGTCCCCTCCTCATTTATTTTCCGAACCCCACCTTTCTCCTTTCCTCTGTAACCTTTGAAATTCTTTGATACAAGGTAATATCTATATTATAAATATATTGTGTTGTATTTATCTAAAAGTTAAAAGCTATAATCTATTTACCTTTTTATACTTATATATATGAATTCATACAAATTATTACAAGTTGTCTTATCTATATATATAGTACGTTGATGATTTGTAAATAGCTTATATATACAATTGTTATATACACACTTGTCAACATGCAATTGGTTACACAAACAGGAGCATATGTGCATATTTAGCCATATTTTACATATAGGGTCTGCATATTTGTTTGTATGTATAATTGTAAGAGCTGAATATATTTTGATTTATATCATTATTTTTAAATCGATCGTTTTTTTTTGCAACAAGTCTTATATAAATAATATGTTCACATATATATAAGTATATGTATTTTACAGTTTTAATGTATGTGTTTTAACACATGGGTTTTACATTCAGACCTTTTATTTACAATTTATATTAAAAAGTATGTTATAATCTCTTGGTTATATTCAAATTTATTATATATATCGTTTGTAGTAATAAATATTATCACCGATAAAAATGTAAGTTACATATGTCACTGTAATTATGCGCATAACTGATATGTAAAGATATATTAGTATATAAGTTTATATTTGTGTTATAGGCACGTTACTTTATATTTAGAATAATACATAAATAATCATATGTAGGTAGTTGCGTGTTGCAGTGGGTGGGTTAGCTTATAACAGTGAGGATTTGTAGATATTTGAAAATTTAAAAGGCTGTGCACATATTTTGTAAAAGGCTGTGCATATATTTTGTAAAGGCTGTGCATATATTCATAGTCTAAAACCTATTATATATATTTTGTTATAAATAGTTACAGTTACATTTTAAAGTGTGAGCAATCACTTACGATTAACGTTCTTGTATTTTATTAAATTTGATTTGAATTGAAACGACAATTGAAATATAATGCTGTTGTTATTTTGTTATATATGCTATTATCTGTAACTATTCACATGTGGGATATGACACCATATCCTATTTTTTATATTTTATTTAAATTATTGATGATATTTGCCTGTTATTATTTTATTATTTGCTATCACTCTGCAAGTTCCCTATTGGTATAGAATTCACTATGGGTTGAAATGATACATACCCGAATGGACTTTAGAATAGGAGAAAACCATTACGGGTTAAAATGATAAATCCAAGCAATTTTCATTTGAACTGAATTGGGATTACGGGTCGAAATGATATCTACCCGTATATATATATACACTCTTAACTACGGATTGAAATGATAAATATCTGTATCACTTAACCATATGATAGAAGTATATACAGACGCCGTTGGTCCATATATAAATATTTTGAAATGATTTTCTATGGTTTTAGGAGAAATATAAGGTCTCGGTTAATATTGGAAATATTTTCATATATAAATATGTTTAATGTAAAGTAGTTTTAATAGTAAACTTTAATTTAATAACGTTTGATTTAATTAATAGAATATGTTTAAGTATTTTATTTTAAATAGATTTCCAATGTTTGTATATGTTAGGGAAGATAAAGTTGAATTGATTGGAATGGTATTTAATTAATAATTTTGTTTAATTAAATCAAATTCGAAACTTATTGAATTTGAAAATTTAAAATATAGTTCATAACATAACTTTGACTTTAGTGATTTAATGAATATTCACGTTTAAAGAAATTGAAGGCGAATATAATGAATTGTAATATAAGGCTATATAAGTAATATTGAGTGGATATTTCAAGAATAAATAATGATGAATTTAAATCAAGATTTATATGAAACTGTTAGGTTTAGTTTGAAATGTTGAAGCTTTGAATTACGGGACTTAAATAGTTAAATTGTGATTCAGATCTATATTTGAAATTTATAAAATTTGAATTTGTTCTTTAGAAGACTAAATTGAATGGAAATTGAAATTTAGGATTTAATTTAATCTGAATAGGAAAGTCGAGTTGATTTTTGAAGTGATCGGTGAAACTTGAGGAAATTATAAATGCTTTACTTTATAAAATTTTCAAAATCTATATATATATATATATATATATATATATATATATATATTTATAATGAAGTGAAAATGATATTTTGGTTTTGAAATATAAATTAATTTGAAAGGACCACGGTGTTATAGCATATATTTCTACCTTGTAGATAGTTCTGTAGATCCTTAGGGGATGGTTATCGCAAACATCCTTTAAGTTACTTGTATTTCAGTTGATATTTCACTTGAGTTGGATTTATAGATATAAGAATGTTAATCCTGACTCGAGTGTTTTTGTGTTTTGCTTTACGCTCGGTCAGATTGAGTGATACAGCATTTGAGACTCACCTTCGAAGTTGGAGCTTTGCTTGAAGATCCAGCTATCTATCCTTCCAGTCATCCAGTTGATTGGTTCAGAGAAGTCATCTGCTCGTACTGGAGACTTCACTGCATCTAAGATATTCTGTTGTATTTTATTTCTAACTCCGATGTTTATATAGTAGCTTCATGAACTACTATTCATTTATTGCGCTGCGTATTATTGTACTACTCTGTATCCATGATTCTGTGATTGGTTTATTTACTGTATATGTTAAGTTTTCCAAATTTAAATTAACAATCTGATATTTTGAGCAATTCAAGTCCGACTTGTGCGGTTGCGAATAGTTGAAAATATCGGGTCGTTACAATTGATTTTAGGCTTTGATCTCTTTGTTACCTAATTTTGTTAGGGTTGAAGGTTCTCTAACTCTTGTATTCCCTAAGTCAGAGTTTGAAACTATATTATCTTTCAAAGTTGATTATGAAGAAGCTTCTGCATTTGGATTGCGGCTATTACTGCTTGCTCTTTCCATTTTCTTCTTTTTGAAAGGACTTTATGCGATTGATTTGTGATGAAAGTAATTGAAGGTCCGTACCCTCCTTCTAGTGCCAATAATGTTGACAAGAAAACTTGTCAACACCCCGAATTTCAAATTGGAGAGAAAGTAATGATTTTGAATCTTCCTTTCGAATAAGTGAAGATTGCTGATGCTTTTCAGATATGTAAAAGTAGTCAAAAAGTCGTCTTTGGTACCTTTCAACACAACTGAAAGGGTAGACTTTCTTCTGGTAAATCCTTTTGAGTGGGTGTGACTAAGAACTCTGTTGAAAGCAACTTTCGATACAGACAGGGGAGCTTGAGTTAGGGACCTAATGGACTCTGGAAATAATTATGTTGTGAAGGTTTTGACTATCTTGAGGGGGATAACACCTGCAATCTAGTACATTGAGCTAACGATTTTAGGAAATCAGAAAACTTAGGGTTTTGACTTGGTCGAATATACTTCTTTCGATTAACTCAACTGCTCGTTGTTATCATTACAAAAAAATAAGCAAACCTGTGTTGCTAAGTAAACAAGATTATCATAATCATGTTTTTATTGAACTCAATTATACAAATTGACCAAATCCCCAATTTGATTTAGGAATTAGGGTTTATAGGTTTTAGAAAATGCAAATGTGAAAGAAAGAAATATGATCCCCATAACTGACCCCTTGGGTCGTATTTATAAGTGTGGGTTAGGAACTTTCGACCTTAAACTTTCGACGCAGTCGAAAGTTCAACCTCTCTGCTTTCATGAGTATCCACTGAGCCATACCTTTCAACTTGGTTGAAAGGGCTTTAGTTATCCTTCTGCTGTCATTGGAGGTTGGGTTTCTCTCTCTTACTTTTTTTCCTTTCAACTTCGATGAAAGGAGGTTCTTGATAGCCTTTCGACCTTGTCGAAAGGCCTATTGATGTGCTTTTGACTTCAATATTGATGTGCTGAATGGTCCACCTAGGCGCTAACCTTCGATGATGTCGAAACATGCCTTCTTTTAGCTTTGAATGAATTGAAACACCTAAAAGGCTTTATTGGAAATGGTTTCCTATGAAAGCTTCCGCCCTGACTAACTCAAAACCTTATGCTTTTATGGTGATAGATGTATAGTTCTTCCTTTATAGGTGAGAGTAGCTTTAACCATTTTTAAAGGCTATATACGCTTTCAAGAGGGCTAATTCAGTTAGAGGCTCTTTGATATGTATTCATTGAGATGAAACCAAACGTTTCGAATGGTTTAGTGCATGTATAGGGGGTGCGTTGCATATTGACTTCGAAGGATTGCCTTCGACCTTGTTGAGAGCTCTCTGTTGACATTGTTGAAACGTCCTTTTGACCTTCTTGATAGGTATTGTTGGCATGCTTTTTGGTCTTTATCAAATTTCTTGTTCATACTCTTAATTATAAGAATATTTTGTGGATAACATATAGTATCGAATATACCTTATGATTTGTTGAGCACTCTTAATGTCATAAAGTCGATTAGAAGAAAATTAATATATAGTTAGAAATTACGTGCAAGGTATAATTAGTGAAGTTTTAATTATGGTTTATAGGAATTAGAATTTATTTAAGCACCTCATAGTTGTAATAACATGATAAATGAGTCCTAACACCCATTGAAGGAATTTAAGAAATTTCATTATTTCTTTTAGGGTTTTTGAGAGATGAAAAATAAGTGGGAGTCTTATTAGATAAATATGATAAACTAATCTAATAATGTAAGAACATATATAATGTTTTCTAATTTACTCTAATGAAATTTCATAGAATAAATGGCAATATGAAGTTATTTCTAAAGAGAAATACACTAACCAGGGTGAAATATAAAGGATGGTTAAGGAATGTAAAAATTCCACACACTTGTAATAGCTTCTGGTATGTGGTCGCTATGAGCCTATGGTTAAACTCGATAAAGATGCATAACAAAAAAATAGCATCCTAAAGATCATGTTCCTTAGATTGTGAACTTGCTTAATGCTACATACTATCAACTATGTGTACTGAGCTCCAAAGACTGCATAAGAATATGGATGTTTGATCCATATTTAAACTCCTACAAAAGTTGTGTGGTTATCGGTCTCATACCATAAAGTATGAGATCTCATGGAATTTTTTCATGTGAAGGTAAGTAAAGATACTCCTATCGAAGACATGTATTTAATATAATTGGGTTTTGTGGAGATTGGCTGAGTTAGGAACATCACCTGACACTGAGTTATAGACCGACTTAATTCTTTGATCAAAGACTCTGTAGTTTAATTTATTCATATTGAAGTTCTATATGAATTCATTGGAGTGTACTATCGTGGATCTCCCTAATATGTCGAGGTTAAACAAGAATACATTCATGAAAGAACCAAGTGTCGGTATCCATAGTCAAGAATGCATCTTCTTTGAGTAGTCCGAAGAAGTAAAAATGTAGGTTGAAGGGTGGCAATGGTAAAGCTAAGGCTAAAGAAGATAGAGTGAATGCAACTTTTGATCTAAGAATGACATAGTAAGAGGAGCTACCTAGATTTTATTAAGACTCTCAAGGGAAAGGAATCTTATTTTGCTCCTAAATGTATTTTAGCTATAGATTGTTTATCCGTAAGCACTTCAGTTAGGTTTTAAATAATGGATCTACAACTCATATCTATAATTCATTACAACTATGAGCGAGAGGCTTGTAGCAAGTGGGAGCATGGAATTCCAAAATGGAAACGAAGCTATTATAGCTACTTATAGTAGTAGGAGATTACCATGTGAAATTCTACATCCATTTTTCTACTAAGTATTTAGCACAAATTCAGGTTGATGGAATCAATAGGAACTACACATGTTCCAAAGTACAACATTCAAAGCCTTACAATCTCTAAACTAAATTACACAACCAAAATACTTCATATAGCTATTGATACGTCCCCACTCCTACGATGCAGTGCCAGAAATAATTCCTTAGCTAAGTACAACGTGTCTTAACCATATTAGCCCAAATTGCACAAGTAGCGAAGCATAGCACTATTTTCTCAACAGCAAAGCCAAATTCCATAGCATATTGCACCAATCTAGGCTAAAAAGTGGAAAATCAATGGTATTGCGCTAAACTCGCTATTTTGAGTTCAAATTTTGTTGTCTCAACCAAATAATCCCACCTAAACCTAAATTTATCCTATCACATTATCCCACCAAAATCTAAATCAGCAACCATGTACATCAAATCAACTAGGCGGATGAAGAACATGTGGCAAGGCCTACTACAATTATTAAATATGAGGTACGATGTATCAATCTATGCAATGTCTTTTTTGTTATAGAAGGATTGTACTATAGTAGAAAAAAGGGACTGAATTTTTATTACATAAAGAATAAAATATTGTAAAAGTTGTACTAAGATCTACATTGTTTTTAGAGCTTGTACAAGGGAAAGAAACAACAAAAAAAATCTTGATTTGACCCATGGATCTAGGGTTCCTTAATGCATGAACTTCATGAAACTACATGAATTCTTTATGTCTTTACTTTTCAACACCTCAATTGTTGTTAGAAATGGTTTGATTTGTTTTAATTTGAATTAAGCTATTAAGACATTTATTAAACAATTAAATGACAACCCTCATAATTGTGTAAGCATACAATGGCATAGCTGCTACATTCAAGGCAGTTTAACATTCATTAAATTAGCTAATTCATAATCAGGGAAGCATTCAGCAGCGTGTTTACTTCGATAATTCAGCTTTATAACGTCATAAATACTCATTGACATAAATCTTGCTTGTGAACATGATTTAATTTCATATAATTGTTAGTATGTACTAAACTTTATTAGTGAAATAATTTGTGTTTGTCATTTGATGGAAAATGGATATAGTTCTATTTGTAATGATAATGTTATAAATGTTTGTTATAATAATAAAACTATTTATTTTGGTACTTTGAACGATGTCATTTATATACTTTATTATAATCGTGTATTTTCTGTCATAAATAACAATGCATCTAAATAAATGACGGTTATCTTTTGCATTATAGATTAGGCTAATAAGTAAGAAATGATTGAACAAGTTAAGTAACTAAGGGTTTCTACCATTATTTGATTTTGAATCATTTAATGCATGTATATTGTGTCTTAAAGTTAAATTGCTAAGCACTTATCCAGTAGGAGCAACAACGAGTTACTGGTATGTTAGGACTTGTACACAATGATGTATGTGGTCTTATGTCTACAACTACTAAAGGTGGAACTTCTTACTTCGTTATACACCGTTGATTTATCTAGAATTTGTTATATGTATCTTATGAAGCACAAATCAGAGGTCTGTGATAAGTTCATAGAATATATGAATGGAGTTGAAAACTAAAAAAATAAGAAAAATAAAATACTTCGTTTGATCGGGCGGTGAGTTCCAAGAGTACGTAAAAGAGAATAGTATTCTCTCTTAAATTACTCCATATACTCCTAACACAATGGTGTTTTGAAAAGGAGAAATCGCACTCTATTAGACATGGTTTGACTAATGATGAGCGATATTGAATTTCCTCTTTCCTTTTAAAGATATGCACTTAAACTGTGAAATATATGTTGAATTAGGTACCATTTAAATCTATTCCTAAGACCACATACGAGTTATGGACTGGTGAGAAACCTTAACTCAATTATCTTAAGGTATGAGCTCATCCAACTTACACTAAGAATGTAAACCATAGTAACCTTTAGGAAGATCGGTTTTATGTAAGTTTATAAGGCATCCTAGGAATTTTCATTTATACGTATTCTATCATACCGAGGGACAAAAATGTTTGTTACAAGACTTGCCATTTTTTGGAAAAGGAATTTATTCCATGAGAAATTACTAGTAGTAAGATAGACTTGGATGAGATGGAAAAAAACATCCATAAAAACTAAGTAATTAGATAGTAATACAACAACTGTTTAAGACACGCGGATTAATAGAAGGTCTAGTCTTACGTGCCAGAGAGATAACATGGATTTCTTATTGATGGCGAGAATGAGAATGCATCATTCGTTATATTTTTCCATCACATACCAAAACGCCTTAGAGAGCAAAGTTTCTACCCTATGGATTAGTGCGATGAAATCCAAAATGGATTTTATGTACAAAACAGAGTTTGTAATTTGGAAAATGCACTTAAAGAGGTGAAACCTATTGGCTACAAATGGATATTTAAGAAGACCATTGGCACAGATGGAAATGTTGAGATATATCGAGTAAGGATGGAGGTGAAAGGTTACTCTCAAATTCAAGGTGTTGACTATGACGAAACATATTCTCCAGTTGTCATGCTTAAATTATCTTAGATTCTACTTATTGTCGTTGCTTATAAAGGCTACAAAATATGGCTGATGGATGTTAAAACAATATTTCTAAATGGTGTAGAGGGGAATGTTTATATATCTTAGCTAGAACATTTTGAGATCAATAGAAGCAACAAAAAGGAAAATTGACTCTTAAGATCAATCTACGGTCTTAAGAAAGCATCTAGAATTTGGAATAAATGTTTTGACAAGATAATCAAATAGTTTGGTTTCATTCAAAACACAGAGGAAGCATGTGAGGGTGCTATAATGTTCTTAGTCTTATACGTTGATGATCTACTTGATAGAGTTAGGGGTATGTCCTAGGGGAAATTATGTAATTTGTTACATATATCTAACTCGTTGACCAATTTTGTTCGAAATAAAAAGTATTTTCTTCCTGTTAGCACCAAAATTGGTCACTGATAACCAAACACCGTTGAAAGCAACAATTCACAGTCACAGATAACAGATAGAGTGTATGTAAAGAGTTTAAATACGAAGAATAATCAAAATTAAAATAAAAGTAGTAATAACAGAGGATTTATAGTGGTTCGGCTGACTCTTGCCTACGTCCATTCTAGAAATTTCCTTTTTATTGATATCAGAATCAATTGCAGTTACAATTCAAAGTTTTTAAAACAACAATGGTGGAGTAGACTTAGTGGAGAAGATGAAGGGAAATAGAATGAAGATCCTCTTTTTTGAAGCCCTGCTTGCTGTATTTATAGGTAAATTCTAGGTTACTGGGCTTCTTGAGTGATCCCTGCCCACAAGACCATAGTCAACCCTAAATCCGTCATCACTGCCGACCCCCGGTTTAGAGTATGCCGATCCGATGTTGCCCTAGGCACCGACCAAAGGTTAGGTGAGCTATGAACCGAAGTAGCCGACCTGATACAACACACTGATCCAATCTCCTATACACCGACCTAACCTTATGGCCGACCCGAAGCATAGCCATCATCGACCTGATGTGATTCTTACTTCCTCCAATGCTGGACCCATGCTGGAGTCACCATAGCCGACTTGGAGTCTTCATGATGCAGTACCAAAGCATTCCCATGCTCCTACGCTGACCCCTTAAACGATTGCCGACCCCAACTCGAGAATTAGGCACTGACCCGAAGTTAAGGGTTCTATGACCTAAAACAGTCGATCCCATTCAATATGTCTATCCCAAGACTCCAATATGTCAATTTCTTTCCGAGCTACCGACCCGAAGTGGAAGAGGTACCGACCCGAAGTAAATCATAACATGCCGATCTAATATGATGCTGATCCCTCCATTCATTCCGACCCAGAGATGCCGAGGCGATCCATTCCCATCCATGCTGATCCTATCTCCAAATACATGCCATCCCCGAGCACTCCTTGATGCCGACCCGATCCATTCTCTTCCATGGATCCCAAAATAAGATGTTGATCCAAGCCAATCACTCCATGACCCGAAGCGTACTAGGTGCCGAACCAAAATCTTCACCGACCCCGGGCAAATATGTCGATCCCGTAATTCCCGCCAACCTGAAGTAATACCGATCCCTCTGAAATATGTCGATCCAATTGAGCACTAAGTAGACCCTAATTTGACCCGAATTAAACACCATGAAAACTCGATCCAAGTCCAAGTGTGATTCGAAGTAAACTCCAAACATCCGAATTACCTCGATTTTTCTTGATACTCAGATTTCGAGTGTCTCGCATCTTTTGCCCATCGATTATGCTGAATCCCAGCTTCATAATCATGTTTTTCATCCATGATTGATTGTCTATCCATCCAATCGACTCAAACCTATCATATTCCAGCCTCGATAATTGAGCAATCGATTTAATTAAACCCGTCTGTCTATGGCCTTTCCAAAAGGTGAGTTAACATTTGTCCTCCAAAACATGCCTTGCGGTAAGAAAGCGTGTTTTGAATAGCTTTTAATATTTTATTCAAAGTCCATATGTTATCCATAGCCATATCATCCGATCCTTAGTCCAATCCATTTTATCCAAGTGCCATAGTTATATCCTTATCCAAATCCGTGACTACTTCGAGTCGATATCTGATCCCTATCCAATAACCAAATCCTTATCCAATTCCACATCCATCTGAACCTGATAACCAAGGTATAACCCATCTATATCCAATAACCAATAACCAATAACCAAATTGATGACCTCTCCAGGTCGATGTCCAAATTTGGAATCGCTCCAGACCATAGCCAATCCTTAGCCATTCAAAGCCGAAATTCGAATCCTAACCTCTCCAAGTTCTTGCCAAGCATAATCTGCACTCGACCGCTTGTATCAAGAAACACTTTGGTGTTCCCAGTTTAGTTTCCCTAAACATTGAGTAATGTCGTGGCTTAAGTCCTAAGTCGAATCCTGGTCGCTCCGGACCCTTACGAGCATAGTCCATGCTTGACGACCTGAAGTAACAAGTGATAGAGAATATAGGGCCTAAGTCCTAGGCCGAATCCTAGTCTCTTCGGACCTTTTCCAAGCATAGTTCACGCTTAATGACCTGAAATAAGAAGTGAAAGATAATATGGGGCCCAAGTCTTAGACCGAACCCTTCTCCCTCCGGACTCTTGCTGAGCATAGTCCATGCTCGACGACCCTTTAGCCCAAAACCAGACAAAAGGTCAATCAAAATCCAATCCAAAATCCATATTCAAACCAAAAAACCAGAAATTCATATCAAAAATCCCAACCAAAATGCGAATGTTCAAACCAGAATCCCAATCAGAAAACAAACAAAACCAGGAGTTCAAACCAAACTCCAAAACCAAACCAGAAAAAGCAATTGTCCAAACCAAAAAGAAAAAAAATTCACAAACCAGAGCATCACGGTTTATCGTCATCTTAGAGCATGCTTAAAGGTTATCTCCATCACCATACATGAGTAAGTGACTTAGTCATTAGCCCAAAGTTGTTACTTATTCCAAACTATCACGATTAGTCGATGACCAATCAACCACCATTCCTGAGCCTCGCGTCATCGTCGTTCAAAGTAGGTAGTGGCTGCTCCTATTCCACCGCCACATTTGGAGTTCCGACATATTGCTGAAAATGACCATTCCTTACATGCTCCTCGATTATATCCTTTATATGTCTGCAGTTGTTAATATCATGCTCATCCAGGTCATGAAAGAGATAGTGTCTTCCCGATGCCTTCTCGCATTCTGAGGGTTTCCTCCTTGTTGGCCTTCGATAAGGAAGGCGATCCCGAGTATCCAAGTATATCTGTTCCATTGTCTCATTCAATCCTGTGTAAGTGGAGAATTTTGGTTCTTCCTAGCACTTCCTTGCCCCACCAGATTCGTTATCCGACTTCCTCTTCCCTTTATCCTAATCTTTACCCGAGCTTTCATCGGATGGTCCTCCATCCTTAACCATGTTTACTTCCTTTGACCTCATATTCAAACATGCATCCTCTTGTCGAAGAAATCTCTCTGCTTCATGAAAGAATACCCTAAGATCCATTGGTGGGTCCCGTATCAACGATACTTTGAAATCCGAATCATCCCTTACTCCTGACACCACCTCCATTAGAACCATTGATGGATCCGACAGATCCATCGAAGCAACTACTGCATTAAACCAAGTTAAAAAAACTCCTGAGTGATTCTCCCATCTTCTGCTTCACCGACGTTTGTTTCATCACATTATTCGGCCTTTTGATGTGAAATCGAAACTGTTTTAAAAACCTGTCCATCAATTCAATCCATGTTCCAATAGATCCATCTTCCAACTGTCTAAACCACATAGCAGCTATATCGGTCAAGTACAGGGGGAAACACCAGGCAGTGACCTCCTCTGTTGCTCCAGCACTTCCATATGTCTTGTGTACCTCCTCAAGTGGTCAGTGGGGTCCATCTTACCATTGTATACTTCTAGAGTGGGAAGCTTAAAATTGGGTAGATTCCTGGTCATCCTGATGTTATGGGTAAACAGAATTTTGTTTACTCCCTCAAAATCCCTGTTTGTCAGACCTCCGCGAATAGTTCGCTTGATAATGTCAGTTAATCCAGTGTTACCTACCAAGGGTTGCCCTCCATCTACATTTTCTAACTGCCCTCCAAGTCCTCGTGGGAATTCTGGTACATACACCTCCTCGGGCACTCCTGTATTCCTATTGGTGCCAAACTACGCAGTGTCATCTGGTATCGCTCCATGGATTTGTCCAGCATTACCTGGTGGTGTTCCCCTGAGTCTAGGTCCATCTAGATTGATAATTGTTTGCTGATCGGGGGCTGCCCCCTGTTGAACGACTCCATCTGCTTGCCTATGGTGTCCTTTTGATCTAGCTCCATCGATCTGAGCTCCTACAGCTCTTGTTGTTCCTGCCTATCCAAATTGCCTAAGAAGGGTATGCATCATTTGCTCTTGCCTTTTCATCAACTGCTCCTACATAGAATCCATCATAATCTACATCTCGTCCCTAGTGACGTAGATGGATGCCTGATCTGATCAAGCTCTAAAAGAGGCCTCTTGACTTCCCTTTTGATTGCTCCTTTCTATCACTTGTCTCCTTATCGACGGCCTGCCATTGTTCCTCCCAGAATCCAAGTTCCTAAGCTTTCAAAATTAAAATCTTCGATCTAGAGTCTCTAACAAAATTAGTCACTAACACCCAAACGCTGTTGAAAGCACCAATTCACAGTCACAGAAAAACAGATAGAGTGTATGTGGAGAGTTTAAATATTAAGAACAATCAAAATTAAAAATAAAGCGGTAACAATAGAGGATTTATAGTGGTTCAGGTTGACTCTGCGTAGGTCCACTCAAGAAATTTCCTTTGTATTGATATCAGAATCAATTAAGTTACAATCCGGAGTTTTTAAACAATAATGGTGGAGTAGCCTTAGTGGAGAAGATGAAGGGAAACAGAATGAAGATTCTCTTTTCTGAAGACCCCTGCTATATTTGTAGAAAAATCTAGATTGCTGGGCTTCCTGGGTGATCAGGGCCTATTAAGACCATAGTCGATCCAAAATCCATCGTCATTGTCGACCCCCAATTCAGAGTATGCCGATCATATGTTGCCCTAGGCACCGATCCGAAGTTAGGTGAGCTACGAACTAAAGTAGCCGACCTGATACAACATGCCGATCCAATCTCCCATACACTGACCTGACCTCATGGCTGACCCAAAGCGTGACCATCGCCGACCCAAAGTAATTCTTGCTTCCTCCAATGCCAATCCTATGCTGGAATCACCATAGCCGACCCGAAGTCTTCACTACGCCAACCCGAAGCACGCCGACTTAATGCCCAAGATCCTAAGTTGACCCTTAACCTATTGCCGACCCCAACTTGAGACTTAGGCACTGACCCGAAGTTAAGGGCTCTATGACATAAAACAGCCGATCCCATTCAATATGCCGATCCTAAGCCTCCAATATGTCGATTCCTTTCCAACCTACCGACACGAAGTGGAAGAGGTACCGACCCGGAGTAAACCAAAACATGTCAATCCAAAATGATGCTGATCCCTCCATTCATGCCTACCCAAAGATGCGAACCCGATCCATTCCCTTCCATGCCGAACCTATCTCCAAATACATGCTGACCCCGCGCACTCCTCGATGCCGACCAATCCATTCCCTTCCATGCCGATCCTAGAAAGAGATGAAGATCCAAGCCAATCACTCCATAATTTGAAGCGTACTGGATGCCGACCCAAAATCTTCACCGATCTTAGGCAAATATGTCGATCCCTTAATTCCTGCCAACCTGATGTATCACCGATCCCTCTGAAATATGCTGATCCGATTGAATCTGAATTAGACCCCAATTTGAATCGAAGTAAACACCATGAAACCTCAAATCAAGCCTAAGTGTGGCTCAATGTTAACTCCAAACATCCTGGATAACCTCGATTTTTCTCAAAACTCATATTTCGAGAATCCTACGCCTTTTTCCCATCGACTACGTTGAATTCTTGCTTCATAATCATGTTTATCATCTGTGATTGATCGTCTATCCATCTAGTCGACTCAGACCTATTGTATTCCAACCTCTATAACCGAGCAATCGATTTAGTTAAATCCGCATGTCTACGGCCTTGCAAAAGGGCGAGTTAACACTTCCTATTATATACTTGATATAATATGATTATATTAATTAATTAACTTAATTAAAAGTATATTTAATAGAAAAATCCATAAATGGTATATTTTGTGATGGTAGTTACAAAGTGTTGTAACCGTGAGTAATTTATCACAACGAAACAAATATACCATTTTAAATGTTCCTAGTTAAGATGCATAGAGACTGGATATCAATGTATCCGTTGAGACTAGAGTATGTAATGCTCTTCAAATATTGGGCAGTGTATTATTCATGATTGTTGGGTGCATCTAGGGGTTATGTACTAATAGTTATAGGATAACTATGGAATGAATTACTCCATAGTTTTCTGTTGGTTAATATAATTAAGGTCAAACAGAAAATATCGATGTAACTTATTTACACAGTTCTCTCGACTTAAGAATAGTATGGATCTTTAACATGAAAGCTCTGCTTTGATTATAGTCAAAACATAGGATGGTGTCCATCGAGTGACTATAGTTGGGTGGAATGTAAGTATTGGAAGTGAAGCATTATTCAATAGAGGATTCATCTCCTCGGTTATATGTGATTAGTATAGCAGTCAATTCATAGTCAAAGTCTCTGGCCAAAGGACTTTGGTTAATAATAACTGTTATTATTGAACCAAGGACTTTATATTTGAACTGTAAAGTTGAATGTGGATGAGGTTGGAATTTTGACCATTATCAAATTACATAAGTCCAAAGTGATATAGTTTTGATGAAGAAAATTATTGTAAACAAATGTCACAACCGGGTAACGCTTATCAAACTAAAATTGGATTTTAGCGAAAATGAGTAAGCGATAAATTTGGCCATAATGTCACACCATCTGTTAAGTGACATGTGAATGTTAACATTAGCATAGTTTGATGTTAATCGCTGACCAAATTTACTTCCAAGAGTTACATAACCGAAATGATGAATTCTCTTCAGACCGAGCGATTTAATTAATTTATAATTGTTATAAGTTAATTAATATTTATGAAATATTAGTTATTAAATTTGAATATGATTTGAGAAAAAAATAATTTTATCTATATTTATAACGGTTATAAATATATCGATATACAATATCGATAAGCGATTAAATTAGATTTAATTGCATAGTATTTTGGATTGGGCTTAAGTGGATTTAAAACCCATCATTAGGGATACAAATTTTGGCTTTGACAAGTTATTGGAGGCGGCTAAAACTTAGGATTTGATCTAGAGATGGATGGCTAAGATTAAGAGAGAATAGGTAATGAGATTGTCTTAATATCTCTCTTGTACAAGGCTATATATGTGGATTAGGGGTGGGCACGGGTCGGTTTAGTGCAGTTTGGAGTCCAAACCGCTTCCGCACCGCATCAAACGGTTAATCAAAAATACAAATCATTATGCCAATCCTTTAAACGGTCCGGTTTCGGTCCGGTTTGAATGTAATATGGTTCGGTTTCGATCCGGTCCAGTTTGAACCCATATTACATATGAAATAAAAGAATTACCTCCATCAACAATCAATTTACAAAGACAACTGTGTGAAATTTTTACATTTAAAGGTTAAAACACACATTGTTATACTGAAATGAAAGATTAGTTCTTAATTGTATGAATATTTCAATTTGACATTTAACTGCATGTGAAATTTTTTTGGCAGATTCACCAAACATCAACATTAATCAATGCATAATCATTAAGGAAAATGACTAGAATAAGACTATAATTAGCATTTATTCACACAAAAAATGAGATGAAAAATATTATACCAAAACTATAACTTCTTCCTTTATGTCAGCGATTATTATTAATTATAACAACGACATACGCTAAAAATAGAATGTACATCGTTAGAATCTAAAATAAGATAGGAGTTGCTTATATTTTTATCCTAAGATTACTATTATAAATATTCGGTTCGGTCTGGTTTAATATGGTTGGTTCAATCGTCCAAACCGCAACCGAACGTATCGATGCGGGTCGGTCCGGTTTGGAGTATCAGCTTTGGTTAAAAGATTCGGTGCGGGTTTCCGCACCGCTTTTGCGGTCCGGTGCGAGCGGTTTCCGTATCGCAGTGCGGTTTATGCCCACCCCTAATATAGATCTCTAAACTCTTAATAAAAAAAACTTTTGGCTGTTATAATTATCAAGTTTTCTTCCTGAAATTAATCCCCATATCAGTTTTAAGAATCTCAAATCAATTCAAGTTATGTAAAAGCACATTTGATAGAAAAGGTCGACAATTCTAGACTTGCAATCTAACGGATCGAGCATAACTAGAGAAGGGAATTCATTGATTCAAGTGGACTCAAAGGCATCATCAATTGGTATTTTATTTATATACTACAGTAATCATATCATATTATATGATTTAATATTGATTAATCCTAAATCTGTGTGTGTGTGTGTATATATTAATGTTGTATATCTAGTTAGGTGAGATTTTCGTAGGTATATGTAGTTGTCATAAATTATTTTTGTTATATGCATGGTTATATAATTATGTGTTATAATTTATGTATTAAAAAAATCTAATTTTCTGTAAAAAAAATTAGAATTGATCATTATTAATTAATTTCTGTATATTTATATATTAATTTAAATGTAGACTAACGTATATTTTAAACATATAATTATAAATATGTATATTTATAATTTATAAACAGCTTAGAATTTTTCCTTACACCTATTTATACATAATATGAATTATCAAATTCAAAAATAAATTTTTTATATATATAAATAATTTTAAATTATCTTTTATTGATTATTTGAATTGTTTACTATATTTAATGTAATTATTGCTCAGAAAATTTTAAATTTTATTTCAAAAAATCATGAAAAGAAATTTGAACATGTATTTTATGATCCTAAATTTTCGCAAATTTTATATATGATTTTTTAATATTTATTACTAATATTTTTAAGTATTATGATCAAAACTATTTATTATATATATAATAATTATAAAATTATTATTTTATGTTTGTTATGCTAATTTCGATCTGGGAATAATTTTAAAAAATTTATATATTAAGTATTTGAGTTTAGTTAATTATATATATATATACTTTTTATTTAACCTTATATATGTATAATTTTAATTATTATTATATATATATATATATGTATGTATAATATTATATGTTTAAGTATGTATATATATGTTTTAAATTTTATATAAATATAATTTTGAGACCTTTTGTCATAAAATATATTTTGAACATATGTATACGTATTTAAATTAATATACTTTGCATTATAGATTTATGCACATATTTAGACAATGTAGAATATATACGAAACGAGCTAATGTGTCCGTTGCATTGTATATCCCAACCTCTATATAAGGGCATGTTATACCCTTCATGGACTATGATACATGTATATATATATATATATAAATTAAATAGTTCAAAATAACTTTACATTACAAAAATACTCAAATTTAAATAGGATACACGATTTTATTTAAAACAAATTAAGAAATGTTCTAATTAAGTTAGACATCATAGGCCCAATAAAAGATCCAACAGGGTAAAATTTTGAAATTCACCCATAATTTCCGTTGCGGGCTAGTCCAATTCCAACAATGTTATCAAAGCCCAATAGCCTATGCAGTCTAAATTAGTCATATTAGGGCTAACTAATTAAGCTTGCTCATTTAGTACCATTTCTAGAAATGTAATCTCTAGGATTGAAACTGGGTAATCAAGTGCCTTGTCCTACCTAGTTACCGGCCTGGCCCGAAAGGTGAAGTGAGCCCAAAGGTTGCTTCTAATAGAAAAGGCCCAACTTAATCTGGGCCTCAGGCTAATTTTCAAAATCATTTTCAAAAATAATGTTAAAGATTTTAAATTTAATAGTTAAATTTAAAATAAAACATGTTGATTATAAGAATTATAATAATACATAAGTTTCAAAATGTTTGAAAGGATAATGATATTTTCAAAATGTTTGAAAATATTTATATAATAATTTCAAATTTCAAATTTACTAATAAGATTAATAAAATAAATAAATTAAATATGTTAATTAATTAATGCATATATGCATGTACATATGTTGATATATGTTATGTTATTTTGAAATGTTTAAGATAACATAAGTATACAAGTATGTATATAAGATAAATTTTGAAATTAATAAATTTTAATAAAAATTATTTCATTGAATAAATTAATTAATCTTTAATTAATTAAATAAAATACACATATATACAATATATGTATGTTACATTATAAAGGTTATATTATCCACTATAAATGTTATAGTAGATATGTTTAATATAAAATTATATCGGAATACTAGTTTAAAATTAATTTAAAAGTTAGTTGATTAAAATTATTTAAAGAAGATTTAATTAATGATATATTATACGTAAGACTATCATATAAGTAATATGAAATATAAAAGTTATATAATAATAAACTTATATGATATGTGTATAAACTAAATGTGGAACATTAAAGAAACCCAAATAGACTTGAGAAATAAATACATATGTAAATGTACATATAGTTGTTTCTGATGTGTTTGACACTTGAATTGTTGGGGGTATTTCATAAGAAATAAATTATTCTATAAGTCGATATCACTCAATATATATATATATATATATATATATATATTTAAGATTATGAATCTTCAATATATTGTTGTCCTCTACCATATATATATATATATATATAGATATATAGATATATATATATATATATATATAAATTACTTACATACTCCTTAGTTGTTGAGCAAACTCAAGATAAGGATGTTATGCATAATATTATTAATATATTGAATAGGTGAGGTAAGTTAGTTGTATGTATTTGTTGAGCAAGCTTAAGGTACATATATTATACTTAGGCCGTCGCGATATGATAGGTATGAGTGAATAACCTTTTTCAATTTGTTGAGCAAACTCAAGATCGAAATAAGATTAGACAAGGAAAAGTGGGTTAGGAGTTGTATATGATACAACTAATAAGGAGTTATCCATCGTTTGTGGAGCTATGATTTGTCGTGCAAACTCATGGTCAGAATACCAAAACAAACCAGTCCTAACACCCATTAGTGAAGTTGTAAGACTTCTATATTTCATCTTAGGGTTTACAGAAATATAAAAGACTAGTGTGAGCCTTATTAGGAAAATGAAATGGTAACATTTAACATTTCTAATATTGTAGGAAAATATGCTATATAATGTTATAATCTATAATGATAAATTTGTGCATTTAATATGATTGACAAAACGTTTATCAATTAAATATATCAACAAACTGAATTGAAAGTTGACAAATAGAAATATAATATATATACTTACTAATAATTCTAATTGCATGTTATAAATATTTCTATACCCATGGAAGTGCCCAATTTCAACCACTTAATACATTCATAAGTTGGTCACTTATATGTTTATTTGGTTTAGAATTTTTGAACTCTAATTGCAATTCAAGGCAATGGATATTTGATCCATGTACTTTCACTTATAAATGTTATATGGTGAACAGTCATAGTTTGTGGGGTACAATATTTCGATGAAGTTAGTTCATACGAAATAGGCCAATAAATAGTATATTAAGATCATGTATTCAACTTGAAAGATTTCAAAAGATCATATTGTGTTAATGTAACATTAGACCATAAACTACAAGATACAGCTAAGAACTCAATCATTGAAATGTCATCTTGATCAGTTTACATAAAGTGCAACATATTTTATGTCTTAAATGTCAAAAATAATTGAATGTGCTTTTGTAAAAGGTTTTTTATGATATTATAGTAAGATATTATTTTGAGTAGTTTGACCATTTGAACGAAAAACCGATATGTAATAATAGATGTAATTTAAGGTAAAGTTGGAATTAAGAGAATGAATAGTCACTTCTGCTTCATAGAGAAACATTGGAAACATGAATTGTAATAATAATTGATACTTAATATTGAAATATGAAACATGATTTTTATTTCGAAATGTATTTTCATATAGAAAATTGTTTTCTATATCATTTATTTCTTTGAGTTTAAAATATTAGATCAAAGACCTTTCCTCTGTAAACTAGTTGTAGCATATGAAATAAGTAAACAGTATTAACAATATTAAGTGAATGGTGGATCTCTTAATTTAGTATGCTATTTTAATAATGGCGGACATAGTGGAATCATACCATATAGCACCTAATGATTGCATCAAATTACAAGAATTATTTTTGTAAAATGTATCGAACATTATTTGTGAAATAATATTTACTTTTGGTATTGACTAAAAAATAGATATAACTATATTTCAATATGAGTATTATGAATATTCATTATGAAATAGAATAATATTATGTAATTTGTTTTCATAGTAAAAGTGATAAACCAAAATATATATGCATCTAATATTATTTATAGTTGTTTTGAAATTATGGACTAAGCCGTAGTCTTGAGAAAAATTTTTACTATATGATTATGAATCATATGATACAAGTTAATTATATCTCAAACAATTAATGGTTGTGCACCCATTTAGTGGGAGCATCATAAGAGTTGATAAACTCTTTGAATTAATACATATTGGTGTATGCAATCACAAGTCTATTAATACCAAAAGAATTCCATATACTTTGTTATATTCATCGATGATTTATTACCAACATGAACATGTGTATCAGATACACATGCAGTAAGTTTATGATAAAATCATAGAATACAAAAGAAAAGTAAACAAAATAACATGCAATAGAATAAAATAATTTTATTTGGTCGAATAAGTAAGTATATGTTCCAAATGTACCTAAAAAGAATATAGATTCAATCTCGAAATCACTCCTCCATGTGATACATAATGATGCATCGATAAGTAGTAACTAAACATTGTTGGACAATTTACGATTAATTATAAGTGAAGTTGAGTTAGTTTCTTTTTATAATGTCATATACTTAAGATTAGCACACAAGGTTGGTATTATTTCATCTAAACAATAGTTTAGAAAATCATACAAGATAAGTGTTTGTAAGAAATCCCAACATATCCTAGGCCAAGGAGTTTGCAGGTTGTGCGTGTCGAAAGATTGCACGTAATGATAATTGTTCATGAGAGATCTTGTATGAATCTCTAAAAAGTTTTTGGAAAGGTCCGTCATCCAATGTATTGTGACGCCCCACTCCGAGAGCCTCGTTAACAAAGAGTATTACATAGATAATACTGTCGGCTAACGCGGATAATAGAGTATAATGGAAGCGACCATGTGCAATCTCACCTTAACTATTCACTAAATAAGTCGAAAAGTAGAAACACATTAGAATTCGACCTATTCAATAAATAGGTAAAGCAAAACTACAATGGCTATAGGATCTATCAGAAGAAAATATAACAACTCAAATGTAATATACATCACAGAACAGTCAATCATAATATACACATACACCGATACACAACAGAGTATACAAAATAATACATGTCAGGTGGTACAGGAGACCACAATATACAGACGAGACGAAAGAGTATAAATCAAAGTTACAGCAGATAAGGACTACAAAAGACGCTATAACAAAATGAAGCTAGCGAATAGTCCATGCGGAAGCAAAATAGGCTAAGTCTCCAAAAGCACCTAACCTGAAACATCTCGGTCTGACCCGAGTATAAAATACCCGGATCAGTCTAGATAACAAATCAGTTAGATTAACTGAACAATAATAAACCTGCAAGGTCATACAGTATAACAAATATCTCTAGAGGAGATAACACAATCATCAGCAAGAAATGAATCATATAGAGCAAGCCTCATATCATCGGCAACATATAGAAACAAAGGATACAAATATCCCAAAACAAGCCAGAAGGCAAATAACAAATACCCATAAGGTATACAAGTTCCACAAGGTAATCGCTATACTCCATGCGGCTCACAAAGACCAACACCGAAGGGCGATACCAAGGGAATATACATATCAATGAAACATCATGAAATTTTGCTCGAGCTCAATACTGTACAAACAAGGATCCATGAGCCCGAAGACTCCAAACCCAAGTATCACCCATGCGTCACATAAGGCCAACATCAGAGCGAAACTATATAGGGCAACAAACCCGAAGGCACACACCCGAAGGCAACATACCCGAAGGCAACAAACCTAGGGAGACAGTCCGAAGACACTATCCCAGAGGCAACAAACCGTAGTGGTGAAGGTCGAAGACCCAGTACTGGACACCACTAACCGGCGAAATGTGTCACAACTCTCGAAAAGGAATCCGAAAAGTGTTAACGTATGTCCCATAACCACTCGTTCGCACTAAACGGTTTACTATCCGTCAGTCCCTGTCACACTCAAAGCAGTACAAAGTTTACCTCATATCATCGACAAACCAAACCCGAAGGTCAAAACAATCAATCGAATAGATCAAGGATTAATCGGAAGGATAAACGCACAGATTCATGGTCCGTGTTTTGCCTAACCATTTAATCACCCTCCCACTTCGTTCGAAGTGCGAAAGTGTGTGTGTTTTAAATAGAATTTATAAATTAGAGAAACGAACTTTTAAATGCGATTCGAGAGATTATTTCATAAAAACCCGTGGATTAAAATTAAAAGGAACCATCAAAGTCAAAACAATTGATAATCATACATAGGATCATCATGAATCAATTCAAATTGAAAATTCAATCCCAAAAGGCAAAGTGGGCTGAAACAGCAGGTTCAGTCGACTGAACAGAGTTTTTCAGTCGACTGACCCTGTACCTGGAAATTTTCTAGGTTCAGGAAACTATCTGTTTCCAGGTTCAGTCGACTGTGCAGAGTTTTTCAGTCGACTGAATCATGCCTGGAAACTCTCGGGTTTCAGGTTCAGTCGACTGTGCAGAGTTTTCAGTCGACTGAATCTTGCCTGGGCTGTTTTCCAGCCTTATTCAAATGAAGAGCAAACTCTCCCAAAATGCAATCGGACGAACATTGGCTCTAAGGGCTTATGCCAATCGACAACCCGGCCCTATATGTTCCTCGATGCATCACCAAAACATGATTAAAACATCAAAGTTAGGATTTCAAAGATTTTAACCCAAAACACTAAAAATTGGATTATTCCTCAATTCAACCCAAACCAAATGCAAGTGCATATGAACAAGGTGTTAGGAATTCATACCTAACATCAATGAAATCAAGAGAAGTAGACGTGAGTTCAAAACTCACCTTTTTACACAAAACAAAGAAGATGAAGAAGCACAATTGCAAGGAATCAACCAACTACACTCCACTTCAACACTACAAGCTTCAATCTAGAATCAAAGAAAGTATTTCCTAGGTTAGGGTTAGGAAAATTACAGAAATTGAAGAGGAGAAGAGATGGAGAAGATGGAGATGAACTTACCAATGGATTCTCTATGAATTTGGAGCAAGAAATCAAGATACAAAAGAGAAACTAGGGCTTGCTAATTTCTAATTCTCTTCCCTTTCCCCCATTTCAGTTTTTAGCTTAAGAAAGAAATGAAATGAAGATGAAATGAAGAGAAGGGTTGAGCTAGGGGGTTAAGTGGGCTAGTGGGCTGAACCCAATCCCAAACCCAATAGGAAAAGTAGCCAAAATTTCACAAACTCCAAACATATCAAAGATTATACTCAAAAAGATCGCAAACGCCATTTTGGAACCAATGGAGGTGGTTTCGAGTTCCAATTCGGCCATTTGCAGAAAGTAACATTTCAGACCCCAAAATCCGAATAACGATGCTATATTTAAATCAAACATTTAAATATAAAATCGTTAAATATGCGGGTTGTTACAGATCTCCCCTCCTTACAAAATTGCGTCCCCGCAATTCCTAGAGACGATATTTGTAACAACTACATAAAAAAGAAAGAATAAACTTTAGACACAGAAATAGACTTACCATTACGAAGCAAGGATAGAAAACCTGGATAAGATCGCTCAATATACTCTCTGGTTTCCCAAGTACAATCATTGGGATTAGCGGACCATTGAACTTTAACGAGCGGCACGTCCTTGTTCCGAAGGTGTCGCACCTCCGTGTCAAGCACGCGAATAGGTTGCTGTACAAAAGATAAGTCCGGTGAGATCTCAAGCTCTTGCAAATCAGGAGAATCAATTACAGAACCCGATTCTCGAAGACACTTCCGAAGTTGCGAGACGTGAAACACGTCATGAATGCCAGATAAATGAGCTGGAAGTGAAACTCTATAAGCCACAGGGCCAATACGTTCAGTAATAGAAAACGGTCCTATATAACGAGGAGCCAATTTTCCAGTCGCACTGAAACGCATAACCCCTTTCAAAGGAGAAACACGAATAAAAACAAGATCGCCGATCGAGAACTCGAGAGGCTTCCTACGGTTGTCCGCATAGGATTTCTGGCGACTCTGTGCCTCTTTCATCCTCAATCGAATAAGATCAATATTCTCAGAAGAATGACGAACAAAGTCCGGGCCAAGAATAAGCTTCTTCCCAGATTCCAACCAACATGAAGGTGATCGACATGGCCTTCCATATAAGGCTTCGAAAGGAGCCATACCGATACTAGACTGGAAACTGTTGTTGTAGGAGAACTCTACAAGAGGTAGGTGATCCTCCCAACTACCACGGAAATCAAAGATACAAATACGGAGAAGATCTTCCAAAATACGATTCACCCGTTCAGTCTGTCCGTCAGACTGCGGATGATAAGCTGTAGAAAAATTAAGCTTTGTTCCCAAAGCTTGTTGAAGACTCTTCCAAAAATGACTCATGAATAAAGGACCACGATCACTCACAATAGAACTAGGAACACCGTGAAGTCTCACGATTTCCTTGACATACAACTTAGCCAAATGCGAAGCTGTCCTATTAGACTTAATAGGGACAAAATGAGCAGACTTGGTGAGGCGATCAACAATAACCCAAATACTAGAATGACCTGATCTCGAACGAGGTAGGCCGTCAATAAAATCCATAGAAACTTGATCCCATTTCCACAATGGAATCTCAAGAGGTTGAAGAAGTCCAGAAGGACGCTGATGTTCGGCCTTCGCGCGCTGACATGTCATGCAGTTGCTTACATAACTCGCCACATCGCGCTTCATGCCTTCCCAATAATAAAGACGACACATATCGGCATACATCTTACTACTACCGGGATGAACGGTATACTTAGAACGATGGCAATCATCAAGAATGTCATGCCTAAGTTCAAAATCAGAAGGCACAAAAAGACGGTTCTTCTTACGAAGACACCCATGAGAATCAATGCTAAAATCTTGCAACGCCTCATCACAAGATTCAGACTCACAAAGCTGAATAAAATGCAACAAATCAGGATCACGCCGCTGAGCATCGGCAATACGATCCAATAAAATAGGTCGAGCTCCCAAACTAAATAATAGAATAGGAGAACCAGAAGATGAACCTCGATCACGAATTTCACAAAAAGATAGAGTCTCAAGAATATTCCATTCGGCAAGCATCATAGAAATAACAGCCGAATGTTTGCGACTAAGCGCATCTGCAACACGATTACCCTTACCAGGGGTAAACTGGATATCAAAGTCATAGGAAGCAAGAAACTCGAGCCAACGCTGTTGTCTCATATTGAGTTCCTTCTGAGTAAACAAATACTTCAAAGATTTATGATCGGTATAGAGAATGAAGCGCTCGCCCAATAAATAATGTTGCCAAATCTTCAAGGCAAAGACAATGGCGGCTAACTCAAGATCATGAGTGGCATAGCAAACTTCATTCGGACGCAGTTGGCTAGAAGCATAAGCAACTACCCGATCTCTCTGCATAAGCACAGCACCGGGACCACTACCACACGCATCGGTGTAGACAACAAGATCATGATTCCCTTCGGGAACCACAAGAATAGGAGCATTAGTGAGAAATTTTTTCAATGTCTGAAAGGAAGCTTCACACTTGTCGGACCAAATAAAACGAATGCCTTTCCGAGTAAGGCAAGTGAGAGGAAGCACAACACGGGAAAAGTTCTTAGTGAACCGTCGGTAATAACCCGCCAATCCAAGGAAACTACGAATCTCATGCACATTCTCAGGCCTCTTCCAATCCTGGATGGCTTCGATCTTTGAGGGATCGACAGAAATGCCATCGGAAGATACAACATGGCCTAAGAACTTAACCTTATTCTCCCAAAAGCAGCACTTGGAGAATTTGGCTTTAAGCAGATGACGACGAAGAGTACTCAAGACAATTCTCAAGTGATTAGCATGCTCAGCTTCAGACTTAGAATAAATAAGGATATCATCAATGAAGACGAGAACAAACTTATCGAGATATTCCCGGAATACCCGATTCGTGAGGTCAACAAAGAAAGCAGGAGCGTTCGTCAAACCGAACGGCATAACGAGCCACTCAAAGGAACCATAACGAGTGCGGAAAGCGGTAAGAGGTATGCTATCCTCCGCGACTCGTAACTGATGAAAACCTGTGGCAAGGTCAAGCTGAGAAAAGACCTTGGCACCACTCAATAGTTCGAACATATCATCGATCCTAGGCAATGGATACCTATTTCTAATGGTCAACTCGTTAAGCTTGCGATAGTCAATGCAAAGCCTAAGAGTTCCATCAGACTTCTTCACAAAAACGACCGCGGATCCCCACGGAGAAAAACTGGACTGAATCAACTGCTTGGACTCGAGCTCTAAAAGCTGCTTCTTGAGATCCTCATTTTCCTTTGTAGACATCCTCGTGGGAGGACGACTAACTGGCTGCGCGCCTGAAATGAGATCAATGCGGAACTCAATTTCCCGTTTGGGTGGCAAACCCGAAGCAGGTTCAAAAACATCAGAAAAGTCACAAGCAATAGGAATACGAGATACATCATCACCATCTCGCGAATCAAGAGAATACAAAGCCATCTCGGAATTATCCACATCCCGAAGAACAAGAGATACCTGAGAAGGTGAATCAGGATGACAAAAATATAAAATTCTCTCGGAACAAATAATCCTGGCATCGTACCTCACTAGCCAGTCCATACCAAAAATCATATCAAAACCCAAATGAGAAACAACGTGCAGATTCGCACGGAAGGAAAAGCCACATAAAACAATCTCAATATCATCACAAAGCAAACTAAGGGTCGCGGATCCCCCAATAGGATTCGCAATCCTTAAAGAAGTAACCATACAACAAACATCCAAAGATAAATCATCTACAAGCTTCTTCGATACGAAAGAATGTGAAGCACCCATATCGAAAAGAACTCGTATACTATGATCATGAAATAGAATTGAACCCTCCAAAATAGATGGAGTCATACCTTTGGATTGAGAAGGACCTCCAGAAGCATTAGCCACATTGAGCTTGCCAGATTTTGCATTAGCAGGAGCAGTAGGACAAGCAGAAACATGATGACCTTCCTTCTTGCAATTACGGCAGAAGAGAGGCTTTGGACAAGCTCGAATAATATGATCCGGAGAACCACAATTAAAACACTTTCGAACGAAAGGTGTTCCGGAAGATTGAGGCTGAGAGCTAGGACCACCGGTCTTCTTCTTCTTATAAGGAAAAGGCTTCTTCTGAATTGGAAACTACTTCTTGTTAGGGTTTCTGGAAACCTCAACATCAACATCACTATCACACTCCTTCTCGACGGTCTCGAGATGAAGCGCCGAATCAACCAATTCCTCAAAAGAAAGTTTAAGCTGGAGCAACAAGGACTTCTTAAGATATTTCTTAAGGCCAGAAACAAACTTCAAATTCTTCTTATAAGAAGTGCTGATGAATTCAAGACCATACTGAGATAAAGCCTCGAACGATGCGACATACTCAGAAACAGAAGATTTCCCTTGCTTCAACTCAAGGAAGCGACGGGTCAATAAAACTTTTTTAGATTCAGGAACGAACTTGAGTTCAAATCGTCCCCGAAACTGAGTCCAAGAAAGAGTAGCCTCATCAATTTCAGCTACAAGAAGCTCATACCAGTCAAGAGCACGCTCTTGTAATAAGCTAGAAGTTACAAGAACTCTATCATGGTCAGAAAGATCCATGCGAGAGAAAATACGCTCGCACGTGCAAAGCCAAGCTTGGACTTCAAGAACAGACTCGGAGCCCTTAAACGGCTTTCCTCCAAGATGAGCAAAATCACTGCACTGACGTGCAAAAGCAGACTTGCGAGGTGGAGACACTCGAGGAGGAACGAGAGGCTGAGTGCTCCTAAACAATTCCAAAAATTGATCGGCAGACATATATACGCCATCCGGATGCGAGCCACTAGATTGCCCAGCATCCGAACGTCGACCCCTGCCACTTCCAGACATAAGCTGAAAGTAAAATAAGAACAAGATTATTCACAAGGTAGATATCACAATATGGGATACTACGGAATAAAATGCATTCCTAGACGTATTTCCAATATCTATCTAACCTTGATGGAATAAAGAGACACGATGATTCAAGGATCGGTATCACTTGTACACTTTGATGTACCATAATATGTGCATCTATTCTGTGTTTATCATATTTTGTTCTGAACTCAGCTCTGATACCACGCTGTGACGCCCCACTCCGAGAGCCTCGTTAACAAAGAGTATTACATAGATAATACTGTCGGCTAACGCGGACAATAGAGTATAATGGAAGCGACCATGTGCAATCTTACCTTAACTATTCACTAAATAAGTCGAAAAGTAGAAACACATTAGAATTCGACCTATTCAATAAATAGGTAAAGCAAAACTACAATGGCTATAGGATCTATCAGAAGAAAATATAACAACTCAAATGTAATATACATCACAGAACAGTCAATCATAATATACACATACACCGATACACAACAGAGTATACAAAATAATACATGTCAGGTGGTACAGGAGACCACAATATACAGACGAGACGAAAGAGTATAAATCAAAGTTACAGCAGATAAGGACTACAAAAGACGCTATAACAAAATGAAGCTAGCGAATAGTCCATGCGGAAGCAAAATAGGCTAAGTCTCCAAAAGCACCTAACCTGAAACATCTCGGTCTGACCCGAGTATAAAATACCCGGATCAGTCTAGATAACAAATCAGTTAGATTAACTGAACAATAATAAACCTGCAAGGTCATACAGTATAACAAATATCTCTAGAGGAGATAACACAATCATCAGCAAGAAATGAATCATATAGAGCAAGCCTCGTATCATCGGCAACATATAGAAACAAAGGATACAAATATCCCAAAACAAGCCAGAAGGCAAATAACAAATACCCATAAGGTATACAAGTTCCACAAGGTAATCGCTATACTCCATGCGGCTCACAAAGACCAACACCGAAGGGCGATACCAAGGGAATATACATATCAATGAAACATCATGAAATTTTGCTCGAGCTCAGTACTGTACAAACAAGGATCCATGAGCCCGAAGACTCCAAACCCAAGTATCACCCATGCGTCACATAAGGCCAACATCAGAGCGAAACTATATAGGGCAACAAACCCGAAGGCACACACCCGAAGGCAACATACCCGAAGGCAACAAACCTAGGGAGACAGTCCGAAGACACTATCCCAGAGGCAAGAAACCGTAGTGGTGAAGGTCGAAGACCCAGTACTGGACACCACTAACTGGCGAAATGTGTCACAACTCTCGAAAAGGAATCCGAAAAGTGTTAACGTATGTCCCATAACCACTCGTTCGCACTAAACGGTTTACTATCCGTCAGTCCCTGTCACACTCAAAGCAGTACAAAGTTTACCTCATATCATCGACAAACCAAACCCGAAGGTCAAAACAATCAATCGAATAGATCAAGGATTAATCGGAAGGATAAACGCACAGATTCATGGTCCGTGTTTTGCCCAACCATTTAATCACCCTCCCACTTCGTTCGAAGTGCGAAAGTGTGTGTGTTTTAAATAGAATTTATAAATTAGAGAAACGAACTTTTAAATGCGATTCGAGAGATTATTTCATAAAAACCCGTGGATTAAAATTAAAAGGAACCATCAAAGTCAAAACAATTGATAATCATACATAGGATCATCATGAATCAATTCAAATTGAAAATTCAATCCCAAAAGGCAAAGTGGGCTGAAACAGCAGGTTCAGTCGACTGAACAGAGTTTTTCAGTCGACTGACCCTGTACCTGGAAATTTTCTAGGTTCATGAAACTATCTGTTTCCAGGTTCAGTCGACTGTGCAGAGTTTTTCAGTCGACTGAATCATGCCTGGAAACTCTCGGGTTTCAGGTTCAGTCGACTGTGCAGAGTTTTCAGTCGACTGAATCTTGCCTGGGCTGTTTTCCAGCCTTATTCAAATGAAGAGCAAACTCTCCCAAAATGCAATCGGACGAACATTGGCTCTAAGGGCTTATGCCAATCGACAACCCGGCCCTATATGTTCCTCGATGCATCACCAAAACATGATTAAAACATCAAAGTTAGGATTTCAAAGATTTTAACCCAAAACACTAAAAATTGGATTATTCCTCAATTCAACCCAAACCAAATGCAAGTGCATATGAACAAGGTGTTAGGAATTCATACCTAACATCAATGAAATCAAGAGAAGTAGATGTGAGTTCAAAACTCACCTTTTTACACAAAACAAAGAAGATGAAGAAGCACAATTGCAAGGAATCAACCAACTACACTCCACTTCAACACTACAAGCTTCAATCTAGAATCAAAGAAAATATTTCCTAGGTTAGGGTTAGGAAAATTACAGAAATTGAAGAGGAGAAGAGATGGAGAAGATGGAGATGAACTTACCAATGGATTCTCTATGAATTTGGAGCAAGAAATCAAGATATAAAAGAGAAACTAGGGCTTGCTAATTTCTAATTCTCTTCCCTTTCCCCCATTTCAGTTTTTAGCTTAAGAAAGAAATGAAATGAAGATGAAATGAAGAGAAGGGTTGAGCTAGGGGGTTAAGTGGGCTAGTGGGCTGAACGCAATCCCAAACCCAATAGGAAAAGTAGCCAAAATTTCACAAACTCCAAACATATCAAAGATTATACTCAAAAAGATCGCAAACGCCATTTTGGAACCAATGGAGGTGGTTTCGAGTTCCAATTCGGCCATTTGCAGAAAGTAACATTTCGGACCCCAAAATCCGAATAACGATGCTATATTTAAATCAAACATTTAAATATAAAATCGTTAAATATGCGGGTTGTTACATGTATGCTTTCAACATAATTTTTGTAAATTAAAATCAGTTTTATAAATAAAAGGTTCATAAAGCGTTTATGAATCCCTATTCAATTTGCACTAAGAAAAGATTATTGTTTCAAGATATATGAACTTCATTGCGAATGAATTTCTTTAAGAATTTTTTTTTATTTGAATGGAATTGAATCCGATCCATATATAGAATTGATTATATGAGATGAAGTGAAACTAACTAACCTAAATGAACACATAGCATAAGAAAGTCTAATAAGTATTATCGTACATCGAAGCGAAACTATGAGTTTCTTATTAATCTCGAAAATATACATTACCCTCGGTTGTTCAATAACCATTAAGATTGTTGACTTTATATGGTGTGATACACAGATCTGAAAGAATTCTAATTACACTATCCAAATATGATTTTGGTGGTCGTAACCAAAGCGATGTGATCCAGCGGCCGGGATTATGTCTTTATTGGAAAGTCTAATATGGTTGGAATTAAATAAGCAATGTTGATAAGAATAGTATAGCAAATTTCAATTGTTGAAATTAGGATAACAGATTCGGTATTCAACATGCTCAAGTTAATTCAGATTTGCTCATGAAATTATTGCTCAATAAGACTTATGTTTGGTACTTATGTATTGAAAAAGAAAATTAATAATAATGATTTGGAGTAAGCCATTTACACATATTAACCAAAAATGCCTCGAAGTCGGCGGGAGCGATATTGGGTTCGTGAGTTTTTGGATATGATCCCAGAAATGATACAAATGTATCATTTTATAAGCATCAGGATCGAATAAGTATTTTGATAGAAATATCAAAAAGTTTGATTTTTAATCAAAGTGTAGAGGAAGCGTGTGTTCATAAGAAAGAATTTTAAAACGTATATTGATATTTCTAAACTATAAGTAAACAACATGTTGTTGATTTTAACAATTGTTTGTACTAAAATCAACTTTAGTTGTTTTAATACTCAATTTGGATTGTAAATGATGTCTTTTATGGTGAGTATAAAAGATACAGGGATTGTCCCAAAATGATATACAAGAGCACCCTATTAAAAGAAGAACATGTAAGTTGGATTCCTTATGCATTAGCAATAGGAATTATCATACAGGCTACGTGGTGTGTGATATTGTGTTTTATTTATGCATTTGATACATGGAGAAAATATAAAATCCAAATTGATATCACTAAATGGTTGTTTGAGGTGTTCTCACGTATTTATGAAAACTAGAGAACTGTTTATAGGAACAACGAACTCGTTATGATGGAATGTTTAGGCACAGTTTATAAGTGATATTGAGTATAACATGTCAATTATGAAATTCAAGTTAAAATCATTAATTTGAAAATGTTTCAAAATAAAAGTGATTGTGGTTGATTCGACAAAATGATGAGAACGTTAACTTGAATACCGCAACAATAAATCAATATAAACAGATACATATGCTTTAATTTATAATTGAGCCAAATGTGATTCCAAAGGTTGAGAATCCTATAATATTGTTATAAGATAACAATGTCATGAAATTGGTCATGATTGAACATAAAGCTCACTTGAAGTCGAAAGATACACTTCGAAAGGTTGGAATTTTGACCGTTACCAAATTCCATAAGTCCAAAGTGATATAGTTTTGAAGAAGAAAACTATTAAAAAATGTCACAACCGAGTAATGCTTATTAAACTAAAATTGAATTTTACCGAAAATGAGTAAGCGATAAATTTGGCTATATTTTCACGCCACTTGTTAAGTGACGTGTGAATGTTAACATTAGAATAGTTCTATGTTAATCGCTGATAAAATTTACAGCCAAGAGTTACACAACCAAAATGATGAATTCTCTTAAGATTGAACGATTTAGTTAGTTTATAATTGTTATAAATTAATTAATATTTATGAAATATTAGTTATAAAATTTGAATATGATTTGGGAAATAAATAATATTACTTATATTTATAACGGTTATAAATATATCGATCGATATACAATATCAATTAGCGATTAAATTAGATTTAATTGCATAGTATTTTGGCTTGGGCTTAAATGGGTTTGGAACCCATCAATAGGGCTGCAAATTTCGGTTTTGAAAAGTTATTGGAGGGGGCTAAAACTTAGGATTAGATCTAGAGATGGATGGCTAAGATTAAGAGAGAATAGGTAATGAGATTGTCTTAATATCTCTCTTATACAAAGCTATATATATATATATCTAAACCCTTAATAAAAACAACTTCTGCTATCAAGTTTTGTTGCTGAAATTAATCCCCATATCAGTTCTAAGAATCTCAAATCAATTCAAGTTAAGTAAAAGCACTATTCGATAGAAAAGGTCGACGATTCCAAAGTTGCAATCTGACGGATCGAGCATAACTAGAGAAGGGAATTCATTGATTCAAGTTGGCCTTAATGGCATCATCAATTAGTATTTTATTTAAATATTACAGTAATCATATCATATTTTATGATTTAATATTGATTAATCTCAAATCTATATATATATTGATGTTGTATATCTAGTTAGGTGAGATTTTCTTCGGTATTTGTAGTTGTCATAAATTAGTTGGGTTATGTGCATGATTATATTATTATGTGTTATAATTTACGTATAAACAAATCTAATTTGCTGTAAAAGAAATTAAATTTTGTCATTATTAATAATTTTATGTGTACTTATATATTAATTTAAATATGACTAATGTATATTTTAAACATATAATTCCATATATGTATATTTCAATGTGTAAAAAGCTTAGAATTATTTCTTACACCTATTTATACATAATATGAATTATCAAATTCGAAAATAATTTTTTTATACATATAGATAATTTGAAATTATTTTTTATTGATTATTTGAATTGTTTACTATATCTAAAATAATAATTTTACTAAAAATTTAATTTTATATTTTTAAAACTACTATGTCAATTTAGTAACACAAGGAAAATAAATTTAAATTTTTTTTAGTATTTAATATTTTAGATAATTAAATTATTTCGGCTAAACATTTCTTTTATTTATTAAAAATAATATTTTACTTCAAAATATCAATTAAAAAAATTTAACCAATATTTAATGATCCTAAATTTTGGTATATTTTAAAAATCGATTTTTTTAATATCTATTACTGACATTTTTAATTATTATGATCAAAACTTTTTATGATATATATATATATATATTATAAAATTATTATTTTATGTTTGTTATGTTAATTTCGATTCGGAAATAATTTTAAAATATTTATATTTATAATTTAAGTAGTTTAATGTAATTAATTATTCATATATATACTTTTTATTTAACCTTATATATACAAGTATATACGCACACCTAGGTGGGCCTGTATTTAATCACAATGTTCAAGCATTCATAGTTGCACTTGAAAAAGTAGATTTGGTAGTACCATTGCATAAGCAATGCCCGAGACAACTGAAGAACATTCATAGAGCCAATAACTTGAAAGCATTCATAGTTTTATCATTCATTTCTTTTATTTTAGTTTGTTTTATATTACAGAAAATTGAAATAATACTTATATTTTTAGGTGCATATGCCAGAATAAGGATAGTTTACATTACAAATTTGCACCCAATCCTAGACATTTCACGGTTTTGGTTAGAGCCATCCGATGACCAATGGAGGACTCATTACTGACACTATATCGTCTATTCAAATAACAGCTCAAACAAAAAATAAGAAGTATTTCTAAAGCAAACGCGTAGAAAGCAAATTGAGAAAAGCCAAGATAAAAAATAAAAATTCCAAAAAACAATTGATGGTGATTGCCCATGCACATATAAGAATTCTTTTCTGAGCTTTTATTTTAGAAACTGTAGGAATTGTCATTGTGTTTCGATCCACATCACTAAGTTGTATTTTCCATTCCCACTTCATATATTAAGAATGTTAGACGGTAAAATTTAATGGAAGTTAATCATCTTCAAACCGTAACTTCTTTTTCTTTATTCCCGTAAATTATGTACATCAAAGGTAATCCACATGTCTATTAATTTGAAAAAACACTATAAAATACCAATGAAAATTTAACTAAAGCTGTGACGACCCGAACTCGATGCCCGAAAAACGACATCGAAATCCGTATCGCCGGAGCTTGCAACAACATTAGATGATAAATAACACAGCGGAAACAAAAGATAATTGCATTGATATACAACATAGATACAATGTGATACACTATGATACAACAACCCAACACCATCAGAGAATATACAACACAACGCCACAGCAGAAATATATCGACATAAACAAAGTCCTCAAGAGAATCCAATACTGCAACTCCAATCCAAATCTTCAAAGCCAAAGCTCTAAACTTCAAGCTCGAACCACCATCAATTTAAACTTGTGGAAAATACGATCCCGAACGCAATTGCCAAACCAAACTTCAAAGATCCAAAACTGAAGAAGATCCCCAATTGCTACTAAACCAAAGACTTCGAATGCTAATGAATCTATACCTATTATTTGATTATTTGAAAAACCCAATTCTAGACTGCCCGTTTGGAAAATTATGGGCACCCGGAGTTTAGAAAGGGAATAGTAAACTCTAGGTCAGAATGGGACTGGTATGAACAAACAAAAACATTTGGTTGAACAAAAGAAATTTAAAATGAAATCTGCAATGCTTTTTGGAAAATGAAACTACCATAAGGCCTCCCGCCGCACACACAATGCAAACGCAGAATTGGAGGAGATTTCTCCTTATGATAGTCAAACATGCTTGATATGCAAAAACCATTTTGGTATTATTATTAGTTCATAGTGGAAAACATTTCGAAAGTATAATATTAATCTTAGCCAGCATACAACCATTATTGTATGCCTACAATAGCTACGATGTTCAATAGAAGGTTACTGCCACATTCCATGGCAGGTTATACAACTAAAACCATATAGGGCGCGTATTGTTTCTTTGGATTTTCCAACAAATGGACAGGCCAAGATACTTCCCATTGCCATATGGGTACGCCTTTGGAGGGACGCCCCGAGAACCTACCCAGCTCTCTGCCAACACGAGGCCGGTTTACTCCTTTTCCGGGAGTAAAACCTAAGATATGCCATCCTCAGTCGTTTGCGAATTTTATCCAAGTATCCTCAACCACAAAGAAACATCACACAGTAATAAAATTGATAGTTTCCACAAGAGTTAAGTTGGGATCCATACCATGATACCACCCTTTTCCAGAAGGAATGGACATACCCTAGGGGCGCGACTCCTGTAACCTTGCTACATCTTTCATGTTTCGACCATTTCCGAGGTGTGAGGTCCTGATGTAGTCTCGTCCACAAAGCTACACTTTTTCACAAAGCCATGCTTCGATCAACAAATGATTAGCAGCACTTCGTATGCCAAATTACCAAATTGAAAATGTATCACTAATAACCATCAACTACATAACCTCTGAGCTCATACGTCTAAGAGAAGGGTGTTAAGCTAAGAGAATAAATCTCCGCCACCAAACAGAAATGTATTTGATAGAAACCGGTTTTACATCTCAAAGTGTAATGTCAGACGCACATCCATGCAAGTCTGTTTCAGGTTCGAAGAGAACCGAAGGCACTTTCGAAGAAGGCCTTGCAATCCGGGTATACACAATCTTGATCGGACTCCCCATCACATATGGAGATCTCTATACCTTAGCTACTCAGTGCAGAGTCATTCGATGGGTCATCCTTTCGTTTTCGAAAATACCCGGTCTTCACCATCAGTCTTCAAATGCTATTCATAACGTCGTATCATTATTCAGAATGGGTTATATGACACAAGGTCCTCTCCCGGCTAAACTGAATAATGAGGGCAATATTTAAAAACATATGGATATTGGGATTTCAGTTAAGTCAAAACCATAAAAACCTAAAACCTTTCTTTCAAATGGTTTAAACAAATTACCATTTTCAAATCTTTAAACAAAAGTTCACCCATTTTTCACAAAGATTCATTCACAGATTTCAAAACAATTTCCATTTCAATTTGGATTAACTCATTCAATCTTTAAATCAAAGATTTAATTCATAGCTTTCTAAACCATTTCCAAAGATTCATTCATAACTTGGAAAACCATTTTCATTTAATCCCTTTAACACAAATTGAACATTCTTTCCTTATATGAAAGCTTTTATTATTTGAAAACAAATAGTTTTCGTTTCGGAAAAATCCAATTATATTGTACAAGTTAAAGCCCTTGGGTTAAATTCCAATTCTCAAAATAGTACTTTTAAATTGGTTTAAACCCATATAAACACATTATAACTTGTATAACATTTTTTAAATCATAATTTCCAAACATAGAATTTAGTTTCGAATTTCGAATTTAAATTTAAATTAAATTAAATTATTTAATTTCCTAAAACTTTATCAAGTTATTCAAAATAACTTTTATCTTTAAAGCTCTTTTTCAAATGCTTTTTACATTTAACCTAATTCCATTTTCAAAACCTTTTGGATTCAAAATTTAACTTTAAAGCCATTTCAAAAATCTACAACTTAACCAATTTTCTCGTGCAACCCATATTTGTGTGTGTATAGTGTAGTCCATGGGTTTTACACAATAGTGCAACATCATCAATCATCACAGATACAATCACAACAATATCGATAAGCGGTATAATCCTAACGCTTATCTATATACATAGAATCACAAATAGATAATATAAATGCATTATAGATAAATAAATTACATTCATCACAGCTTGAATTAAAACAATTCATATCATACAGCATCACATAGTAGAGATATCAAACAATTCACAGCATTCAATAGAATACAGTCATCCATAAATAAGGTTAATTGATCATCTGATTAACTGAAACCGGATTAATCACCAATTCTGGTTGATTAACATTAGTTAATTACAATTTATGTTAATTAATCATACTTTAATTATTTATTAATTAACCTTTAATTATAAAAGAATTAATCTTAATTAATTAATTACCCTTAATTAATTATCCTTAATTAATTAATCAATCAATCAATCCTTAATAAATTATCATTTAATTAATTAATCCTTATTAATTTAAAATAAGTAGTTATCCCGATTAGTTAATTAATTTTTACCATTAATTAATTAATTTTATTAATTTATTAACCTTTAATTAATTAATTACTTCTTAAATTAATTACCTTAATTACATGAATTAATTATCCTTAATTAATTAACCTTTAAACACTTAATTAATCAATCTTTAAACCATTAATTTACCTTAATTATTTTCATTAAGAAATTAACTTTAATTAATTAATTTCTTTTAAAAAATAAATTAACTTAGACTTTAAAAGTTAATTAACAATTAAAACATTCTTTATATTCATTAATTAACCTTTAATATTATTAACTTTATTTAAAATAAACTTTCAAAATAAGGGTTATGTATATTTTAAACCTTTTTTAAACTCGGTTAATTAAAACAATTTTATTTAAAAACATTCTTAACCAATTTTAAAAACTTAGATAACATCTAATATTTATAAGAAACTGATTTTAACAAAGTTTGTTTTCACTAAACTTGATTTTTTCTTTATGTTTAAAACTGTTTTCTGAAACACATCTATAAACCTGAGCAAACCCTCATTTTACCCGAGCTATTCTCCGGGCCAACCCACAATTCCACCTACTTCGAGCCAAATCTTGGTTTTTACATCCTTGAACTCGAGTTCCCCATCTTCTTCCCTAACCATCTCAAACACAGATACATAAAGATGCACGTATACATGCAAAGCTAATTGTCGGAGCTCTGGCCAGCCTCACCGACGTCAACAAATCACCCTTCATCTCCTGAGTCACCATGAACTCCCAAATCACCGAGAACGACCACGAATCGAAAACGAGTCGTTCGACCCAAATACTAGAACCAACCCGATCAAAGAAAACCACCACCCATGGTTGCTTCAGACCACCAGAAAATGCGTGATTGATTCCAGAGCTTCGCCAGACGATAACATACTCATCCCTCCTGGTCCGATCGACAAAATGCTATGTCGACCACGAATATGCCTCACGAATTCAATTGACAAAATACAGGGTTAAAACTGTAGATTGATTCCAATCTTAATTCATGATGAATTATAAAATCATCTAGCATTTTTCTCGAATTCAACCATCGTTCTAGAAAATCTTAAAACAAACTCGATACCCAAACATGCGTCGATCATCAGAAATTCATAAAAAACCATATTCTGTTCATCTAGCTAAAATGACCACAATTTGAAACTAAAAACTCTGATTTTTGTTTTAAAAATCATTATTTTCGAAATGGATTTGGATGATGTTAATGAAGCTTGGATCCATGCAAGTTGAAAATTGGATAATCTTTAAATTTCACCGTGTTCCTTCATTCAGACAAAAACCATTTCATATTTTCATGGAAATATATTTTTAAAATTTAGCTATGGTGATTTTTAACATTTTTTGTTTTAACATTACTAGCTAAAAATAATTGAGGAAGGTGGAATTGAATTTTAAACTAAATCTAACTCTGTTAAATTTTTAACAAAGGACTTCTTGCCTAATTCCAGATACATGCACATAGATTATACATACATACAGGCATAAATATATATCCATCTCAGCATATTTAATTCATAACTTCCAAGATGTCATGCAAACAGATATTCAACCAAATCTTGAGTTTAGAGAGTGGGTTTACTTACGTGATTCTCTTTTGAACAGAGGAGGTTGAATACTAGACATGATGATTTGGCTTAAGCTTTGAATTTGTACTTTGATGTTTGATTTTTTTTCTTTCTTCTGAGCTTGCTTTCAAAACAGAGTTGAAGTTGCTTTGATTAAATCCTAGGCTTGTAAATTGATTTGGAGCTTAATTTTGTTCCAGGTTTGTTTGAATACAGACTACATTCCCAGGCTTTGAAGATTTGCATTTGCAACCTGATTGTACTTGCATGATTTGATCTTTTGCTTAGTTGCTGTTTTTATTTTGAAGCCTGGCTTATTTTCTATTTGAATTAAGTTGAATTGATTCCATTTTGATTTCTGAACCTTACTTTGTTTGATTTTTTCACTGTTTTGAAAATTCTGAGATGATTTCTGATTTTTTCTTTTCTTTCCTTGGTCAGGTTTTGGTTTTGATATTGAGATGATTTTGTTTTCTCTTTATTATTTCAGATCTGATGTTAAAGATATGAGAAAGGAATGTAATTTAGTTTTTTTCTCTTTCTTCAATATAAAATTTAATTCATCTTAAACAAAATTAATGCCACTTGTTTTAATATGGCTAACACTTGTCATTACACATTTTAATTTCCTTACAAATGTCCTATGTGAACAAATTTGTGTTTAAATCCTCAATCTAAATTATTTTGTAAATTTTTGTTTTAAACCTTTTGCAATTATACTTTCATATCTCAACATATGTATTTTATTTTATTTTGTTTATGCTTATTATAACAAATATTTTCACATATATAATTTCTATTATTCAATAAATGCATTCTCTTTTATAAAATCTTAAGAAAAATTGAATTTTAAAATAAATTATACTTTAATAAGTAACACACATGTGTATATTATAAAATTTAGCTTTTAAACAACATTCAAAGTTTTATTATATGTTAAATGCTACAAATAATATTTTAAAGATAACTTTATATTATATTTCTTATTCAAAAGAATACATTTCTTTATTAATCATTTATATAATCCATTAAAGCAAAAATGGTTTTAAAAAAATTTAACTACACATAAATAAATATATTAGAGTTTCATAATTAATTAGCCTTTGGAAAAATTTATTGTCACATTCAAAACATCATTTTTAAATCAAAATACATATTTAATAAAATTAGAAACAAATTCTCATTAACTTAAAAATAAAATTTCAAATCCAATTTATTTTCAATATATTTATTTTTAAATCCAATTTTTATTTATAAAATTCTTATCCTTAAACTTAAAGCTAAAATTCTATTTTAAATTTAAAAAATTTATCTATTCTAGAAATTTCTAATTAATTCGCAAATAATTTCCCAATTTAATTCAAAATTAAATTAATTGTCAAATTAAACTTGGCTAAAATTCAAGAATGTTACAAAAAGCACACTTTTGGATAAAGGACAAAATCCTCATGCCATCTCCAGGTAACATATAGCAAAGCTTACATTAAAAATCAAACTAATACCTGCAGTAACTATTTATAAACAAAATTTTATCAAACCGTCTATGCACAAAAATGAAAAATTCGATCTATACAGGTGATAGGTCATCAGGACAAACAATCACATGTTAACATTGAAAATGGAACACGTTAATTATCCTATACATATCTTTTAACATTACAAACATATAATCTCATTTCCTAAAACACAAAAGTTGAAGATATTTTAATATTTGTGTTCTTTTAGACAAACCAACATGACTAAATTCAATCATAAAGTTAATTTTTAAATATTATAATCAAGGAGAAAGAGATACATAAGAAAGTATAGAGATGTCACTCTTAGACAGTTCTGCCCAATAAAATATAGTATTGATAATATTAGGAACTCATAAATGCTTGTGCATCTGAGTAAGCCTTTATCACCAGCTTGATGAGTCTTTTCTAAACTTGTTTATCTGTAATTACAATCTGCATGAAAATGGAACATGATCATACCTGTGTTCCAGTATTGTAAAAATACATGCATTATTCATAAAAGCACACCAGTGTAATTAAAACTTCAATGGAATAAATGCAAGTATAGTCTTATGCAAGGCCCTGTTTAAATAAAATTGAAAAAAATGAGCTAAAATTAGGCTCAATGTAATCATCACAGTCCCGAGCATATGCGCATGTCACAATCCCGAGCATATGCGCATATGCCCATGTTAGTTGACTTTCAAATAAGCATTTTTCAATAACTAACTCAAGGTATGTCTAATATGTTTATGTTACCATATCTACTATTTTTTGTATCAGATATTTCATTATATGTAAACTGTAAAAGATGACGAGCTGCAATAATTATATTAGTGGAATGAAAATCACTTTTCAATATCAAAAATAACATTTGGTTATATTTCATAATCTGAACTGTGTTTGTGACTTTCTGTTTATCAACTAAATTTCTTTCGGTTTAGAAAATAGTCGATAAATTTAGGAATAAATTTAACCGCAAACGCACGGTGTACGCTTGTAGTACGTGGCGAAAACGGGTCGATCCGTAGGGAATTGATGATTTTAAAAATTCAATTCAATCAAATCATACCAAAGTCGAGTGAAAGTTAAGCTAGAAAATTAGAAAATTAGCTAACGAACTAAAAAAAGGATGTAATATAAGAGTTAAATGACGATTTAGAGAATAAATCCACTCTCTAGATCACATAATTCAACACATATGAAATCATGATCTCTCTTTTATGGTCATTAGTGCTTTGATTGATGTGCTTATCATAAGTATGGCATATTTATGCTATTGATTAGCCAACATAAGCCATCACTATAACACATCCCTTAAAGCACTTACTAAATTTATGAAACTTGACAAAGAAAATGAAATCTATTTTAAGTATGGTATATTAACTATTGATTAGAAATATAGACCATCAAATTTGAATTTCAAATCACTTATGCCATAATCATATTTTGATGCAGAGGCATTTGTGTAGTGATTGTTTAAGCATAGCCTATTTGGCGTCAACAATATAGGCTATCAAATTCAAAGCAGTAACAACAAATAAAACACTTCATTGATCATCATTAAGCACAAAAAGAGAGCATGAATTAACAAATAGTTGAAGCTACATAATTAGAGAGCTTCATTACCCCTAAATTGAAGGGGTTTAGACTCTCATATTTGTCATTTGATTAACAAATGCAGCTAGCATCATGAAAGCAAAAAGAAAGGAAAATGAAAGCTAATGGAAAAGAGAAGCTAATCAACAAGAATTAAAACTAAGCTACTTTGCATAAATGTAAATCTACACTACTAGCGTGAAAGGAAATGAACATGTAACTAAAAGGAAAAAATAATTAACATTGCATAAAAAGAAAAGAAAATTACATAAAATAAAATGGCAAGTAGCCATGAAAAGAGAAAGAGGGCTTTCTTTTATTTATGAGCCAAGACTAAAGAGAAGAGAACCTAAAGAAGAGACTAAGTAAGAGAAGGGTTACATGAAACATAAGGCGTACATATACATGTGTTAAACCCTAATTCATATTTTTGGGGAATGACCAAAATACCCTAGAGATAGTGTGGAGGGCAAGTAATCATTAGCTTCTACTAATCATCATTTAAGTGTACATGAAGCCATTAATTCCATAAGCATGTGCATTAGCCTTTAATTTGTACATTAAGGTAAGTGGGTAGGCGAGGTTCTCCATGATCTTCACTTTGAATTATTTCCATCTTCATTCCTTTGTGTTCTTTTTGTGCACCCATATCTTTTTCATGAAACAACTTGTAATTGAAATCAAATTCCTATAAAATAGTATGAAAATTTCTAATTAAATTTTCTCGAGTTAATTTATGCACAAAAATGACTATTCTGCCCTTGGATGAAAATGCATATGTGATAATTTGAAATTAATGTGGATTTTGGTTAAAACAAGTTAAAATACCCAATATGATTATTTATTTAAATTAATTGGAATAAATATGGTGGTAAAATATGCACATTACACATCAAATAACCCCACACTTATCTTTTTATTCGTCTTTGAATAAAGGAAAAAAACTAATATAAATCTGTTTTCATAGGGAGCACGATTGCATTGAGCGTATGCAACAAGCCGTTAAACCTCTAGATGTCTCCTATAGGACGAGTATTGTTTTGTGAGGGTTTTCAACGGATACTACCCACAAAATCCAAATGTAGGATGAAAATATTTACAAAATGCAAGATTTATTTACAAAGATGTGAATGCAAGTTTTTGAAAATATTTACAATGAAGGATTCACTTCTAAATCGACACAAATAAGTTAAATATAAGTTTTGATTATTATCTTGAAAATTTTAGTCATTTGCTCGTCAAAGTTTCAATAAAAATGAAGTTATCATAACAAATAGACTATAGTTCAACACATTGTTTCGGTTGATTACGTAGTATAACTATGAAATGGATTCTTATCGATTATCAAAGTTCATCAAAGTGGTATTTTCATTTCTTTTCTATAACAAGTCAAATCAACTAAGTAAAAATAGTGCTTGGGTTTCATTTGTTTATTCTCTCTAAAAAAGGTTTATTGATATTAACAATATTTACATATGCCTAGCTCAGAAAACTAAGGCCATATATACCAATCATGCACTCCTTTCGGGCTTACGTGAGAAGGGTACAGATCATGGCGAGTGTACACATAAGTGAGTACACCTATCGACCGTAGGCATTATTAATATAAAAAATTATATATACACCTAACTCAGATAAACTAAGGCCAGATATACCGATTGTACACTGCCTTTTGGGCTTACATGAGAAAGATACAGAGCATGACGAGTGTACACACAAGTGCATACACCTGTCGACCGTAGGTGTTATTAGAAAATATTTACATATATAAAAATGTTGTGTTTTTTTTTCAAATTTTCTTTTGAAGGAGAGAGTTTTGCAAAATAATCTTAGCACCAATTAACTTAGAAGACAAAAAAATGTTATATCTTTACTTTAAATCAACCACTTTTTTAAACTAACATTTTCAACTAGAATGTATTTCATAATTAACATGTATGAATCTTCCTATATACTAGTTAAACCATTGTTATTTGTAATCAACATTCATTTTTAATTTTGTTAAGACGAATAAATTTTCAAAAATTTCAATTTGATAAACCAAAACCATATATTTAACTTATAGTGTTCCTTCAAAAGTAACTAAAGAAAAAAGAAATTTTTTTTTGCGATTTTTTTCTGCTTTTTTTATTATTATTTTTTGAAAGAAAATGCAAAAAATAAACCATGAAAATGGTGAGACTCCCCCCCACACTTGATTTTGACCGTGTCTCCACTGTCAACCCAAGTGAAAGGTGAAAAATAAAACAAAAATAAAAAGATGATCTATATTTGCATGAAAACGAAAAGATTATTATTTACAAGAGTCCATAAAGTATATCATCAAGAAGTAAATGAAACGGTCTTCCAAAAATCGATTCATTTTTCTCGTCAAGTATGCGAGACACAGTTTAAGCTTGGAAAAATAAATCGTAAAAGATTTCGAAGTTGAATGTGGATTTGGAAAAAAGAATGTCCTTTTATTAAAATCGTTCGAGTTGTTTTATCTTCGATAATTTTCGGGGTTGATAAAATAATTGGTTGAAATTCAAGTTTATTATCACCAAATTGAAATTCAAATTTATCATTGAAAACTTCTTCAAAATTATTGATTTCTAAATCAAAATGGTGATTAAAATCTTTCCCGTCGGAATTTAACAACTCGTCATCCAAAAGTCCAAAAAATTCATGTTCATTAAATTCGTCTTCCTTTGTTGGATTATCAACAACTTCATTGCGTATCTAAAGTTCAAAATCCAAATTTGTTGTATTCAAATTTTCGAAATCGAGAAAAGGAAGATCAAATTTTAAATTTAGTTCCACACCCTCAAAAGAATTGAAATCCAACTCAATAAATGTGTTTTCAACAACTTCATTAAGATCATCATTTTCATTTTTCAAAAGTTGTTGTTCGAAAATCATCGATTTTGGTAAAAGATGGATTATTACTTAACTCGTCACACGTTGGAATTTGGCTTTGTTGTTCACGTTGTTTCATATAAGTTTCAAACAACGAACATGTGTGATCATCGTAAATTTCGTTCATTTGTTCAACAAAATCCAACTTATAATTATTGACTTATGAATTTTCGATTAGGATTTGCCAAGAACAAAAAATTTCATTCGTAACGTGGTTAAGATTATTCCCATTGCCCATGTTTGAAAAGTTGTTCCCATTTTAATGTTGAGTTTGAAATTCATTCTGGAGTTCGAAATTGAAGTGGCATGGGTTATACTCGAAATCATTTGAATTTTGACTTGAACTCAAATTTTGAAATCCTTGAAAACTTTGACTCGAATAATCACACAAATAAGAATTACACAAATCATTTATCATTTGATTTTGTTGTGTAGATATTTCAAGTAGAGATGAAATGCTATTTTTGAGATTTGAGGGTTGGACATCGTTTTGAAAATTGTTCGAAATACGAATTATTTACACAATAGCTGTTGTTAAAATATCCATAAGAATTTGGAGTGAAATCGTAGGGATTATATTGATTTTCACAACTATTGTAAAATTCACGTAAGTGGGAAAACTCGGACATTTTCAAGAATGTTTTTGTTTTTTTTAATATAAAGGAAAAATATTTACAAATAGAGTTTATATTTCAAAAGGGAAATTGATTTTTTTTTTTAGTTTTTCAAAAAAAAGGTTTTTGAAAAGGTTTTATATTTTTTTGGATTTTCATTTTTTTCTAATTTTTTTTTTGGATTTTCGAAATTTCAAAGGAAAATGATTTAAAAATTTAAGGAAAAGTTACAATTTTTTTTAATTTTTAATTTTTAATTTTTTTTTTTTTTTGTTATATGCATGAACTAACGCAACTAAATGAATGCAAGAATTAGTTACAAATGATTTATCCTAAGTTAACTCAAAATTGTATAATCACACTTTGTCTTAATTCAACAAGATAGTTCTCAGTCAGATAATGGGCAGGGGTTATCGGTGCACCATGAATCACCGTAGCAATGCAGTCGAAGATTTAAGTACCTTCAAAGGAACAACCATAATATTTACGAATCACCGTAATATTTATAAATGGTTATTGCTCTGCCGTAGCCTAGACACCAAGAAAGTAAATTGTTGAAAGAGGACAAATTGTCAATATACAATTAAGTGTTATCGATTTCTAACTGTTATTATTAATCAAAATCTAAGATGAAATGCAAAGCTGAAATTAAACGTGTATTAACAATGCAACTATGATGAATATATTTTTTTGAATTTCTTTTATAAAAATGCAAGCAAACAACAATGCAACTCAAATAAAACTGGAGATGATAGCAGCATGTTTTTGAAGCAAGCAAGCGAAGCAGTTTTATAGCAGCAACTCTTTATTTATCTGCTTTGACAACCTGAAAAGAAAACAAGATATATACGGCTTTTTTGTGTCAAAGAGGAAACTAAAACAAAACAAGTGAGAACAACAAATGAAAATAAAACATATTTAAACCTATTTTTTTTTTGTTTTTTTTAAAGACAAATTATTGGTCTTTTTTCTTTTGTAAAGGATAAGACAACACAAAACTAAAAATAAAATTCAACAAAAATTAAGCAAACCATTTTTTTTAAAATTAGGATGAATAAAAAACAAATTAAAAGAAAACAAAATAAAGAAATAAATAAATAAATAAAATACTCAAGCTTACAAGCCAAGCCCGGCCCAAAAAAGGAAACACAACCAAATTTATTTATTTATTTATTTTTAAGTTCAACTAAAGAACGCAGCCAGTTTTATTACCCCAAATGAGCTTCCCAATTCCAGATTCCTAAATCGCAATTTATTAATTTTACATATCACTTCGAACTTTCCCACCTCCGCAATCAGATAGACAACGAATGTGAGCCAAGCAAAACTTGTTCGATTTGAAGATTCAGGCGACGAGGCGATTCAACGATGTAGCAGGGTTTTGGGTGTGTGAGTTTGAGTAAGGAGGAGGAATTGGAATGGCTTTCTGGAGACTGTTGCGGCCGAAGTCGAGTTTTGGTTCTTTATTTTTGTGGCGAATTGCAGTGATTTTTTTTTTTCGTTCGATGATTGTGTGTTCGCGAATCTGGGTTTGGGTGGTTGCGAATGCAGCTGTGATCGAGTGGAGTGAATGTTTGTTGGATTGTAAGCCTAGCAGTTCCCTGGGTAGATGGGAAGTTTGAGCAGGAATGGAGGGGCACAGTTTTGAAGCGTGGGTGATAATGATGGAACTATTGAAGCAATGAAGCGAGGTGGTGAAACAGTTTTGTAGTTGGTTCAACTGTGTGAGGATGATGACAGTGAAAACCAGGGACAGTAGTGGGTTTCTAGAGACTGTTGGCAGGGGATGGAGCGTATAGGAAGACGGATGGAAGGTGAACGTATTGTTGATGAAGTATCACTATGCAGTTTAATTGCCAAAATGAGGATGTATTGCCGGTTTGTGCAACAGGTGATGGTCGATGTGTGACATGGAAGAGATACTGCTGTAGGTGATAGTTGATACTGCTGAAGGCTGGAAGTAGGGATGTGAGTTATTGTATCAGAGGTGATGTGCAGGCGGGCTTGGTTTGTATGTATGAAATGTTGACAAGGAAAGGGTAGTTGATTCACTTGTTCAGGTGTTTGATATGTTCAGGTGTTGTATATGAGCCAGTGGTTCAGGCTGCTGGTCAGAGGAGCATGACAAGTAGCAGTGGTGAGAAGGGGATGGGATGTTGTTGTATGTGGTTGATGAAGGAGCAAGGTGTGTTTGATATAAGTGCTTGGTGGTGGTTACTGACTGAAGTGAAGGATTGGTGTAGGAATGGTTTCAGCAAGTGTGGGGTTTTGGTTGTAAGTAATGTGTTGACAGCTGATGGTGATCAGGTTTATACAGTGAGATGAGGTGGTGGAAATGTATGCAGCAGCTAGTAGGAATGTTGAAGTTCGTGGTAGAGAAGGGGTGTGCAGTTCAGTGTCAGTGGGCAGTAAGCAAATGATGGCTGGAAGTACAGTAGAGTAAGTGTTGAGATGATCAAGTTTGATATGGGCAGTTTTGATGAAGGAACAGTGAGTGAAGGCACAGTTTTGAACAGTGAACAGAGAAGGGGCTGTGCACAAGGATGAAGATATGCACAGTTTTTGTGTATTTTTTTTAATCAATGTGAATAAAAATGTACAACGGAAATGAAAATTGAAATAATTTTTTTCGTTTTGTGTATGTTTTTTTTTACAAAATAGAAATGCAACGCAAAGTATAACAACAACAATCACTCAAAAAATGAGATCAAAATTCACACAAACACACAATTATTTTTTTATATAAAGTGCAAACAAACACACAAATAAATCAAATGAAAATAATCCCAAAAATATAAAATCAAAATCAAGACAACTCTGCGGCAACGGTGCCAAAAACTTGTTTATCAACTAAATATCTATCGGCTTAGAAAATAGTCGATAAATTTCGAAATAAATTTAACCGCAAGCGCACGGCATATATTTGTAGTACGTGGCGAATACAGATCGATCCACAGGGAATTGATGATTTTAAAAATTCTATTCAATCAAATTATACCAAAGTTAAGTGAAAGTTAAGCTAGAGAATTAGAAAATTAGCTAACTAACTAAAAGAAAAGAGATGCAAATATAAGAGTTAAATGACAATTTAAAGAATAAATCCATTCTCTAGATCATATAGTTCAACACATATGAAATCATGATCTCTGTTTTATCGTCATTAGTGCTTTAATTGATGTGCTTATCATAACTATGACATATTTATGCTATTGATTACCCAACATAAGCCATCAAACTATAACACATCTCTTAAAGCACTTATTAACTTTCATGAAACTCGACAAAGAAAATGAAAATGAAATCTATTTTAAGTATGGTCTATTAACTATTGATTAGAAATATAGACCATTAAATTTGAATTTCAAATCTCTTTCTTATGCCATAATCATATTTTGATAAAGAGGCATTTGTGTTAGTGATTGTTTAAGCATAACCTATTTGGTGTCAACCATATAGGCTATCAAATTCAAAGTAGTAACAACAAATAAAACACTTCATTGATCATCATTAAGCACAGAAAGAGAGCATGAATTAACAAAAAGTTGAAGCAATATAATTAGAGAGCTTCATTACCCCTAAATTGAAGGGGTTTAGACTCTCATATTTTTCATTTGATTAACATATGTAGCTAGCAACATGAAAGTAAAAAATAAAGGAAAATGAAAGCTAACGGAAAAGAGAAGCTAATTAACAAGAATTAAAACTAATCTACTTTGCATGAATGTAAATCTACACTGCTAACATGAAAGTAAATGAACATGCAATTAAAAGGAAACAATAATTAACATTGCATAAAAAGAAAAGAAAATTACATAAAATAAAATGGTTGAGTAGCCATGAAAAGAGAAAGATAGCTTTCTTTTACTTATGAGCCTAGACTAAAGAGAAGAGAACCTAAAGAAGAGACTAAGTAAGAGGAGGGTTACATGAAATATAAGGGGTATATGTGTTAGGAACTGAGTTGATGATGTTTTGATGACAACAACCTTATATAGTTATTATACTTTACTTTATAAAATATATACTAATATTTTCATATAGATAGATATATATATTTGTATATAGGAAGAATATGCAGGTGTTATCGAAGACTGATCAGTATAAAGACTCAAGCATCAAGATGAAGATTAGAGATTCAAGATTCAAGACTCTAGAGAATCAAGATTTCTAGATCACAAGATAAGTGTCTAGTATTTTGTTAAAACTTCATAATAGCACTCTCATCTTTCTTCCAATTTTCTTTTGGGATGGAACCCAATTTCTATCGAAACCAGTGGCTTACAAACCCACGACAAGTAGCTTACAAACCTACGACAAGTGGCTTACAAACCCACGAAAATCAAAATCATTTAAACTACTTTGTACAAGTTCTCGAGTCCTATGGAGGACCTCTGTAGGAAGGTTCTTGCAATTTCAGTTTAAATAGATTTTTCAAAATGTTTTTAAATATGTTTTTCAAAATGTTTTAGCTTTCAAAATCATGTTTTCAAAAATGTTTTCAAACTTTGTTTTAGCCTTAAAATATTCCTCCATTCTGATTTTAAAAACTTCTATTTTTAAAACATCAAAATTATTCTGATTTTAAATATTACTTATATAATTGACGGTCTATATCAATTATATATATATATTTAAAATAATGTTTTATATTCATTCTCTATCTCAAAATATTGTTTAAACACTTTATTTTGCTTCAGAGAAGTTTCAACTTGTTTTAAATTCAAATGCTTTTACAAAACAACATCTTTACAATTTTGAACCGAGGGATATCGACATATGGGGATACCCCATGTCGACATATGGGGATAGTTGGATTCAAAATTCAAATTTCAAAAGAAGTGTCCATTCGTTCAAAAACCTTTCGCCAATGGTTATGACCGTTGTGCATCTATATAAAGGCTTCCAAAACGAATTTTTTAATAACTAACTTTCTTATTTTCTTCACTCCTTCTTCTCTACCATTCCATATCCATAAAACTTCATATTTTCAAGATCGTGCCATCATTCTGCCAAATTCTCAATAGGAAATCATTTAGATACTCTCTCTATTTGATTCTCCATCATTCTACTAAAGATCAAAGTGCTATTCAGAGTTATAGGATTAATTTGTATTCAAAAAGGTCCATAGAGTCTATCCATTCAAAAGGATTGTTATTAAGAAGTATTAGGGTGATCTTGTGTCCCGTAAATCAAGAGAGTTTACCCCAGACTCGGAGATAGGAGGGTTCCTCAAGGCCTTAGAAATTGAGGGTTGTAATTTGGATGTTGGCTTATAAAAATCTGTACAAGGATATTGCCTTGGTGCAGGATTGGATGTAGGAGGATTCCGAACCAGTATAAAATCCGGTGTGTTCTTTCCTTTTACTTGCTTTACTTTACTATTTGCATTTGTTATATGTTCTGTGATCATTCTGTGTTAGAATTCTGTTTAAATTTGTGTTGAAAGTTTTAATTTAGTCATATAGTTCATATATTCTTTAAAACACTATTCACCCCCCTCTAGTGTTATTTCTGCCTTAAGATCCTTAATCCGCATCCCCAACAATTGGTATCAGAGCATTGGTTTTCATTGTTTTCATAATCTTAAACTTGAAAAATATAAAAATGGCATTTTTGGAAAATTGTGTTAAAACTGTTTTGAATATATGCATTTCATCAAAGTTTCATAAGTCTGCATATAGTTATTTTGAAAAATCAAGTTATCTACTGAATTGGTGTGCTTTGCAGGAACAGACATGTTATATGGCTTTTGACGAATCAACACCCAATGGACAAACTGTGCAAATTGAGAAAGATAAATGGATACTTGATAGTGGCTGTTCGAGGCACATGACTGGAAATCCAGAGATACTCAAGGACATTACTTATCAAGATGGTGGATTAGTCAATTTTGGTGACAACTCTAAAGGATATGTGGTTGGCGTCGGCAATGTCGGTAACTCTAAAACTTTACTTATTTCTGATGTTTTATTAGTTAGGAACTTAAAACATAATCTGCTTAGTATAAGTCAACTTTGCGATAAAGGTTTTAAAATTAAATTTGAAAAAGATAAATGTCACATTGAAGATGACAAGTCTAATATAATTTTTTAAGGTATTAGGAAGAAAAATATTTATATCCTTAGTATGAAAATTTCAAATGATAACCTATGTCTTTTGGCTAATACAAGTGACCCTTGGATTTGGCATAAAAGATTTGGCCATTTGAATTTCAAATTATTATCTAGGCTATCAAAACTTGACTTAGTTAGAGGTCTACCCAAGTTAAACTTTAAAATAGATAGTATTTGTGATGCTTGTCAATTAGGAAAACTTAAGAAAAGTTCATTTAAATTAAAAATGCTATTTCTACCTCTAGTCCTCTAGAATTACTTCATTTAGATTTATTTGGTCCATCTCAAGTTCAATCAATTAACCATAGTAAATATGTTTTTGTTATAGTAGATGATTATTCAAGATATACTTGGACAATCTTTTTAAAACATAAAAGTGATGCTTTTGAAATATTTAAAAACTTTTCTAAAAGAATTCAAAAACAACATTCTTTCAAAATTAAAACTATTCGAAGTGATCAGAGTGGTGAATTTGAAAATGAAAATTTTGAGAATTTCTGTACTCAGAAGGGAATTACTCACAACTTTTCATCTCCAAGAACTCCACAACAAATAGAGTAGTAGAATGTAAGAATAGAACGATTCAAGAGTGTGCTCGTACAATGCTTTCTGATAGTAATTTACCTAAATATTTTTGGGCTGAAGCAGTTGCTACACCTTGTTATATATTAAATAGAATTTTAGTTAGACCATTAACAAATAAAACTCCATATGAATTACTTTATAATAAGAAACCTATAGTTGCTTATTTCAAAGTATTTGGGAGTAAATGTTTTATACTTAATACAAAAGATAATTTAGATAAATTTGAACCAAAAGCTGATAAAGGATTCTTTATTGGTTATTCTAATAGAAGCAAAGCATTTAGAGTTTTTAATTTAAAAACTAATACTATTGAAGAAACTATGCATGTATCTTTTGATGAAAATCTTAAAGATATTGTACAAATAGATGATGAAGAAGATTTTATAAATTTAAATCAATCTAATGAAACTATTAGTGAAATAAATCAACCTAATAAGAGATTTAAAATATCAAAAGATCATCCTATAGAAAATGTTTTAGGAAATATTGAATCTGTAGTAAGAACTAGAAATCAATTAAGTAGTATGAGTAATGTAGCTTTTATATCAACAATTGAACCTAAAAATCCAAAGGAAGCATCGTCTGATGATTCATGGATTCTTGCTATGCAAGAAGAATTGAATCAATTTACCAGAAATGATGTATGGGAACTTGTTCCTAAACCTGAGGATAAAAGTATAATTGGAACTAAATGGGTTTATAAAAATAAAATGAATGAACACGGTGAGGTCGTAAGAAATAAAGCTCGTTTAGTCGCGCAAGGTTATTGTCAAGAAGAAGGAATTGACTATGATGAAACCTTTGCCCCCGTAGCAAGATTAGAAGCTATAAGAATTCTACTTGCTTTCGCTAATTATAATAATTTCAAATTATATCAAATGGATGTTAAAGGTGCTTTTCTAAATGGTTTTGTAAAAGAAGATGTTTATGTTGAACAACCTCCACTTTTTGAAGATAATAAATTTCCAAACCATGTATACAAGTTAAAGAAAGCTCTATATGGTCTAAAGCAAGCTCCTAGAGCCTGGTATAAAAGACTAAGATCTTATTTACTTCAATCTGGTTTTGAAATTGGTAAAGTAGATACAACACTTTTTATTAAAAGAAATGATCAAGATATTCAACTGGTTCAAATATATGTAGATTAACATAATGAATAAAGAATTTTCAGATATAATGACTAAGGAATTTGAAATGAGTCACATGGGAGAATTAAGTTTCTTCTTAGGGCTTCAAATTAAACAACTAGAAAATGGAATCTTCATAAGTCAAGAAAAATATGCTAAAGACTTAATCAATAAATTTGGTTTAAGTTCCTCTAGTGGGAAACCAACTCCAATGTCAACAAATGTAGGTTTAAGTAAAGAAGATAAATCAAAAGATATTGATCAAACTTTATATAGGGGAATGATTGGTTCGCTACTCTATGTAACAGCGAGTCGTCCTGATATTATGCATAGTGTTTGTCTCTGTGCAAGATACCAATCACAACCTAAAGAAACTCACTTAAAAGCTGTTAAAAGAATTTTAAGATATGTAAAATACACTTTAGATTATGGTTTATTTTATCCTAAAAATAATACTTTTGATTTAATATCATATTGTGATGCTGATTATGCTGGTTGTAAATCAGACCGAAAGAGTACAAGTGGAACTTGTCACTTTCTAGGACATTCACTGGTTTCTTGGTTCAGAAAGAAACAAAATACTGTTTCCTTGTCAACAACTGAAGCAGAATATATATCTGCTGCTCTGGTCTGTTCACAAGTCATATGTATGCAACAAACTTTAAAAGATTTTGGAATTAACATAAGTAAATCACCAATATATTGTGATAATACTAGTGCAATAAATCTATCTAAAAATCCAACTCATCATGCTAGAACTAAACATATTGATATAAGACATCATTTTCTTAGAGATAATATAACTAAAGAAATAATAACTCTAGATTATATAAATACTGAAAAACAAATTGTTGATATATTAACTAAACCGTTAATCGAACAGAATTTTACTAAATTTAGAAGAGAATTAGGTATTTGTTCAAAATCTGAAATATAAAATATAATCAATAAAAATTCAAAATAAAAATTACACATTTTCTGAAAGACATGTCGACATGCCCCATCCCCTGATGTCGACATACCCAACAAAAATTTGAAAATAGAATTTCCCTCCAAAGTTAGTTATTTGGTTATTTATCTATTTATTTCGTTTTCTCTCCTCTTTCTTCACTATATTCTCTGTAAATAACTTCTGAAACAACAAAATAATGGCCTCCTCTTCTACTAATGAACCCACTTCACCCACATCTCCTCATTCTGGTCCTTTTCAACGATCTACGAACGCTCGAGTGATCAAATTGCAAGAGAAGATGAAAGATATCCTTCAATTGTTGACTGAAATTCAAGTATGTCAACTTAGGATGGCTAGAGAACAACAAAGGCAAGGGAATATTATTAGGAATGTACAAAAATTCCTTATGGATAACCGTACAAATCCTATTAATATTGAAGACTCTTCACAAGCCATGGAATCAAAGGAAGAAGAACCTATGGAAGAGCCACAAGAAGACCAAGAGGAAGATCAACCTTTTCCTCAACCCGAAGTCCCTATAAATGAGGACGAGAGCGTTATTTGCATTGGTGAGATCCTTGTTGATATTAATGGAAACATAATTGAACAACGTGGAAATTTTTGTCTCCACTACCCAATTGTTCGATTCATAAGTCTCCTATAGTTAAGGATCGCCATTAAAGCGTACTTTCTTCTTTATTCTTCGTTTTACATTGTTATGTTTGTTCGTGTTTATGTATGTTCTTATATATGTCGTAATAACAAAAATGTTTTCACGTATACTCATTGTTTCATGCTTATTCTATACATATTATTTGTTCATACTAATCATTCTTGAATTCTTAAGTAGTTGATAGTTTTTGTTGATGACAAAGGGGGAGAAAGTTATAAAAATATATGTGCTTCAAAAGTTATAAAAATATATGTGCTTGGTGTAAGGGGGAGTCATGGAGTAAGGGGGAGTTGTAGTTTTAAGAAGAAGTCATGGAGTAAGGGGGAGATATGAAGAGTTATGGTATGGTAAGAATATTTTATAAATAAAGGTTGTCATCATCAAAAAGGTGGAGATTGTTAGGAACTGAGTTGATGATATTTTGATGACAACAACCTTATATAGTTATTATACTTTACTTTATAAAATATATACTAACATTTTCATATATATATATATATATATATATGTATGTATATAGGAAGAATATGCAGGTATTATCGAAGACTGATCAGTATAAAGACTCAAGCATCAAGATGAAGATTAGAGATTCAATATTCAAGACTCTAGAGAATCAAGATTTCAAGATCTCAAGATAAGTGTCTAGTATTTTGTTAAAACTTCATAATAGCACTCTCATCTTTCTTCCAATTTTCTTTTGGGATGGAACCCAATTTCTATCGAAACCAGTGGCTTACAAACCCACGACAAGTAGCTTACAAACCAACGACAAGTGGCTTACAAACCCACGAAAATCAAAATCATTTAAACTACTTTGTACAAGTTATCGATTCCTATGGAGGAGCTCTGTAGGAAGGTTCTTGCAATTTCAGTTTGAATAGATTTTTCAAAATGTTTTTAAATCTGTTTTTCAAAATGATTTAGCTTTCAAAATCTTGTTTTCAAAAATGTTTTCAAACTTTGTTTTAGCCTTAAAATATTCCTCCATTCTGATTTTAAAAACTTCTATTTTTAAAACATCAAAACTTATTCTGATTTTAAATATTACTTATATAATTGACGGCCTATGTCAATTATATATATATTTAAAATAATGTTTTATATTCATTCTCTATCTCAAAATATTGTTTAAACACTTTATTTTGCTTCAGAGAAGTTTCAACTTGTTTTAAATTCAAATGCTTTTACAAAACAACATCTCTACAATTTTGAACTGAGGGATGTCGACATATGGGGATACCCCATGTCGATATGGTGACAGTTGGATTCAAAATTCAAATTTCAAAAGAAGTGTCCATTCGTTCAAAAACCTTTCGCCAATGGTTATGACCGTTGTGCATCTATATAAAGGCTTTCAAAACGAATTTTTTAATAGCTAACTTTCTTATTTTCTTCACTCCTTCTTCTCCACCATTCCATATCCATAAAACTTCATATTTTCAAGATCGTGCCATCATTCTGCCAAATTCTCAATAGGAAACCATTTAGATACTGTCTCTATTTGATTCTCCATCATTCTACTAAAGATCAAAGTGCTATTCAGAGTTATAGGATTAATTTGTATTCAAAAAGTCCATAGAGTCTATCCATTCAAAAGGATTGTTATTAAGAAGTATTAGGGTGATCTTGTGTCCCGTAAATCAAGAGAGTTTACCCCAGACTCGGTGATAGGAAGGTTCCTCAAGGCCTTAGAAATTGAGGGTTGTAATTTGGATATTGGCTTATAAAAATCTGTACAAGGATATTGCCTTGGTGCAGGACTGGATGTAGGAGGATTCTGAACCAGTATAAAATCCGGTGTGTTCTTTCCTTTTACTTGCTTTACTTTACTATTTGCATTTGTTATATGTTCTGTGATCATTCTGTGCTAGAATTCTATTTAGATTTATGTTGAAAGTTTTAATTTAGTCATATAGTTCATATATTCTTTAAAACACTATTCACCCCCGTCTAGTGTTATTTCTGCCTTAAGATCCTTAGTCCGCATCCCCAACAATATGTACATGTGTTAAACATTAATTTATATTTTTAGGGAATGTCCAAAATACCCTTAAGAAAGTGTGAAGGCCAAGTAATCATTAGCTTCTACTAATCATTATTTAAGTGTACATGAAGCCATTAATTCCATAAGCATGTGCATTAGCCTTTAGTTTGTACATTAAGGTTGGTGGATAAGTGGGGTCTTCCATGATCATTACTTTGAATTATTTCCATCTTCATTCCTTTGTGTTCTTTTTGTGCATGCATATCTTTTTCATGAAAAAACTTGTAATTGGAATTAAATTCCTATAAAGTAGTATGTAAATTTCTAATTAAATTTTCTCAAATTAATTTATGCACAAAAATGACTATTTAGCCCTTGGATGAAGATGAATATGTGGTAATTTGGAATTAATATAGATTTTGGTTAAAACAAGTTAAAATACCCAATATGATCATTTATTTAAAGTAATTAGAATAAATATGGTGGTAAAAATATGCACATTTATGTGCACATCACTTTCTCTACCAACTTGATATAAATTGTGATCTTTCTTTCCAAAAGATAGCAAATAAAGGCCAGCATCGAAGGAAAAATATATTCCATATTTGAAAGAAAGATCTTAATATACTCTGCAGTGAATGAATACCAGGAATTCATAGATATCCCATCATAAATTTGGCTTGCCTGAAACAAATAAAGAATGTCAAAAATCATGACTATGATCAAGAGGACCAACTCGTATAAAGAAATCCAACATATGCAGCAACCAATATATAAAATTGAAATGAACTATAGCATTACGAACATAAAATCATTAAAGAGTGCACCTAACATCAAGAAATAATGCTGCTTTTCATCTTGTCATTGTCTGCTCAAATCCTCCATTATATGATCATCTAACTCGTGGAATAACCGGTCTGACTTTAAATGCTTGCCACGAGCAAATCTACCAGCCAATGAAGTTGCTGCAACTGAAAATGTAGCTACGATAGGAGTTGTTGTAATTCCATAATTTGAATTCAGAAAAAGAAATATCAAATATAGAACACCACAACATACTACAAGAGAAGTTTGTAGTTCATAATATGGAAGTCAATAACAATTGTCATGGTGTATTGAAAATGCTAAATATGGGGACATTTTCTTAGACAATTTATGGAAAAGAATTAACAGATTTTAAGAAAGAGCAACAAATTTCAACAATAATCAATATCATGGTATTTGGGACAAAGGATCTATTGCAGTGCTAACACATACAGATTTGAAACTATTGAAAAGTCGATAAAAATATGAAATACTGTCTGTTTCATTTTCGCAATAGAAATCTGTATATGTGATGATGTAAATTGATGTAATTTAAAATTATTTTTTCAATGCAATTGACAACGAAAATGTGTTTTCAAAATAATAATAAGAGAAGAATTACTTTGGTAGCAATTTTTCTTTTGAATAGTCAAGCAAGAAAATTTGGCTAGTTATATAGAAATAAATGAAGGTGCGTGTTCGATTCTAATTAGATCAAGTCATCGGCCATAACGCTATGATTTTGTTAGCTGGAATAAAAAAAAACTTGCAAAGAACTACAAAGAAAGAACAATAGGTCTAAACTTGCTAAAGAAAAAACATTATATGGAAGCCCAATGTATATACTGAGTAACAAATATGTCTGTAGCATCCGACAAAATTAAAACAACATCAAAAGTAATTCAAAACGCAATAAAATTAAGAAAGAAAAGCATACCATAACCTACGATGAAGCTTGATCCACCAACTACATACACAGCAGCCAAAACTAAAATTAAATATGATTAGATAATCAAAATCTAAGCTAGTACTAATTTCCAATGTTAAAATAACTTATGAATATGTCTCTGTAAACAATAATAATAATTTGGATTGAAAAAAGAATTATCACGGTCAATCGGTTAACGCTATAAGAACATTAATCATTCTTTAGATAAATTCTACTTCCAAACCAAACAAAATCGTCAACTTTGGCTCGAAGTAGATGTCGTTAAACCGTAGATCTTAATTGAAATAGATCAAATAGTCAACGCTGTCTATGGTGATGCCGCCAATATAGATTCGCTAGTTAGAGAAGCTGATTGGTGGGGAGGGTTTCTAGCTGAATATGAAATAAAATGTGAATGAACAAATATTCTAGGCATAAATCAACAAATAAGATGGAACGATAAATTTGTCTAAGTTTATGTTTTTATATTTGCTTCTTCTACATGTGCTAAGATGATTATATTTCTTAATTTAAGTGAATGTTTAAACTACATTAGATAAGTTATTAAGGTCTCTATTAATTAACGGATACCATATAATTTCCAAGTAATCTGTTACCAACAATGAATTTAACTGGTATACCAACACTCTTGGTAAATATTCACCTTACTTTTTTGGAGACATTGAAGACATTAATTTAGCATTACGGTACCCTGGAAACTTTATTTACATGTAGAGAAGGAATCCTTTGTACATTGATTTCTATAGGCAAAATAAAAGGGTATTAAATGAACTCACTTCTATGAAAAAGAATCTTTTATAGCTGTGAAATTTCTCGGTATAGTTGTGAAAATTCACAACATAATTTCTCGGTAAAAAACATGTAATTCGATGTTTGTTTATTAAAAAGAAGACAAAAAAAACCTGTAATTCTTTAATTTTTTTAATCAATTCTCGGATTAAAATGGTATATATTATTTAAAGAAGATGTATATTTCTTCATAAAATGAGAACTGATTAAATCTTCTACATAATTTCTATATAATAATAAAAATCTTCATTGTCTTAGATTAATTTTACAGTTCGTTATTTTATATCAGTTTTCTCTTGCTAAAAACAACATCAATGTTAACATAATACTAAATATATGATCTATATTACAATATTTAATTACACACTAATTAACTTATATTCATTAAATACCAGATTGAGTTAAATGCTAAAACAAAATTAAACCAAATTGAACAAAACTGAATAGATTCGAATTAAACAACTCTACCCAAATGTTTTTGGGTTACACCAATACAAATTGGCTGAGTATACGTCACAAATACAAAGAGGGATTCATATTCAAAAGTATGTTAAAACATTTTACCTTTTCCTAACCAAATCAGATTGAGTTAAAACACTAGATGACGACGTGAATTCCATATGCGGAGAGTGAACCGTAGGAGGATTCGAAATCCTAAATCGTGAGTCTTGAACCGTAGATGTCGACTTGAATGCTAGATGCCGAGAACAAACTGTAGGAGGATTCGAAACCCTAATTCGCGAGCCTCCAACCCTAAATGTCGACATGAATGCCAGAATTCGAGAGCGAACTATAGGTGCGAACTATAAGAGGATCGAAAGCCCTAAATCGCAAGCAGTGGAATATTTGGATGATACGGTAATGCGTTATGAGTGGAGAAATTAGTAAGTGAGTAAAAGAAAATGGGTTTTACACAACTCTCCCTAGTAGTTCCAAAACAGACTAAGTAGAAGTGGACGTGAAAGGATATTTTGGGTAGTTCTAAAAGATATGGTTGAAATTAGTTCGTTGAATTTTCATTATTAGTAGTATGTGTATATATATAATTTCAATTATTATATATATATGTATGTATAATTTTATATGTTTAATTATATATATATATTTATACATGTTTTAAATTGTATGTATATATATATATTTACTTCTGAGACTTTTAGTTATAAAATATATTTTAAATATATGTATACATATATATATAAATATACTTTGCATTATAGATTTATGCATATATTTAGACAACATACGATACATATGAAATGAGCTAATGTGTCCGTTGCGATGTAAATCCCAACATCTATAAACGGGTATTTTATACCCTTCACGAATTATTATGTTATAAATGCACATATATATGTAAATTTATATGATACATGTATATTTATATGATACATGTATATATATAAATTAAATCATTCAAAATAACTTTACATTACAAAATACTTAAATTTAAATAAAAAAACATGATTTTATTTTAAAAAAAAATTAGAAATGTTCTAATTTAGTTAAACTTCGTAGGCCCAAAAAGATCCAATAGGTTAAAAAATTATAATTCGCCCATAACTTCCACTGCAGGTTGGTCTAGTTTCAACACTACTACATATTGATAACGATGTACCAATGTTACAATAGGTGAAAACTTGGCTGTTTAACAATTTCTCAATGAAAGATTTAAGAGATACATTCTTTATATTTGGTAAAAGATATAGAGATGGACCTAAAGATTATTAGGATGTCCTAATCGATGTACTTAGAGACTTACTAGAATCTTTAGTATGGAAAATTCCAAGCCTGTAAATTTTCTAATAGGACATGAAATTTCTTTCTAAGAAAACTCCTTATCTACAAATATGGGAAGACAACATACAAGCAAGATTCCTTATGCATCGGCAGTATGATCCATCGTGTACACTACAAGACCAGATGTCATTATCTTACTAGGAGTATTAACCAATATCAATCAAATCCATATGAAAATCACTGGACAGTGGTTACTGGTTAAGGTCGTCCGTAAGTATTTAAGAAATAATAGGGATTTGTTTCTTATATGTGGTGGCAACGAACTCTTCATGAAGGGGTATACGAATTCAAGTTTTCAAAGTGATGTTGACGATAGCAAATCAGTTCATGGATTCGTATTTACCCTTAAATGAAGGGGTTGTTAGTTGAAAAGGTTAAAAAAAGAAGGTGCGGTCGATTTAACCAAGGAGGTTGAGTACATCGACTTAAACAATGCCGCAAAAGAAGCAGTGTAGGCACCCAAATTCGTTAAAGAGCTTGGAGTTGTCCCAAGCATTGAAGGTTGATGTTGATATATTACGACATTAATGAGGCAATACTAATTTCCAAGGAACTACGAGTTCACAAGAAGTTAAGACACATCCTCTGTAAGTTCCACATGCTAAGAAAGTTTTGAGAGTAATAACCGAGAGAGTAAACACTAAAGATAACATCGTATATTCACTAAGGCACTTTCTAAGTCAAATTTCAATAGACCAGTCGAAGTTATTTGCATGAAGCTCCAAAATTGGTCTTAAGTGCAAGTGGAAGATTAATAGAGTTAAGAGTGTATCTTAGAAGTAATTATGTAAATAGTTATGTAACTTAACTTATGTAAAGAATCGTATTTTAAATAATGTATGCATTTGGTTTTATTGTCTTTATGTATGTTTGTGTCTAGGTATAGTGTGATATAATTATTGATGATAATACAATAAATATATATCAGTAGAAAATCCTTTGGAAAAGTATTTTATTGATTGCAGTTACGAATGTGTTCATAACCATGACTTTTAAACCGATATTCAAATAGTTATTCCTTAATGTTCATACTCAAGATGTATCAAGAAAATGATGTTGATACATCCATTGAGACTAATGTATGTAATACTCTTTATACGTTGGACGATGAATTACACATGATCATTGGGGACAACAAGGATTATATAGTTGTGGTTGTTTGGAACAATCACAAAATGACTCAACGATGGTCTTCTATAGGTTAATACAACTAAGTCAAAATAGAAGATCTCATTCTACGACTTTTAGTACTCTTTAGGCTTAAGAGTAATGAAAGACCCTAAGTATCTAGACAATACTTTGATTATGGCCAATCACATGACACTATTATTATGTTACGGTCTTAGTTGGGTATGCGTTGAACTACTTGAAGTGAAACATTACTTAAAAGAGGATTCATCTCCTTCATTGTAGAAGGCTAGAGACATCATAATCAGCAGTCAATCTAAACTCAAAATATTTTTCTAGAGTAAAACTATTAATTAATAAATGTTACCAGATTGAATATAGAACTTTAAAGCGGTCCAAGCAATTGACTGCAAATATTATAAGAGTTTTGGTCATTGATTAAACTCTTGGTATCTCGGTAATATAGTGACGATGAATAGAAAATGTGCATAAAATATCATTACAAAATGTAGCTTATTAAAGATTAAAAATTATATTTTCCCATATGATCAATAAGCAACGGAACCTATGCCTTATTCTACACAAAACACGGTCCATATGAGCTTTAGTATTTACATTATATAAATACTGACTAAAGACTAAATTCACACCAAGTAGTCAATATGAGTTTGTTGTTTGCTAATTTTCAAGTTCTACCTATTCATAATTAGTTGAGAAATGTTATAAATTAATAAAAAATAATAATATAAATGTTGTTTCTGAAGGAGTTTCAACCCCTTCAGAGTGTAGAGGCATAATCATCGGAGTAAAGTTGGAGACTGATAGGTTAGATGCTAGAAGATCGTCGAAGTTGAGATACGTTACTCGTCGGAGTAAAGTTAAAGTCTGACAAGTTAGATGCTAAAAGATCGTTGAAGTTGAGATCAGTTGAAGCGAAGTTTGGGAAGCTCCCAATTCCATTGAGAGAATCTATGATGACCCAGAATTTTCGATCTCGAAAATTCCAGATAGTTAGAGAAAGGAAGAAAAGAGATAAAAGAAGAAGAATAGAAACACCAAAGCACAATCTCACATTCGCAACGGATAAAATATAATATCAATAATACCAGTTTACAAAGAAAAATTGTACTTGTAAAATTACACTTTAATACATCAGAGTTACAACATTTACAAACACGGGACAGATTCAATCAACCTGTCCTAGACAAACTAAAATGTCACAGCGGTATACACTCCATAAATTCCTACCATCCAGCTCACTTGCTAAGCTCCAGATCATCCTTTCCTAAAAAACGGTAATACTCGGTCTGACCCGAGCATTACATCAAAGTAACACACGGGTCAGGCTGGAAACCAGCGTGAGCAAACCAATCTAACATGGAATACAAAAGCATAAAACCTGGGGTAACTCGTATCTAATTACAAATTCACAATTTGATATAGACATCACTCGTTTCACACATCAATTTCTAAGTACCAAAACTTAGATTAGATGGTACAAAACACTTAAATCATTCCATTCCAATCTATTGAATTCACATATCAATCTATAAAGAAGTGAAATGGTTTCGGGTATTTACTAACACTCGACTCCGGTCTCTTCGAATCCAATGTCAACTTAACCCAAGTTGTTCAAGTGAATACAATTTAAATTTAAATATTGGATGTCACTTTTACACATCAATTCACCTTTGATAAATAACCACATTATCACTGTCTACCCAAACATATCATATCATAAAATATTTCATATCAGAGATATCAACCAATTCAAAGCATTTAACATCATTCAATCATTCATAAGCAAGATTGATCACTTCCAAAATTAATTTAATCTATCTCTAATTTAATTAATTACTAATATTAATCACTTAGATTATCCTTACTTAATATTAATTAACCACAACCTAATTAATTTATCATCTTTTAATTATCCATCTTAATTAATCATTTTTGATTAATTATTCTTTAATTAAAATAAGTAATTAGCTCTCAAGTATTTACGCAAATTAATTATCCTTTACCCATCTATATTAATTACATTGATCCTTAATTAATCACTCAAATTAATTATCTTATAACCACTTCGTTGATCAATTATCCCTTAATTAATCATATTCATTATTTAACTAATTCTTGATTAGTTTCCTTAATCAGTCAATCCTTAATTAATTACACTAAGTAATAACCCTTAATTACTTTCATTAAGTAATTTTCCTCAAATTACTTTCATCAAGTAATCATTCTATTGGTTAATTACCCTTAATCCATTAACCTTTAATCATTAATTAATTTAATCTTTAATTCATAATTAAACTAGTTAACCCCTAATAAATTTATCCTTTAATTACTTACATTAAGTAATTATTCTTTTCAATTAATTACATTTAAAAATTATCCTTTATAAATTCAAATTTTTTTACTCAAAACCCTAATTAATTAATGTTTAAACCTTTATCTTAATCCTTTAATACATGATTAGATCTTATCTAAATATCTTTAGAAAATTTCTTTAAAATAAAGGACGTATAATACAACAACTCTAAGCTTAAATATTTAAGATAAACAATTTTATTTAAACCTTTAAACCAGGTAATATTCAGGTAAGTAGAGTTTTAAATTTCTTTATTCTTATATTCATTTATCTATTCTTAGAATTTTCCCATAACTTCGACCCAAATGTTATTTGGCCCACTACTTCTACTTCTTTTTTATTTCTCACTTCCTTTACTTACTTCATTCTATCAGACCTAAAAAAAGTTATTTACAACATGTTGTCTCTTTTTGAAAACAATTTATTTTCATAACATAAAACTTGTTTATCTTTGTTTAAAACTTGAATTATTTGCAAAATTAATCTTCTTTGTTCTAAGAACTTAAACATTTCCCGTTATATCTTAAAGCCTGAGCAACACAAATCCCTGAGCCAAATACATAACCTTCCTGATTGAAACACTGGACCACTTACGTTCTCCTGCTTCGAGAAAAACACAATCATTCTCGAACAGTAACCCAAGCACTCGCCTTCTCCTCCCAAACCAAACTCTAGATGCACGAAAAACGTGCATGTTCACATGCACGACGTCTCTTATCGTCGACGAACTTTGCTCCGGCCTCCAACACATCGCCTATGACCATGGCAACAACACGTGAACACTCAATTACCTCGATTCGACCGAGAATCAAATTTGACCCTAAACCCACTAAGCTTGAAACGATCTTCATCAGAAAATCGACCACCTTCGATGATCTAGACCTCGAGACACCTTGTCACTCTGATCATCATGGCCAACAGCAAATCATCAGAGTATTTTTTCGATGATCCTCATCTACCCCTCGACCTTCAACCCCAATCACAACGACTAGTTCGTCGTTGATCGACAGAAATTGCTCGAGATAACCCAAACATTCATCTCGAAAATACCCATTAAATCCTAAACTAAAAATCGTGATATAACCATTAAAATTCATGGTTTCTTATCACTAATTCAACCGTGAGATCAAATCTCAAAATTTAATTTATAAAATTTTGACCTAAATACAAATTTCACTATAAATTTGAAATTTTCGAGCAAAATATTCATTTTAAATTCCTGTAATTATTTTTAGGAATGATGTTACATGATTTCAAACAATTTTCATTTACAAATCATAAGCTAATTAGGATTCGATGGTGAGATATTGAATTAAATAGAGAAACCCAACCCTGTTAAAAACAGCAAAGTTCACTTTTGCATATATACAGGCATTCAATACTAACACATACACATGCATCCATTTCAATCCAGATATTCAGGCTAACACATGATTTTCATTCACATACCAAAGTGAAATCAAGTTATAAAACTATTTTTAAAATCTAGTTTACTCACTGTAAATTGTAACAGAGAAGACTGAAATGATTCTGTTGAGTTGATTCCTTGAATTGTTAAGTTGAATTTGTATCCCTGCCGAGTTGATCTTGCATGATGTATAAGAGTTGAGTCCTTTCTTAGCTTGATTCAGTTTTGATAAACTTCCTCAGATCTATTTCCAGTCTTGATTTATTTTGATTTTATTCATTTCGAGGTTGAAGATTTTTGAACTGTTGTTTTTTTTTGGTTGATAAATGTTTAACAGATTTTAGTTTCCTTTAGATCAGTTTGAACAAAAAATGAAGAAAAATGGCCTGGCTATATTATTTTTTATTTATTTTACAATTTCAAATGGAAAAAACTTTGCCACTTGTTATCATAAGTTTACAAGTGTTTATTTCCTATATTCATGGTTTCACAAATGTCATTTGTTAAATTAATTGTGTTTATGTCCTTGTTTAAATTGATTTTTATAACTTTGTTTTAAATCCTTACTTAAATTTTAGTAATACTTTCTTATGTTAATATATTTATGTATTATATTTACAAATGCATAAAACATATTTTTATTATTTAACAAATGTCAAAACTTATACACACACACACACACACACACACACATCTTTCTTAATTTCTTAATTTTTGTAAATCATGTGATTTATTCTTTCCTTAATTTATCAATTGTGTTTCAAGTGTTTACTATATACAAATACATTTAAATCCAAATATTTTAAGATGTTTTATCCTTTGAATTTCCCATTCAATTCAATTTTAATTTAATATCCAATTTAAAATCAACTCGTATACATATATTTTTATTCAAACAAACTATCATTATTATTTGTTTCATCTATAAATCATTGTTTAATAAATTAATCCTGCTAATTACCAATTAACAAATATCAAAAATCTGGGTTATCACATTCCTCCCCCCTTAGAATCTTTTCGACCTCGAAAAGGAGCGAAACCAGAATTTATTAAAATGCTTAAAATCAGATAAACTTCCTTTGATCATTTTTAAAACACTTTTAAAATCTATATAATATTACGGAAATAGTTTTTATGAAGGTACTTTTATAACTCGATGTTTCAACCAGTCCATCCTCGTTCTCACAGAAATTCGGTCATACGTTGGTCAGGCGTAAGACTGAAAATCTATAAGTACTTAGCAGACCCATTTTCAACACCCAGTGAAAATACTTGGAAAAATATATTTTGTTGAAAATATAGAAAATATTTTGAAAATAAAGGAAAATCTTCTGGTGAGAATGCTCTGGCAATCATCACCCCCATCCATGGTCGTAGTTAACCCGATGGTTACGTCGTCATCCCGACAAAATCCATAGATAACTGTAGGCCTCCGCGCCCCTCGATTACGTTGTAGAACCCGCTACAGATCGTAGCTACAACCGAGATTACGTTGTTATCACAGCAAAAACCCATATAACTGTAGGCCTCAGCGCCCCCGAATTTCGCTGCCAAAAGAATGAAACTTCTCCATTCCACTTAACCATAGATCACAGTCTAGCAATGTTAAGTTTCCTTCCCAGCAAAATCAAGCGTAGACCGTTGACACTCACCTCCATACGATTTCTGCTATGGTCCACAGTAGATCGCAGCGACATCGAGTTACACTGTCGTCACAGCATAACCCAAATGCCTCTGTAGGCATCAGCGCCCTCGACCTTCGCCACCCAATAATCTTCAGGAGCTAGTTTGTCTGGACTCCTCATAGAATCAACTTTAGAGCCACCTCCTTTCGAGGCTCAAGGTAGTACCAACCTATGGTACTCCTGAGAAGTTCATTTCAAGGGAGCGCCTTTTTCTCCAGAGCCATTTACAAAAAACTTTATACTATACACATATAGTATCTTCCAAATCATACACCTAGTATGAATCCATATAAATCTCCTTTCTCAAAATCAATTATCCCAAAATCGATAATTCTCAATCTAGGCTTTCCAAATTCCAATTTTGATTTTTCCCCAAAAATCAAAAGCCTTTCCAAAATCCATTGGTTCCAAAAACCTTTTTCTCAAAATTATTCTCATAGGATTCTTTACATATATATAGATATATATAACTTTAAAAATCTTTGGATCACTTCAAACTTGTATAAATTCCCTTTTTATACTTCAAATACTTTCAAAAACCCTTTTCTTCCGGCAATAGATTCAACAAGGGGAGATTTATCTTATATAACAAATATATATAACTTTATTTATTCCAAATCAAATATTCCAATTTGATTTTTCTATAATTTCACTTACCAAATTACTTACTTTCATAAAATAAATTTTACCATAAAAATATCCAATTTCCACTTCACTTCATCATATATTTCACAAAATATACTTTTCATTTCAAAAACCATTTTACAGTTCTTATTCATAAATTTTCAATATCAATTTCATTTAAACCCGTACAATGTACACATATCATCCGTACGCTATACCAATCTGATCGCTCACTCGATCACACAATTTCACTTCCGAACTAGCATTGTACACCCAACTTCCTAGTGCGGACTCAGATATGGTTTCTTGATCAGAAACCATTATTCTCCTTGCATAGCCATAACCGTGATAGAAAATATCCAGAACCAATCAACAATCCATAACCAGGTTCGCCATCGAAATCAAGTGAAAAATCCCAACTCGGATCGATATAACTATCTCGAAATTCTATGCTTGAATCTGGATCATACCATTATGCGAATAGAATAATATACGTACATCCTACATATTTATCTCTATTTATTGTTAGCCAAATTAATCTCCTTTTCTATTCACACTCACTTTAATTTCTATTCACTTATTCGCCGTTGTTTCAATCCCATTTGGATTATCACCTCAATTCTTATCTCAATTGGGTATTTAATCTTAAACAGTTTACACTCTGACCAGCTTTAAATTTAGAAAATAGCTTAAAAAGTTTAAAATAGATAAATAGTTGAAAAGTAATTATTAGTTTGTAAAATAGCTATAGAATAATTAAGTAGTTATAAAATAGTTAGCAAATAGTTGAATAATTGCAAAATATTTGTGAAATAGTAATTAGTTATAAAGTAGTTGAAAAATAGTGATTAGTTTATAAAATAGTTGTAAAATAGTTAAATAGTTCCAAAAATTATTGTAAATAAGTATGAAATAGTTTGGCTTTAAAAAGAAAGATTGTATATAGCAAATAGCTTGGAAAAATAGATTTAAGAAAGCTTATATTAAAATAATTTGTTTGAAAATAGTTCAGAGCCAAACTGTTCCACTACCCAATCTTTATTTCAATCAATTCAATTTTAAATTTCCACTTCCACCTAATATTGATTCAATCTCCAATCAATTTACACAACTTCAATTCCCACTCCAAATTTAACTTTATTCCACTTCGATTTCAATCTTAATTCATTTCAATTCCAGTTTGAATTAATCCAAATTCAAATTGAATTAACCTCGATTCTTTCCAAATTCAAATCAAATTCCATTTGAATTTTAAACCCATTCAACTTTAATCACCATACCAAATTATTTAAATCAATTTGGACTAATTTCAAATTGAACCCACCGCAAATTTCAAATCAATCCAATTCAAATTTTCCATTTGAATTTTTAAACTTATACATCTTCAATCACAATCCCAATTAATTCAAATCAAATTCAATTTAAACTAATTCAGTTCAAATTTCAAATTTAAACCATCCTGAATTGTATAAATTGGAGTTAAATTTTTAAATGTTGATTTAATCCTTTGAATCAAATCAACATACATCTTTAAACCATTTAATTCTGAATCCAAATTCCATTTTTATCTTAATAATGGATATATTGCCACACCCCATTTCTTTATTCCTTTTAACAAATCCAATTTTAGCTTAAAGATTATTAATAACAATAGGATGGTATCATTCAAATTACTTTAAAACATCCATCCATTTCCAATTTCTAGATCTCAAATCCATTTTGAGATCACACAAATTTTCAAGTCAAATCAACCATTTAACTTTCCAAGTTAAATCTTAATTTCATCTTGAAATTTCCAATTCAGGTCGCTTGTTCTAAACTTATTTAATTTCCCAAATCAAATTCACTTTAATTTAATCCTGTCAATTTTACCCAATCTGAATTCTTATTTCAAATTTTAAACTTCATATTAATTTCCAATCTCATTTATAAGTTCAAAAACTTATCACTTTAGGTTTTCACATCACATTCCAAGGAAAATTCAAAACTCAACCTTAGAGTTTATTTCAAATATACAAATTTATTTCCTTTACACACCAAGTTACTTTAAATTTTAGACCACCTTGGTTTTAATTCAAAACAAGTTCCTTTAAATTTTCAAACAACTCTTGTTTGGAATAGAACCCTTTTCATTCAAATTTATTAAATAATATTATCTATTATTTCTTTATCACTTTGAAACAAATCAAATGTTTCTAGACTTAGATTTTAAAACTTCACAATTTGAAACCTACTTCAATTTAGAAGTTATACTCATCTTCAGTTCCAATTTATAAGTCATACTTGCGTAAATGTTTTACTTCCCTAAAACATTTCATTTCACTCATTCATTAATACACATTTTATTATTAAACACAACAATCATTTATGATAATAACCAAGATTAGCATATTTGGAAACCAATTCATTATTATCTTATTCTGAAACTCTTTCCCAAATTCAAGATTTTAATTTCAGTTTGAATCCATTTCAAACTTATCTTTATTTAATTTCAATTTGGTTGTATTTCTATTACCACTTAATTTAATTCCAATAATTTAACAACCAATTACCTTAATATTTATTAGAAAGAAATATTGCTTTATATATCAACATATATTCTTATATAAAATCATTTAAAATCTTTATATAAGAAAATAACACACGCTCTCATACACACACACACACAAACACACACACTCAACTCATTCTAGGGTCCATTGACCCTATACTTAATGAGTAATCCCGCCAGAGCCAAGATTCTCGCTTAACCTACTGCTCTAATACCAAATGTGATGATCCAGAATTTTCGATCCCGAAAATTCTAGATAGTTAGAGAAAAGAAGAAAAGAGATAGAAGAAGAAGAACAGAAACACCAAAGCACAATCTCACATTTGCAGCGGATAAAATATAATACCAATAATACCAATTTACATAGGAAAACTGTACTTGTCAAATTAAACTTTAATATATCAGAGTTACAATATTTACAAACACTAAACAGATTCAATCAGCCTGTCCCAAACAAACTACAATATCACAACGGTATACACTCCATACGTTCCCACCATCCAGCTTGCCTGCTGAACTCCAGATCGTCCTTTCCTGAAAAACTGTAATACTCGGTCTGACCCGAGCATTACATCAAAATAACACCCGGGTCAGGCTGGAAACCAGCGTGAGTAAACCCATCTAAAATTGAATGCAAAAGCATAAAACTTAAATAAAACCCGGGGTAACTCGTATCTAATTACAAGTTCACAATTTGATATAGACATCACTTATTTCACACATCAATTTCTAAGTACCAAAACTTAGATTAAATGATCCAATACACTTAAATCATTCCATTCCAGTCTATTGAATTCACATATCAATCTATAAAGAATCAAAATGGTTTCGGGTATTTACTAACACCCGACTCCGATCTCTTCGAATCCAATGTCATCTGAACCCAAGATGTTCAAGTGAATACAATTTATATTTAAATATTGGATGTCACTTTTACATAGCAATTCACCATTGATAAATAACCACATTATCAATGTCTACCCAAACATATCATATCATAAAATATTTCATATCAGAGATATCAACCAATTCAAAACATTTAACATCATTCAATCATTCATAAGCAAGATTGATCACTTCCAAAATTTATTTAATTTATCTCTAATTAAATTAATTACTAATCTTAATCACTTAGATTATCCTTGCTTTACATTAATTAATCACAACCCAATTAATTTATCATCTTTCAGTTATCCATCTTAAATAATCATTTTTGATTAATTATGCTTTAATTACAATAAGTAATTAGCTCTCAATTATTTTCACAAATTAAATATCCTTTACCCATCCATATTAATTACATTGATCCTTAATTAATTACTCAAATTAATTATCTTATACCAACTTCGTTGATCAATTATCCTTTAATTAATCATATCCATTATTTAACTAATTCTTGATTAGGTACCTTAATCAATCAATCCTTGGAGTGATTAATTACACTAAGTAATTAACCATTAATTACTTTCATTAAGTAATTTTCCTCAAATTACTTTCGTCATGTAATCATTCTATTGGTTAATTAACAATAATCCATTAACCTCTAATCATTAATTAATTTAACCTTTAATTCATAATTAAACTTGTTAACCTAACAAATTTATCCTTTAATTACTTACATTAAGTAATTATTCTTTTCAATTAATTACATTTAAAATTTATCCTTTATAAATTCAGAAATTTTTACTTAAAACCCTAATTAATTAATGTTTAAACCTTTATCTTAATCCTTGAATGCATGGTTAGATCTTATCTAAATATCTTTAGAAAATTTCTTTAAAATAAAGGACGTATAATACAACAACTCTAAGCTTAACTATTTAAGATAAACAATTTTGTTTTAAGAACTTAAACATTTCATGTTCCATCTTAAATCCCGAACAACTCAAATTTCCAAGCCAAACATGACCTTCCCGATTGAAACACTAGACCACTCATGTTCTCTTGCTTTGAGAACAATATAGTCATTCTCAAACGATAACCCATGCACTCGTCTTCTCCTCTCCAAACCAAACTCCAGATACACGAAAAACGTGCATGTTCACGTGCACGACGTCTTTGATCGTCGATGAACTTCGCTCCGGCCTCTGACACATTGCATATGACCATGGCAACAACATGCAAACACTCAACTACCTCGATTCGATCAAGAATCGAATTCGACGCCAAACCCACTCAGCCTGGAAATGACATCACCAGAAAATCAACCACCTCTGACGATCTAGACCTCAAGACACCTCGCTGTTCTCACCATAGCTTCTCCATGTCTTCCCGTACCTCCAGAACCCCTCGCGATCGACTCCGGTCGCACCTCGACATCGCGAATTCCATCTGAAACTCGACGACACAAATAGACATGAAAACCCTACTTAGCCTCACTGTGATCATCATGGCCAACAACGAATCATCGGAGTATTTTTCTGATGATCCTCGTCTTCCCCTCGACCTTCAAGCCCAATCATGACGACCAGTACGTCGTTGATCGACGGAAATTGCTCGAGATAACCCAAACGTTCATCTTGGAAATACCCATTAAAACCTAAACTAAAAATCGTGATATGACCATTAAAATTCATGGTTTCTTATCACTAATTCAATCATGAGATCAAATCTCAAAATTTAATTTATAAAATTTTGACCCAAATACAATTTTCACTGTAAATTTGAAATTTTCGAGCCAAATACTCATTTTAAATTCCCTTAATTATTTTTAGGAGTGATGTTACATGATTTCAAACAATTTTCATTTACTAATCATAAACTAATTAGGATTCAATGGCGAGATATTGAATTAAATAGAGAAATCCAACCTTGTTAAAAACAGCAGAGTTCACTTTTCATATATACAGGCATTCAATACTAACACATACACATGCATCCATTTCAATCTAGATATTCAGGCTAACACATGATTTTCATTCACATACCAAAGTGAAATCAAGTTATAAAGCTGTTTTTAAAATCTAGTTTACTCACCGTAAATTGTAACAGAGAAGACTGAGATGATCCTGTTGAGTTGATTCCTTGAATTGTTAAGTTGAATTTGTATCCCTGCCGAGGTTATCTTGCATGATGTATAAGAGTTGAATTCTCGCTTAGCTTAATTCAGTTTTGATTAAACTTCCTCAGATCTGTTTCCAATCTTGATTTATTTTGATTTTATTCATTTCTAGGTTAAAGATTTTTGAACTGTTGTTTTTGATTTGGTTGATAAATGTTTAACAGATTTTAATTTCCTTTAGATCAATTTGAACAAAAATGAAGAAAAATGGCCTGGCTATATTTTTCTTTATTTATTTTACAATTTCAAATGGGAAAAACTTTGCCACTTGTTATCATAAGTTTACAAGTGTTTATTTCCTATATTCATGGTTTTACAAATGTCATTTGTTAAATTAATTGTGTTTCTGTCCTTGTTTAAATTGATTTTTATAACATTGTTTTAAGTCCTTACTTAAATTTTATTAATACTTTGTTATGTTAATATATTTATGTATTATATTTACAAATGTATAAAACATATTTTTATTATTTCACAAATGTCAAATCTTATACTTAAATGTATATACTATATTTATATATATACACATATCTTTCTTAATTTCTTAAGTTTTGTAAATATGTATCTATTGTGTTTCAAGTGTTTACTATATATAAATACATTTAAATCCAAATATGTTAAGATGTTTTATCCTTTGAATTTCCCATTCAGTTCAATTTTAATTTAATATCCAATTTAAAATCAACTCATATATATATATATATATATATATATATATATTTAAACAAACTATCATTATTATTATTTTCATCTATAAATCATTGTTTGATAAATTAACCATGTTAATTACCAATTAAAAAATATCAAAAATTCGGGTTATCACAGAATCAAATATAGCAATACCTGTGCCTGGAGGGTTTGGTTCTCCGATAGGGTCCTTTTATGGTTCACACGGCCGGAGCAAAGTCTTAATGATGAGTCATTGAGGTTATATAGATTGTAATTTGGAAAGTATAATACATATAATATTTTTTTCCAAAGGATATTTGGTATTTTAATTTATATCTCTTAAACAATAAAAATAATTATTTTGGATTTTTAAAAATATGTGTATAAGAATTTATTTGTATTATAATTGGTTTTATAATATTTTCTTTAAAAGTAATTTATATATACATATATTAAGATAAATGTTTATTAATTAACAAATTAAGTATGAAAACTTTTCATTAACATTTAGTTTAAATAAAAATTTGTTTTAGAATATTTAGGACATGTATTAATACCTTAAGACATGTTAGTAACACGTGTAGAGAGATTAAGTGTCATAGTTGACAAATGTAAGTTTTTAAAAAACAAGTGGCAAGGTTTTATTTTCTCTAAAAATTAAATAAACAAAAGGTTGTAAAAGAGAAGATCTGAGTTCATTCTTTTCAGTTCTAAAATTTTTACCTTTCTTCTTCAAAACAAAACCTATAAACTATTTTCCAAAAACAAAATCAAAACCTGTAAAAGACTCAAAGCAAATTTCCAAAAACCTGAAGCAAAATCAAACCTGGAAAGCAAATTCAACTCAACAACTAAATCAAACACTGATTCAACTTCAAACTACAAGAATTTAAAATGCAAACCACAAAGAAGATCAAGCATCAACAATTAAGCTTCATATCAAAAATTCAATTCCAGGAAACAAATTTAAAGCCTGGGTATCTCTCTATTCTTTCTGAAAATGGTGAGTAAACATTTTTTTTAAATTTAATCTGGTTTTAAGTCAAATGCATGTGACGATATTGGTTTGCATTGAACATCTTCAGCTCAAATTTACCTGGATTTGTATATATATATGTATGTGAGTATGTCTGTTTACGTATACCCTGTTCTCTGTTGTATCAGCCTATGATTTAGTTTCAAAAATTCAAATCTCTTAATCAAACCAATATTAGACTCTGATATATAAATGAAATTTGTTTATATAATGAAGATTTTAAAAATTGTTTCGGGATTTAAACTTCAATAAATTATTTTTAAAATTGAAATAATAGTGAGATTCATAAATTATGATAAAATCAACTGTCTTAATTATAAATTTGAATTAAAGGGATGAATTCATGATTGAAAATCATGAATTTTGATATGCTTTTCATAATTTTTAGACTGTTAATTCTTGTGAATTCTCGTGTTATTCGAATTGGGTATTTTGGGAGATTGCCGATGATCGGTGTGATGGAGTTGGTCAAGTTTTGGGCTGGAGGTAGTATGGAGGATAGAGATTGATGGAAAAATGTAGCAGATTTTTCTAGTGGTCGTGGTGGCTAGGGAGGGTCAATATAGGGTTTAGTGATTGGATCTAGGAAGTTGGAGTTGTCGAGGGTGTTTCAGCAATGGTGATGCATCGGAGGTGATCGCGATGGAAGAAATCGCGGCGTGTTGACGTGGTGCTGCTCTGGAGTGAGTACCGTGGGTTTCAGTCGTCATGATCATCGACGGCGAGAAGTTTTGTTCGTTTGTGTTTTTGTTCCAATTTTTGATTGAGAGGCTCGTTTTTGATTTGACTTTTTTTCTTCGAATTTAGGTTATCGAAAGGAGTGGTAGGGTTGTCGACGACATGGAGATGGTCGTGGTGACGATCGGTGGTGGCCGGAGGTTCTATGCACGTGCACGTGCACGTTTGGGTCGGTTAGTTTTGGCTGTGGATTGGTGTTTTGGAGAAGACGAGGAGCGACTCGGGTAAGGCTCGAAGTTGTTTCATGAGTAACTCGAAGCGTGACTGGTATGCGAGTGACACGGAGAAGAGCTTGATGAACGTGAGGTTGGGCTAAGGTTTAAGTACTTCGAGCCATTTTTTTAAATTTAAAAGTAAATGTTGTTCAGGTTTTAAATTTTGTGAAGTTAATATAGTTTTCAAAGATTTAAAGAAAATAAAAAAACCAAGTTTTAAAGGGTTTTAAAATGTTTTTTAAACTCTGTTAAAGTTAAATTTGTATTCATTATTAAATTTAAAATGAAATTTAAAAGTAAATTTTAAGGTAAATTGTTTTTAAATGCTTTGTTGATGATAATCTAATCATTAATAAGAATAAGGTTTTATCTTAAAATTTATTAGGATTTAATGATTTGTGATTCATTAAATTATTTAGGTAATTAAATTAGATAATTAATTAAATTAATTAATTTATGATTGGATTAATTAATTTAGTAATTAAGTAATTAAGTGTTTCTAAATTAGTTAATTAAGGTTTAATTTAATGATTTAAGGAATAATAAATTTGTAAGTAAAAGATCATCAATTAGATAAGATTAGATTTTTAATTTAATGATTAAGAATTAATTAATGAAGTAATTAAGGAGTAATTAAGTTATAGTAAAAATGAACTAATTAAATAATTAGAGATTAAATAATTGGTAATTAAGATTTATTAAATTGTAATTAATAGTGATTAATCTAGGTTAATTACTTAAGAAAAGTAATTAAAGAATTGTTAATAATTAATGAAGGTCACACTTGAGATTATTAAATAATTAATTAATGTGATTAATTTTGATAATTAATTAGATTAATTAATTAAGGATAATCATTCGTGAAATTGTTTAAGTGTAATTACTTAATGGAAGTAATTAAGGAATTAATTACAATGTAATTAATTGAGTTTAATTTGATTAATTTAAGTTAATTAATTAAGTTTAATTAATTTAAGATAATCAATGGATGGTTTGTTAGTGTAATTACTTAATGTAATCAATAAAGTGTAATTACTTAGTGAAGTAATTAATGGAAAATTACTTGATGTGATTAATTGAAGATGATTTAAATAATGGAAGTAATTTGGATTAAATTAACTTTTGTAATTAATCAAGGAATTAATTAAAGATAATTAATTAAGAAGTAATAAGTTATTTAATGTAGTAACTAAGGGTAGTCAATTACTTGATGAGATTAATCAAGAGTGATTAATAAATGTGGTTTAATTAAAGACTAATTACTCAATGTAATTAATTTAAATGGAGTAAATAATTAAAGAAGTAATTAGGGATCATTAATTAATATAATTAATGATGTAATTAAGGGTCGATTATTTAAGATCAATTAATCAAAAATAAGTTATTAAAGAGTAACTAATTAATGTAATTAATTATAGTTAATTAACTAATGAAGTAATTAAAGGTTAATTACTATAATTGGTTAAAGATAATTAATTTGTGTACCTAATTAAAAGGATAATTACTTAATGTAATTAAAGGATAATTACTTAATGTAATTAAAGGATAATTAATCAAGGAAGATTAATTAAGGAAGATCATTGAGAGATGATTAATTAATTAATTGGTAATTAATTAATGATAAGTAAGCAGGATTGAAGTAATTCAAGTGATTAGAGGTTAGTAATTAATTTAATTAGAGGTTAATTAAATTTATTTAGAGTGAATCAAACCTGCTTGTGGATGATTGATTGATATTGGATGATTTGGATGTGATATCTCTGATATGTGATATGTGCTACTTTGTAAGATGTTTGGTTGATATGAGTTATCTATTTGTGATAATGTGAATCATCTATCTGTATATGTTATTCTGAATATAAGTTTAATTATTTAAACCTTTAAACAACTTGGACATTAAAATGGCGTTTTGGATTTCGGTGAGACTGGGATTGGATTTCTAGATTTGGATATCCAAAAACCACATTGATCCAAATTAAATGTTAGGTCGTGCATCCAAGTGAAGATTAAAGTGAAGACTTGAAGTGTAAGAACTATTCATCATTATAACTCTGAGGGTGATTCCGTGATGAGTTTGACGGAGATAGTACTTTCAGCTTCGAGATGGTGATTCAAAGTGCAAGGGCTATGGTCGTTGACTCTGAGGGTGATTCCAAAATGAGTGCAACGAGATAGTGCCTTTGTTTTCATTCGAACCCGGAACGAACTTATATGGATCGAATGCTTTCAGAACATCGTCAGGTGGACCATGAGCATTCCAAGATGGATGTGTTCTATAAAGGTAATCGTAGCCTCAAACCTCATCAACCGGGAATGGCTAAAACAAGGGAGGTGCAGCAAGTTTAAGTGGGTAGCACCTAAGTAGGATGAGATTTACCCCTGTCTAGAGGTCCCTTTCTATTTCGGCTTAGTGTGTGGGTGGTCGCGCCAATAATGGGGTGGACTTGTTCGGGACTGTCCAGTAAGGGATGGTTTCGGCCTTATGTTGCAGGGGATTTAGGGTTGATCCTCGGCATGGTGATCTAGGCCCCATACTGTGACAGACGGTCCCCCAATAGCCCTACCATTGATGGAAACCCATTCTTCCTATGAGCCCTTATGGTTTTGATTGTATACTGTAGTTGGAATTTAATAAATGTAACAATTTCGGCTATTTTTTATTTATTTGAAAACCCTTTACACTATTATAATATCAGTGGATTTCCTATCAAATGTTTTGGTTAGTGTGAGGTTAAAAAAAATTCTATGTTTATGTGTGGGAAATCTTACGTGATACCTTTCTTTCAAAGGATTTTTAAAGTTAAGCAATTTTAACCCGTTTACTCACACCAGACCTATGTTTGACCCTAGTGTTTATTTTCTGTTTTATTAAACTCTTGGGTACTCATATTATGTATATGTAGTCGAGGGATTCAGGTTAGATTTGACGAATTCTAGAGGAGATTTGGAGCAGGAGGCTTCGCGTATAGATATTATTGTGGTTCCGTTGTGCTAGTAATTGTGTTTGTATCTCTGTGATATCTTGAGTTGTATAGTTAGACGGATGTTTATAACTATCTAATATGAAATGTATAAGTTGTGCACTCTGATGTTTATGATACTGTGTAATATTTTATGTGATATATTATATTTCATTCGTTCCGATGTGAGAATCTATTATTGTTTACTTTCTTCTTTCCTATCTTTTATTCTTCTATCCTTTTCTTTCTTAATTCATGATGCGTCTTTCTAGCAGATGAAAGAAAAGTCGTGACATAATCAATATATAGATTAGGGAAAAACTGTTATGGGTTGAAATAATAGACTCGAGCAATTTTATGGATTTTATTTAATTCGAGATTGCGATTTGAAATGATACATAACAATAGAAAATTTAAATTGTGGATTGAAATGATAAATGTTACCACCAGAATCGATCACTAACACCCAAAGAAAGATTTGTGTAGAGAGATTAATGAAGATAGAAAATTAAAATAGAGGAATATATGAAAAATTAATAGCAAAACTAGAACACCAGATTTATAGTGGTTTGGCGTAACTGGCTATGTCCACTTTGAGTTTAATCTTTATTGCTTTTCTAAACAATTGAATGCAGATACAATACGTACACCAACTACTCGAATGCAAATGCTAACTGAAAAAGAATGAGTCTTGAAAGTGGCAGAGTCTCCCCGATGTTCTTGAAAAAAGATCCATTTCACTATGCCCCTGCCCATCTATTCATAAGCGAAGATAGGCTGGACTCCCCTCACGGGCCCAGGAGCAATGTAACTCGGCCCATAGTAGGTGACTTCTGCGTAACAGGCTAGGCATGCCGAATGAGGTCGAGAATTGTTTGGTCGATCATTGCTCAAAACAGAGCGAACGCTCTTGCTTTATTGTAGGCTTGACAACTTGATAACACCTCTAGTATGCATCGAGGCAAGGATGCCGAACAATAGTTGCCGAGCGACCTTGTTGAGTGACATTGACAAACGATCTTGTCAAAGAATGCCGAGCGATGGCTTCTGAACTTGACATGTCGAGCGATGGCTTCTAAACTTGACATGTCGAGCGATGGCTTCTGAGCTTCTGAACTCGAAATGCCGAGCGATGGCTTCTGAACTCGAGATGCCGAGCGATGGCTTCTGAACTCGAGGTGCCAAGCGATGGTGGTCGAACCAAAGAATGTCGAGTAGTGGAGTTAGAACCTTAGATGCCGAGCGATGAAGTAAGGTCAAAGGTACCTAGGCCGAACGAGATATCTCTCTCGAATGACATTCGAATACCGAGCAAGGTATTTATGCCGAGCGAGGCAGCTATGCCAAGCGTCACTTGTATGCCGAATGACACTTAATGGTCAGTCTATCGTAGCCGGGCCTAGCAACCGAGTAACATTTCCCCCCTAAAGTGTGTTATGTGGGACGACATAACACACTTTGAATTAGCGTCCGGTTTGTGCTTTCGAAACATAGTTGGCCTTCCACATGTCTTGTACGTTCTTGATTTCATTTGCTTCTCTTTAAAGATACGATATGGTTTGGCATACTGATACCGAGCCATGTACACAGTTTATTTGTGCTGGGGTATACACCTCCAAGAACCGACTTCCCAACACACACCGATCGTTTGTACAGGATATAGCCTGTTCACCTCCCTCCTTACCCTATATAAACTTAAACCTTTGCTCTTACTTCTTTTTCTTACTCCTACTTTAATTTCCTAAGGATACTAGTTCACTTCTCGCCGAGCCCTACTTGCTACCTAACCTCCTATCAAACGAATTGCCTACCTCGCTACTTTAATTAATCACTAATATGAACGAACCTCCAGTCCATCACTCCAAAGCTACTGCATACTCCAAGCTTTTCTTACTAGGTATGAATCTATTTTCAAACCCAACAATATATCAACTCTGATGCTTGTGTGTACAAACCTTCCGCCTCCCCTCTTCAGTTGTTGTAGGGCTAGGTAGAGAATGGATCTAGAGGAAGAAGGAAGATGGATTAGGAATAAGGAGCGGGCTCCAGGTTAGGGCTTTAGGAGGAGGTCAAGAGTTGTTCCTCGGTGAAGGAGGATAAGGAGAAGAGGGGCTTGGAAATTCGAGAGTGGGTGTGGACCGACTAGAGCTTTAAGGAGTAGTTCGATTTCTTGGTCAGGTGGGTCGTCCTGTTGCTCGGTCATCCCTTCGTGGTAGTAGTGCTAGGGGGGTGAAGGAATGGGAAGTTGCTCAGTCTAGGGATATAAAATGTTGAGGCAATTTTCAAGAAGTAAGATAGGGGTGAGTGTGTGGATCGGCATCTCCGGTCCAGAGTGTCCTTCAGTTGACGGGCGAGATAGGAAGTGAATAGGTCGATCATCTGGATGGTTTCGAAAGTTAGGGTTAGTGACTTGCCCCATTCAGTGTTGAAGGAGTGGGTCGGTGTATCTGGCTTGGGCAGTCGAACCAGAGAATGCCGAGCAAAGGTGTCTGAACCAAAGACGTTGAGTGACGTTGGTTGAAACATTCATTTAAGTGTCGAACGATGGACTTAGACCGAGCGGCATTTAGGCCAAGCGGCATTTAGGCCGAGCGGCATTTAGGAAGTGTGTTTCGAGTTACGCTCGGCCTTGAGCCTTAAAGTAGGCAACAACGGTCGAAAACACTCCAACGTGAACATAACTCACTTCGAACTCACTTACCTCGCATGCCTAATCAATATTAAATAAGGACAAGGACTTAAGCAAACAAGCATATCGGACTAATTTGGACTGATAACTCCATAATTTCAACAACTATAAACCTGAGTTTAACTTTATTTCAATATATAGCACCAATATCCGAGTTCAAATTGAAACATCACAGGACAGGCTCTCGAGACGGTTAGCGATGACGGTCTTCGAAGATGACAGTTCAAAGCTTAACTTTACTTCATCAGCTTCATGACTTTTAATTCTTTTGCATTTATATTTGAATGATTGCACCAGTTCACACACCACACAGGGGGAGCAGTTTTATCATTATATCTAATATTGATTGTCTTTCAAGTATAGTTCAAACAGGTGTTCATCCAAATTCGACGCTATTTGAAGATGTCTCGAAAGTCGAGTTCTGTTACAATCTCAGATAAACCTGAGCCAAGTTTTCAACAAGAAGTAATGGGAACTTCAAATTCGTTGACAACTCCTATATAGAATATCCCGAGTCCAACGACTGCATTTGTTGAATTGGCCCTTGATGCCATAGATGCAGCAATCATCCTAGACGATCCTGTTGATTCTCAAGCCTCGAGAATCAATGAAAACGCTCTTCGCCGACTATGCTTAATCCACGTAATTCCTTTTGACGATGTACTAGGTCCATCAGGACAACATCGTCCTCACCTTCCCCTAGTCGGATATACTGCCTGTAACAAAATCATGTGCTAGGTTGGTAGCGTGCCACCATTCAACTCCCTCCTGTGCGATCTACTGTAGTATATTGAGATCGCTCCATCATAGTTACATCCTAACAGTCACGCGTTCGCTCAGCGAGTCAAAGATTTGGAAGAGCTACCTCTCAAAGAGAGAGAGGAAAAGACTACTGCTCAGGAGGAGTCGCAACGATATTGCGATGAGATCGTTGCTACACGACTCCTGAAGACAAAGCTCGACGAAGAACTCTCCAAGACCGAAATGCTAAAGGTTGAGGCCCGTGAAGGGGGAAAAAGGTTGACGCTCACGAAAATTGATTCTCGCCTTGAGGTAGCCACTAAGGCAGGTAGGGAGGAAGTCAAGTGCATGTTTGATCTGCTTATAGCCGAGTATAAAGCTCGAGTTCTCATGCATCGTGACCTTACATTTCTTGATGAGGGTTACCTCGAATCTTTGGTTGAAGCATGGAAAACCTTGATAAAGATCAAAAAGTTTGAGTCGAGCACCGAAGAGGTTGATGAAGAAGCTTTAGTAAAGGAATTCCCCCGAGGGAATGAGCCTTCGGACTTGTCTATAGTGAAGGCTCTCTATAACAAAGATTCATCCTCATCAAAAGGAAAGAACGATATTGCTGGTCCGTTTGGAACCGAGCCTCCATCTCCTTCCCCTACTCAACCGACTGGTCGTCCATCACTTGATCCCTTCGAGCAGCACGTTGGCTACGACCCAGAAGATCCTGGCCTTGATATCCATGTTCTGTCTCCCATTTCAAAGGGGGAAACTCCCTGGATGGTTGAGAGTCGGCCAGAAACCGATACATAACTTCTCTTTTTAAAGTTCAAAGGACCGTCATTTTCGGCGAGTAGTTAATGTATTCTAACAATTGTCTTTTATGATTTCGTGTAGGCCGTTCTGATCCTAATCCAACTCCAAGGAGCAATGATGCCATGGAAAAGGAGGAGAAAACGGGTAAGGCAATTCAAATGGGAGAGATGCTCGGTCCTGAAGCTCAAGTAATTGAGGCGCTTAACGAGGATAAGCCTGAAAATCCATCAACCGTCGAAGAAGATTGTGAGGTTGAGATTACAGGCACCTCTGGACATACTTCTAAAGTGAGCGTAAAGGAGAAACTCATGGAGGAGAAGAAGAAGAAAGTCAAAATCAAGATCAATCCCTAGGTAGTGGAACTGGACGGTCCCTCAAACAGGCCTTTAAAGGTCATCCTCCCTGGTGGAATCGAGCCACTAGAAGTTCCGCTTCCTTCCTCGGATACCACTTCCCTTATAAGCAAAGCATCCAAGAGAAAATGTGTGGTCGAGGTGTTATCTGAGAAATCGAGGTAGGAGAAGAACCCAAAGAAGTAGTTGTCATAATCATTCAACGAGAGTTACCCTAGATTATGTAATTATTTCTATTTATTTTCATAGGCAATGTAAATAGACTTTTGTTTTCGAGTTTTAGGAAGAATTGTAGCAGAACTCTATTTTGGGTTAAGAAATAAAACTTAGTTCTTTTGTCTTTCCAATGACTTCTATTTTTTAGCTTATTGTCTAACTCGCTGCCATAACTCGACATTCGATGAGTTACTCGAGCTTCAGTTCACCTCCATGTGACTCAGAATTTTTTTGAGAATCTTAAATCCTCTGCTTCATGCTTTGGATACTTAGAATATTTTTAGTCCGCACTCTGAGGACTCAGAGTACTCTAGTCTGCATTCTGGGAACTTGGAGATTTTAAGTCATTTCTACTCTAGTCCGCACTCTGGGGACATAGAGTACTCCAGTCCGAACTCCAAGGACTTGGAGATTTTAAGTCATGTATACTCTAGTCCGCACTTTGAGGACTGAGTACTCCAATCCACATTCAGGAGACTTAGAGAGTTTAAGGCGTTTACACTCTAGTCCGCACTCTGGGGACTCATAGTACTCCAGTCCATACTCCGGGGACTTGGAGATTTTAAGTCATTTATACTCTATACTACACTCTTGGGACTTAGATTACTCCAGTCCGCAAACTGGGGACTTGGAAATTTTAAGTCGTTTATACTCTAGTCCGTACTCTGGGGACTTAGAGTACTCCAGTCCGCACTCCAAGGCCTTGGAGATTTAAAGTCGTTTATACTCTATTCCACAATCTGGAGACTCAGAGTACTCTAGTCTGCACTCCGGTGACTTGGAGATTTTAAGTCGTTTATATTCTAGTCCGCACTCTACGAACTTTGAGTACTCCAGTCCACACTCCGGGGACTTGGAGATTTTAAGTCGTTTATACTCTAGTCCGCACTTTGGGGACTCTGAGTACTCCAGTCCACACTTCGGGGATTTGGAGATTTTAAGTCGTTTATACTCTAGTCCACAATCTAGGGACTCATAGTACTCCAGTCTGCACTCTAGGGACTTGGAGATTTTAAGTCGTTTATACTCTAGTCCGCACTTTAGGGACTTAGAGTACTCCAATCCACACTCCGGGGACTTGGAGATTTTAAGTCGTTTATACTTTAGTCTGCACTCTGGGGACTTAGAGTACTCCAGTCCACACTCAGAGGACTTGGAGAGTTTAAGCCTTTTATACTCTAATCTGCACTCTGGGACTCAGAGTACTCCAGTCCGCACTCTGAGGACGTGGATTTTTTTTGTGTTCGTTCATACGCCAGACAGAATAATGTAACTTTAGTTTTTTGCCATAGAATTATCACACACGGAAACATCAATAATTCATGGAAAAGATGGCTTCAAGCCTTTATTAATGAAAATGAACTAAATTGTCTTATTACATGCCAAAAACTAAGAATCAAAAAAATAAAAATATACTAGAAATAATTGCAACAAAAATACGAAAGAAATAGACTAAGTATAATAATGCAGCAGATGCTCGCTATTCCATGCTCGATGGGATTGTCGCGCCATCAACAGTCGCTAGCTTGAAAGTTCCCTCTCCAAGCCTCCGTTCAATGACGTATGGACCTTCCCATGTGGGATTCATATGCGATGAGACCGGGAAAAGTCTTTTCCAAACAAGATCACCCACATTAAAGATTCTCGGTCGAACTTTTTCATTATATTATCGAGTGACTCGGTGCCTATATGCAGCCGCCTTTAAATCCGCTTCCTCGCATTTTTCATCAACGAAGTCCAGCGATTCCAGTAAAAGATCCAGATTCATCTTAGGGTCAAAATGAGCCACCTGATGTGAAGGAACTTTAAGTTCTATAGGTATAATAGCTCCGTGCCATACGCCAATGCGAATGGAGTGTGGCCAGTTGTGGACTTGTGGGTAGTTCTATAAGCCTAAAGTGCAATTGGAAGTTCATCCACCCATTTGCCTCTAGCATTTTTCAATCGTTTTTTCAATATGGACTTGATTATTTTGTTCATGGGTTTTACTCGTCCATTGGCTTTTGGATGAGCAAAGGCTGAAAACCTTTTTTCAATGCCATACTTTTGACAAAATTCTTTGAACTCCCTACTTTCGAACCGAGTTCCGTTGTCTGTAATGATAGTTCTCGGGAGTCCAAAACGGCATATAATGTTTCGTACAACAAAATTAATGACCTTCTTGGTAGTGATTATTGCTAAGGGATCTGCTTTTTCCCACTTGGTAAAGTAACGACCTCAACTATTGAATATTTTGCACCACCTTTGGATATGGGCAAAGATCTGATTATATCGATCCCCCACATTGCAAACGGCCTAGGACTAACTATTTATGTGAGTTCCTTCGGCAGAGCACTCGAGATTTTTACATACTTCTGGCACTTTTCACATCTCCTTACGTAGTCTGCAGTGTCCCGATCTACAATTGGCCAATAGTATCCATAGCGGAGGTTTCTTTGCTAATGTCTGCCCGCGAGTGTGGTCACTACATTCTCCATCATGGACTTCCTTCAGGACCCATTTTATCTCATTATGCACCGAAGTAAGGGGGCCGAGAATCTCTTTCGATACATTACTCCATCCTGCATTACATATCATGAAGCTTTACAAATGACTTGTCGTATTTCGTTCTTTCTTTCGGGCAAGACTCCAGGTAGCAAGTATTGCTTGAATGGGGTCATCCGTGATTCCTTCTCAATTTCTGTTTCTAACAAGGAATCTATCTCCATCACATTTATAATAGGAGCATGTAAGGTTTTGACGTGAACCAATCCCATTTTCTATGCATCGCTAGTACTTGCAAATTTGGCTAATGAATCGGCTTCTCAATTTTGTTCACGTAGGACATGCAAAATATCATAATATTCTAGATCTGCTAACAGATCTTGAACCCGAGCAAGGTATGGGGCAAGTCTCTGTCCGTTTTATCATAATAGTTCCCCCTCCCCCCGCACCCAGTACACCACCAGTTGTGAGTTACAAAAGATTTCAACCGATTTTGCTCGTAGTTCCCTTATAAGTTTCAAGCCAGCAATCAATGCTTCATACTCGGCTTTGTTATTTGTAGCTGGGAAACTGAGCTTCAAAGCGTAACAAAATGATTGGTTTTCGGGAGTTACAAGAACTATGCCAGCTCTAAAGCAACGGTCGTTAGATGCCCCATCGGTGTGCAGTTTCCATCGAATGAGGGGAATGACATCGTGACTATTTGGTTCGTCTGACACGGTGAATTCAGCAATGAAGTTTGCTAGGCTTGCTCTTGTATGGCCCATCGTGGCAGGTAGGAAATATCAAACTGACTCAACACGATATTCCATTTAAACATCCTTCCAGAGGTTTCTAGTCGTTGGAGTACCTGATGCAATGGTTGATCGGTATAAACATTGATCTAGTGTGCCTGAAAGTATGGACAAAGCTTGCATGATGCAACCTCTAAGCAGTAGGCCAATTTCTCAATCTTAGGATAATTTATATCTGCCCCTGTTAGACGTTTACTGACATAGTAAACCGACTTTTGAACTCCGTACTCCTCGCAAACTAAAGCCGTACTGATAGAATGCTGAGATACGGCCAAGTACACATATAATACATCATGGTCTGTAGGCTTCGACAGCACCGGGGGGCTTTCCAAATGCCTTACCAAAGCTCGAAATGAATTCTCACAGTTGGTCATCCATTCAAAATTTCTCTATCCTTTCTTTATTACATCAAAGAAGGGGATACACTTATATATGGCTCTGGATATGAATCGACTCAGCGCAGACATTTCTCCATTCAGGCTTTGTGCTTGCTTTATAGTTTTAGGCACTTGTATATCCCGAATAGCATGAATCGTTTCCAGGTTAGCTTCAATTCCCCACGCATTAACAATGAAACCCAAAAACTTCTCTAACGCAATGCCAAAGGAACACTTTAAAGGATTGATTTTCATTCCATAATATCCGAGTATATCAAACATTTCTGCTAGGTTTCAAATGTGGTCGTTTGATTGTCGTGACTTCACGAGCATGACATCCACATAGACCTCCATTGTTCTACCTATCTGGTCTTTAAACAATCAATTCACCAGACGCTGATAATTCACTCTCGCATTTTCAATCTGAAAGGCATCACTACATAGCAATATAGCCCAATGTCTAGGACAAAAATGGTGTGTTCTTGGTCTGGAATGTGCATCGGGATTTGATTATATCCCAAGTACGCATCCATAAATGATAGTAACTCGTGTCCTGCTGTTGATTTGACCATCTGGCCAATCCTGGGCAAAGGAAAACTATCCTTAGGGCATGCTTTGTTTAGATCAGAGTAATCTACGCAAGTTCTCCATTTCCCATTTGCTTTTCTCAATCGCGCGGAGTTAGACACCCATTCAGGGTGGAGGGTATCGTGGAAAAACCCTTTGAGTTTGTCCACCTCCTCTCTGAGAACAGCGGGCCTCTCCGGGTCCATGCCTCTACTTTTCTGTTTTACTAGCACATACCTCAGGTATATGTTCAACATATGACTTGCAAAAGCGGGAGAAATCCTGCACATATCAGAATGTGTCCAAGCGAAAACATCTAGATTTGCTCAAAGGAAATCAGTGAGATCCTCGACCATCGAGGGGTCGAGTTGTGATCCAATCTTAAGTACTCACGATGGGTCACCTAGGCGGACTGGAATGTCAATCGTTAGTTCAGCCGGTGCTGCTTTTGCTTCCCTGTGTTCCTTATCATCATCTTTCGGATCTATATCTCTATAGATCTGATCGTGTTGCCCGAGCCAATGCTCGGGCACTACTTGTCAATTTACATTGATCCAGATGCGGATGGAGCTGTTCGCAACCTTTCCTTTTTCTCTCCGTTAGACTTCTCTCAGCTCAGCCACAAAACACACACGACCAGTGGCCTAATCGCCATGCATAACACCAACTCTTTATCTGTCGAAAATTTCAAAGTTAAACACCAAGGGGCCAAAGCTGCTAGGAACTCTGCCAGGGCCGGTCGACCCAGAAACACATTGTATGGAGAATCGACATCCAAAACGATGAAAGGTATGATTCACACCCTCCAACGTTCTCCTTCTCCAAGCTCAACTGGTAATTCAACATTCCCCATTGTATCGGTTGATGCATCATTAAAGCCATGGATACGGGCTTTTGTTGGTTTCCTTTGTCTCCATCTTCATCTGGTCATGTGCTTTCTTAAAGATGATGTTAACAGAAATTCCACAATCAATCAAAACTCTTTTCACAAATGCTGGCTCATTTTTTGCAGAGATGACCATCGGTTCAACGGTAGGAGCCTCTACCTGATCAACAACTCTGCTCCTGAAAACTATGTCGTCCATCATCCTTCGCTGCTGCTTAGCTAAGGACCCGTCCTCCGTATTTGAACAGCACTCAAAATCCGCATACCTTATGGAGTTAGCATACCTCGCCATTTCCTACCAATTCTTATCTACAGGGTGAGGTCCACCGACTATTGTGTTTATGACAAGTGTACCTACAGTTCGAGCAGGTTCCTTTAGATGGCGTGGAGCTTGCCCATGTCCAGGGTCAGATGTTCCTTGTCTACCTTCCTCCGAATTCTTGATAAAATCCTGCAACTTTTTCTGTCTAATCAGCTTTTATATGGCATCGTGGAGGTGTCTACATTCCTCTATATTGTGCCCGTAAGTCACATGGAGCGACAATACTTCCCAGTCTGCTTTTGTTCCTTTGTCAACTCCTTTGGCCGTGGCTTTCTGTATTGGAAAGTAATACAGGTTGATAGGTAAATATTTTCTAGAGATGCATTCATAGAAGTGTATTCGTTGTAGGTTAGAATCCATGGCATCCATTTTCCTGCTTCTCTTTTCTTTCTAGGATTTCCTCCACCGAACCTTTAGATTGCCAGGCTTGTTCTGGACATTGACCTGAACCTTCCCCGTGTTATCACCGGACTGTTTTACAGCAATCCCGCTCTTCACAGTCTCCTGACCAAGCTCCGGTGCCTTATCTTGCCTTGTCCACCTGGCTTCCTCTCTTCTTATGAATTGATGAGCCTTAGAATAAAAACGCTCTAGCGTAGTCGAAGGCTTTCCTGCCAAATAATCTCCAAACTCCAAATCCGGATCCAGTCCTTGCATCATAGCCATTGGATTGCATGGTCATCTGGATTGCTAACTTCAGTAGCTGCAACATGAAATCTCTGTAAGTACTCCTTCAACGACTCCCTTGGAGCCTGGATTACACTGAATAGGGACATCACGTCCTTGGGACGAGTGGAATGTAACTTGAACCGTTCTATAAATTTTGTCACCAATTCATCAAAGCTGGGTATAGATCACGGAGGAAGTAGAGTGAACCATATGGTCGCAATTCTGGATATAGTTATTAGGAAGCATCTAAACTTAGTTGCATCATTTTCTCTAACTAAATCCATCATCCATTTATATCTCATCACATGCTGTCGGGGATCAATCTTCCCTTCATAGGTCGGGATAATTGGCATGCTAAACTTCCTAGGGTACTCGGACTGTAGAATAGTATCTATAAATGGAGTATGACTTCTGGATATCCTCCAATCATCATTAGTCAAGCCTTGATTTTCTCTCATTAACTCTCTGACCATAGCCGATAGGTCTGAGGTTTGTATGGAAGATGGCAGGTTAGAATCTGTTCTACGAGACCATTCGGGTTGATGTCTCCTCTGTTGGTGATCTAGCAAACATGTATCTTGGGGGCCAGCTTCATCAGGGCCTTAGTGAGCTGGGCATCCAACTTCCACTCGCGCTCTAGATCCTAAGTTTTCTGCTCCAGCTTGGGTATGATTACCACACTGTGCCATGGCTCCATGCAAGGAACCTGGACTATCGCTAGTTGATCGATCTGTGGCACCTACTTGTGTTGTTTCAGTTTTGTGGCGTCTACACCTAGGAGGTTCATCGGATGAAGTTGAGCTGTCAGATGAGGAGTTGGGAGTGGGGCTACCTCCAACATTCTGATGCTATTGTTAAGCAAACTGAGTCATAAGGTTGGCATTAGTCTGAATCTGTTCGCTAAATTGCATCCTTCTTTCCATGAGTTCTCTCATCAGGTCGTTGAACTCCGTTCTAGTGACAACTTCTGGCTTTGGGCGGCTATAGTCCCTGCGCCCGGATTAACTTACTAGTTGCTTAGTCCTACTTGTTGGACGCTAGCAGTCTCGTTGACATTTGCGTTGTGCGAGGCTAATCTGGTACGAGGCCTTCCCATTGTAGAATTATTGGTAGGAACTCTGAGTAGCATCAATGGGCTTCATGTGAATGACTTGGATCTCCTTCGGGGGATTTCTTCAATCCAGTAGCCAAAAAGTAGATCCTAATAACCTAAGAATTCGATTCTCAGTGACTGCACCAAAATGTTAGCACCAGAATCGGTCATTAACACCCAAAGAAAGAGAGATTTATGAAGATAGAAAATTAAAATAGAGGAATATATGCAGAATTAATAGCAAAAATAGAACACTGGATTATAGTGGTTCGGCATAACTGCCTACGTCCACTTTGAGTTTAATTTTTATTGCTTTTCTAAACAATTGAATACAGATATAATCCATACACCAACTACTCGAATGCAAATGCTAACCGAAAAGAACGAGTCTTGAAAGCGGCAGAGTCTCCCCAATGTTCTCGAAAAAAGGTCCATTTCACTGTGCCCCTGCCGTTCTATTTATAGGCAAAGATAGGCTGACTCCCCTCACGGGCCCAGGAACAAAGTACATCGGCCCATAGTTCGTGACTTCTGCGCACCGGGCCAGGCATGCCAAACAAGGAATGCCAGTCGAGAATTGTTAGGTCGCTCGTTGATTACTCCAAACTGACTCATGCCAAACGCTCTTGCTTTGTTTTGGGCTTGATAACTTGCTAACACCTCTAGTATGCACCGAGCTAGGGATGCCGAATGGCAGTTGCCGAGCGACCTTGCTAAGTTACATTGACAAACGATGTTGTCAAAGAATGCCGAGCGATGGCTTCTGAACTCGAAATGTTGAGCGATGGCTTCTGAACCCGAGATGCCGACCGATGGCTTCTGAACTCAAGATGCTGAGCGACGGTGGTTGAACCAAAGTATGCCGGGCTGTGGAGTTAGAACCTTAGATGCCGAGCGATGGAGTAAGGCCGAACGGTACCTAGGCCGAACGAGATATCCTTGTCGAACGACATTCAAATGTCAAGCAAGGTATTTATGCCAAGCGGGGCATCTACGCCGAGCAACACTTGTATGCCGAACGACACTTAATGGTCTGTCGATCGTAGCCGGGTTTAGCAACCGGGTAATAATAAATATGCATATCACTTGACCCAAGGTTAGAAAATTATATACAGACATCGAATTGGTTAAATTAAATGATTTTGAATCTTTAATTTTTTTTGAATTCAGTTAACTAATATTCTGAAATAGAAATTTGATTTATATAAACTGAATTACTTTCGAAGGTCTAAGCATAAATGCTAAAATTGAATTGATTTAATGAATTGATTAAGGGATTTAAATTGAAATTTCAAGTTGAAGTGTCAAATATAAATGAAGTTATCAGAATTGAGTCTTGAAAATGTTTAGATAACTTTGAAATCTATTTTAAATTAATTTAAACTATTTTAATGAATATAAACTATTTTAATTTATTTAAACAGTTTAATTTATTTTAATCTATTATAATCTATTTAATCAATTTTAATCTAATTTGCCTATTTTAAACTAATTAAATTTATTTAATCTATTTTAAATCTATTTAATATAATTTAAATCTATTTAACCTAATTTCAATTTAATCTATTTTAAATCTATTTAATTCAATTTGATCTATTATTCTACTTTAAATTTATTTAATATCCTTTAGAGCTATTTAATATAAATTTAATTCATTTAATCTATTTTTGAATCTATATAAATCATTTTACATCATACTAAATCAAATTTAAATCAAACTATTTTTACTGTTTTAACTCTATTTTAAACCGTCATTAAGCTAGTAAAACTATTTATGACTACCAAAACTATTTTCTAAAATTCTAGACTGTGCATAGTTGAAGTATTTATATTTAAATCCTTGATGATGATACAACTAAAGTTGGAATTTGGAATTGATACCTTTTTGTGGAGTGACGTATTTGAGTAAATATGATTTTGAAAGCGAAGATGATTTTTGAAAGTGAATATGGTTTTGGAAGTATATATGATTTCGAAGTGATATGGTTTAAAATCGTAAATTTGACTACCCATTGTGAATTGACTTTTGAAATTTAAAGAACCATCCGGTGTGAAATAAGCGTTTGGTTGTTAAAAAAGGGGATCAGATATTGTCATACTCTCTTCAATACCGAAAACCACTTTAACAACAGTGTATGTGGTTGAGGTTCCAGAAATGAAGTAGGATGATTTGGTAAACGATTCCGTATGAGGTATCTACGTGACCCTGACTCCCATGAGTCGGCTTGATGTGGCTAAAACAGGAGCTACGTCGGGAAGACAGAGGTCATTCCTAATATCGAGCATATTTCTTCGATACTATTCTATTACTTTGTGATGGATTTGGTGGCCATCCCTTAATTTTGATTTGGGAATGTGTTTCGAGTTGGGAGGTAGTTGCCGCTATGCGTTACCACCAGTCCGGATCCGCAATTGGTATATCTACCCTAGGCATTGCCTCGAGTGCTTTGTCGCATGCCTTATCGCGCCTTCTACGTTTTTGTTTTATACCGTACCTATGGAATGCCCTCTGGGTAAACCTCACGGAGGAGCGTACGGTACTGCATAGACTATGAGAGTATATATAAAAATATGTGTTAAGGGGGATATGGAAAATGCCTTGACGTGATTTTAATACTTTTACTTCACTGTGGACATATTATAATAGCATATTGTATTACATAGTAGATAGTTTAACGGATCCTTAGGAGATGGGAATCCTGAACATCTCTTAAGTTATTGCACCCACGTTGACATTGGATAGGAGATGTCAAACCCTATAAACATCTCTGACTCCGTTGCACTCATAATTATTTATTGTTGACTTAATTTACATACGATATTTTAGTTCTGATTCAAGTGTTTTGTCTTTTCAATTCGCTCGGATCAGTCTAAGCTTTTCAGTTTATCAAAGACTGCTTTCTGAAGGATGAGGACAAAGATTTTATAGTATTATTACTTAGTATTCAAACCACTACATCATGTTATTCCGCTGCATTTATTTATTTATTCCTATTTTATGTAAATCTTTTGTGTTGTAAAAGAGTAATCAAATGTATTTATAAAATAGCTTCATAACTTACTATTTGATTATTATATTTTGTCATTCCGCTACGAGATTCTGTATTTGTTTTTTTTCTTTCTCTACTTTTTCTTATTTACACCATAAAAATTCACCCTTTTGAATGGTTTTAGTCTGACATGTCTGGTTTACCGCCGATTTAAACCATCAAAAAAGGCAGGTCGTTATAGTTGGTAACAAAAATTGGTTTAGCGATAAGCTTAGCTTTGTGGGGTTTGACTCATATTAAATAGGGTAGTTATACACTAAAATGAGTCGCTGAGTGCATATATATGAGAAAGCGTATTTGTTGGTTTTATAAAAGGTTTTTTGTATTGTGTTAATTTGTTCGTTTTGTATTTATAAATTTCGGTCGGTGCATAAGATGTTATGACATCGAGAGGAATTTCTAAACACTCAATAGGACAGACCAACGCCATATTGTTTTGAAATATAGGTAAATGAAATAATTTGGCCTGTTATATATATTTGATATATAAAATATTAAATTTTATAAATGGTTTAGTTGGACGTAATATGTTGTTTGCTAGGTAGAAAATTTTATAAATATCGATTAAATAAGATTTACAAGTAACATAAATATAACTAGGAAGTTTAGAACTTCAGTTCTAGGATTTTGAAAATTTCTTTCGAAAGATTTTGGAACATAATATTAGTATTATTTGGAAGTATATAAATATTTATATGATTGAAAGAAATGTTTTAAAGAAATTTTGGAATGAAATAAGTTGGTACTCCCCTCTCTGTAACTGGACAATAATTTCGGTGATGAGTGCATGCATCGTCAACATTCATTTTAGAGTTTCAAAGTGGGAAGACTATTGTAGTAATTTTACTGCACGTTTGTTTTGATTAACAACTTTTAATTTTAATTTATAAACATGATTTGATATATATATATATATATATATATATATATAAGTTATGGTTATATATATTATTTTAAAAAGGATCGAAATGAAGCTTAGTTGTTTAATTCTTAAGTTTTTGTAAATTAGAAATTGAAATTATTGTAATGAATGGAATCTTGACTATATTAATAATTGAAAGCTTTTAAAACGAAAACAAGAAATTTTATGTTAAAATGATTAATGGAATAGATAAGAGATTTAAAATTTGTTAATGGTAATAAAAAAGAAATGAAAATAAGGAATGATAACTATTGAACATTTTGTTAACTAAATATATAAGAGAAACTTGGATAATATTCAATTGCATTCTAAAGGACATATATATAACTTACCAAGATATTAAAAGTTGAAATGTTAGTAGAAATATGTATTAAAATATTATACAAGTAAAACTTAAACAAGTGAAAGTGTTATGTGGAATTTCTTTTATATATAAGAATTCCGATATTATAAATTATTATAAATTTAAGTTAATAATTTCGAAAATTACTGATTAAATGTAATAAAAGCGAATAACGTAAGGAAAAAATTTATAAATTTAGGTTAACATCTTAAGCTATTTATGATCAGATTGAATAGTAAAAGGTGAATACTGTAAGTAAATAATTATAAACTTGAATTAATATTGAAGCCATTTATAATTAAAATGATTACTGTACAAAGTGAATGGCAATAACTTCAGAAATCATTGAAATGATTTAGAAATGAAATTAGTATTCAATAATACTATATATGGAAGAATGAATGTGAAAATGAAACAATCTATAAATGGTGAAGTGAATTGTAAAGAAACTTACCTAATAATGTATAATCCAATGACTGAGAAAAAAATAAACTATTTAAGCAATGAATGTGAAGTAATAAGATGAAAGAAAATAATATTGTATGAATAAAGGAGAAATGAACTTTTGTAAGTAATAACAAATGTAAATTAATGAAAATAAACATTATGGGCATGAGAAAAAAGGAAAAACGAAAAAAAAGAGGAAAATCGAGCTAAATTGTAAATATGAAGTAAACTTAAATAAAATATATATAATACTTCAATAATGAATTCATTTATGATTCAAATAATTGAAATGGATATAACTAATGAAATAAGCCTTATATGAATGAATGAAAATTAAAATTTTGTAAGTAATGAATGTGAATTAAAGAAAATCATTGTATGAAAAAAAAATGAACAATAAATGGTGTGAAAAGATAAATAGAGTAAACTAAAAATTTGTGTTGGATTCTTTGTTTGTATTGGCTTATGTATTGGTTAGGAAAGGATACTTTTATTTTATAAAAAAATGTATAAATAATCTATAATGCTTTATCTACAACTGTTGAGTATATGGCTTACTTCATAGTTTAATTATCATTTTATATGATTAGAAGTTCTAAACCCAAACAAATTATTTGTTTTGGTTGCTATGGATGGATGATTGATTTCTTGGTTGAAATGATGTTTGTACTTTTGTTTGCGAATGATTATGTTATGTTGTGATGTTTTGTTTGTTATTATTGAAACAACTTAAATATTTTTTTCTTTTATATAATTATGAACTCTTTTGGATTATATAAGTGAAATACAGGTTATGGAAGTAATAGCTACTGCTTTTGGTTTCATAAATTTTATGTTGTTTTCCCGACAAATAGGTATGTTCTTGGATTACTGTTTCTCAAGCGATGTTATATTGTTTTTCCCATGGTTTGGGATATTTTATTTTGAAAAATATGATATATATTGTTATTATTTATATTACTATTTCTTCTGGACCTCTTCGTACAAAGGAGACTCTGTCAAAATTTTCCATGAATTTTAGACTTAGAAAATGTTGTGAAAAGTTTTCCAAAACCTTTTATCAACTTGAATATAAAAGAATTTAAATATTTTAAATTGATATATTTTATTTAAATTATTTAATTTTGTAAATTATTTGTCTATAAATTTAATATTTTGAATAAGATATATAAAACCCTTAACCCTTCTTTTTGTTTTTCGAGGACGAAAAGTTTTGAGTAGGGGAGAGCGGAACGACCCATAATTTCGATAATTAAAATCAGGTAATTTAATAAGATTTGGTGATTTAATGTTGGAAAAATTTAAAATTTGTAATTAAATAATAAACATATATTTGGAATGAAATGTAATAGTATTAATTTAAGGTAATTTATAACTGCTTTAAATGAAATCCTAATTTATTGAAATGATCAAAAGGTTATAATTGGTTATAGATTTTAAACTAATTTTTATAATGTGTGTATTAACTAATGAATTGGATTAAAAGAGAAATTGATAATTTAAATGTTGATTAATTTATGAAAAAATGTGTAATATATTGTAAATGGGATAGAATTAGTATAGTGTAAGTTGTTATAGCATTTATTTGTATATAATAAACTTACAAACATTATTAAATGTAGAATTGGTGACAATTGTTATTTGTTATCAATTTAATTGATCAATTACAAATAAATGTAAACAAATGTTAAATTAATATGAGTTAATACAATAACCGCAAATTTAGAATGTAATAAAATGTACAGAAATGTCAATTACACTCATAAGGCAATAAATTGATTTAATAATAAAAATGAAACCAAGATAAATGAAGTTGTGGGATTTTAAATTATAATTAATGTAAAAATCAACAAAAGTTCAATATTATTGGATTATTGCAATTAATATGAAAAAAATGATAACTAACATATTTGTGTAAAAAGATATAAACAAATTTTATCTATGTCTATAGAGTAATAAGTGATTGAATAGAAAAGATTGAAGCCAAATTTGATAAATTTTTTGGAATTAAATTATAATTAATTAGATTTAATTACAATTGAAATTGGACGTTGTAATCAGTGTAATAACCAATACTGAATTGATATGTAAATTTGCTTTAAATTATTATAAATGTCTAAGTGATCAAAAATGACAAAATTTGTTAGTTTATAAATATTGAATTTAAAAAGGGATTAATTTATTAATATTTATTTATTTAATTAACGTGAAAATAGCCATTTTGGCCACTAATTCGAATTTCATCGAAACCAGTTTCATCGGATCCGTAACAGTAAATTACTGCAGGATTTCAAGTTTCATAGCGATCGGACTTATCGTTTGATCATATGGACTCAAAGCGCATTGAAATCAATTTAATTAAATCTAATTGAAATCAATTTGAAATAAGATGATTTTAAGCTAACTCCTTCATACGATGGAATTAGGACTTGAAACATGTTCCATTGAGTTTAAAATTACCAAAAAATCTAGTTTGATATATAGGATGACCCACTTTCGTTTCGGAAGAGAAACGGGCTTTTCGGGTCGTATTTGTCGTTTCAAACCAATTCGGGTATTATTCATTTCTTATTGGGCTTCGTTAGTATATATTGTTTAGTTCAAAACCCTAGCAGCCTTTCATTTCTCATCTGCGCGTATCTGTTAATTCCATCTATCAGTTTCTTCTTCTTTCCAATGGCTGCAGATCTAAACCCAAATTTCAACTTCAAAACCAAATCGAAAAATTCAAAACTCCTCAAACTATGTCATATTATACATCGTTGGAAAGATCTTGACGAGAGGAGTTTACAACAAGTGTTTATTTTTCGTAACAGTGCATGAATCAATCAAAAATCTTGGTCAAAGTCTAATCGGCGAACCTTGAGCATGGAATTGGGCGTTTTGGATTAGGGGCAACGATCGGAAAAATTATTTGTGGGTATTGTAGAGCATGGGGGATAGCATCATGATTTGGTGGTTGGAGCCCCTATTGTTGACGATGTTGGCTGGAATTTCTCATTTAGAGTTTCGAAACCTAAAACCCTAGGTAGCGGCGGTGCTATGGTTGAGACGCCGGATGGTCACCAAGAGGCACGGTGGAGCACGACTTGTCTAGAGGTGGTCGTGTCTTGATCTACGACGGCCGAAGTGGGTGGTGAGGCATGGTCAAAGTTGCGACTAATGGGGGGAATAGGCCACATTCGAACTTGTTCATGAGATAGCTCATAGGTTGACGTGGCGGCTGCTGAGAGGAGGGTAATTCCCTTATTATTATTTTATTTATTTTATCCAAATTTGAATTTTAAATTGTTCTAATGTTAATAACTTTTGCATACGAGGTCGGATTTACAATTGTTCCATTGCGATCATAACGAAATTCTGGATATTTTGACGCTAGTTTGGAAGAATTCCGAGATCGTTCAATTTTGGGCCCTATTTTGGATTTTAAATTCGATTTAAAAGCGAAGGTGTGCGTTTTAACTCACTCACAATTACTAAACTATCCTATGTTAGATAAATTAAATTTATGATGTGATTTAGAATTTATTATTTGATGTTTGGTATGTTTAAGTTGCCATTCTAGTTAAATTTTACTTTTATTGCATTTAACCATCATTTCATTTAATATTGAATTTAAATTATCAATTTAATACCTGTTATTGATCATCAGTTATGTATTGATGTTTATTGATTGATTTGGATGATGATTGTGATGGTGTTGGTTGTTGATGTTGAATGATTAGATGTTGTATTTTTATATCGTTATAACACTGCAAGTTCTATATGGGTTGAAATGATACATACCGAATGATCTATAGATTAGGGAAAAATTATTATGGGTTGAAATAATAGACTAAAGCGATTTTATGGATTTTATTTAATTTGAGATTGCGGTTTGAAATGATATATAACCGTAAAAAATTTAAATTGCAAACTGAAATAATAAATATTCGTATCACTTGACCCTAGGGTAGAAAATTATATATGGATACCAGATTGGTTAAATTAAATGATTTTTGAATCTTTAATTTTTTTGAATTCTGTTAACTGATTTTTTAAATAAAAATTTGATTTATATAAGCTGAATTACTTCCGAAGGTCCAAGCGTAAATGCTAAAATTGGAATTGATTTAATGAGTTGTTTGAAGGATTCAAATTGGAATTTCAAGTTGGAGTGTCAAATATAAATAAAGTTATCGGATTTAAGTCATTGAAAATGTCTGAATAACTTTGAAATCTATTTTAAATTAATTTAAACTATTTTAATGAATTTAAACTATTTTAATGAATTTAAACTATTTTAACTAATTTAAACTATTTAATTTATTTTAATCTATTTAATCCAATTTAATCTAATTCATCTATTTTGAACTAATTAAATTTATTTAATCTATTTAATATAATTTGAATACGTTTAATTTATTTTCAATTTATTTAATCTATTTTAAGTCCATTTAATACAATTTGATGTATTTATTCTACTTTAAATTTATTTAGTCTCTTTTAAAGTTATTAATATAAATTTAATTTATTTAATCTATTTTTAAATCTATATAAATAATTTTCATCTAATTGAATCAAATTTAAATATACTTAAACTATTTTATCTCTATTTTAAACCATCTTTAAACAAGTAAAACCATTTATGACTACCTAAACTATTTTTTGAAATTCCAAATTGTGTAAAGTTGAAGTATTTATATTCAAATCCTTGATGATGATACAACTTAAGTTGGAAGTTGGAATTGACACCATTTTGTGAAATGACATATTTGAGTAAATATGATTTTGAAAGTGAATATGGTTTTGGAAGTAAATATGATTTCGAAGTTATTTGGTTTGAAATCGAACATGATATTTTGACTACCAATTGTGAACTGACTCTTGTAATGTAAAAGAACCATCCGGTATGAAATAAGCGTTTGGTTGTAAAAGACACCGGGATCAGATATTGTCATACTCTCTGCCAATATCGAACACCAATTTAACAACTGTGTACATGGTGGAGATTCTAGAAATGAAGTAGGATGGTTTGGTGAATGATTCTGTATGAGGTATCTACGTGACCCTGACTCTGTGAGTCAGCTTGATGTGGCTAAAACAGGAGCTACGCTGGACCAAGTGAGGTCATTCCTCATATCTGGCACATTTCTTCGATACCATTCTTCCACTTTGTGATTGATTTGGTGGCCATCCCTTGATTTTGATTTGGGATTGTGTTTTAGATAAGCGGCAGTACTTGCTATGCGTCACCACTATTCCGGATCTGCGATTGGTATATCTACCCTGGGCATTGCGTCGAGTGCCTTGTCGCATGCCTTATTGTACCTTCTATGAGATTTTTTTGTACCATATCTATGCCCTCTGGGTAAACCTTATGGAGGAGCGTACGGTACTTATCGGCTATGGGAACATATAAAATGTGTTAAGGGGTATATGGGCAATGCCTTAATGCTATTTTAATACTTTTACTTTACTGTAGACATATTATAATAGCTTATTGTATTACATAGTAGATAGTTTAACGGATCCTTACGAGATGGGAATCCTGAATATCTTTTAAGTTATTGCACCAATGTTGACACTGGATAGGTGATATCAAACCCCATAAACATCTCTGAAGCCGTTGCACTCATATTTATTTACGAATTGATTTAACTTTACATAAGATCTTTTAGTTCTGACTTGAATGTTTTGCCTTTTCAATTCACTCGGGTTATTCTAATCTTTTCAGTTTATCGAAGATTGTTTTTTGGAGGATGACGACGAAGATTTTGTACTATTATACTTAGTATTAATACTAATGGATCATGTTGTTCCGCTGCATTTATTTATCTATTCTTGTTTTATGTAACTCAGGTTTTGTGTTGTAAAAGAATAATCAAATGTATTTACAAAACACCTTCATGATCCGTTATTTGATTATTGTATTTTGCCGTTCCACTATGAGATTTTGTATTTGTTTATGTCTTTCTCTGCTTTTTCTTATTTATCCTATAGCAATCTATCCTTTTGAATGGTTTGAGTCTGACGTGTGTGGTTTACCGTCGATTTAAACTATCCAAAAAGGCAGGTCATTACAGTAAGCGTGTTCGTCATGACGAGAAGCATAAGATTGGGACTTCCACTTAGATGAGGAAAAAAACTCCCTCGAATAATAATCTTCGTCTCATTCGTCAACTTTCTCTCTACGTCGCGCAGATTTGGAATCCAGGCTTGGACGGTGATAAGTAGAAGAGCCTCGGAGGCGATCGAAGGCACGAGATTAAGACATTGCACCTATGAAAACCAAATAAGAGCATATTAAAAGTTGTAATATGAAAGATTAATAACAAGTGTATAGGGGAGTGCAAGTGATTGTGAGTATCCTAATGCTCCCCCCAACGGATTGGTAACAGTGGCTTTACTGAATGGAGTGCTCTCCCCTTTATTGGAAGGATGGACACCTTCGCCGCTTTTCATATGGGAGTTGAGTCCTTCGATATTAATATTGGAAAAGTCGTAGGTCATAATGTCGTCCGGTATTTGAAGGTCAGAGAATCCTTTTAATGAGCTTTCCAATTGCATGGAAGATGACTCCTCTCAAAGAAGAGTAATAATGAACTCCGAAACTGACCCAGCCTTTCTTTTGCATAGCCAGTATACCAACTTCTTCTTTCTCTTCGGAGGTATCTACAACTACGCAACATGCGGCGATCCAACCGCCTACGCTTTTCCAAGGCCTGTATTATCATCTCCCAGTCTATTAGCTTGAGAATCCTTGATTTCCCCCTCTTCAGTATCTTCCTGAGTCCCCTTAGCAAGGGCACGACAGGGTTGATTGTTTCTTCTGTCCATTCAAAAACAATCTTTGGAACTCCTTTATTTCCAAGGAGTCCAATTCTGCAACCATCTTCCAACAGCTCAAAAAATATAGCAGTTCTTCGATTAAGAAGAGTTTAATATCTCAGTCCTCAATAGGAGTAGCGCAGATGGCGACGACGGCTCTAAAAAACTCGGCTCTTTTGGGATGTGGACGAACACCCGAAAGAACATCGGATGTTAGTATATTCAGAGGAGAAATTATGACTTTAGTCATTGAACTTAAGAGAAGAGAAAAAGTAACAGTTACATCCTTCTAACCATCTCCTTGTGAATCCGGGAGGACATCGCATGTAGAACCACTTCTGCTTAAATAATGAAAGCTTGTTTCATGAGCTTGTTAATATTTGAAAGTTCGATGAAGGTTCAAGGAAGACATAAAAAGGGCTTCCCAATCATCTTTTGAAGTTATAAATAAATCTAATATCTTTGAGAGTGGGTAAATAAAACAGGACGTCCATGAATAGAAGGAAATCCCCATGAATGAAAGAGTAGCTATTGGGATACAACTAAGTAGGGATGATCCCAAGACATTTCAGCATCTCCCGGACGAAGGAGTTAAAAGGTCGATGGCATCCAGCCTAGCACTTGAACTTATTTTACGTTGTATATCTGACTAGGGGAAAATGAGGTCTACCTTGCCTCGTTGGAACTAAAACATCCTCGAACGAGATCCCATGGATCGAGCGCAATCGACGAAGAGCGACTTCGCCGATTTGAGAAGCTTATGAGTCGATAGGGTTATCCAGGACAATGGAACCCTCAATGGCATCAGGAGACGGGCTGATGGTTTCTGGTGGTAGAACTAGAATACAAGAAGAGATTAATTTAAGGATTAGATGCTTCTGGTTTTTTGCATGGGGGCTCGAAGAAGGTCTTCCAGATGTAGTGGCAGAGCTTGATTTGCTTCAGAACCGTTTGCGTCTCACCATTGTTTCAGAAGACATGTTGATTAAATGCTTCATGCGTCTGGAATTTATGTCAGCTATACTGAGTAGAGAAATAGTAACCTATTCACCTCGTGTCAAGTGTGAACTAGTGCAGTGCAGTGTGAAACAAGCATAAATAGTTTGAAACCAGAAAATCAAAAATTAAACGATGAGACTTCGAGTCTTGTTCAGAGAGGCCGTCATTGTTGACCTTCTCAATTGACAAGAAAGTTGACCGGCCACAAAAGCTTTGGAATTGATTATCGGCATATTGAATAATGAAGTCTATTGTCCAAGTTTATCACTTAGTCCATATTGAGGAGTCCGAAAGTTTGGTCATTCGACCTTAAGTCCGATAGTCCAAGCGTGCCAGTCATGTTGTCTGTCGTCATCTGATGTTTAAGTTTGGCACGAAAAATTTATGTTAAGTGTTCGAATAGGTTGGATTAGAGAATTCCTTAATGTTAAATGCTGATCCCGTCCCAAGAATCCACACCAAACCCTCATTTAACTATTTCCTACCGACTACCGATAACTACTTTAGAGCCAACAATACCGATCCCCCTTCGTAGCTACTTCTTACTGATCCCTCATTTAAACATCCTCCTCACCGATCCCTCGCCAAAAAACTTCGCACATATCCCTCTTCAACATAATACCCCACAGACCCCTATTCTACAACATAACAGTATGACATCGATCCCTCTCTGAACTCCTCCTTGCCAATCTCAAAGCTAAACTTTCCTTCATCCCTTCAAATACTTCTGCCAAACCCACCTTTTCTATCTCCTTCTCAATCTCCTTCTTCTTCTCCATCTTCTTCTTCTCCTCTCCCTTACATCCGATGCTACCCACCAACCTACGAAGACCTAAAAGACTCTCGGACTCACCAAAGCTCAAGATTCACACTCAATGATTAAAAGATTGTTTGTACCTATGTATGTCGAATTAAATTACTGGCGAGTGTTCGAGGCTGTGGATTGAAGATGAGGGAGCGGCGACTTGGTGGAAGTACTTGATTTTGTGTTTGGATTTAAGTGTGGAGTTGAAGAACTTTTTTTTGGCAAGAAATTTTTGTTGTAACCTAGTTCGACAAGAATTTTGTACAAACGTAGAAGAAGTGATAGAGTAAACTGTGAAAAGGAAGAAAGGGAAGAAAGGTGTACTTATGTATATATGCGTATAAGGAGAAAGACCCGGTCATCTTTGGTGAACCAGTCAAAGAGTCGAAGAGGGCTCAACATTAGGATTTGCCGATCCCCATTCACATGTACCCTCCAAGGGATCGGCATGTCGGATGTCGATCCCTCCATAAGAGCTAAAAAAAATGAAAAATGAAGAGAAAAGAAAATGAATGAAATGAAAGATGGAAAAAGAGAGATGATGGATAACTGGAAAATGCTTGATGCTCATTTTCATGTAGGTTTGACTGCAAATACAACCATAAAGAATACTATAAAAATTGGCGACGACCTATGAACGCTCGAACATATCCGAGAGTCAACGACAGAAACATGTGTATGGATATACACGAGCACGATTTAAAAGTTCAACTTTTTGAAATCAGTTGAAATTGCAATCAAGGCTGGAACTTTCAAGTTCAAGACTAGAATTTGTATATGCTAACGGAACAACATCGGACTTATATTATTGAAAGTTGATAAAAGGATAACATTCACTCAGTAGGTTCGATGGACTTCTTTCCGACAACTCAGACTTTTTTGATTCGAAGCATGTCATGTCACTCATAAGACATACTTTGGGGGGTAAGTGTTATCCTGTATCCTGACTCGCTATATTGGACCGATCATGCAAGATAGATTCGATTATTGTCAGGGAGAATGACCATGAAGCAATGGCTATAAGACCTACAAACAGAATTCAGACAGTTATATCGTAACGACCCGTAATTTCGCTACTTCGAAAAATGAGAGATTTCATTTGTTTTAAATTTTAAAATGTTTAAAACTTAAATAAATAAGTTATATATAATAAATAATAATATAGAAATTATTTATTCTTATAGTTAATAATTTAAAAAAGGTATAAATTTGGATTTTAGAATAAGTCAACAAAAGTTAAGTTTTTTAAAAATAAATAAATGCTTAAATAAATAGGTTTAAATATTCATTTAAAATGATAAATCTTATTGAAAACATTTAACAAAGATAATAAAAGTATATTAAAATATTTATAAGTATGTTAATAATCGTTTTACAAAAATAACCAAGTTTTGTCGCATTTTGTCAGCATTACATAAACCGCAAAATTAAAAATTTTAATATTATTTATATATGATTTTAAAATATGTAACGACTCGTAATTTTCGATAACTAAATTTGGTAATATAATGAGATTTTGGTAATATAATATTGAAAGAAATAAAAATCCGTAGTTTAATAATGAAATGAATACTGAAATGAAATGTAACAAATGATAATTAAAGCTAATTATTAAAAACTTGAATGTAATCCCAATAAATGAAATAATGTAAATGTTATACTTTTTTATAAATTGAATATAAGGAAACAAATGTAAATATTTAATTTATTAATTGTAATTGAATAAAACCAATATTATGCAAAGAATTATAATAATTATCGTATTAATGTGTGTATTAACTTATAATGGGATATAAAAGGTAATTTATAATTTAAAATGTTAACTTATTGTTAAAATAATGTGTAATGAATGGAATGGAATAAAATTAGTGTGATGAAAGAAATGGTAACATTTGCTGTAAATAATAAACTTATAAATGTAATTAAAAGTAAATAGTGACAACTATTATAAGTTAACTGTTTATTTAGTTAGTTGAATTGAAATTGGAAATCAATTTTAAACAAATGTGAATAAATGTTACATTAATGTGAAAAATAATACAATGTTTAGAAGTTGTTAAATTGGCTTAGAAAGCAAATTGATAGAGATAAAAGAGTGAAACAAAGGCAATTTTATTTATTGGGATTTTAAACTTTAATAAGAGTGAGAAAAATATAATAAAATGGAAATATGATAGTTAATACAAACTAAAGATGGAAATTGGAGTATATTAAGGTAATGGAAGGTAAAACAAATGTTAATTAGGTATATAGAGTAATAATGGACTTAATAAAAAGATTGGAATTGAATCAAATCAATTTATTAGAATTAATTATAAATAATTGGAATTTAATTTATAATAAATGTGTTTATTGTAAGTAAATGAAATTAAATACTACGTTAATTGAAATTAAGATCAAATTGGAAATTATTAATGCATTAAGATACAAAATAATGTGTTAGCGCCAAAATTGGTCACTAACACCCAAATGCAAATGAAAGCACTAACTAACGGTTATAGATAATAGATAGAATATACCTAGAGAGTAATAATGTGAAGACCAATCAAAATTAAAGTTAAAGCAATAAAAAACAACAGATTTTATAGTGGTTCGGCTAACTCTGGCCTACATCCACTCCAGAAGTTTACTGTTTATTGCTGTAACAATGGATTACAGTTACAAAGTGGTAGACTAGCCTTAGCCTTAGAAAATAGAAAGTCAGAGAGCAGAAGAGAAGATCCCCCTTCTGAACTCTCACACGCTGTATTTATAGAAACGCCCAGGTAGTTGTTGGGCTCCTTGAATAACCTGGGCCCATCAAGGCCGAACGGCCTATGCCGAACCTCCATGCCGAGCCACACCTACTTCCCTCTAATGCCGAACGGCTCCTGATGCCGAACGACCCATCCAATGCCAAACGACCCCTGAAGCCGAACGATCCATCCAATGCCGAACGACCCCTGATGTCGAACGACCCATCCAATGCCGAACGGCCCCTGATGCCAAACGACCCACCATGCCGAACGTTCCATCATACCGAACGATCCATCATGTTGAATGATCCATCATGCCGAACGATCCATAATGCCGAACAAACGGCCCATCGTGCCGAACTATCCATTATGCCGAACGACCCATCATGCCGAACAGCCCATCATGCCGAACGATCCATCATGCCGAACGATGCACCATGCCGAACAATCCACCATGCCGAACGATCCATCATGTCGAACATTGTCTTGTGCCAAGCGAGGTCCAATGCCGAACGATGTGTGATGCCGAACGTCATCTAATGCCGAGCGGCAATCAAACGACCTTCCTGAACCTCCATACCTCCAACGAGTATTGCCATATGGAACGGCCAAACCACGAGGTCAATCCACAAACAATTTGAACCACTTACTTCCAACCGAACGACCAATCATCTATCCAAGTGACCAACATCCATTTAAAGAGAATCCATCATATTTCAGCCTCGATAGTCGTGAAGTTGATTTAGTTAAATCCGCATGTCTGTGGCCTTGTGAAAAGGCGGTTAACCCTTGCCCCCAAAACATGCCTTGCTGTTGAAAAGTATGTTTTGAATAGCCTTAAATCCGATATCCAAAGTCCATATTCCTTTTGTAACCACATTATCAAATCCATAACCTCTCTGGGTTTAATCTTGAATCTATAGACCTTGCTGGGTCGTGTTATCCTGTTCCAGCCTTGACCTTCCTGTCAAGGGCTTTTATGATTCTCCGACCTCAGCACACTGGCCAAGGAATTTTCCATTCACCGGCCTCAACACTCTGGCTAAGGACTTTGATATTCACCACCCTCGGCACTCCCAGCAAGAACTTTGATATTCACCGGCCTCGGCTCTCCAGCCAAGGACTTTGATATTCACCGGCTTCGATACTCCAGCCAAGGACTTTGATATTCACCCGCCTCGGCACTTCGGCCAAGGACTTTGATATTCACGAGCCTCGGCACCCCGGCCAAGGACTTTGATATTCATCGGCCTTGGAACTCCGGCTATGGACTTTGATATGCTGTCCAAGTCCATTCCATTGCTCTCCGGCGAAGGGACTTGTAACTCGCGATCACTGCCCCGTCTCTCAGGTCAGGACAGTAATCGCTAATCCTGAATTGTTTTAATACAGTAATCCAAATCCAATTAGAAAACCATAAATCCATACCAAAAATAAAAACATCCAAACCAAAATGGCAAACCAAAAAACCAACCAAACCAGGAGTTCAATCCAAACTCCAAAACCATACCAAAGAGAAGTAAATGCCCAAAGTACGAAAAAGAAAACCAAAGTTGCAGAAAAAACAGAGAGAAATTAGGATTTCATAGGCTCAAGTAGTAAGGTTTTCATCATCTCAGAGCACGCCTAGGGACCGTCCTCGATCCTGTACGTGTGTAAGTGACCTAGCCGCATTACTTTGAGTTCTATTACTTATTCAAAACCATAAACCTGTTTAGTGGATAATGAGCTGACGTTGCCCAGATCCAGTGCCATCTCCGTTTGAGGTAGGTGGTGGTCGCTCCTGTCTTGCGGCCACAGCTCGATTCCTGACATACTGCTATAGATGACCATTCCTTACATGCTCCTCAATGATATCCCTCAAATGCCTGCAGTGGTTTGTGTTGTGCCCATCTAGCTCATGGAATAGGCAATGCTTCCCCGATGCCTGCTTGTATTTAGAAGGCTCTCTCTTTGGCGGCCTTCGATATTGGAGTTGCCCCCGCGTGTCCAAATAAATCCTTTCTAAAGTCTTAGTTAAATCTGTGTAAGAAGAAAACTTTGACTCCCTTCGAGGTTTCTTCGAAGTACCACCATTGCCATTTATTTTCCTTTTTCCTTTATCATCTTTACTTGGATCCTCGAAGGGTGAACCTCCACCCCTCACTGCATAAGCTTCAGCCACTCTCCTTACTCTCTTAGCCTGTGCATCCTCCTGTCTTAGGAACCTTTCTGCCTCATGGTAGAACTCCCTGAGATCCCTCGATGGGTCCCTTTCCAAAGATATCTTGAAGTCCGAATTATACGTAATTCCCGAGACTGCTGCCATCAAAACCATTGACGAATCGGGTCGATCCACTGAGGCTACTGCTGCGTTAAATCTGGTTAAGAAGTTCCTGAGCGACTCTCTCTTCCATTGCTTCATCGATGAGAAGGTCATTACATTCTTGGGTCTGACTATATGGAGCCGAAACTGTCTCACAAAATTTTCAATCAGCTCCGTCCATATGCCGATAGAACCACTCTCCAGCTATCTGAACCACATAGCTGCGATATCCATCAAAAACAATGGAAAGCATCGAGCCATGACCTCGTCTGATGCCCCCAATACCTCTATATGCCTCGTGTACCTTGTTAGGTGAACAGTGGGATCCGTTCTCCCATCATACATATCCAACATTGGTAGCTTAAAATCTGGTGGATTCCTAGTTCGCTTGATTGCAGGAGTAAAGGGACTCCTACTCACATCCTCTAAGTCTCTATTTACCAATCCACCTCTCATAGCCCTTCTGACCATTTCCGCTAGTCTGTCGTTGTCGTCAAGCTGCAATCCTTGTCCATTACCTCTGGTCTGCCCCCCGAGTTGAGGAAATTCTGGCACATGCTCCTCATCTCGTAATCCTTCATTCCTACTGGTGTTGGGTTGCACTGCATCATCTAGCATCCCCCGATGGGTGGGTCCAGCATTTCCTGATGGCCTTCCTCCGAGTCTAGATCCATCTAGGTTGGTAACCGTCTGCTGATTGGGGGATGCCCCTTGCTGATTTGGGGCTGCCCTCTGCTGGGCCATTCCCTTTGCTTGCTGGTTGAGAGCTTCCGTTCCAGCTCCACGGATCTGAGCTCCTGCATTTCCTGCTTGTGCAAATTGTCTGAGAAGAGCCTGCATCATCTCCTTTTGTCTTTTCATCATTGCTTCCATTTCCTTTCTGGTGATGTAGGTGTATGCTCCAGCTGCTCCATTTCCAGAGGAAGCCTCTTGACTTCCCTCCTGATTGCCCCTTTCTATCACTTGCTTTCTTGCTGATAGTCTAACCATTGTTTCCTAGAATCCAAGTTTCTAACTCCTAAATTCCTGAATGCTTCAGTTCTCAGTGAAAGCACCAAAATGTTAGCGCCAAAATTGGTCAATAACATCCAAATGTAAATGAAAGCACCAATTAACGGTTACAGATAAAAGATAGAATATACGTAGAGAGTAATAATGTGAAGAACAATCAAAATTAAAGTTAAAGCAATAAACAACAACAGATTTTATAGTAGTTCGGCTAACTGCGGCCTGTGTCCACTCCAGAAGTTTACTGTTTATTGCTGTAACAATGGATTACAGTTACAAAGTGGTAGACTAGCCTTAGCCTTAGAAAATAGAAAGTTAGAGAGCAGAAGAGAAGATCCCCCTTCTGAACTCTCACACGCTGTATTTATAGACACACCTAGGTAGTTGTTGGGCTCCCTGAATAACCCAGACCCATCAAGGTCGAACAGCCTATGCCGAACGACCCCTGATGCCGAATGACCCATCCAATGCCGAACGACCCCTAACGCCGAACGACTCATCCAATGCCGAACGACCCCTGATGCCGAACAACCCATCCAATGCCGAATGACCCCTGATGCCGAACGATCCATCACGTCGAACGATCCATCATGTCGAACGATCCATCATGCCTAACGGCCCATCATGCCGAACTATCCATTACGCCGAAGGATCCATCACGCCGAACGATCCATCATGCCGAACGATCCATCGTACCGAACGATCCATCATGCCGAACGATCCATCATGCCGAACGATGTCCGATGCCGAGCGAGGTCCAATGCCGAACGATGTGTGATGCCGAACGTCATATAATGCCGAGCGACAATCAAACGACCTTCCTAAACCCCCATACCTCCAACGGATATTGCCATATCGAATGGCCAAACCACAAGGCCGATCCACAAAAAATTTGAACCACTTACTTCCAACCGAACGACCTATCATCTATCCAAGTGACCATCATCCATTTAAACCAAATCATCATATTTCGGCCTCGATAGTCGTGAAGTTGCTTTAGTTAAATCCGCCTGTCCGTGGCCTTGTAAAAAGGCGGGTTAACACAATGGTAATTATATCCATAAGATAATAATTGATTTAATAACAGGATTGAAAATCAAATAAATGGAATTTTGGAATTCTTATTTTAATTAATGAATTTTTGAAATTGAAATTAAACAAGGTAAACTGTGGAATATTCCACAGTAAATTGACATAGAAATTTGTTTTAAAGGACAATAGATCACTAAGAAATCCAAAGTGATAGAAATTTGTAAATTATTACATATTGAATCGAAAACTGATTAGTTAATTTAATATTAATTAATTTAATTAACTTGAAAAATAGCCATTTTGGCCGCTGACTCGGATTTTGACGAAACTAGTTTCATCCGATTCGTAATGGTGAATTATTGTAGGATTTCTAGTTGCATAACGATCGGACTTGTCGTTTGATCGTACGGGATCCAAATGCCTAGAAATCAATTTAATTGAAATCAACTGAAATCTATTTGAAAAATCTTATTTTAACGTAACTTATTCATATGATGGAATAAGGACTTGAAACTTGTTCCATTGATTTCAAAATTATCAAAAACGTCTACGTTGATATATTGTGTTGAGCCATTTTCGTTCCGGAAAGGGCTTTTCGCATCATTTATCATTCAATCAATCTGATCCAATCTTTCTATTTTCAGCTATACCTATAAATAGCTCGTTATAAACCCTAGGTTGTTTCAATTCTTATTTGTTTATACGTATATTTCTTCTCAACTCCTCATTCCAATGGCAGACAAACAAATTCTCCGTTCAATTTCATATCAAAATTCAATTCAAAAAACTCAAACTACTCAAACTATATCGAATTATATATCGATTTGAAGCTCTCGACGAGTGCATCTTAGATCTATAATTCGTTTTCCAATTTGAACCACTATTTGTCAGGAACTTAAGAACTATTCTCGGCCATTAGTTGATCGTTGATCAACTTCGACTGATTGGCGAATCAGTGATGCATTTTGTAGAGCGGACAAAGTGGTGTTCATCGGTGTTGGTTGTGTGGTGTGTTGACGGTCGGATCGTCGGCTAAAATTTGATTAGGGTATTAATGAGGAGCGGTTGCTGCGGGCCACGGTCTCGAAATCAGCATCGGCGTTCATCGCTGGCAATGGAGGGAGGTGGGGTGAGCTCGGCCAGGTGCTCCGGTCTAGTGATGGCAGCGATGAGGTGGCACGATCGATGGTGTAGATGGCGTCGGTTTGAGTTCTTTGTTCACGAGTAGGGTTCTGGGCGGAGAGTTGAGCTTGTGACATGGCATGGGTGATGTATATTTATTTTATTTTATTTTCAAATTTAAAACGTGTAATCGTTTTTCTTAATAACTTTTACACATAAGGCCCGATTCACGCGCGGTTTCTTACATTGGGATCGTATTGAAATTCCGGATATTTTGACGCTAGTTGGAACAGATTCTACGATTTTTTAATTTTGGGTTCAAATTGGATTTAAATTCGATTTAAATTCAAAGGTGAGTGTTTTAACCCACTCACAACTTCTAAAATTTCTTATGTTGGTTAAATTAATTTATGATGTGATTTGGAATTTATTGATGGCTGTTTGGAATATTTTAAATTATCATCCCAGTTAATTTGAATTTATTTTGATTAAACTGATATTCAATTTATTATTGAATTTAAGTTGCCAGTCAAACACCAGGTATCGATTATCAGTTTTCTATTGATGTTTGTTGATTGATTAGGATGATGATTATGATGGATGCTTGATTTTTGATATTGGATGAATAGATGTTGTATTTTATATCGTTCTAAACTGCAAGTTCACTATAGGTTGAAATGGTACATACCTGAATGATCTATAGATTAGGGAAAAATCGTTATGGGTTGAAATGATAGACCCGAGCGATTTTATGGATTTTATTTTTCAATCCTGGATTGTGGTTTAAAATGATATATAACCGTAAATTATTAAATTGCGGATTGATATGGTAACTATCCATATCTCTTGACCCTAGGGTAGAGAATTATATACATACGCTGGATTGGTTAAATTAAATGATTTTAAATCATTAATTTTTAAATTTTATTGAATGATATTTTGAAATAAACTTGTTTTATATAAATTGGATCATTATTAAAAGTCAAGTTATGTTGAAATTTGAATTGGTTAAAGGAGTTGTTAAAGAAACTAGATTTGAAATTGTAAGTTGAATTTTGAAGTATAAATGGAATTAAACGAAATTAACTTATTGAAATTGTTTGAAAATAAAACTTTGAAATATATTGGAATATGAGTAATTTAAATTGATGTTTCAAATAGGGTTTAGGAAGCAATATGGAATATTGTGTTGAGAGTTTAAAATTGGAGAATTTGAAATTGGACTTTGGATATTGAAATGGTCCAAATGTGTTGGGTTGAAATAAATAGTTTAAAAATTATATAAATTTCAGATTCATTTTTTAATATAAACTGTTTTAAAAATGTATTATTTTAAAGACCTTAATTTTTAATATTTTCAAACTTTTAAACAATTAACCCGTCTTAACTTATTTTAAATCTTATTAATCTAATTTAAAGCTATATAATCTATTTAATTATATTTAATCTATTTCAAGTCTATTTAACTATCTTAAATCAATTTAACAGTATCTATAAACCTATAAATAAACTATTTTAGCGTATTTTAACTAGTTATAACTATTTATAATTATTTAAACTATTTTCAAAAATTCCAAACTAATTAAAGTAGGAGCATTTACATTCAATTTATTGATTTGATAGAGAATATGGTTAAATGATCTTATAACCTAAGTTGGGAATTAAAAGTCATAATTTTTTTGAATATGATGGTTTTGAAGAAAGGATTTAATCTATTTTGGGAATATGATTTTTTGAAAGAAATCATGATTTTGAAAACGATATGATTCCAAAGGTGAATATGATTTCAAAGTGAATATGATTTCAAAAGTGATATGGTTTTGAGAATATGATATTTTGATATCAATTGTGAATTGACTTTTGAAATGTAAAAGAACCATTCGGTGTGTAATAAGCAATTGGCTGTTAAAGTGAGCGGGATCGGATATTGTCATACTATCCGCCAATACCAAAAACCAATTTAACAACTGTGTATATGGTGGAGATTCCAAAAATGAAGTAGAAAGGTTTGGTGAATGATTTCTATTTAAGGTATGATGTGACCCTGACCCACGTCGGTCAGCATATATGTGACTAAAACAAGAGCTATACCGGGCCAAGTGAGGTCATTCCACCAATCGCGCATATTCCTTGGATAATATATTCTGACTTTGTGATTGATTCGGTGGCCACCCTTGATTTTTGATTTGGGAGTGTGTTCCGAGGTGGGCGATAGTAGCCGCTATGTATTACCACTAATTCGGGGGTGCAATTGTTATATCTACCCTAGCATTGCGTCGGGTGCTATGTTCACACGCCCTAGCGCGCCTTCTACGAGTTTTTTTGTACCATACCTATGGGCTGCCCTTTGTGTAAACCTCTCGGAGGAGCATATGGTACTGTATAGACTGTGGGAATATATAGAATGTGTTAAGGGGGATATGGTTAATGCCTTAAAATACTTTATGTAACAACCCCAAATATTTTACGATTGTATATTTAAATATTTTATTTAAATATGGCATCATTAGTCGGATTTAAGTCCGAAATGCTACTTTTTGCAAACAGTCGAATTTGGACTTGAGACTACTTCCATTGAGTTCAAAAAGACGTCTGTGACATTTTTGAGTATGAACATCGATATGTTTGGAGTTGGGTAGAATTTTGATATTTTCATTTAGGGCTTTGGGTTTGGGTTTCGGCCTACTTACCCAATATGAGAACCCAACTCCTTTACCAAATACTTAAGCCTAACTCCTCTTCATTCAGTTCATTCCTCATTTCCTAACACTCAAGCTCAAGGGAAAATGGGGGAAAAGATTGGAAATTAGAAATTCCTAAGCCTAGTTTTCTTAGGAAATTCTAATTCAAGTTCAAAATCCAAGAGAAGATTAGGTAAGCATCCTCTTCATCTTCTCCATCTCAATCCCTCTTCAAATTTCAAAAATTCCTATAACCTAACTAAGCAAAAACTTCATCTTTGATAATAGATTGGAGATTCTAGAGGTGTAGTGAAGAGGAATTGATCTTGTCTTGTTTTAAAAGCTTCTCCTTCATTGTTTTTGGGTTTAAAAGGTAAGTTTTTGAACTCACATCTATGTCTATATCTTTGATAGTTGTTAAATAGTAATTCCTAACATCTATTCCTTATCTATTTGCCTTTGAATTGAATTGGTTTGATGAATATTCCAATTTTGGCGTTTGAAGTCAAAAATCTATAAAATCCTACATTTGATGTTTGAACATATTTTTGGGATGTGTCGAAGAGCTTATATGTACCGACCCACCTTTCTATCACCAGAAAGATGCATCATTATTTAAGAGAGAAAGGGATAGAAGAAGAAAAGAAAGAGAAGAAAGAACACCAAGCTATCAGAATCTCACAGCGGAACAAATGAAATATAATACATAACAAATACATAATATCATATACATCAGAGTACACAACTATACATCTCAATTTAGACAGTTATAACCTTTCTGTCAAATGTACAATACAAGAACCAATACAGAATAACATCACAGCGGAAACTCTATCTATATATCTACACACTGAAGCCTCCTGCTCCAAAGCTCATCCAGAATTCGTCAAGGCTAACCTGAATCCCTTGACTATTCATACATAATATGAGTACCCAAGAGTTTAATAAAACAAAAAATAAACACTTGGGTCAGACATGGGTCCGGTGTGAGTAAACGGTTTAAAGTTGCTTAACTTTATAAATCCTTTTGAAAAGAAAGGTATCACGTAAGACTTCCCACACATAAACATGGAAAAGTTTTTACCTTACGCTAACCAAAACAATTGATAGGAAATCCAGTGATATTATAATAGTGTCTAGAGTTTTCAAGTAAATAAGAAATAGCTGAAATTGTTACATGACTAAATTCCAGCTACTAGCCACAAAAGTGGTTAATACAATCAAAACCGTAAGGGCACGTAGGAAGAATGGTTTACCATCAATGGCAGGGCTACAGGGGTACCGCCCGTCACAATACGTGGCCTAGATCACCGTACCGAGGATTACTCCCCATCCCCTGTAACACAAAGCCGAAACCATCCCTTACTGGACAGTCCCGAACAAGACAACCCCGCAGTTCTTTGCAACCAACTGCACACACAGCCGAATATAAAGGGAGCTCTAGACAGGGGTAAATCTCGTCCTACTTGAGCATGACCCACTTAGCCTTGCTGCACCTTCCCTGTTTTAGCCATTCCCTGTTGATGAGGCTTGAGGCTACGATTACCTTTAGAGAACACATCTCTTAGAATGCTCATCGTCCACCTGACGATGTTCTGAAAGCATTCAATCCATACAAGTTCGTTTCGGTTTCAAACGAAACCGTAGGCGTTATCTCGTTATACTCATTTTGGAACCATCCTCAGAGTTAACGACGATAACCCTTGCACTCTGAATCTTCATCTTCACTTGAGATTCACGACCTATCGTTAATCTGGATCGATGTGGTTTTCGGATATCCAAATCTAGAAACCCGATCCCGGTCTCATCGAAATCCAAAATGCCATCTTTTAGGTCTAAGTTGTTTTAAAGTTAAAACTATTCAATTCTATTATCTATATACACGCAGATAGATAATTCACAGTATCACAATAGATAATCTACATTATCATCATAAATAGATAATTTCACATTATCATCACAAATAGATAATTCACATTATCATCACAATTCAACCAAAGCATCCATATCACACAGCATCACTTATCTCGTATCAGAAATTTCAAACAATCAAGGCAATCAATATCATTCAACATCCATAAGCAATGATTTATTAATAATCATCTACAATTAATTTAAAATGAATTAAATTAATTACTTCATCTATAATTAATTTAAAATAAATTAAATTAATTACTTTCATCACATAAATCTTGCTTACAGCACCATTAATTAATTACAAATCAATTAATTAATCATCCTCTAATTATTCATATTAGTTAATCATCCTTGATTAATTATCTTTTAATTGCATTCATGAAATTAGCCTTTAATTAATTTCACAAATTAATTATCGTTATCCTTTCAGTGGTTAACCTTTAATTACTACATTAATTAATTATAATCAATAACATTAATCCTTAATTAATTACAATTAATTAATTACTCTATAATCTCTTATTATTGATTAATTAATCTTAATTAACCAACCCTTAATTACATCATTAATTACATTAATTAATGATTCTTAATTACTTCTTTAATTAATTATTAATCATATTTAATGATTAATTTTTAATTAATCTTATTCATTAATCCACCTTGATTAATCATAATCAGTAATTAATTATCCTTAATTACTTCATTAAATAAATAAATTATTCCTTAATTAATTACATTAAATAATTAATCTTTAATTAATTAAATTTATTAATCGCCCTTGATTAATCTCATTCAGTAATTAATTACCCTTAATTAATTACATCTCTTAATTGTCTTCAAATAATTTTATTAATCACTTCTTAAATTAATTACACAAAGCAATTAATTATTAATTACTTTCTCTAAGTAATTATCCTTTATATTAATTACACAAGATAATTAATCCCAAATCTCTATTATTAGTTAATTACCCTTTAATTAATTTCACAAGTAATTAACCAAAATTACTTCCATACTTCAATTAATTACATCCAGTAATTGGCCATCTTAATTACTTTGCTGAATAATTACACTTTATAAATCTCATTAAGTAAATATACTTAATCCCATCATCAAGTGATTATTTAAATTAATTAAACCAATTAATTAACTTAAACTAACCATATTAATTTAATTAATTACCTTAAGTAATTCATTCCTCTAATTACTTCCATTAAGTAATTATACCTAAACAGTTTCCATAAATGATTATCTTTAATTAATTAATATAATTAATTATTAAAATTAATAACATTAATTAATTATATAATAATCCCTAGTTAATGATCTTCATTAACCATTAACAATTCTTTAATTACTTTTCTTAAGTAATTAAACTTAGATTAATCATTATTAATTACCATATAATGAATCTTTAATAACCAATTAGTTAATCTCTAATTATTTAATTAATTAAGTGCTTAACTGTAACTTAATTAATCCCTATTTTCTTGATTAATTAATTTCTAATCATTAATTAACAATCTAATCTTATTTAATTAATGATTCTTAATTACAAGTTAATTATTCCTTAAATAATTTAATTTAAATATTAAATAATTAAAATTAAACCCTTTATTACTTAATTAATTCATACTAGATCAATTAAAAATTAAACTAGTGAATTTCTCTTTTAATCTCTTATTAATTTAATGAACCACAAATCATTAAATCTAAATTAACTTTTAAGATAAAACATCATTCTTATTAATGATTTAATTATCCTTTCCAAATGCATTTGAAACCTTTTACTTTTAAATTACCTTTAAATTTCATTTCAAATTAAAGATTTCAAATAATTACAAACTTAACTCTAACAAAATTTAAACCAATTTAAAAACTTTTTAAATAAAATGTTAAAGAAACATTTATCATTTATAAAGAAATTTATAAGAGTTTTTGAACCAAATTCATTTAAATTCAAATCATTTTAAAATATACTTTAACATTTCAACTTGTTTAAATATTTGAGTTTTTATAAAACTTTATTTATTTCGAAACTAGGATTCAAATTTAATTTGAATCCATACTCTAAAACTTGATTTAAAACTTTTTCAAATCTTGCTTTAAATTTTAAATTCATTTTCAAATTTAAAACCCTGCCGGTTTTAAAACCTGTAACCAAGCAATTTACCCGAGCCTACACTCAAAAAATTCGAGCAATTCACGCAAGAAACTCAAGTTCGTACTGAGTTTCCTGCTTCTTCTCCAAACACAAGTCACGGCCAAACAAAACAGTCCCAACATGCACGTGCACAACTGCTCCAGTCATCAACTATCAACATCACGACCACCTACAGGTCGCCAACCATCTCACCAAATGCTCCGACCTTCCAAATCGTCGATAACCATAGCAAAACGAAATCGAGTCACCCAAACAAAATAGGAACCCATCACCATCGGAAACCAACCACCGATGTCTCCGACCTCGATGAACCTTGCCGACCTCACCGAGACTTCGCCTCAACCTCCAGCAACGATCCCCCCATCGCGAACGATTCCGATGCTTCACCATTGCCGAAAGCACCTTGACAACTCCAACAACCCAAAATCCAACACTAAACCCTATGTTGACCTTCCCTGGCTACCACGTCCACGAGGAAAATCCATCTCCATTTTTCCATCAATCCTTATCCTCCATACTACCTCCAGCCCAAAACTCGACCAACTCCGTCACGCCGATCGCCAGAATTTGGCGATCAACCAAATTTTGATCAACTTCGATTTCCTTCCCAATTACAATATTAAAAATTATGATTTTCACATTAAAATTCATTGTTTCAGAATACAATTCTATTTATATAATCAAATTAAGTAATTATGATGATTGAATTCTGACCATTTAAATTATCACTGTAAATTTATATATTCTGAAATAATTACCCAATAAAAATCCTTGAAACTATTTTTATAATTAACATTACACTGTTATCATCATTTTTTATTCAAGGATCAAAGCTTAAATCTTAGTGTTTTAGGAGATATGAATTTTTGTTTGTTGTTTGGGAACTGTAATCATAACAGGGACAAGAATATATACTTACAGGTAGATATATTCATAAACACAGAGCCATTCGTATATGTATATACATGCATCTACATATATGAACACATACAACCATATTCTATAGAGATTCATCATAGACATTTAAACCAAATCACAGATTTTAAAAACTATTTTTAGTTTTAGATGTTTACTCACTAGACAATGAAGAAGAGAACGGTTCTGTTTTGGTTTTCCTGGACTTGTATTTTGATCTGAAATTTGATGTCTGATCTCCTTTCTGTTTGCATTTGAATTCTTATTGTTTGAGTTGAATTTGTTGCAAGTTGAAGTTGAATCTGATTTAATTTCTTGAAGCTTGATTCAGTTTAATTTGCATTTGGTTTCAGGTTTGTATATATTTTTTCTCAGATAAGAAAAGAGAAGAAAGGTTTGAGAAGAATTGAACTGGAAAGAACAACCAGACTTCACTCTAATACACAATATTTATTTATAATTAAATTTTAAATGAAAAAAAGGTTGCCTCTTGTTAATTTAACTTAGACAAACGTCATTGCATGAATTTATATTTCTACAGATGTTAATTACATGTATAATTATGTTTAAATCCCTATCTTACTAAGTATTTATGTTTTGTTATTTATGAAAATATGACTTCTATTAATTTATGTTTTATTTATTTATGTGTTTACAAACTATTCTTAGTTCAAGAGATATTTAAAAAGAAAGCTTATTTAAACCTTTATATATATATATAAACCATTTTAATTTAAGTACTTTTTAAAAGAAAACAAAATAAAATCTTTTATTAAATCTTATTTAAGTTATCACATTTTTAAAATAAATATTTATCTTAAGTTTTGACAATATAGAATTAACCATAATTAGCTTTTGAAAATCATTGAATTTAAAAAAAGCTTCCAATACGTACATACATATATATTAGAATTTGAAAACAAAATTTCTTATTAAATTCAAACCAAAGAATTCCTATTACAATGTATATATAGACACACACACACACACACACACACACACATTATCAAAAGAATATATTTTTATTAGCTTGAAAGAATAAAATTTACCAATTAAATACTATTAGGTTTTTAAAAAAATAAATTTGCCAATTTAAATTAAAATTATAAAAGAAAATTATCCAATCAATTTAATTATTAATATAGATCATTAAATTGATATTGCCCAAAATTTTGGGTTATCACATTCCTCCCCCCTTAAAAGAATTTCGTCCCCGAAATTGAAAAGCAAAGGTAATTTAATAATCCATCTAAGATTTAATTTTAAACAACAAGCATATATTATCAACCATATGCTGACAATCATAGCAACCAATTACTCAATCAAACAGATCTAATCTAACCATCCAAACAAAATTCCGAATAGAACTTCCTAGAGTTTCCTAAGTACAAACACCGGAATACTCGCTAAAGAGAATCTAAACTGGCTACACCACTCAGATCTAGAGCTCCTAAATATCAAGATCTAAAATCTAGCAGAATACTGGTGTACAGACAAGCCCTGTTCAACCTCCAAATCTCCCTATAACTACTGGTTATAAAACCAATGATGGACCATACACGTACTCCCTCGGAGATACGTGAAATACACTACGAATTCCAGCCATCCAAACTGGCAATTCAATTCTGTAGATCAAAATACTTAACCTTAAGAGCATACAGAAAAATCCAATACTCTTTTGAGCTAGCTTTCAAACTTACGCAACTATGATTGCTCTTACACTCGGAGAAATCTTATCCAAAAATTATATCTCCGACTTCAAATTCTGAATTCCTTTGACTCTTTTCCACAAAACTCTCCTGCCGATCCTGGGCTGCCTTCAATCTTCTTGATCAATCCAATCTCGCAGATGCCTCTTGGATCAAATCTAGATCAAGAATAAGATGATCTCTGGATCCTACTCAACAAGATGGTTCTCCCAAAATCCATCGAAATCCAACACTCGGACGCTACTACATAATCATCAGAAGACTTCAAACATACTACTCTTATTCGGGAAAACAGAATAGATACACAAGACAACCAAACCTTCAGATCCCAAATGAAAATCCTGAAGAAATCCTCTGATCCAAGTCAAACTCAAACTTCCGAGTAGTCCCGGGTTGTTTCTATTCTAAAATAGCTGCCAGCATGCTTCCGCTGCACAACTCTGATCTAAAGAAGATGAGAATGTTGTTGATGAACACAAGCACAAACTTGACCAACTCATCCCGGAAACATGTTCATCAAATTCCATAAAATCCTAGTGACCTATCCGATTCGATCACAAACATCACAGCAGAAATCCTACCTGAAAACAAGATCTGATCAATCCTGACTGCTTCATAAAAACCTCCCTCTCAAGGAGCTATTCCAAAACTAGGCTGAACCACCGGTAAAGCCCTAAGAACCAAGTTGAATCAGAACTCTATCTCCTGATGAGAATGCATATCTTGACTTCATCGAAGATATCCTGAAAATCTTAAACCACTTCGATAGCTCCCATGTCCTCAAGAGATGCCTCAATCTAAAGCAAAGATTACTCGGAGAAATTCCGAATCGTCGCAAGTCACTTTTGCAATCCGACCCAGCTTAGATTCTAAAGAAACTATTCTCTCTTCACAAATCAGAACAACTTAAGCCTTCCTAACCAAAAGAAGAAATTGATGGTCCACTTAAACCACAACATCAAATCCAGCTGAGCTTCCAGAGGAAATGGGCAAACCTTCACCATCTTCCTGGCCTATCGATAGAAGAATCACAAAGACTCCCGAACCATCGAAGATGTAGGCCACTCTACTACTTCCGGACTCCACCTCTAGGATACTGCTAAGCTAAGAGACCTTTCTGCTAGCACACACAACACCTTCGAGCTGCTACTGCTGCCAAAGACTTCCTTAATCAAAAGCTCCACAAATCGCAAAGCTATATCAGCCAACTCTAGAAAAGAGTCTTCAAGAAAGACAGATATCTCCCAAGAAACTCGAGCTTCAAACCAAGCACAAACATCTTGCTGAACTGAGTCTCAAACTCCAATATAGACAAAACTCCCTCCTATGGTTTCCAAGATACCATTACTCGCATCAGCACTCCAACTGATCCAAATTCTAGAAAATCCGCTCGCATAAGCGCAACCAAGCTTACATTCCTAAGATGGACTCCGAACCTTGAAAAGGTTTCCTTCAGAAATAGGTGAAATCCTGACACCAGACTGCAAAAGCTCATTTAAGATATCCAATACTTACACACACATCACTACCTCTCCTACCTCTAGAAGTATATTGGAAAGCCCGAACAGGTAACCCAACAATAGGTAGGTATATATATTATATAAAAATACAAATACGCTCTCTCTCAAGATAAAAATCACTCCAAAGCCCAGGTATTCACTCAACCTAGCATTATGATACCAACTGTAACGACCCGCCTTCCTATCACCAGAAAGACACATCATTATTTAAGAAATAAAGGGATAGAAGAAGAAAAGAAAGAGAAGAAAGAACATCAACCTATCAGAACCTCACAGCGGAACGAATGAAATATAATACATAACATATACATAGTATCATATACATCAGAGTACACAAATATACATCTCAATTTAGACAGTTATAACCTTTCTGTCTAATGTACAATACAAGAACCAATATAGAATAACATCACAGCGGAAACTCTATCTATATATCTACACACTGAAGCCTACTGCTCCAAAGCTCCTCCAGAATTCGTCAAGGCTAATATGAATCCCTCGACTACTCATACATAATATGAGTACCCAAGAGTTTAATAAAACAGAAAATAAACACTTGGGTCAGACATGGGTCTGGTGTGAGTAAACGGTTTAAAGTTGCTTAACTTTATAAATCCTTTTGAAAAGAAAGGTATCACGCAAGACTTCCCACACATAAACATGAAAGAGTTTTTACCTTACGCTAACTAAAACATTTGATAGGAAATCCAGTGATATTATAATAGTGTCTAGGGTTTTCATGTAAATAAGAAATAGCTGAAATTGTTACATGATTAAATTCCAGCCACTAGCCACAAAAGTGGGTAATGCAATCAAAACCGTAAGGGCACGTAGGAAGAATGGGTTTCCATCAATGGCAGGGCTTCAGGGGTACCGCCCGTCATAGTGCGTGGCCTAGATCACCGTACCGAGGATTACTCCCAATCCCCTGCAACATGAAGCCGGAACCATCGCTTACTGGACAGTCCCGAACAAGACAACCCCATTGTTGTTTGCAACCAACTGCCCACACAGCCGAATATAAATGGAGCTCTAGACAAGGGTAAATCTCGTCCTACTTGGGCATGAATTTATATTTCTACAAATGTTAATTACATGTATAATTATGTTTAAATCCTTATCTTACTAAGTATTTATGTTTTGTTATTTATGAAAATATGACTTTTATTAATTTATGTTTTATTTATTTATGTGTTTACAAACTATTCTTAGTTCAAGAGATATTTAAAAAGAAAGCTTATTTAAACCTTTATATATATATATATATATTTATAAACCATTTTAATTTAAGTACTTTTTAAAAGAAAACAAAAAAAATCTTTTAATAAGTCTTATTCAAGTTATCACATTTTTAAAATAAATATTTATTTTATGTTTTGAAAATATAGAATTAACCATAATTAGATTTTGAAAATCATTGAATTTAAAACAAAGCTTCCAATATATACATACATATATATTAGAATTTGAAAACAAAATTTCTTATTAAATTCAAACCAAAGAATTCCTATTACAATGTATATACATATATATACACACATTATCAAAAGAATATATTTTATTAGCTTGAAAGAATAGATTTTACCAATTATGTACTACTAGTTTTAAAAAAAAATTAAATTTGCCAATTTAAATTAAAATTAAAAAAGAAAATTATCCAATCAATTTAATTTTTAATACAGATCATTAAATTGATATTGCCCAAATTCCGGGTTATCGCACAATAAGGCTGGGTTGTCGCTTGGCATAAATCCCTAGTTTCGGTTGCTCGTTCGATCGCGTCCAGTTAGGATTTTTGCCCTTCTTAGGGCTATACTGAGAATACTGCAAATTGTAGTTCAATCGACTGAACTGTAGGTTCAGTCGACTGAATCTGGGGGAAGAAAATTTCAGTCCCTGTATCCGTCGATTGACCTCTGAGTTCAGCGGACTGAACGTGGGGATAGAAAATTCCTATCCCTGTATCAGTCGACTGACCTTTGTGTTCACTCGACTGAACCTGGAAACCAAAAGTTTCCAAGTATGGAATCAGTCAACTGACCACTGAGTTCAGTTGACTCAACCTGCTTCTCTCAACCAATTTTGCCTTTTTGGGTGGGTTTCCATTTTTAAATCGATTCTTGTTGACATGATTAGTTGTTATCACTTTTGTTGACTTTGACAGCTCCTTTTTTGGGGATTTTTTTGGAATATCCATTTTGATGGTTTCGGTGTCGATTGCTATGGAATTGATTTACGTCTTCGTATGTGAATTTTTAGTGGTTGATTATTTTTACGATCATTTTTGTGATTTGTTACTTTTGAAATCCAAAGGTTTCTATACTAGTAGTAAATATTCAAACCCATTCACAAAGATGTTTTCAACTCTATTTTAATACAAAGCTCGTTTATAAAATCGTTTTCCAATCTATTAGTATAGACAATCCTTTTCCTCGTTAGTTTGAGAAATCTAATTAAACGACTTAGCAAAACAAGCGGTATGAAACGCTTGCGTTTACTTTGTCGGTTAATTCTTAGACTCGTTCGATTGAAAATCTTGTGACAATCTTCGAGTGGAAATCTACGGTTTGTTCATAAATATTAAAGTTAAGAAAGTGGTTATGTGATATGAAGCTAAACTCATTTATTTACTAGCTTAATGTAATCGGCCCTTCTTGTTGATCAATGATGATCATTTTATGGTTTAGACTAGCATTATGCGACGTCTCTTTGTCCACGTAGGGAACTATACCTCGTTTTATTGAGTTTCGTCTAATTTCTTTTATAGGCTAACGACCTATGGGTTCTTTGGAGTTTGGATTCATTTTTATGGGCTAGCGACCCATGTTCTTTTATGGAGTTCGGCTCATCGGACGTACCGTTATTGTATTACGTCGTTGTTCCGAATTATTTGAGTTTCAGGTTCCTTGGGCGTACAGTTATTGTACTACGTGGTTGCACCGGCTCTATGGTTAGCGATCCGTTTCTGATGCATGTATTGGTGAGTTTTCATGCTCCCGTTTGTGACGGGCCTCCCCCTTTTTGATTTCTGGATTTCTAATTGATGATTTCTAGAATTTATGTTTCACCAATTTTGCGATTGGCATTGATGTATTTGTCAACATTTGTGGTTTGGTGAATAAAATAAAGAATATGACATTCTTTTTGATTCTTGAGATATTGTATGATTTTTGTTGTTGTTAAACGTATGCTTGTCACAATATGGCATTATTGTTATCTTACATTTTTGTCATATCTAGTATCCTATCTCATTTTATCTGATATTTATAGCTAGACTGGTCCATTTATTATTTTTTTATTAAATAATACTCAGGTCAGACCAAGATGTTACAAGTACTTCTGTTTGACTCCTTATCTGGGACCATCATCTGACTTTTGTCTAACTACTTTAGATATGGTAGTTTTTATTATTATACATTCGAGATAGAGACTCCTTGATGTATAGATATTCTTTTTTCTAGCACTTATATCTGTTCTTTTATGATGTAGCGGATCTTGTATGACCACTACTTTGATGTACACTTCTATATGTTATATTCATATCTCTTTCCGCCTTTGTGATATGGATATCTATGAATGATTTGTGTTATGCTTATTTCTATATTTGTTTTCGATGACCACATAGCCACTATGTAGTAGCTTTGGGTTTTTATTTGATATGTTGGATTTCCTCTTGAAATGAAATGCGTGATAATACCATCTGACATAACGGTACTCGCACAAAGCCATTACACGGATGGTCGCTCCTCAACAGCTTTATTCTTCGTGCTAGTCGATGGCATTACCCAGTGCGTCCTTGGCTAGCATGACCATAGAAGTAGGGCGTCACAGCTTGGTACCAGAGCCAAACTTTGAAACAAAGTAGAATAATCTAGCAAGGATCATTGTCCTAAGTCCTTAGTAATTGTGCTTTAGGATTTATCCGAGTCTTAGGACCCGTTCTATCCTGTTTTCTTTTGTGATTCCTTGTTTTATCAATCATGATTGTTTGATATTCATTCTGAGAATAACCTTTTTCTTATTCTTTCTTTCTTTCTTAAAGAAAAAAAATATTTAGATCAAACCATCCTAGTGCCGGACAATCCAATGCTACTCCTCAGGATGGAGTGTTTATGTCTGCCCAGCAGCTTTTACATCCTGTAAAGAATGCTCAAACTGTCAGACCCATCACAGAGCCTACTCACCCTAAATCTGAGTTTGCACGTTTGTGCAGTGATTATACCAATTTGGTTGGAAAGCCATTCAATGGTTCCGAAAGCGTCATAGAAGTCCAACCTTGGCTTATAACATGCGATCACATCTTTTTTCGCATGAATCTTATTGATCTACATCATGTCCAAGTGGCTTCTAGTATGCTCCATGAAAGAGCATTAGATTGGTATGAGCTTCTGATTTTGGAAATTATTGAAGAGGATCTCACTTGGGAGCAATTCCGAGAATGAGTCGAATTAAAATTTATGCCGGAAGATGAAAAGGTAATTTTAGCTCGGAGCTTTATTGACCTTGTTCAAGGTGAATCTTCTATGATGGATTACGTCGCATCTTTTGAATCCCTCTCTAAATATGGAATCGAGTACATTAATACCCCATTGAAGAAAAATCATAGGTTTGTCAATGGCTTGAATAAGAATCTCAAAAAGCCATTACTTCTGAAGTTAAGTTTCTTTCGATCAGCTTGTTGATATGGCTCTTCGACTCGAACAGGCCGATAAAGAAAGTGATGTTGAAGTTGTGGGTGCCAACCCGAACTTCAACAACAACAAGAGGCCTGTTAGGTTCAAAGATCCTTATCTCAACAAGAAAGGGAAGAAAGCAACTCCGGTAGCAAAGACTTATACCTCTAGTCATGGGCAATGCTACAATTGTGGTTCTAAGGAGCATTATGCTAATAGGTGTCCAAAACCTCTCTTTTGTCGTTATTGCAAAAGTTCGGGTCATCTTTTATATTCATGTCTGAAACATCAAAGAAAAAACAAGGGAAAGCTAAATGTTGCGCAAGCCTCTAGTAACACTTCTTGTGGTCAAGGTATTTCTCATTCTATCCTTGATGACATTATTACGTTTCATGATCATCCTATTCGAGTTCTTTTTGATACAGGTGCAACCTATTCTTTTATATCAAAAGAGCTTGTTGATACGTTTTCTTTAAGTGTTATGGATTTGATGACTTCTTTGAGAATTGCGAATCCGGTTGGTTAGTCCGCAACACTCAGTTTACTTTGTGAAGATGTCGAGATTATTCATGTGATTATGCGTTCCAAGCCGATTTGCATGTTATGCATTACTTAGGCTTCGGAATGATTTTGGGAATGGATTGGATTAACCGTTATGAAGCCCAGATTCAATGTCCCGAGAGGACTATTCATCTTTGACATCCTCGATCTGTTAACCATATTTCTATTGTTCTTAAAGATTCAGATTCCAATTTGGCAGCATCCTTATATTCTCTAAACCCTCATGATGACGATAATGATGATGAGCAAGATGTCATTTCCTTAATTCTCGATCATTCACATTGTTCGCGAATTTCCTGAAATATTTGATCCCGTTTTATGATTACCCCCTAAGCGAGAAGTTGAGTTCAGAATTAATCTAATCCTTGGAGCTCTACCTATAACTCGTCCTCCTTATCGTATGTCTAATAAAGAAAATGAGGAGATGTGTAAACAATTATCTTAATTGGAAGTGAAGTAGTTTATTCGTTCTAGTTCTTCTCCTTGGGGAGCTTCAGCTATATTTGCGAAGAAATCCGAGGTTACACTAGAGTCTTTTCATAGTTAGACTTAGCAACCGGTTTTCATCAGCTTCGAATTGCAGAGGATAACATTCCTTTGACATCGTTCCGTGCTTGTTATGGATCTTATGAATGGCTTGTTATGCCATTCGGTTTAACGAATGCTCCATCTTATTTCATTGACCTATGTGTAATATCCCGGAATTTTGGGACAATATAAATTTGATAATCTGTGTTTAAGTTTATATTGAATTGATAAATTTTGTTCATAAATTTGATATTGATTTAAATAATCTTCTTTATTTGAATATTTAATTTGTGAATTTATTTTTAATAAGCTAATAAATCTATTTTCTATTTAATAATGTATATGTATTTGTATATATTTTAAATAGACAAGTTATTTTAATTTAAATTAGTATAGCATCTTTTTAATGTTTTAAAAATAGAAATTGTGATTTATTTTGGATTTAAGCTTTTCAAAAATATTTAATTAAAATACTATATGATTTTAAATATGAGATAAATGTTTTAATTAGTTTAAAATTCATTTTTACTTTAAGTTTGAATATTAAAATAAGGTTCATAAATATTTGTGTTATTCTTTTTAAATTTTTAATTGATAATTTTGATTTGTAAAATTAATATGAAGTTTAAAATATAATCTAATATATGAAACATGTATTCATTAAGTTAAAAACTCTTGTGTAAATTTATTTTAATTGTTTAAAAGTTTCTTTTTCAAATAGTTAATTTGTATATTGTTTTCACAATACTTTGTCTTGTTCTTTAAAAATAATTAACTAAGTTTAATTAATCATAAATTTAATAACAAAAACATTTTTAAAGACATATGTAAGCATAAGGATACAAGTGTGAATATATTAAAGCTTAAACTAGCAAATGTAAACTTATCACCATTTTTAAATGACAAGTGTCAATTTTATTTTAAATTTTTCTTTTAATTCATTAAATCTGAAAATTTCCTTTATATCATCTTGTTTTTTTTCATTCATATTCATTTTTTTCATTCCTTAATAAAAGAAATCTGAAACCCTCTTCATAATCAAGTAAAACACTTGCATTCAACCCCTCTTTTCAAAATACAAATATGCAAATTACATCAAGTCTGCATCCTCTAAATAAAGCCTGTAGCTCCTCAAAATACAAAATACAAACCTACATGTTCTTGTTCACTGAAACAAAGGCCTGCATGCAACAATTTGAAGCCTACATGTAAAAAAAAAAACTGAAAGCATGTATAAATCAAGATTTAAAAGCAAGCATAGGTCTGCATACATGAATTCTTAAATCTGGAAGCAAAGTGGAAGCCTGCATGTTTTTAAAAAGCAACAACATTTTTTTTTTTAAAAAGCAACATTCAAGTTTAATGGGCATTCAAGCTTCTGCATGTTCAATCTGGACAGTGCATGCTCTGCATTTTGGCAAATAAGGTGAGTAACTCCTCTTTTCTAAAATTAAGTAGGTTGATTGCATGTTTAAATCTGAAATAAGATGAAATTTGCAGTGAATATTTATATGTGAGATTATATGTGTGCATGCTTATAAAGTACAAATGAATATTTATGCAATTACCTGCACATATATGTCTGTAAACAAGAAGATGACTGTGCATATGTGTTCTTCAAATTTCAAATTTATGTTTGATTCTTGAATATTTCCTTTAACTTGTTTACTGAAAAGGACTTAAATTCTTGAACATGTCATGTTTGTTTTAGAATGGTGTAAGTTCTAATTGTATATAAATTAAATATGATATCTGTAACCTGAAAAATCAAACTATACAGAACCAATTTGACTAGAGTGATAATTTAAACTATATGATTTAATATTCCACGTTTATTAATAAAATCAGTGAGTAAATTCAAGAATTTTAAAACAAAAATTTCAATTTATTGTGATTGAAATATGGTGCAGTTTCAAGAACACTGTATTTTACAGTTTAGTCAAATTCAATTGAAGCTTGCGTTTGATTTGGTTGAAATTGTTTCTGGTGATAGTTTATCTATCAATGATCATGGGAAAATTGTTTAATTGAGTTGAAATTTGGTTTTGGTGTTGAAATTTGGGATTTAAGGTGTAGAACCCTAGTTTACTAGGTTTAAGATGTTGTGGGTGCTGCGGCTTCAAAGGTGCATCGAGTTCAAAGCTGTTTTGGGAATTGGTAGATGGTGTAGTGATGAAGTTATTGCCGGAGTTTGGTCGATGATGGTGACCGGAGATGGGAGATAATGGTGATGACAGGTTTGAAGTGGTGGGGGTTTGGTCTGTTCCAGGTGGGGTTGATGTTTGGATTGCAGAGATTTTTGTCTCGGGATAGTCTCGGGATTTTTGAGGGGAAACTCGAAGTAAGTGGTTTGCTGACTCGAAGTAAATAGGGGTTTGCTCGGGTATTTTTGTTTCAGGTCTTAGTAAAACAGAACCTGTTCTGTTTTTCAGGAATTTAAAGAGTAAAGTTTAAACTTAACCTGGAAATTTAACTTAGGTTAAACCTGAATCTAGAATGAATTCAAATAGTTTGAATTTTTATTTTGAAATAATTTGAATCAAGGAATTCAAGTTTGTTTTTAAAAAATAAAAAAATAAAAAAGAAAAGAACAGGAAAACTTGTTTCCAGATTTATAAAGTTTGAAATAAATGCAAACTTAAGTTTTAACTTAGGATTTTGAAACTGAGTTTAAATATGAATTCAAATAAGTTTGAATTTTGGTTTCTTTGAAATAATTTAAATTCAGAAATTTCAAGGTTTGGTTTTTAAATAAAACAGAAACTGTTTCCGTTTTTTTTAAAAGTAAAGATAAAGTTTAAGTTGCAAATGGAAATTTATACTAAGTTTTTAAAATCTGAAATTTGGATATGAATTCAAATTTGTTTGTCAGAGATTTAAATTCATGATTTTAAATTTAAATTTGATTTTCAAACTCACAAGTGTAAATGCATATATGTCTTGTATTTGAATTGAAAGGTTAAATATTTAAATTTGAAATTCAAAGTGAATTCAAAACTAAGTTTTTAAATCTGGAATTTAAATTTAAACTTTAGTTTTTAAATAAAGGTTTAAATTTAAATTGCTTTTAAATGATTAAATGATTTGCATTTGAATTGAAGTTGTAGATTGTAGGAAGAATTTTAAAGAGTTAAAACTAAAATGAGTTTGGAAGTTGTTTTTCAATTTTGAAGTAATTTTTAAATTGATTTGAATTTAAATTTAAATCCTTTTAAACTTATTAATAAAGTAGATGTTTCCTTCTAGCATATAAGAATAAGTTTTGTATTGTTTTAAAATCTTATTTTAAAATAAATTTGAGTCTTAAGTTTAAAATGAATGTTAAATAGAATTTAAAGTAAATTTAAAAACATTTTGTTTTTAAATACTTAATTAAATAAGAAATGTTTATCTAAAAGATGAATAAATTAAATGATTAGATTCATTTAATTATTAAGGGAATTAGATGAATATTAATTATTTAATTAATTATGTGGATGTTTAATTAAGTAATTAGTGATTTTTAAGTTAATTAATTAGATTCGAGATTAATTAATTAAGTTTAATTAATCTATAATTAATAATGATCAATTAAATTTTAATTTATGATTTAAATTCATTGATTAAGTGATTAATGATAATTAAGATTTTAATTAACAATTAGTTAATTAATAATTAAAGATTAATTAAATGATAATTAAATATTATTTAATTGATAATTAATAATGATTAATTTAAGTTAATTCTTAATTAAGTAATTAAGAGATATTAATGAAGTCATTAAATTAAGATTATTTTAACAATTAATTAATGTGATTAATTTTTGATAATTAATTAGATTAATTAATTAATAATAATCAATTGTTTATTACTTATGAAGTAATTAATGAATTAATTACTTAGTGTAATTAATTTAATGAATGTGATTAGTTTAGATTAATTAAGTTAAATTAATTTAAACATTTGTGGATTATTGATAATTACTTTATGTAATTGGTGAAATTGTAATTACTTAAGGAAGTAATTAATTAATTTAATTACAGGATGTAATTAAGGATATTTGATATAGAAGTAATTGGATTTAAATTACTTTGAACTTAATCAAGGGGATGAATTTAGATAATTAATTAAGAATAACTAATTATGGGATGAGTAATTAAAGTAGTTAATTACTGAATGGTTATTAATCATGGGTGATTAATATATATGTGGATTAATTTTAGATTAATTACTTATGTAATTAATTTATAATTTATAAAATGTAATTAGAATCATTAATTAATTAGTTAATGATGTAATTTGAAATTGATTAATCAAGGTATAATAAATAATGAATAATTGATTAATTAATTAAGTAATTACAAGTTAATTATTTGCTAGGGTTTAAGTAATTAACTTGTGTGATTAACTTATAAGCTAATAACTTATGGTAATTAGAGATAGTTAATCAATATTAATTGAAATATTGAGATGGTGATTTATAAATTGATTTGAAATCAATGGATGGTTAAGTTAAGCAGAATTTTAATGATGAAGTAATTAATTTAATTCATTTTAAATTAATTAGAGAGTAAGTAATTAATTTAATTCATTTTAAATTAATTATAGAAAGTGTGATCATTAGATCATTGCTTATGTTGATGAATGGTATTGGTTGCCTGATATGGTTTGTAATCTCAGTTATGAGATGAGTAGTGTATGTGATATGGATGCATTGGTTGCTTTTGGATGATAATATGGATTATCTGATTATGATATGAATTATCTGTTGATAATGATAAGGTTGATTATCTATTATGTTGTGAATTATCTATCTGTGTATATTTAGATAATGAATTGAATTGTTTTAAACTTAAAACAACTTGGACCTAAAAGACACACTTTGGATTTCGATGAGACCGGGATCGGGTTTCCATATTTGGACATCCGAAAACCACATCGATTCCAATTAATGTTAGGTCGTTAATCTAAGTGGAGCGAGTGAAGACTCGAGGTGTAAGGGCTATACGTCAGTATAACTCTGTGGGTGATTCCGTAATGAGTTTGACGGAATAGTACTTATAGATTCGAGATGGTGATTCAGAGTGCAAGGGTTATTGTCGTTAACTCTGAGGGTGATTCCAAAATGAGTGTAACGAGATAATGCCTTCGGTTTCGTTCGAACCCGGAACGAACTTGTGTGGATTGAATGCTTTCAGAACATCATCAGGAGGACGATGAGCATTCTAAGTGATATGTCCTATAAAGGTAATCGTAGCCTCAAGCCTCATCAACTGGGAATGGCTAAAAAAGGGGAGGTGCAGCAAAGTTTCGTGGGTAGCCCCCACTGGAGAGTAAGATTTACCCCTGTCTAGAGGTCCCTTTATATTTCGGCTGTGTGGACGGTTGATCATGACAATCGTCGGGGTTGTCTTATTTGGAACTGCTCAGTAAGGAATGGGTCCGACTTTGTGTTGCAGGGGATGAAGGGAGTAATCCTCGGTACGGTGATCTAGGCCACGTACTGTGACGGGCAGTACAACAGTAGCCCTGCCATTGTATGGAATCCAAAATCCAATAAGTGCTAACGGTTTTGATTGTATTACCCACTTTTGTGGCTAGTAGCTGGAATTTAATAGATGTAACAATTTCGGCTATTTCTTATTTACTCGAAAACCATAGACACTATTATAATATCATCTGATTTCCTATCAAATGTTTTGGTTAGCGTAAGGTAAAAACTTTTCCATGTTTATGTGTGGGAAGTCTTACGTGATACCTTTGTTTCAAAGGTTTTTCAAAATTAAGAAACTTTAACCTGTTACTCATATCAGACCCATGTCTGACCCGGAGTTATTTCTGTTTTTCTATAACTCTTGGGTACTCAAATTTTTATGAGTAGTCAAGAGAATTCAGGTTAGGATTCAGGTTAGCTTTGACGAATTGTGGAGGAGCAATGGAGCAGGAGGCTTCTACGTATGGTTATATAGTTCCGCTGTGTTGGTATCTCTGAGTGTTTCTGTGTTGTGATTGAGTTGTAATAACTAGACAGGTGTTTATAACTATCTAGTATGTGATGTGTATGTTGTGTATCTCTGATTGGTATTGTATACTATGTAATACTTATGTTATTAATATAATTTATTCGTTCCGCTGTTGAGATTCTTGTGTTGTTTCTTCTTTCTCTTCTTTCTTTCTCTTTTCTATCCCTTTCTTTCTTCTTAACGATGCGACTTCCTGGTGTCTGGAAGCCCGGTCGTTACATTGTGGTATCAGAGCATTAGGTTGGGTGAATACCTAGGCTCTGTAGTGATGTCTATCTTGAGAGAGCGTATTTGTATTATTATTATATATATGTATTTGGTTCTACCTATTTGTTGGATTACCCGTTCAGGTTTTTCCAATATAAGTTATAAAGGTAGATGTGGTAGAAGTGTGTGTAACACGACTACCATTGGTTGGAGTTTGAATGTTTGAGGTTGGAAGTGTATTTGTCGAGACCGTAGACCTAATACCGTCTCGAATAAGTTTTTCTTGGTTTAAAGACTTCATCGATCTATGAAGGTAGCCTGTAAAGGTTCGGAGTTCATTTTTGAAGTGCAGAATTGAGTTTTGATCTGTCATTAGGGCAGAAGCAAACAAGTAAAGGTGTCTTGATATCTCAGGAATTAGTAGCTGCGTGATGAGATGCAGTGACTATGGATGTTTCCGAAGATGTTTCTTTGGAACAAGAGTAAGAAGTGAGTCTGCTCGGTGACGTGGCTGAGTTTAGCAGAGTTGATAGGGAATCTTCTGGCTGGATAGTTTTCTGAAGTGGAGTTCAGAAGCAGTAGAGTAGATCCGTTTCTCTGGTAAGTTGGCTAAGTCAGCATAAGCTGTTATGTTTGGTAAAGAGGGAGCAGTTTTCTTTGGATTTAGGCTGAGTCGATGGCAAAAGTGACTTGCGATAGTATGTTCTCTTGTGTTTGTTGGAGATTGTCCGGATTTCTTCCAGGAAATCAGAGTTTGTCCGCATCTGGAGATCGAGTTTTCTTTCCAGAAATGGAACTGGTGGTTCAGTTAATAGATGGATGGTTCCTTGAGATAGAAATTGGTGAAGTAACTCTGGTTTCAGCGAAACATCTGAGTTTTCTTATGGATCTATGGAACCATATTTCTGTGCTGGGTTATCTAGTCTGTGCTTGTGTTCTTCGTCAGCATTTTCTTCTGTTTCGGATCAGAGTTGCGCAGCAGAAGCAGTTTGGGGTGTTTCTGTTTTCTTTTCCGGATAAGGAGAAGTTTGTTCTGTCTTCTATTGTTGAGAAGCAGGGTTTGTGCTCTTGGTTTTGAGTGATTTTGAGGAGATCATTGGATTGTTTTGATTCAGCCTGTTTCTTTTGGAATCTGCATGAGTTAAGCTGATCAGGATGGATGTTGGTAGCCCAGGATTGTCCGAAGAGTTTTTATGGATAAGAGACAGAGAAATTTGGATTCTGGAATTGGAGATTTGAATTTGGTTAAGTTTTTCTCTGATCTAGGGAGCTATAAGTTTGGGAAGCTAGCTCAGAAGTGTTTTGGTTTCTTCTGTGTTGGGTTAGATGAGTGTTTGGTTTTCTAGAGTTGAATTGCCAACTTGGATAACTGGGATTCAGGGTGTTTCACGTATCTCTGAGGGAGTACGTGTTTGGTATTTCTGGTTGTAGAACCAACAGTTTAGGATGGTTTGTTTGTTGAGTCAGACTCGTTTGTAGTCTGATATTCTGTATAGAATTGTTGTTAGGAGCTCTATAGCTTAGTAGCATTGATTGATTGGGTTTTATAGAGCGAGTATCCCGATATATATATATATATATATATATATATATATATATATATATATATATATATACCGGGGAAACTCGTAAAGTTTTATCCAAAATTCTTTTGGATAATTTGATTTGTTCTGATTGTGTGAATTGGTTGCTTTGGTTGCTTTGGTTGTCAGCATATGATTAGCATATGCTGTATTTTAAAATAAAATCTGTAAGTAGATTATTAAATTACCTTTGTTTTAAATTTCGGGGACGAAATTCTTTTAAGGGGGAAGGATTGTAATATCCCGGAATTTTGGGACAATATAAATTTGATAATCTGTGTTTAAATTTATATTGAATTGATAAATTTTGTTCATAAATTTGATATTGATTTAAATAATCTTCTTTATTTGAATATTTAATTTGTGAATTTATTTTTAATAAGCTAATAAATCTATTTTCTATTTAATAATGTATATGTATTTGTATATATTTTAAATAGACAAGTTATTTTAATTTAAATTAGTATAGCATCTTTTTAATGTTTTAAAAATAGAAATTGTGATTTATTTTGGATTTAAGCTTTTCAAAAATATTTAATTAAAATACTATATGATTTTAAATATGAGATAAATGTTTTAATTAGTTTAAAATTCATTTTTACTTTAAGTTTGAATATTAAAATAAGGTTCATAAATATTTGTGTTATTCTTTTTAAATTTTTAATTGATAATTTTGATTTGTAAAATTAATATGAAGTTTAAAATATAATCTAATATATGAAACATGTATTCATTAAGTTAAAAACTCTTGTGTAAATTTATTTTAATTCTTTAAAAGTTTCTTTTTCAAATAGTTAATTTGTATATTGTTTTCACAATACTTTGTCTTGTTCGTTAAAAATAATTAACTAAGTTTAATTAATCATAAATTTAATAACAAAAACATTTTTAAAGACATATGTAAGCATAAGGATACAAGTGTGAATATATTAAAGCTTAAACTAACAAATGTAAACTTATCACCATTTTTAAATGACAAGTGTCAATTTTATTTTAAATTTTTCTTTTAATTCATTAAATCTGAAAATTTCCTTTATATCATCTTGTTTTTTTTCATTCATATTCATTTTTTTCATTCCTTAATAAAAGAAATCTGAAACCCTCTTCATAATCAAGTAAAGCACTTGCATTCAACCCCTCTTTTCAAAATACAAACATGCAAATTACATCAAGTCTGCATCCTCTAAATAAAGCCTGTAGCTCCTCAAAATACAAAATACAAACCTACATGTTCTTGTTCACTGAAACAAAGGCCTGCATGCAACAATTTGAAGCCTGCATGCAAAAAAAACTGAAAGCATGTATAAATCAAGATTTAAAAGCAAGCATAGGTCTGCATACATGAATTCTCAAATCTGGAAGCAAAGTGGAAGCCTGCTTGTTTTTAAAAAGCAACAGCATTTTTTGTTTTAAAAAGCAACATTCAAGTTTAATGGGCATTCAAGCTTCTGCATGTTCAATCTCGACAGTGCATGCTCTCCATTTTGGCAAATAAGGTGAGTAACTCCTCTTTTCTAAAATTAAGTAGGTTGATTGCATGTTTGAATCTGAAATAAGATGAAATTTGCAGTGAATATTTATATGTGAGATTATATGTGTGCATGCTTATAAAGTACAAATGAATATTTATGCAATTACCTGCACATATATGTCTGTAAACAAGAAGATGACTGTGCATATGTGTTCTTCAAATTTCAAATTTATGTTTGATTCTTGAATATTTCCTTTAACTTGTTTACTGAATATGACTTAAATTCTTGAACATGTCATGTTTGTTTTAGAATGATGTAAGTTCTAATTGTATATAAATTAAATATGATATCTGTAACCTGAAAAATCAAACTATACAGAACCAATTTGACTAGAGTGATAATTTAAACTATATGATTTAATATTCCAGGTTTATTAATAAAATCAGTGAGTAAATTCAAGAATTTTAAAACAAAAATTTCAATTTATTGTGATTGAAATATGGTGCAGTTTCAAGAACACTGTATTTTACAGTTTAGTCAAATTTAATTGATGCTTACGTTTGATTTGGTTGAAATTGTTTCTGGTGATAGTTTATCTATCAATGATCATGGGAATTATTTAATTGAGTTGAAATTTGGTTTTGGTGTTGAAATTTGGGATTTAAGGTGTAGAACCCTAGTTTAATGGGTTTAAGATGTTGTGGGTGCTGCGGCTTCAAAGGTGCATCGAGTTCAAAGCTGTTTTGAGAATTGGTAGATGGTGTAGTGATGAAGTTATTGCCGGAGTTTGGTCGATGATGGTGACCGGAGATGGGAGATAATGGTGATGACAGGTTTGAAGTGGTGGGGGTTTGGTCTGTTCCAGGTGGGGTTGATGTTTGGAGTGCAGAGATTTTTGTCTCGGGATAATCTCGAGATTTTTAAGGGGAAACTCGAAGTAAGTGGTTTGCTGACTCGAAGTAAATAGGGGTTTGCTCAGGTATTTTTGTTTCAGGTCTTAGTAAAACAGAACCTGTTCTGTTTTTCAGGAATTTAAAGAGTAAAGTTTAAACTTAATCTGGAAATTTAACTTAGGTTAAACCTGAATCTAGAATGAATTCAAATAGTTTGAATTTTTATTTTGAAATAATTTTAATCAAGGAATTCAAGTTTGTTTTTAAAAAATAAAAAAATAAAAAAATAAAAGAACAGGAAAACTTGTTTCCAGATTTATAAAGTTTGAAATAAATGCAAACTTAAGTTTTAACTTAGGATTTTGAAACTGAGTTTAAATATGAATTCAAATAAGTTTGAATTTTGGTTTCTTTGAAATAATTTAAATTCAGAAATTTCAAAGTTTGGTTTTTAAATAAAACAGAAACTGTTTCTGTTTTTTTTAAAAGTAAAGATAAAGTTTAAGTTGCAAATGGAAATTTATACTAAGTTTTTAAAATCTGAAATTTGGATATGAATTCAAATTTGTTTGTCAGAGATTTAAATTCATGATTTTAAATTTAAATTTGATTTTCAAACTCACAAGTGTAAATGCACATATGTCTTGTATTTGAATTGAAAGGTTAAATATTTAAATTTGAAATTCAAAGTGAATTCAAAACTGAGTTTTTAATTCTGGAATTTAAATTTAAACTTCAGTTTTTAAATAAAGGTTTAAATTTAAATTGCTTTTAAATGATTAAATGATTTGCATTTGAATTGAAGTTGTAGATTGTAGGAAGAATTTTAAAGAGTTAAAACTAAAATGAGTTTGGAAGTTGTATTTCTATTTTGAAGTAATTTTTAAATTGATTTGAATTTAAATTGAATTTAAATTTAAATCCTTTTAAACTTATTAATAAAGTTGATGTTTCCTTCTAGCATATAAGAATAAGTTTTGTATTGTTTTAAAATCTTATTTTAAAATAAATCTGAGTCTTAAGTTTAAAATGAATGTTAAATAGAATTTAAAGTAAATTTAAAAACATTTTGTTTTTAAATACTTAATTAAATAAGAAATGTTTATCTAAAAGATAAATAAATTAAATGATTGGATTCATTTAATTATTAAGGGAATTAGATGAATATTAATTATTTATTTAATTATATGGATGTTTAATTAAGTAATTAATGATTTTTAAGTTAATTAATTAGATTCGAGATTAATTAATTAAGTTTAATTAATCTATAACTAAGGATGATCAATTAAATTTTAATTTATGATTTAAATTCATTAATCAAGTGATTAATGATAATTAAGGTTTTAATTAACACTTAGTTAATTAATAATTAAAGATTAATTAAATGATAATTAAATATTATTTAATTGATAATTAATAATGATTAATTTAAGTTAATTCTTAATTAAGTAATTAAGAGATATTAATGAAGTCATTAACTTAAGATTATTTTAACAATTAATTAATGTGATTAATTTTTGATAATTAATTAGATTAATTAATTAATAATAATCAATTGTTTATTACTTGTGAAGTAATTAATGAATTAATTACTTAGTGTAATTAATTTAATGAATGTGATTAGTTTAGATTAATTAAGTTAAATTAATTTAAACATTTGTGGATTGTTGATAATTACTTTATGTAATTGGTGAAATTGTAATTACTTAAGGAAGTAATTAATTAATTTAATTACAGGATGTAATTAAGGATATTTGATATAGAAGTAATTGGATTTAAATTACTTTGAACTTAATCAAGGGGATGAATTTAGATAATTAATTAAGAATAACTAATTATGGGATGAGTAATTAAAGTAGTTAATTACTGAATGGTTATTAATCATGGGTGATTAATATATATGTGGATTAATTTCAGATTAATTACTTATGTAATTAATTTATAATTTATAAAATGTAATTAGAATCGTTAATTAATTAGTTAATGATGTAATTTGAAATTGATTAATCAAGGTATAATAAATAATGAATAATTGATTAATTAATTAAGTAATTACAAGTTAATTAATTGCTAGGGTTTAAGTAATTAACTTGTGTGATTAACTTATAAGCTAATTGCTTATGGTAATTAGAGATAGTTAATCAATATTAATTGAAATATTGAGATGGTTATTTATAAATTGATTTGAAATCAATGGATGGTTAAGTTAAGCAGAATTTTAATGATTAAGTAATTAATTTAATTCATTTTAAATTAATTAGAGAGTAAGTAATTAATTTAATTCATTTTAAATTAATTATAGAAAGTGTGATCATTAGATCATTGCTTATGTTGATGAATGGTATTGGTTGCCTGGTATGGTTTGTAATCTCAGTTATGAGATGAGTGGTGTATGTGATATGGATGCATTGGTTGCTTTTGGATGATAATATTGATTATCTGATTATGATATGAATTATCTGTTGATAATGATAAGGCTGATTATCTATTATGTTGTGAATTATCTATCTGTGTATATTTAGATAATGAATTGAATTGTTTTAAACTTAAAACAACTTGGACCTAAAAGACATGCTTTGGATTTCGATGAGACCGGGATCGGGTTTCCATATTTGGACATCCGAAAACCACATCGATTCGAATTAACGTTAGGTCGTTAATCTAAGTGGAGCGAGTGAAGACTCGAGGTGTAAGGGCTATACGTCAGTATAACTCTGTGGGTGATTCCGTAATGAGTTTGACGGAATAGTACTTATAGATTCGAGATGGTGATTCAGAGTGCAAGGGTTATTGTCGTTAACTCTGAGGGTGATTCCAAAATGAGTGTAACGATATAATGCCTTCGGTTTCGTTCGAACCCGGAACGAACTTGTATGGATTGAATGCATTCAGAACATCGTCAGGAGGACGATGAGCATTCTAAGTGATATGTCCTATAAAGGTAATCGTAGCCTCAAGCCTCATCAACCAGGAATGGCTAAAACAGGGGTGGTGCAGCAAAGTTTCGTGGGTAGCCCCCACTGGAGAGTAAGATTTACCCCTGTCTAGAGGTCCCTTTATATTTCGGCTGTGTGGACGGTTGATCATGACAATCGTCGGGGTTGTCTTATTTGGAACTGTTCAGTAAGGAACGGGTCCGGCTTTGTGTTGCAGGGGATGAAGGGAGTAATCCTCGGTACGGTGGTCTAGGCCACGTACTGTGACGGGCGGTACCCCAGTAGCCCTGCCAATGTATGGAATCCAAAATCCAATAAGTGCCAACGGTTTTGATTGTATTACCCACTTTTGTGGCTAGTAGCTGGAATTTAATAGATGTAACAATTTCGGCTATTTCTTATTTACTTGAAAACCCTAGACACTATTATAATATCATCAGATTTCCTATCAAATGTTTTGGTTAGCGTAAGGTAAAAACTTTTCCATGTTTATGTGTGGGAAGTCTTACGTGATACCTTTCTTTCTAAGGTTTTTCAAAATTAAGCAACTTTAACCTGTTACTCACACCAGACCCATGTCTGACCCGGAGTTATTTCTGTTTTTCTATAACTCTTGGGTACTCAAATTTTTATGAGTAGTCAAGAGAATTCAGGTTAGGATTCAGGTTAGCTTTGACGAATTGTGGAGGTGCAATGGAGCAGGAGGCTTCTACGTATGGTTATATAGTTCCGCTGTGTTGGTATCTCTGAGTGTTTCTGTGTTGTGATTGAGTTGTAATAACTAGACAGGTGTTTATAACTGTCTAGTATGTGATGTGTATGTTGTGTATCTCTGATTGGTATTATATACTATGTAATACTTATGTTATTAATATAATTTATTCGTTCCGCTGTTGAGATTCTTGTGTTGTTTCTTCTTTCTCTTCTTTCTTTCTCTTTTCTATCCATTTCTTTCTTCTTAACGACGCGACTTCCTGGTATCTGGAAGCCCTGTCGTTACATTATGAATCAAGTTTTCAAAGATTTCCTCGATCGATTTGTTCTCATCCTTATAGATGATATTCTTGTTTAATCTAAAACCGAGGAAGAGCATGAGAAGCATCTTCGGATTGGGTTGGAAACTCTTAGGAGCAATCAGTTGAAACCAAAATTTTCTAAGTGCCACTTTTGGCAATCTTGTGTGAAATTTCTCGATCAAATTATTTCTGAATCCGGAATTTCCGTGGATCCTTCAAAGATTGAAGCTATTCAAAATTGGAAGAGAACGGAGAGTGTGACGGAAATTCGTAGCTTTCTTGGATTTGCAGGTTATTACCGTCGGTTCATCAAAGAATTTTCAAAAATTCAGTGCCTCTTACTAGTTTGACAAAGAATGGAGTTAAGTATACTTGGTCAGACAAATGTGAAGCTTCTTTTCAAAGATTAAAAGAACTCCTTTTCGATGCTCTTATTCTTGTGATTCCCGAAGGGAACCAAAATTTATTGTTTATACCGATGCTAGTCCTGTTGATTTAGGAGCCGTTCTTATGCAAAGGGAACGTGTTATTGCTTATGCTTCTAGGCAATTAAAGCCCGCCGAGAATAGATATTCCACTCATGATTTAGAGCTCGTGGCTATTTTTTTCGCCCTCAGAATTTGGTGCCATTATCTTTTGGAAGAGAATTTTTCTTTATACTAATCAAAAACCTTTGAAGTATTTATTTTCTCAAAAGGAAGTTAATTTACATTAACAACGTTGGCTCGACTTCATTGCATCTTATGATCTTGATATTCTTTATATTTCCAAAAGGGAAATCGTGTTGCTGATGCCCTTAGTCGTAAGCAACAAGCGGTTGTTTCTATGATGATATCCGAATGGAACGATCTCGAGACTTTATCCACTTGTAAGATTCGAGGTCGTGAATCCGATTTATGTTCATCTCTTGTTCTATGTAGTCATGAAGCACATCCTTCTCTTTTAGACCGCATTCTTGAAGCTCAAAAGCATGATCCCGCATTGGTTCTTCTTAGCCAAAGTTGTCGGGATAGAAATAGTGAAGGTTTGAAAGACTTTGAAATCGATGCTCGTGCTGGCATTCGAAAATTTGGTAGACTTATCGTGCCAAATATTAGTGATCTTCGTAAAGACATTTTAGAAGATTCTCATCATTCTAAATTTACCATTCATCCAGGTAGTAGTAAAAATACATGGATATAAAGCGACTTTATTATTGGGATTGAATGAAATTTGATATTGCTAACTTCATTAAGCGTTGCATGACTTGCCAACCCATTAAGGCCGAGCATCAAAGGCTCGTTGTGTTATTACAACCTTTGGACATTTCAGTTTGGAAGTAGGATCAGGTCTCCATGGACTTTGTTGACGGTCTTCCCTGTTCTCGTTCGGGCCATGACAGTCTATGAGTGATTGTGGATAGACTTACAAAATCCACCCATTTTATCCCGTTCGGTCTAATCGGACCGTACCTCTCTTGACCAAATTTTATGTTAAAGAAATTGTTAAATTGCATGGAGTTCCTACTTCTATTGTTAGTGATCGTGATTCATATTTTGCTAGTGGATTTTGAAAGTGTCTTCAAAAAGCTTTGGGAATGAAGCTTAATTTTAGCACCGCTTATCATCCTCGGTTCGACGGACAAACCGAGCGTGTGAATCAAACTCTTGAAAATCTTTTTCATGTATGTGTTCTGGATTTTGGTGGAAGTTGGGAAGATCATGTTTCTTTTATTGGGTTTTCCTATAATAATAGCTTCCAATCTAGTATTTTTATGGCACCTTTCGAGGCACTCTACGGAAGGCCATGTCGATTTCCTTGTTGGTTTGAGGCCGGTGAGAAGCTGGTTTTAGGTCTAGATTTTATTCGTGATTCCACAGAAAAGATTGACCTTATTCGTCATAGGATGAAAGTGGTTCAAAGTAGACAAGAATCCTATCTGATAACCAAGAAGGAATTTGGAATTTTATGTGGCAGATTTGGTGTTTATTCGTGTTTCACCTATGAAAGGTGTTGTGCATTTCAGTTGATCGGGAAAACTACACCTACATATATTGGTCCGTTTCCCATCACCGAACGCATTAGTTCTGTGGCTTATCGCCTTACCAGCTCGATTCTCTGCTATTCATGATGTTTTCCACATCTCTCAACTACGGAAACACCTTAGGGATTCCGATTCTATTCTTTAGCCCGGTGTTATTAAGGAAATTGAAGTGTCGCCTAATTTGACTTATGAGCAACATCTTATTCGTGATTGCTAGGAGGTAAAACGCCTTCGAAATAAAGATGTTACGCTTGTGAAAGTTCAATGGTCCTCAAATCCTAAGGATTGCTCTAGGGAATCTAGAGAATTCATCGAGCGAACCCATCCGGACTTACTCTCTCGTGGTCCTTAAAGGTGAACTTATTTCAAATATTCTTTTGCGTTGATATGCTTTTATGGTTGCTACTCTTTGTTTTCTTCTTAAGAATTGCGAGGACGCAATTTCTTTAAGGAGGGGAGTCTGTAACAACCCGCATATTTTACGATTGTATATTTACATATTTTATTTAAATATAGCATCGTTAGTCGGATTTAGGTCTGAAATGCTACTTTTTTCAAACAATCAAATTAGGACACAAGACTACTTCCATTGAGCTCAAAATGACGTTTGCGACCTTTTTGAGCATAAACATCGATATGTTTGACGTTGAGTAGAATTTTGATATTTTCATTCAGGGCTTTGGATTTGGGTTTCAGCCCACTAATCCAATATGAGAACCTAACTCCGTTACCAAATTCTTTACCCAACTCCTCTTCATTCATTTCATTCCTCATTTCCTAATACTCAAGCTCAAGAGAAAAATGGGGGAAAAGAGTGGAAATTAGAAATTCATAAGCCCTCATTTTCTTAGGAAATTCTAATTCAAGTCCAAAATCCAAGAGAAGCTTAGGTAAGCATCCTCTTCATCTTCTCCATCTCAATCCCTCTTCAAATTTCATAAATTCCTATAAACTTACTTAGGAAAAACTACACCTTTGATAATAGATTGGTGAGTCTAGAGGTGTAATGAAGAGGAATTGATCTTGCCTTGTTTTAAAAGCTTCTCCTTCATTTTATTTGGGTTTAAGAGGTGAGTTTTTGAATTCACATATATTTCCATATCTTTGATAGCTGTTAGGTAGTAGTTCCTAACATCTATCCTTATCTATTTGCCTTTGAATTGAATTGGTTAGATGAATATTCCAATTTTTGTGTTTGAAGTCAAAAATCTATAAAATCCTACCTTTGATGTTTGAATATGTTTTTGGGATGTGTCAAAGAGCCTATAAGGTTGGGTTGTCGCTTGGCATAAATCCCTAGTCTCCGTTGCTCGTTCGATCGCATTCGGTTAGGATTTTTGCCCTTCTTGGGGCAAGGCTAAGAATATTGCAAATTCTAGCTCAGTCGACTGAACTATAAGTTCAGTCGAATGAATTTGGGGAAGAAAATTTCTGCCCCTATATCAGTCGACTGACCTCTGAGTTCAGCCGACTGAACTTGGGGATAGAAAATTCCTGTCCTGTATCAGTCGACTGATCTTAGTGTTCAGTCGATTGAACCTGGAAACCGAAAGTTTCCAGGTATGGAATCAGTCGACTGACTACTGAGTTCAGTCGGATGAACCTGCTTCTCTCAGCCAATTTTGCCTTTTTGGTAGGTTTCCAATTTCAAATCCATTCTTGTTGACCCAGTCAGTTGTTGTCACTTTTGTTCACTTTGATAAGGGATTTTTGGGAATATCCATTTTGATGGATTCAGTATCAATTTCTATGGATTTGATTTACGTCTTCGTATGTGAATTTTTGGTGATTGATTGGTTTTACGATCATTTTTGTAATTTGTCACTTTTGAAATACAAAGGTTTCTATACTAGCAGTAAATATTCAAACCCTTTCACAAAGATGTTTTCAACTCTATTTTAATACAAAGCTCATTTATAAAATCGTTTTCCAATCTATTAGTATATACAAACCTTTTTCTCGTTCATTTGAGAAATCCAATTAAACGACTTAGCAAAAATAAGTGGTATGAAACGCTTGCGTTTACTTTGTCGGTTAATTCTTAGACTCGTTCGATTGAAAATCTTGTGAAAATCTTCGAGTGGAAATCTACAATTTGTTTGTAAATATTTAAGTTAAGCAAGTGGTTATGGGACATGAAACTAAACTCATTTATTTACTAGCTTAATGTTATCGACACTTCTTGTTGATCGATGGTGATTATTTTATGGTTTAGATTAGCATTATGCGATGTCTCTTTGTCCACGTTGGGGACTGTACCTCGTTCTATTGAGTTTCGTCTCATTTCTTTTATAGGCTAACGACCTATGAGTTCTTTGGAGTTTTGACTCAGTTTTATGGGCTAGCAACCCATGTTCTTTTATGGAGTTCGGCTCATCGGACGTACCGTTACTGTACTACGTCATTGTTAAGAATTATTCTAGTTTGAGGTTCCTCGGGCATACCGTTATTGTGTTACGTCGTTGCACCGGCTCTATGGTTAGCGACCATGGGTTAGCGACCCGTTTGTGAGGCACGTGTTTGTGAGTTTTCATGCTCCGTTTGTGATAGGCCTCCCTCTTTGTGATTTCTGGATTTCTAATTGATGATTTCTAGTATTTGTGTTTCACCAATTTTGCGATTGGCATTGATACATTTGTCAATATTTAGGATTTGGTGAATAAAATAAAGAATATGACATTCTTTTTTATTCTTGAGATTCTTGAGATATTGTATGATTTTTGTTGTTGTTAAAAGTATACTTGTCACAGTATGGCAATATTGTTATCTTATGTTTTAGTCATGTCTAGTATCCTATCTCATTTTATCTGATATTTATAGCTAGACTGATCCGTTTATTATTTTCTTATTAAATAATACTCGGGTCAGACCGAGATGTTACAGGTGCTTCTGTTTGACTCCTTATTTGGGACCATCATTTGACTTTTGTCTAACTACTTTAGATTTGGTAGTTTTTATTGTTATACATTCGAGATAGAGTCTCCTTGATGTGTACATATTCTTTTGTCTAGCACTTATACCTATTCTTTTGTGATGCAACGGATCTAATATGACCACTACTTTGATGTACACTTATATATGTTATATTCATATCTGTTTCCGCCTTTGTGATATGGATATCTGTGAATGATTTGTATTATGCTTATTTCTATATTTGTTTCCAAAGACCACATAGCCACTATGTAGTGCTTTGGGTTTGTATTTGATATGTCAGATTTCCTCTTGAAATGAAATGCATGACAATACCATCTGACATATCGATACTTGCATAAAGCCATTACGTGGATGATCGCTCCTCAACAACCTTATTCTTCGTGCTAGTCGACGGCATTACCCAGTGGTATCCTTGGCTAGCGTGAGTATAGAGTTGGGGTGTCACACTTTACATTATGTAGACACTATTATAATAGCGTATTGTACTACATAGTAGATAGTTTAACGGATCCTTAGAGATGTGAATTCCAAACATCTCTTAAGTTATTGCACTCACGTTAGATATTGGATAAGAGATGTCAAACCCCGTAAACATCTCTGATGTCGTTGCACTAATATTTATCGTTGATTTAACTTACATAAGATCTTTTAGTTCTGGCTCGAGTGTTTTGTCTTTTCAATTTGCTTAGATCAGCTTGAGAATTCCAGGATTTGAAGACCTTATTTCTGGAGGACGAACACAAAGATTTGTACTACTATTATTTATTCTATTATCTTACTGCATCATGTATTCCGCTGCATTATTTTTTATTTATGGTATGTGTAACTCTAATTCTGTGTTGTATAAGCATAATCAAATGTTTTGTAAAACAGCTTCATGAACTGTTTATTTGATTATTATATTTTGTCATTCCGCTGCGAGATTATGTTTTTTTTTCTTTCACCTTTTTCCTTATTTACCCTAGTAACAATCTGCCTCTTTGTATGGTTTGAGTCAACATGTGTGTCTGATAAAGCGCCCAAAAAGATAAGTCGTTATAGTTGGCATCAGAGCTTTGGTTTAGCGATAACCTCAGCTTTGTGGGGTTTGACTCATATTAAATAGGGTAGTAGTACCCTAGAATGAGTCGCTGAGTGTATATATATGAGAAAGCGCATTTGTTAGTGTTATAAAAAGGTTGTTATATTGTGTTAATTTTTTCCATTTTGTATTTATAAATTCTGGTTGGTGCATAGGATGCTATGACGTCGATAGGGATTTCTAAACACTTAATAAGACAGACCGACAAAATATTTGTTTTGAAATATAGGTAAATGAAATAATTTTGCCTAATATATTTTTGTGTACAAATTAATAAATTTCATAAATGATATATTTGATTGTAGTATATTTGTTTGTTAGGTAGTGAACTTTATAGGTATTGGTTGAAAAATAAGCTTGTAAATAAAATAAATATAAACTGAAATTTGAGAATTTAATTTTCGATATTTTCAAAAATTTCTTTCAAAGGTTTTGGAATACAATATTTGTATTATTTAAAATTATTTCTGATAAAATATTTCAATATAATTTGAAGGAAATGTTTTAAAGTAATTTTGGAAGGAAATAAATTTGTGCTCCCCTCTCTGTCGTTGGAAAATAATTTCGGTGATGAGTGCACGCATCATCGACGTTCATTTACGTGTTTCAAAGTGGAAAGACTGTGTAGTAATTTTCTACACAATAGTTTTGATAAATTTATCTTAATTCTTAATTCCAAGATTGATTTGATGTATATACAAAGATATGATTGTATATATTATTTTAAATGATTTGAAATGGATCCTGGCATTTAGTTCTAAAAATTGCTATAAATTAGAGGCTTCAATTATTGTAATGGAATAAAAAATTTAACTATTTAATAATTGAAACTTCTAAATGAAAATAAGAAATTATATACCAAGTAATAAATGAAATATATAAGAAATTTGTAACTTGTAATATAAAAAGGATATGAAAATAAGAAATGATAACTATTGAACATTTATTTACTAAAAATAAAATAAGATAAACTTGTGTAACTTTCAGTTGCATTCTTAAAGACATATATATAACTTACCAATTATAAAAGTTGAGATGTTAAAAGAATATGTAATGGAAAATTATACAAGTAAAACTTAAGTAATGAAAGTGTTCAATGAATCACTTTTATAAATAAAAATTTGATGTTATAGTCGTTATAAACTCAAGTTATAATTGAAATGTTACTATAATAAAATATGATAGAAAGTAAGTATTGTAAGTAAATAATTACAAACTTAAGTTAATGAATTAATATGCTTAGCAATTGAATTGAACAAGAGTACTATAAATAAATGAATTATAAACTTAAGTAAATGTTTGAAGTTATTTATAATAAAAATAAACTAAAAGATGAATACTGTAAGTAAAAGATTTTAGACTTAAGTTTATGTTTAAAACTATAGATAATTAAAGAAAATGATAAAATGAGAACTATACTAAATTAAATGATTATAATTTCAGAAAGGTTGAAATGATTTAGAAAATGGATTTAATATTCAATGACATTATATAAGAAAGGAAATTAATATAAATCAAAGAAGTAAAAAACTTATGTATGAACTTCTACATTAATTGATATTAATATTTAATGGAAATCAAGTATAAATAAATAAATGTAAACTAAACTTCAATAAAATATATGAAATACTTGAATAATGAATTCATTGGTTATTGTAAATAAATAAATGAAAATAATGTATGTTGGAAATAAAGGAAAATTAATAAAAAGAAATTTCATTATGAAAAGAAAAGAAGAATTTTTTAAGTAATGAACAAAAGTAAATGAAAATTGGCGTTGAATGATTGAATGGGAATTTATTTATAAAGAAACCTATATAGTACTTTAAGAATTGATTTACATATGTAAACTAAAAGAAATGATCATTGAGAAATGGAATTAAAAATAATGAACTTGATTTATTGTTTGAAATTGTTGTTTGTTTTGGCTTATGGGTTGTTGGGTAAAGATACTTCTACTCATTTAGATTATATGAATAATTTATTGAGTTTTATCTGAGACTTTTCAGTAGAAGGTATACTCTGTAGTTTATTTGTTATTCTGTATGATTTAAAAGTGTCAAAAATCAAAGAAACCATTTGTTTTGTTTTGATATGGATGTATGATTTATCATATTAGTTTCATATAATGATGGTATACTTTTGGGTTTGCAAGTGATTGTTGTTACGTTGCATTGATTTGTTTTGTTACTAGTGCTTTAAAATTTTCATTTTATATAATTATTAACTTCTCTGGATTATATAAGTGAAATACAGGTTATAGAAGCAATTGCTACTGCTTTTGGTTTCATAAAAATAAGCATTACTTACCCGACAAATAGGTATGTTTTCGTATTACGGTTTTCTAATGATATTATATTGTTTTCCTGCTATTGGGATATATTATTTTAAAATTTTTAATATATATTATTATTATTGATATTATTATTTCTCCTGATCCTCTCCGTACATAGAAGACTCTGCTGAAATTTTTCAAAAATTTTGGACTTAGAAAATCTTTTGTGAAATGTTTCCAAACTTTATTTATTTGAGTATAAAAAGATTTAATTGTTTATAAATTTGTATATTTTATTTAAATTGTTTCATTGTATAAATTAATTGTTTATAAATTTAATATTTTGAATAAGATATATTGATTATTTAATTCTTTCTTTTCCCTTCTTTTCCCTTTTCGGAGACGAAAAGTTTTGAGTGGGGGAGAGTATAACGACCTGTAATTTTCGATAACTAAATTTGGTAATACAATGAGATTTTGGTAATATAATATTGAAAGAAATAAAAATATGTAATTTAATAATGAAATGAATACTGAAATGAAATGTAACAAATGATATTAAAGCTAATTATTAACAACTTCAATGTAATTCCAATAAATGAAATAATGTAAATGTTACACTTGGTTATAAATTTAATATAAGAAAACAAATGAAAATATCTAATTTATTAATGGCAATTGAATGAAAAAAGTATTATGCATATAATTATAATAATTGTTGTATTAATGTGCGCATTAATTTAAAATGGGATATAAAAGGTAATTTATAATTTAAAATGCTGATTTATTGTTAAAATAGCGTGTAATGAATGAAAATGGAATAAAATTAATGTGATGAAAGAAATGGTAACATTTTCTATAAGTAATAAACTTATAAATGTAATTAAAAGTAAATAGTGACAATTATTATAAGTTACCTGTTTATTAGTTACTTGAATTGGAAGTGGAAATCAATTTTAAATAAATGTGAATAAATACTACAGTAATATGAAATGCAATACAATGTTTAGAAGTTGTTAAATTGGTCTGCAAGGCAAATTAATGGAGATAAAAGAGTGAAACAAAGGAAATTTGATTTATTGGGATTTTAAAATTTAATAATGGTGAGAAAAAAATAATAAAATGGAAATACGATAGTTAATACAAACTAAATATGGAAATTGGAGTATATTAAGGCAATGAAAGGTAAAACAAAGGTTAACTAGGTTTATAGAGTAATAATGGACTTAATAAAAAGATTGGAATTGAATCAAATTAATTTATTGGAATTAATTATAAATAACGGGAATAGAATTCATAATAAATGGATTCATTGTAACTAAATGAGATTAAATACTACGTTAATTGAAATTAAGATGAAATTGGAAATTATTAATGCACTAAGATATAAACCAATGATAATTATATCCATAAGATGATAATTGATTTAATAACGGGATTGAAAATCAAATAAATGGAATTTTGGAATTCTTATTTTAATTACTGAATTTTTGAAATTAAAATTAAACAAGGTATATTGTGGAATATTCCATAGAAAATTGATATAGAAAATTGTTTTAAAGGACTATAGATCGTTAAGAATTCCAGAGTGATAGAAATTTGTAAATTATTAAATATTGAATCGAAAAGTGATTAATTAATTTAATATTAATTAATTTAATTTACCTGAAAAATAGCCATTTTGGCCACCGACTCGGATTTCGACGAAACCAATTTCATCGGATGCGTAACAGTGAATTATTATGGGATTTCAAATTTCATAACGATCGAACTTTTCCTTTGATCGCACAGGCTCGAAACGCCTAGAAATCAATTTAATTGAAATCAATTGAAATCAATTTGAAATAAGCTGGTTTTAACGTAACTGCTTCATACGATTGAATTAGTACTTGAAACCTGTTTCGTTGATTTTTATATTATCAAAAACATCTATGTTGATATATGGGTTGATCCATTTTCGTTCCGGAGTCGAAATGGGCTTTTCGGGTCGTTTATCGTTCAATCAATCTGGTCCAATCTTTCTATTTTCGGCTATACCTATAAATAGCTCATTATAAACCCTAGGTTGGTTCTATTCTCATTTGTTTGTACTTACATTTCTTCCAACTCCTCATTCCAATGGCAGATAAATAAATTATCCGTTCAATTTCAAATCAAATTCAATTAAAAAAAAATTCAAACTCCTCAAACTATATCGAATTATAATTCCATTTGAAGCTCTCGATGAGCGCATCTTAGATTTGTCATTTGTATTCCAATTTGAACCTCAGTTTGTCCAGGAACTTAAGAACTATTCTTGGTCGTTCGTTGATCGTCGATCAACTTCGACTGATTGAAGAATCAATGATGCAGTTTTGTAGAGGGGACCAAGGGGTGTTCATCGACTTGACTGCGTGGTGCGTTGACAGTCGGATCGTCGGCTATAATTCATTTAGGGTTTTGACGAGGAGCGGCAGCTGTTGGCCTCCGTCTTCGAAATCGGCATAGGCGTTCGTCACTAGCGATGGAGGGAGGTGGGGTAAGCTCGGCCAGGTGCTTCGGTCAAGTGATGGCGGCGACGAGGCGGCGCGATCGATGCCGTAGATGGCATTGGTTTGAGTTCTTCATTCACGCGTAGGGTTCTTGGGGGAGAGTTAAACTTGTGACGTGGCATGAGTGATGTATATTTATTTTATTTTTCAACTTTAAAATGTATAATTTTATAATCCTAATAACTTTTACATACGATGTCCGATTCACGCGCGGTTTCTTGCATTGGGATCCTATTGAAATTTCAGACATTTGGACTTTGGTTAGGATGGATTTTGATTTTGGGTTTAAATTGGATTTAAATTCGATTTAAATTCAAAGGTGAGTGTTTTAGCTCACTCACAACTTCTAAAATTTCTTATGTTGGTTAAATTAATTTATGATGCAATTTGGAATTTATTTGTGGCTGTTTGGTATATTTTAAATTGTCATCCTAGTTAATTTGAATTTATTTGAATTAAACTATTATTTAATTTATTATTGAATTTAAATTGTCGGTCAAATACCTATTACTGATTATCAATTTTCTATTTATGTTTATTGATTGATTTGGATGATGATTGTGATGGATGCTTGATTTTTGATATTGGATGAATGGACATCGTATTTTATGTCGTTATAAACTTCAAGTTCACTATGGGTTGAAATGATATGTACCCAAACGATCTATAGATTAGGGAAAAATCATTACGCGTAGAAATGACAGACCTGAGAGATTTTTTGGATTTTATTATTTAATTCGGGATTGCAGTTTGAAATGATATATAACCGTAATTATTAAATTATGGATTGAAATGATAAATATCCATGCCACTTGACCCTAGGGTCGAGAATTATATACAGACACCGGATTGGTTAAATTAAATGATTTTTAAATCATTAATTTTTGAATTTAATTGAATGATATTTTGAAATATACTTGTTTATATAAATTGGATCATTATTGAAAATCAAGTCATGTTGAAATTTGAGTTGGTTAAAGGAGTTGTTAAAGAAACTAGATTTAAAATTGTAAGTTGAATTTTGAAGTATGAATTGAATTAAATGGAATTGAGTTATTGAAATTGTTTTAAAATATAACTTTGAAATATATTGGAATGCGAGTATTTTAAATTGATATTTCAAATGAGGTTTTGGAAGCGATATTGAATATTGTGTTGAGAATTTAAAATTGGAAATTTTGAAATTGGGCTTTGGATATTGAAATGGTCCAAATGTGTTGGGTTGAAATAAATAGTTTAAAATTGATATAAATTTCAGATTCATATATTTTAATATAAACTGTTTTAAAAATGTATTATTTTGAAGACCTTAATTCTTAAGAGTTTCAAACTTTTAAACTAATTAACCCATCTAAACTTATTTTAAATCTAATTAATCTAATTTAAAGCTATTAAATCTACTTTAATTATATTGAATCTATTTCAAATCTATTTAACTATCTTAACTCAATTTAACAGTATCTTTAAACCTATAATTAAACTATTTTAGAGTATTTTAACTAATTATAAATATTTTAAGTATTTATAATTATTTAAACTATTTTCTAAAATTACAGACTAAGTAAAGAAGAAGTGTTTATATTCAATTTATTGACTTGATAGAGAATATGGTTAAATGATGTTATAGCCTAAGTTGGGATTTAAAATTTATAATTTATCTGAATATGATGATATTGAAGAAAGGATTTAACCTATTTTGGGAATATGAATTTTTGAAAGAAATCACGATTTTAGAAACGATATGATTTCAAAGGTGAATATGATTTCAAAGTAAATATGATTTCAAAAGTGATATGGTTTTGAGAATATGATATTTTGATATCAATTGTGAATTGCATTTTGAAATGTAAAAGAACCATCCATTGCGTAATAAGCGATTGGGTGTTAAAGAGACCGGGATCGATATTATCGTACTCTCTTCCAATACTAAAAACTGCTTTAACAACTATGTACATGGTGGAGATTCTAGAAATGAAGTAGGATAGTTTGGTGAACGATTTCTGTATAAGGTATGACGTGACCTTCACTTCCGCGAGTCAGCATAGATGTGACTAAAACAGGAGCTATACCGGGCCAAGTGAGGTTACTCCACCGATCAGGCACATTCATTCGATACTATATTCTGATTTTGTGATTGATTCGATGGAAACCCTTGATTTTGATTTAGGAGTGTGTTCCAAGGTGGGAGATAGTAGCCGCTATGTGTTACCACCCGTCCATGAGTGCAATTGGTATATCTACCCTGGCATTGCCTTGAGTGCCGTCTTCGCATGCCCTAGCGCTCCATCTACGAGTTTGTTTTGTACATTAACTATGGGGTGCCCTTTGTGTAAATCTCTTGGGGGAGCGTATGGTACTGTATAGACTATGAGAATATATAAAATGTGTTAAGGGGGATATGGGTAATGCCTTCATGCTATTTAATACTTTACTTTATGTAGACACTATTATAATAGTGTATTGTACTACATAGTAGATAGTTTAGCAGACCCTTAGGAGATGTGAATCCCAAACATCTCTTAAGTCATTGCACTCACATTAGACACTTGATAAGAGATGTCAAACCCCGTAAACATCTCTGACGCCGTTGCACTCATATTTACCGTTGATTTAACTTACATGAGATCTTTTAGTTCTGACTCGAGTGTTTTGTCTTTTCAATTCGCTCGGATCAGCCTGAGCATTTCAGGATTTGAAGACCTTATTTATGGAGGACGAAGACGAAGATTTTTACAATTATTATTTATTTTATTATCTCACTGCATCATGTATTCTGCTGCATTATTTATTATCCTGTGGTATGTGTAACTCTTATTCTATATTGTAAGTATAATCAAATGTTTTGTAAAATAGCTTCATGAATTTTTTATTTGATTATTATAATTCATTCCGCTGCGATATTCTATTTTGTTTTTCTTTCACCTTTTTCCTTATTTACCCTAGTAACAACCCGCCTCTTTGTATGGTTTGAGTCGACCTGTTTGTCTACTTAAAGCGTCCAAAAAGACAGGTCGTTACAAAATATAAAGAGATATGTTCTAATTTATTTAGAGAAGTAAAAAGTTTATTTTTAAATTTAGTTTACATAAATAAATAGGTTAACTAATACTTCAAAATGTGATCATAAAACATTTTATCGAAAATCAACATTTTGTCGGTCAAAAGTTGTCGCAACGTCGTCGCACCTTGAATTTTCTCATATAGCAATATATATATTCAAATACTTTATGTATTACTTAATTCACTAATCAAGTTTACTTTTACTAAACAAACTTTGAAAATTCTAGAATATAATTAACCAATAGTAAGCATAAAAAGATAAAAAAAGTATAAAAGTGAAAAGTAAAGCATCAAATCAGAGAAACATAATTATTGCTTTCTTTACTTAATACTTAAGTGAAAATGACATAAAGTAATGATTTGAAATGTGATGTTAAGTGTTGAAAAAAATAAGGTACTTAAGAAGTAAGGTTGCTTTGGCAATTTGGTAAAGGGATATTTTGGTAACATACCACTCCATTTTTTTCTATAAATACCAACCATTTTCTCACCTTTTTCACACTATTTCTACCTTCTTCTTCTTCCTCCTTGAACCTCTCTTTAACGGCTTCTTCTTCTTCTTCTTTCTTTTCCTTGCTAACTTTTTCAAATCAATATCAAACAAAGTCAAAATACCACCAAACTTTGCCAAACACCTTAGAATACCATTAAAATATGGTTTAGCATTTATGAAGTGAAGAAATGAAGGAGGAAGGGGAGGATTAAGGTTGGCCAAGTCTATCAAGAAAGAGGAGCAAGTTTGTGAAGCTCCGAAGCGAGAAAAAGAGAAGAAATTGCTGCCGGAATCAAAAGGAAAGTCTATAGAAAAGATTTGGTGTAGTTAAGAAGATGTAGTGAAGTGTTGATAGTAAGAATGTTGGTAGAAAGTTAAACAATTTGGTTAATGGTGAGTACTCGTCTTTACTATTTAATCCATAAATTTATTTAAGTACAATGATTGAAAAGTTTAAATATGTTGAACGATTAAATATTTGATAACTTGGTTGCAAAATTGGTTAATTATATGATTGTTTATGTGATTCATAACTTGTTTGATAAATGATAAGAGAAATAATTAGAAATTAATCATAGTTAATTCAATGGAACTTAAATCCATATAAATATGTGTATGAGAATTATTTAGCCTCTTAATAATTTCAAAATATCTAAAAAGATTGGAAATGATATTATAGTGATATAATATTATAATATGAAATGAAAAATGAGTTTGAAATGATGAAAATATTATTTTAAATGAGTTAAAATAGTTTAAATATCGTTTAAAACAGATTTGAAGTGTTACGGACAAGTTCCGAAGCAATTCACAAATTTGGTCAAAATCGAGCTCGTCGTGTAATGGTAGTTCGCAAATTTCGACCCATAACTTCAAATTAATATAAAGAATGATTTTTAAGTCGGATGTCTTCAAAATAAAAGTTCTTTGGTCCATAGTGATAATAGTATTCTAATGAAGAAAGAAAATCAAGATTTCATCAAGTAGAATTTGAAATATGTCCAAACCTATTTTCTAAAAACATCGCGGTTTTGCAGTTCGAAATCCAAAAAGGGATTTATTTATAAATGATATTTTTAAACGATTTAAAATACAAAATAAATTTGATAAATCTATTAAAATGGTTTAAAAGATATTTGGACTGAAAAATATGAATTTTCAAATGATTAAAAGTTGTTTAAATTAAATAAAGCTTATACAGCACTTTCCACAACAATTTTATACTGCGTATTCTATAACCTTTTGAATATAAGTTTCAGCTTAACAATTTTTTCCAAAATCTTTTGTGAATGATTTTAAAGGAATAATTGATTAATTTAAAGATTATTTGGAAGTTTTAATAAGAGTTTGAATAAATGGTCAAGATGAATTGTTATACTACTTAAACAAAAAGTGAAGAATATTGAATGTAATAATAACAACTGAGTGTGCGGAAACGACTAGTATATTTGTCCCACCTGTGAGATCCAGGAAGAAAAAAAAGGTGTTTAACTCAGGTTAGGGATGCGGCAACCAGTGTCCTGAACTTACCTGGCCTATGTTTTATTTTCTTAGGCGAGGAGTGGAATAGATCGAAAGGAAAGCCAGGATGCCCTAAAAGATCATATTTAAGTTTTTCTAAAATGAAAGAAAAAAAGTGATTCTTTGAATGTTATTTAACACCTAATATTTTTTATTTGATGATTGGTATGAAGGAACTAGGATCGAATTTTGGCGATTCCTATTCGAAAAACCGAGATCGGATGTCGTCGATTCCTATCTGGAAAACCAGGATCGGATTTGGGTGATTCCTATCAGAAAACCCCTTCAAACTAATTTTCGAAACAAAACATATTGAAGACAATGATCACTGAACGCAAAGATTTTCATCATATAGGATTACTTCCCATTAGTCCCTGGAGGTGAAATTTACCATATCTAAAATATTAGTAGTGCTGTGTGATGAAAATCGTCGATTTGCAAGAATGTGATTTGAAGTTAAGAAGGAAATCTTTAATGAAGATTTAATAAATGATTTGGGAATATTTTCCCTAAGTTAAAAGTTATAGCTTGAAATTAAGAAATCTTTGATTAAGATTTAATGAATGATTTGGGAATATTTTTCCTAAGTTAAAAGTATAACTTGAATATAGGAAATCTTTGATTAAGAGTAAAAGAATGATTTGGATAGGTTTTCCTAAGTAAAAGAGAAAAAGATTTGGAATTATTACAGGATTTAAGAAAGGTTTAAATCAACCAAATGATTTGATAAATGAGACTTAATGATTCCATATGCTCTTGAAAAAAATAAAATAAATTGAAAAGAATATATCTTAGAAAGATAGTTGTTTTAAATAAAAGATGAAGTTATTGATTGATGATTGACATCCATATATAAAATTAACATCTTTTAAGGCAGTGTTTGGCTTCGAAGGAATCAGAGTCGGATTTGCGTGATTCCTATCTGAAAAACACTTTGAACCAACGTATACGTTTTGTGAAGATATGTGGAAGATGATGATTATTGAAGACCATGGATCTTCATAGCGTGAGAAGTGCTTGTTTAACATGCTCTGGATAGGTCCCATTATAAAGTTATTTCTAGCAGTGGTCTACTCGTTATGGAGATTTTTCGGATTGCAAGGACTACTCGCTAGAAGTAGGAGAGTGCCTTCGGTTTCGTTCAGTCACAGAACAAACTTGTATGGAAGAAGTCTGATATTGCATTTCTGAGACACAACATTTGACTTTTACAAACGTACATCTGCTTGGTGGCGGAGAAGGAAACTTCTCTTAGCTTAACATCCTTCTCTGAAACATATGATCTCAGAGGTTGTATACTTGTGGGAGTCAAATAGTGATCAAAGGATGGCAATGTGGCACTCAAAGTTGAACTCGTTATGATCAAAGTGTGGTTTTGTATGAAAAGCGTGGCTTTGAAGAAATTGATCGTAGCCTCGTGAGCCTTACACCCCGGTTATGATGGGATTCCATATGGTCGGATGTATGCTTGTATTTCGGATAGTAGTGATTTGGGTTTTCAGATGTTCTGATCTTTAGGTACCAGATACGTCTGGGCCTCATGGCAGGGATGCGTGAAGTCCGAGTCCATGGATGTTATTCGCAGATTGTATCCACTTTTAGCCATTTGTGTTGTTGTTTAACAGTGTTTGAGTCTTGGTCGTAAGCCGTGGATATAGATTGATCTTTCCACTAGTTTCCTATCATGACCAATACCAGTACAGATTTACGGTTTTGATTGTAGTTTCAAAATAGCTGCAATGACTTACAAACAATTCAGCTACCCCTTCTGGTATCATATACTTTGTTCGGTATATTCCATTGACCCAGTCCGGATATATTACCTTAGACTTAGTCTGGGTATTGATACCTTTTTTGAATAAGTTTATATGAAAAGTGTTTTCAAAAGAATGTCATTAAAAATAATATCAATTGTATATTGGTATAAAGTGTTTTGTTTATCATAAGGTAAAAACCCATCCGTGTTCATGTGTGGACGTGGTCTTATGAGATACCCTTCTTTTCAAAGTTTTTGATAGCATCATCATGAATTATGCATTTAAAATTTCGAGTATCTCATGCTCATTTATCAAGCTTGATCCGGGTATTTTTAATACTTGGGTCAGATCCAGTAGTTTCAAGTTTAGTCGAAGACTGTTGGAGTTTCCAGAGGAAAGCTGGAGATCTTCCTCATAGTATGGATGTATTCTATTATCCGCTGCATCTATTGTATTTTTTTGTTGTTTGTCGGCGTTTATAAGGGCAGATGTTATAACTGTCAGGGTTAAATCTAGCTTAGACTCTGATATTTTATTTTAAAGTTTTCCGTTGTAAAATTATTATTAAAATAATATATGTTATTCCATTCGTGTGAGATTGTATTCTATTTTTATTTTCTTTCTACCCTTAATGATCCGCTTATTCGTGCAATTTGAGTTGGACATGTGTTGTTTATTGTCAATTCAAAGGGTACGGAAAAACGGGCTGTTACATATATGATACCCGGATTGAATAGAGTTGATAGACAGACAACGTAGGGTGTGAGAAATATAGAAAATAGCTTAGATAGTTAAGGGATCGTCATAGCAAGGTGAAGCACTAGAGATTGGCATGATTATTTGATTGGATAGTCAACATAGATGAAATAATAGAGGGGTCGGCATAGGTAATGGTACTCCATTCAACCTGATTTGTTAATGCTCAAGGGGTTAGCATAACATTTAGGAAATGGAGGGACTGGCATATATCTATTGAGAAAAATGGATCGGCAGTGTGGTATGAAGCAAGATGGATCAACAGCGCGCAATGAAGCCAAAGGGATGGACATAACGTCCTAAGCATTATGGATCGGCATATCATAACGAAACAAGAAGGGTCGGCATGTATACCGGAGTTAGAGAAGTGTGCACAAACAAGCAAGCATGGTGTGCAAGGGGTCAGCATGTCCCTCTTAAAAGGGATCGACATCTTTCAGATGAAAATGGAACTGAACTGAAAATTAAGCCAAAGCATGAGCTCCATATATCCAATCGATGTGATATTTGAGATACCATCATACTCGAGCATGAGGAAGCAACCATAGAGATCGTTGTCCCAAATTCAACAAATGGAGAGATCAGCACTGTTCCCACTCTATTAATATTTTGGGCCTAGCTATCCTTATGGTGGGCCCATATGAATGAGGAGGTCATGTTTTCGAAGTTCCAAATAGATTGGTGGCGATCACCTTCACCTATAAATACAGGCCTAGGGGGTCATTCTAAGGATCTTTACGCTGCTGGTTAGATCTGTTGAATCATGAGTTTTGATTCATGACAAGCTTCAATGATGAGATTAGATGATCAAAGCGACAAAAAAGACAAAGCTATACACACGTGGTGAACTACAAAGGAAACTAGACTTCAAACCCAAGTACACTATAAAATCTTTATTGTTTGAGTCGTAGTTATAGTTTATAATTGTTAAAATCATTCCTCAAGTAGTTTACACACATTATATAAAAGTTTTAAATATATATACACACACACACACAAAATAGTATGCATAAGTGCTCACTGTGCAAAAAAGAACAGTTTAATCGACTGGACTGAATTCACCAGCCGACTGAATCTGTGTTCTTTGCAAAGACATGCACACGTGCACAACACTTCGATTATTCAGTCAACTAGATATTTTTGACCAGTCGACTAACTGCACACAATTGCCATATTTCATGAAGGGTTGCTTCTCTTTGCAAAGAGTAAAGATCCAATCCAAAGAGTTACAGATGCAACTCTTGATCGAAACTCTTCGTGAACAATAGCAACCTTATATACTATATATATATATATATATATATATATAGATCTAAATCCATGATTTTAATCATCCAATTTACTTCAATATATTCTATTCTTTGATCTACATTTCTTGACTATATTTCTGAATTCTAAGAGCTCTCTAATCAAAGATATATTGCTTGAATCTCAGAGTTAATTATTATATAATTCGATTCAAAGCAATATCTTCCTTTCTAATTTTCACACACATAATATATACTTGAGGATTAGATTATAGGAAGGGTGTACTATCAAAGACAAATCAATATTATCAAGAGCAGAAAGTGTCAACAACTTTATTGGAATTATAGAAGTCCAGTTAGTTTGTATCATGCGCAAAAGTTCTCTTCGGCTGCTGAGGCGAAAAAATCCTGTTCGGCTGCTCAGATGTTGAATACCTATTCCTTCGGGTTAAGTGAGGGGTTACTGAGTGAAATTCCAGAGGGAAGTCTGAGACAGGACGTACAACAGAAATTTCGAACTAGTATAAAAACTTCTGGTGTGCTTATTCTTATTTACTTTACTGGCTTTATCTGTTTCTACATTTAGATTATAATACATTCCATATTACACGATTCTAAGTGTTAGCTATATGGCATACGCACTTTCAATTGGTATCAGAGCACGGTCATATAATAACCGTTACACAGCTATTTGATATATTCTAGTAATATGGAGAACAACACAAACAACAGTTTTATAGAAGGCCAATCCACTGCACGACCACCAATATTCAATGGCATGAATTACACTTACTGCGCTACATGTATGAGAATTCATATGCAAGCAAATGGATTTGATTCATGGAATATCACACAATCTAAATATCATATACCCATAACTGAATATTCTACATGGTCAAACACACAAAAATTAAATGCTACTGCAAATGCTAAACCTATGAATATGTTGTTTTGCGCCGTGGACAAGAATGAGTTTAATCGTGTTAGCGTGTGCAATACTGCATATGAATTATGGCAAACACTGAAAATAACTCATGAACATACTAACAAGGTTAAACAAAGCAGGATATCTATGCTTAAGAATCTATTTCAAAATTTTAGAATGAAAGAAAATGAGTCCATTAATGATATGTAATCCAGATTCTAAGATATTTATCATTCATTATTAGGACTAGGAGTAAAATTTTCTGATTTTGATATAGTATCAAAAATCCTGAACTCTTTAACGGATGAATGGGAAAGAAAGGTCTTAGCTATTGAAGAAGCAAACAATCTTTCTACTATGAAACCAGAAGAGTTAATAGGAAATCTAATGTCATATGAAGTGAATTTGCAGGCAAAGAAAGCTCAAGCACAGGATAAGAAGAATCTAGCATTTCAAGCAAAAAAAAGATGATTCAGATACAGATGAAGAGGATATGACACTTAGTGTAAAAAAATTCAAAAAGGTTTTGAAATTCAAAAAGAATAATAAGTTCAGGAGTAGCAAAAGTAACTCCAACAACAATATTAAGAGTAATAACCATCATCTTCAGTCATGGAATGCTATGAATGTCTTAGGAAGAGCCATACGAAGAGAGATTGTCCATAACGTAAAAAGAACAAATGCAAGAAAGACAAATTCAGAAAGAAAGCTTTTTCAGTCACTTGGGATGAATCAGACTTATCAGATAGCGATAGTGACAGCGATTGCGACAATGAACAAGCTAATGCATGCTTCATGGCCACAAAAGACGGTGAAAGTGATTTAAGATTTGATGATTTAGTAGAAATTAATCCATAAATAATATATTTAGTAAAATGTATTAAAAAGAAGAATAAGGAATTAATAAAAAAACTGAATGGATCAAAATTAGAAGTGAGTATGCTAAAAGATGAGAAGAAAATTCTTGACGAGGAACTTGAGAATACTCAAAAATATAATTCTAATTTAACTTCCCAAATATCTATGATTACTCAAGAATTTGAAATTCAGGAAAATAAGAATGATGACCTCTTAGTAGATATTAAAGATTTAAAATCTGGCTATAGAGTTTTAGAAATAGAAAATTCTAGTCTCAAAACGAAATTAGAAAATATTTCTAAAAACATTTCTAATTTTAATAAGAGAGAATCTTTCTAAAATTATAGAAAATTCTCAATCTACCTTAAATAAATCAGGACTAGGTTATATAAAATTATTAAACCAGAATTTGGAAAAGGTTTGAATAACGTTACAAATAGGTTTAAAAAGGATATTAAATCAACAGTTTCTAAGGAAATTAAAACTATAAAATATGGATTCCTAAAACAAATAATAAGTTGATTAAGAATAAATATATTAAATCATTCATGGAAACTGTTCATGATAATGAATATTATATTTTTAAAGAGAACTCTATGTAAGAACCCGGAATTTTGGTCATTAGATTTTGAACATTTAATTCATTTTGAATGTTAAATTTGGATTTTGAATTGATTTTGAAGTAAGAAGATTTTGGTTAAATTAATATAATTAGTTAAAATATCGAGTATGGCAATTCAATTAAATTTGAATAATAATAATTAAATATTTGGTATTAGGATAATTTGTGAATCTGGATGTAAATAGTTATGAAAATAGTTTCTAAGATTTCTTTTTGGTCTTGTTTGATTTGATTTTTAATATTGAATTTTTGGATGGAATCAAAGGTCGATAAGCTGAATTTGAAATTTCTATATTTAATTTAATAATGTGATTTAATATATAGTAATGGTAAATAACCAGCTTTTGGTTCGAAGTGAATCAGAATGATTTCTAATGTGATTATAAATTCTATATGATGTATAATTAAGTTAGTAAAATTTTAGAAGTGAAATTTTAAGTGATTTCGACGATTTTGGAAATTGCTCGAATTTATTGATGAGTTAAAATAGCCTTCTGTGGCACAGTCTAGGAATTTGAAGAAACTAGTTCCATTGGATCCGTAATAGTGTATTATTATCGGATTTCAAATTTCGTAGCCTTTGGATTTACCATTTGTTCTAACGGGTGAGAAACATCGTGGAAGTTTAAATCGATAATTTATTATTTTAAATCGATTAAAAAAGCTGACTTCCACATACGATAAAATTAGCTTCCGAAACGCGTTCCATTGTGTTCGGAATGCGGGTAAAACATTATAATCGCCTGTCGGCATGCGCCGTTTGGAGATCGTGCGAAAAGTTGTTTTAAAATGGTTTTAATATTAAAATAATATTTATAAAACGTATATATGTACATGTTTATTCGGCCGAAACCCTAGAGAGTTACTTCAGCCACCGTTCGTTTATTTTAATGGCCTATACACTCCGATCTTCTACCTCAAATCTTTCCAAATCCACTCGTTTATTTCACAATCCTGCAACTAGAGAATCGTAGAACTAGTCGAGCTTTACGAAGTGGATGGTCATGATTGAGTTTAGTGAACCGATAGGGTGGCAGTTTGGGTTTTAACGCCTGGAGTTCATGCACAGGTTTTGAGGCGATGGTGGCGATTGGCGACGTCGTCTTGGCACAAGGTTCGGGGGGATGTTGGCGCACTCGTCGGTGGTCCCTGATCGATCTCGCGATGATCAAGGGGAGTGCGGCTCGATGGCATAGCGACGTAAGTTGTGGGTTCTTCTATCTGGCAGTGTTCGTGAAGAAATAGGAACGGTCGATGGTATATTATTAAATAAAGAAAAGAGAAATTTGTTTATAATTTGTAACTTAAACTTATAAATTTCATATCAAATGCATGCGAGGTCGAAATTGGGCGAAACGAGAAGAGACGGAATCACAGCAAAGCGATCTACGCGCTGCAGCAGATCCGGAGGTTATTGGAGCTCGTGGAAATTTTAGATTAAATCAAATTTTGATTTAATTTAAAATTTAAAACGCTCATCGAAATTCAAGGTGAGTTAATCTCACTTACATCTGGATATCATTCAATTTAAATAGCAAATATTCAAATGATTGTTTGGTTGATTAGATGAATGTGATAATTATTATCAAATTTGATCGATATTTTATTTGTCGTGCTAACATTTATGGACGCAGGAAAACAGGTTGGAGGTATCCAACTGGATTCCTCAGAAACAGAAATTATATTTATAATCTGTGATATATTTCATTGATATCCTGTGATAGATTGATTTGAAATTTTGTTATGTTGTGTTATGGTTGGATAATATATTTGGTATTTTAAAATATCAATAAAGTGAAATGGGTGAATAATAAATTTACGGGAATTAAATTCGAGAAATTGGGTCGAAATTTGTAAATGGTTTTGAAACTGAGATTGGAATGGAAATGAGAAACAGAAATTTATAAATTGGGTTTATAAATAAATTGGTATATTAATCGGTGGATAAATTTTGAAAGATTGATTTTCGGTGGGAAATTCAATGAGAAGGTATAAATTGTTTTAAAAATAAAGATGGAAATTTCTAAAGATGGAAAGTATTTTCCCTGGAAATTAAGTATGATTCTAAAGAAAGTTTCCAAAATATAAATTAACGGTTAAAAATGTGTTTAGGATATTTGGAGGAAATGTTACCTTTAGGTAGTTCAAGTACAAAGTAAATATTTATTTAAAGAATTTGTAGTACTCAATTATTTTAAAGGTAAAATAGTATTAAATTTTCCAAAAGGGAATTTTAATATAAATAATTGATTTAATAGTTTTATTTTAAAAATTAATTTGGTTTAAATCACTTAGAATCTCCCATATATTTTGGAGTGTGATTTTCCGGGAAATGGGAAATGTGTTTAAAAATAAAAAGGGTTTATTTTTAAAGTGTTGGGAGAAATCTACGGGACTTAAATGTAAATTTGAATTGAGATAAATCAAGCAGGATTTATAAAAAGAATTCTTTGGTTTATTCTGAAATGGAAGTGTAGTTCCTTGAAAAGCCAAGTACGTTTCAAAGCAGATTTTTAAGTAAAAATTAAAAAGTTTAAATTTGTTTTTAAAGGAATGTTTTAAGAAATTTTTATTTAAGTGGCAAAAATTTTAAAAGTGAATATTTAATAAACTAGTATAGAAGTAATTATTTTAAAGGGGTAATTAGTATTATGTTTTGAAAGAATATTTTTAATATTTATATTTTATAAAATGGATTTATTTTAAGGACAGTTTGGTTGAATTTGTATTTGAAACTAGTATAGAATTTTGTAACTCCTCTTTTAAAATTTAGTATAACTTAACCTTTATTATAAAATTAGTTTATATCTTCTAAAATAGTTTTACTTTAAATATTTTTAAATATATTTTTGAATAAAATGTTTAAGTAGCCTAATTTAAATATCTAAGGTATATTTCAAAATAAAGTGATTTAATCGTTTTAAAATCTAAAGCATTTGTAACTGGTGTTTTTAGTGGAAATAAATATATGGGAATTTATTCCATGAGAATAGCGTGGTTTTGAAAACTATTTTTAAAAAAAGGTCTGAAAAGTGGAAATATATCTTGTAAAGACATTTTAAGGATAATAAACAATTTGGGCAATTATTTATTGTTGATGGATGCTTATGGATGTTAATTGATAGTTAAATCATTGACAATCAATATTGGCTAATGCATTGATCATTTCGAAGAGACCGGGATCGGGATTTATTTCTCAAAAACCACTTCGATCTGATTTGTACGTTTTCGTGAGGAAGACGAGTTCGTAGTCGAAGGTGGAGTAGTGAAGTGCAAGGGCTAGTCGCTACTAATCCTGAGGATGGTTCCAAAATGGATGTAGTAGAAGTAGTGCCTTCGGCTTCGTTCGAACTCGGGACGGACTTGTGTGGATGAATGCTTTCGAAACATCGTCAGGTGGACGGTAGGCATTCTAAGTGAAACGTTCTAAAACGGTAGCGCTTAGCCTCAAGCCTCGTCAACCGGGAATGCCTGAAAATCAGGGGTTATGCAGCAAGGCTAAGTGGGTAGCACCCATTAGGGTGAGGTCATTCATGTCTGGATGTCCCTTTTTATTCAGCTTAGTGGTGTGGTTGCTGATCCCAACCATGTGGTGATCTTACTCGGGATTATCCAGTAAGGGGTAGTCCCGGTCTTGTATTGCAGGGGATTGGGAGTAATCCTCGGTACGGTGATCGAGGCCACGTACTGTGACAAGCGGTACCCCAGTGCCTAGTCATTAGTTGGAAATCCATTCTCCCTATGTGCCTTTACGGTTTTATTTGTATACCTATTAGCTGGAATTTAATAAATGTAAAAATTTCATCTATTTGGATAAGTATTTGTATATAGACCCTATTATAATATCAGAGGATTTCATAAGGAATGTTTTAGCTATCGTAAGGTAAAAACCCGACTTGTTTATTTGTGGCATGGTCTTACGAGATGCTTTTGATTTCAAAGGAACTTTGAAACTTTAATAATCAATTTTGGTGTATTTTTCTCATGCTGGTACTCCAAACTTACTCGGGTGTTATTTCATTATAATGCTTGGGTCAGGCCGAGTATTATATGTTCAGGATAGGATGCTGTGGAACTCAGAAGAGGAGCTGGAGTGCGAGACGTATTACCGTATTTGTTTATATCCGCTGCTGTGATTGTATGAAATTGTCAGGCTGGTAATTGTTGTTTGTTCGTGATACTCCGATGTTGTAATATATAAAACAGATATAGTTTTCACTTTGTGTAAAGAGCTGATATTATGTATTATATTTTGTTCTGCTGCGATTGTGAGATTCTGTTATTGTTTAGTTCCTTCTTTCTTCTATCTTCTTTCTTTTTCCGCAACAATCTATCTTTTCCGGCACCCGATATCGGCATGTTATATTGTAGCATATTTTATGTCGATTTTCGAGGATCGAGAAGGGCGGGTCGCCACAGTTGGTATCAGAGCTTAGGTCGGAGATAACCTTGGCTCTGGGGGGAAATTACTCATTAAACAGAGTCAATAGCTCTCTATAACGAGTTGACTATATTAATAGCTATGAGAGCGTACTTGTTAGTGAATATAAAAATTATTTTTATACTGTGTAGACTTATCGGTTGAGTGTTTATGAATTCTGGTCGGTACGGGAAGTACAACCGTATCGATGGGGGTTTCTAAACTCTTAAACAAGATAAACCGACATAGTATTGTTTTAAAGTGGGTAGGTGAAATAATTTTACCCAAATTACATTTTTATATAAAGGAAATAATTCTCTGAAATTATATTTTTTTTTGGATGTTTGAATGTTAATACTGTAATCAAATTAGAATCTAAATTTTAAAATGGTTTATAACGAAATAGAATTATCTAAGTATGGTTTAAATAAAAAGAAGTATAGCTAAAATTTGATTTAAACAAGAATTTAAATCCTGGAAATTTTGAAAAGGGTTTTAAATGTATTTAAAAAAAAGTTTGGGAATTTAAAATCTTGGAAATGTTTTACAAAGTATTGGAGGGCAATAACGGAGTATTATTTTGGGAAATATTTTTGAATGGAAATTGTTTTGAAAGGAATTTATGGTAGTAAGGAAGAACCGAACTCACTTCAGTCGCTGGAAAATAATCCTGATGATGATGGCTACAACATCAGAATTCATTTTCAAGTTTCTAAAGTGATGGATTTCTACCGTGCTGATTGGTTATGATATTTGTTTGGACTTGTTGGGTATACAAGTGGTTTTAGAAATTTCAAAAGGGAAATTTATTTTGGTAAAACCAAGTGTTTTGAAATCCGAAGATTTGATTTGATATACCAAGTGGGTATGTGTTATTTACGATTTTAAAATAGTTTTGAAATAAAACCAGGCAATTGAATTCTGGGAATTCTATTTAAAAATGATAATGTGAAAAGTTAAGATAAATTAACCATTGAACTTATTAATTGAAGTTGATTTAAATAAGAAGGGAAAATAAAATTGTTATCCTGGAATTAAAATTTAACTTGAGTAAATGGTGGTGAATAAAATATATTTAAATTTAACTCAAGATAAGTTAAATAAAAATTGAAATTGAAATCGAATTAAATTGGTTAAAGTTGAAATGTAAAATGATTATAATTGTGAGTTAAAATTATATAACGAAAATTTATACCCTTAAGCTATTAAGTGATATATATATATATATATATATATATATATATATAATTTGGAGTTGTCATTATAAGGTGAAAATGACTCAAATAAGCAATATAAGCTTTTAAATAAATAAGTTGGTGAACTTATAGATAGGAAATGAAATTGTAAACCTAAATAAAATGGTTGGTATTTATGGGAAATTCAAAATTTAAATCCTAGACGAAATGTGAAGTGAGGTAAGGCAAAGTGAAATGTAAGAGGTGAATGTAAGGATTTAACTAAGTAAGTATGGGTAGGTAAATGAGTTTAGTAGCAATTTTCATACCTTAGCAAATTTCAAGGACGAAATTTTTATAAGGGGGGAGGCATGTAACGACCCGGAATTTTGGTCGTTAGATTTTGAACATTTAATTCATTTTAAATGTTAAATGTGTATTTTGAATTGATTTTGAAGTAAGAAGATTTTGGCTAAATCAATATAATTAGTTAAAATATCGAGTATGGCAATTCAATTGAATTTGAATAATAGTAATAATTAAATATTTGGTATTAGGATAATTTGTGAATCTGGATGTAAATAGTTGTGAAAATGGTTTCTATGATTTCTTTTTGCTCTTGTTTGATTTGGTTTGTAATATTGAATTTTTATATGGAATCAAAGGTCCATAAGCCGAATTTGGAATTTCTACATTTAATTTAATAATGAGATTTAATATATAGTAATGGTAAATAGTCTGATTTTGGTTCGAAGTGAATCAGAATGACTTCTAATGTGATTATAAATTCTATATGATGTATAATTAAGTTAGTAAAATTTTAGAAGTGAAATTTTAAGTGATTTCGACGACGATTTTGGAAATCGCTCGAATTTATCGACGAGTTAAAATAGCCTTCCGGGGCACAGTCCCGGAATTTGATGAAACCTGTTCCATTGGAAACGTAATAGTGTATTATCATCGGATTTCATATTTCGTAGCGTTTGGATTTACCGTTTGTTCGTACGGGTGAGAAGCGCATTGAAGTTTAAATCGATAATTTATTATTTTAAATCGACTCAAAAAGCTAACTTCCACATACGATCAAATTAGCTACCGAAACACGTTCCACTATGTTTGGAATGCGGGTAAAACATTATAATCGCCTTTCGCCATGTGTCGTTTGGAGATCGTGTGAAAAAGTTGTTTTAAAATGGATTTAATATTAAAATAATATTTATAAAACGTATATATATACACGTTTATTCGGCCGAAACCCTAGAGGGTTTCTTCAGACGTCGTTCATTTATTTTAATGGCCTATACATTCCAATCTTCTACCTTAAATTTTTCCAAATCCACTCGTTAATTTCACAATCCTCCAACTAGAGAATCGTAAAACTAGTCGAGCTCTACGAAGTGGACGGTCATGATTGAGTTTAGTGGGGGTAGCAGTTTGGGTTCTAACGCCAGGAGTTCGTGCACAGATTTCGAGGCGGTGGTGGCAATTGGCGACGCCAGTCTTGGCACAAGGTTCGGGGGGATGTTGGCGCACTCGTCGGTGGTCCCTGATCGATCTCGCCATGATCGAGGGGAGTGCGGCTCGATGGCATAGCGGCGTGAGTTGTGGGTTCTTTGATCTGGTAGTGTTCGTAAAGAAATAGGAACGGCCGAGGGTATATTATTAAATTAAAAAAAAAGAGAAATTTGTTTATAATTTGTAATTGAAGCTTATAAATTTCATATCTAATGCATGCGAGGTCGAAATTGGGCGAAAAGAGAAGCGACGGAATCATAGCGAAGCGATGTACGCGCTGCAGCAGATCGGGAGGCTATTGGAGCTCATGGAAATTTTAGATTCAATCGAATGGTTCAATTTAATTTAAAATTTTAAATGCTCATCGAAATTCAAGATGATTTAATCTCACTCACATCTGGATACCATTTAATTTAAATAGAAAATATTCAAATGAATGTTTGGTTGGTTAGAAGAATGTGATGATTATTATCAAATTTGATCGATATTTTATTTGTCGTGCTAATATCTGTGAATGTAGGGAAACAGGTTGGAGGGATCCTACTGGATTCCTCACAAATGGAAATTATATTTATAATCTGTGATATATTTCATTGATATCCTGTGATAGATTGATTTGAAATTTTGTTATGCCGTGTTATGGTTGGATAATATAATTTGGTATTTTAAAATATCAATAAAGTGAAATGGGTGAGTAATGAATTTATGGGAAATAAATTCGGGAAATTGGGTTGAAATTTGTAAATGGTTTTGAAAATGAGATTGGAATGGAAATGAGAAATGGAAATTTATAAACTGGGTTTATAAATAAATTGGTATATTTATCGGTGGATAAATTTTGAAAGATAGATTTTCGGTGCAAAATTCTATAAGAACGTATAAATTGTTTTAAAAATAAAGATGGAAAGTGTTTTCCATGGAAATTAAGTATGATTCCAAAGAAAGCTTCGAAAATATAAATTAGCGGTTTAAAGTGTGTTTAGGGTATTTATAGGAAATGTTACTCTTAAGTATTTCAAGTACAAAGTAAATATTTATTTAAACAATTTGTAGCACTCAATTATTTTAAAGGTAAAATAGTATTAAAATTTCCAAAAGGGAATTTTAATATAAATAATTGATTTAATAATTTTATTTTAAAAAGTAATTTGGTTTAAATCACTTAGAATCTCCCCTATAATTTGGCATATTGTGGGAAGCTATCTCTTGCACCACTAGTTAATCTTCCTCATCCGAAAAATAACCGACATCGGAATTTACGTGGAAAATATCAGATAAGGAAATAGAAAGTGATATGGACAGAGATAAGGGGAAGAGGCCAATGATTCCCAAAGATAACGAAGAAAAAGAATCCGATGAATGATAGGGAAAATGGAAGTGAATTTTTTTTTTGGTAAGTTTTCTTTTATGAAAAACTATGATATGCTTGATGATGTTATGTCTGTGACGGTGTGACCAAAAGTTTGTGCTTTCATGATGTTTTTATTCGTAAAACAATGTATGTGATGTGATATGTTCGTGAATGTTCGTATGATAATGTTTATGTTCATATTTGTAATGATTCGTAATGTCTCATCCTACAAATATTCGTTAGTACTCTGTGATTATTTAATTAAGTATTCCTTTTTGTCGATGACAAAGGGGGAGAAATTTGTGTACTAACTTTTAATGCAGGAATAGAAGAGTTGCCACACATTCAGGTGGAGGAATATATAATCTAAGTTATATATTTCCATATATAAAGAATCGTCAAAATCGGTTGTCATCAATCAAAAAGGGGAAGAACGTTGAATCATGAGTTTTGATTCATGCGAAGCTTCAACGATCAATGATGAGATTGGACGATCAGAACGATAAAAAAGAGAAAATTATACACATGGTGAACTACAAAGGAAACTAAACTTCAAACCCGAATACACTATAAAAATCTTTATTGTTTGAGTCGTAGTTATAGTTTATAATTGTTAAAAACACTCCTCAAGTAGTTAACACACACTATACAAAAGTTTATATATATATATACACACACAAAATAGTGTGTACAAGTGCTCATTGTGCAAAAAAGCACAGTTCAGTCGACTGGACTGAATTCACCAGTCGACTGAATCTGTGTTCTTTGCACAGACATGAACACGTGCATACCACTTTGAATATTCAGTCAACTAGATATTTTTGACCAGTTGACTGACCGTAAGAAACTACCATATTTCTTGAAGGTTGCTTCTCTTTGTTAAGAGTAACTATCCAACTCGAAGAGTTACGGATGCAACTCTTGATTGAAACTCTTCATGAACGGTAGCGACCTTATATACTATATATATAGATCTAAATCCATGATTTTAGTCATCCAATTTACTTCAATCAACTCTATTCTCTGATGTATATTTCTTGACTATATTTCTACACTCTAAAAGCTTTCTAACCAAAGATATATTGCTTGAATCTCAGAGTTAATTATTACATACTTCGATTCAAAGCAATATCTTCCTTTCTAATCTTTAAACACACAATATGTACTTGAGGATTTGATTATAGTGCTATCAAGACAATTTAGTGTTACCAAGAACACAAAGCGTCAACAACTTTATCGAAAATTGTAGAAGTCCTGTTAGTTTGTATCAGGCGCAAAAGTCCTCTTCGGCTGCTGAGGAACAAAAGTCCTCTTCGACTGCTCAAGTGTTGTATACATGTTCTTCCGGGTTAAGTGAGAGGTTATTGAGTGAAATTCCAGAGGGTAGTCCGGGACTGGACGTAGAACGAGAAGTTCGAACCAGCATAAAAACACCTGGTGTGCTTATTCTTATTTACTTTACTACTATTATCTATTTCCGCATTTGGATTATAATACATTTTATATTACACGATCCTAAGTGTTGGCTATACGGCATATGCAAATTCAAGATAGCACTATTATTATAATCAATTTCCTTCATTATTCTCTTATTTCTTGCTGTTTCTTACTATAATCAAGATTATTGTAAAGCAATAAAGAGAATATTCAAAGTGGACGTAGGTAATCAATGCTGAACCACTATAAATCTTATTGTTCTTGGTTTATGTTGTGGCTTTCTTATTATTTTTGTTATATTATATGTTTTCATTTAGTTTCTTACTTTACTTTTATGTTTTCATTTTTGTTATAATAAATTTTAAGATTATTACAAAGCAATATATATATATAATTGAGTTAAATTACAACTTTTGTTCCAATAAATTAAACAAGAGTTTATTCGAGTTAAATATAGATATTTTTAATCGTTCAATAAAATAAACAAATATATAAGTTAAATCACTCGGTAAATTAAACAAATATATAATTAAGTTAAATAATAAATTTTAAAAAATTTATTGGAGTTAAAATATAGATCATGGTAAATATAAAAATATAGAGGTTGAAATAAAAATTTATTTATTACTAACAAAAAATTTCGGTTAAAATGTAGATAGTGTCATTAAATAGATGTGCAACATTTAGTACTGATGTAGAAGTAGATAACTGAGGGTTGAAGTCGGTATTTTGGAGAAGAAGCGTTGTTTGCTTGCCAATGCATTTTTGTGATGATTTCCAAATGAGGACATTTCTGCTAAGGATGATGGCGGTGATGGTGGGCAGAACTCAAAGGAGTACGTAGTATTTAAGTTGGTAAGATTGTTTTTATGTTATTGTTTGTATTGTTTGGATATTTTTGATGTTGAATATATACATATATACATACATACATACATACATATATATATATATATATATATATATATATGTTGTATATGTATATAAACATTTGGTTGGATATTTATGTTTGTGTGCATGTAGACATTTATGTTGGATGTATATTTTCCAATGTTTGATAGTATGGTTTGGTAACTTGTATCTTTATGACATGTTGGATAATATTTGTAATATATGAATTGGTATGACTATATACTAGATATATACGACTTTGTGACCGAGGTAAGAAATGCATCAGAAATGCTGCAAAAATATTTCAAAAACGGCTTCGGTGTGGCATCAAAAAAATCTAATTATAGCATATTAATTAGGTAGGTAAGACATCGACATGGTATTAATAAAGCATCTGCAAGTCCAATTTTATCTTCTTAATAAGGAGTCGGCAAGACATCACAAAGGCGTTAGAAAATATGCATCGATATGGCATCAGTAAGGGGAATTAGTTTGACATTGATAAGTATCCTATGGAAGATGTCTTCATGACATCAAATTTTTTATTCCGACTACCTCTATATCAATGTCCAAATAGGCATCGGTGTAACATCGGAAAAGCAGTAACCTACGCAGCGCCGATGCCTTTTCAGCGTCAGTAAATGTAATTATTTTTGTAATGAATTCAGATAAATAAAATTTATAACAACTAATTTTATCTAATGTTATTTGGTAAGATCCGCTATTTTTAAGCAGTAACATGTCCAACCCTTAATCTATAAGTATCTCCAAACTATAGAGAAAATCAAAACAACATAACATTAATTAAACTTTGTAAGACGATAGGTAATTACCACGTTGTTTTAAGATCACTGTGAATTTAGTGGTAACTATACAACTAAATGAAAGAATAATGTTACGTATGAACATTTCATGGTATAATAAACAGCATCGAAACATATGTTAAATCATAGGTTGACTAAGATGGATATATATATGATTTCACAAAAATACACACATGTTGAATAAGACCACATAAAATATTTAAAAAATAAGTATAGATAATGCACATTTAATAACAAAATCTTAAATTTCTTAGTACAATTGAAACAAATATTTTTCTTATACATTCATACATTTTTCCTAATATACAATATGAAAATTTATATTTTTACCTACGAAAAACTTCCCAATATACAGTATTATGTACTACGAATATAATGTTCATCGCTTAACCTAATTTTCTTATATAAGTTTGACAATAGAAAAAAATAATTTTATCTCTAATGCATCAAAAAAAATCACTGAAGATTTATTGGTATGTGGGTGTTATTAAGAAATAATGCCCTACAAAATAAGTTATGGAAACTGAACTACTAATTATACTAATTGACATTAAAAACTTGATGAAAGTTGAATCAAATACATAACTTGCAAATTAGAAAATATTTATAATAAACTTTGTGGTATCCTTGTATTAGCAAACCGAATAATGACCTCCTACAAAATATATTAAAAATCCAAATTCATAATCATATTAACTGAAATAGAAATCAAAAGAAAACTAATTTTGATCATAAAAATTAGGCAAATATTTATCGCAAATGTTTATCGGTAGTGTTTAAGAAAAATATCACTACAATTCACAAATAAGCCTTTATCTTTGTAACTTAAAAAATATAATGTTAAACGATTTATGTAGTGAATCATATGTACGTAGCAAGTGTTCGCACTAGTTTCAAAATTTTATCCAATATAAAAAGATGTAACTATTACGACAATTGACCAAATCATTCAATTATCGCATTTGTTATGAATCGTAATCAAACTCTATTATAAAAGTCTCCACTTACACAAACAAAATTTTATTTATTTTTTACTTTTGAAAACTACTCCACATATTTTCTTCTTTTTTCTTACATCACCGTAAATATTTGTGCATTTTCAATTTGAATCAAAAAATTCATTTGTACCTTAGAAGAGATTTGCGATTTAGTTCCTTTATGACTAATAATAGCCACCGAAGACATCTTCCAACATAAGTTAATAAATATCATATCACATAATTTAATAAAAAGTTATAGTGTTTGTGATGAATTTAATTAGAATATATATATAAATATGCCTATACAAATTGACTATTATATTTATTTTTCAAAAGTACATGCTTTGATCTATTATGTTATTGCTAAATTTCTACTAAATCTAACGAGATTGCTTATACATCATTTGTACTTAGAACTAAATGTCATACTTTAAGTGGTGAATTCTTTAACTTATTTGAAAGTATGCTTATATTAGGACAAGATGGTGATTTGATATTTGTGCAAAATATTATCGGCATGGTAGAAATTATTAAATGTTTAATTAGTGAAATGAAGATTGAAGGAAATAACTACGTTCTACATGGTCAAGTTTAGATGACTAAAATGTGTAAATTGTGATCGTTCATGTAAATGTGCTTTTAATGCAGTTATAAAATCTTAAGTAGAAAGTGTGAATATTGCATTATCATATCAGGCTGGACCTCCGTAACTTAGTTTCCTTTTGAAATATTGGAGAAAACTAGTTAACATGTAATTAGTTAACATACACATACCCGGTGCAGATTAAATAAAAGAAGCCAAATACATGAGTGTTCTGATAATTAATTAACCTTAAAATTATTCAAGTAGAAGAATATCTGAATGAAAGAAGAAACAAAAGTTGTTGCATCAGTACTCTCTATTTAAAGATATTATATCTTAAGTCTTAGTCAAAATAATGTAATAACCAATTAGACTGAAGCTAAGTAAACATGATAAAATTACCTAATTCGCAAAACCTTATCCAATTAGCAGCCCATCCCAAGAAAAAAAATATCAATCAGTAAGCCCTCATTAATTCCCACCAATGTTAATGTCTTTTCCTCCTTTTTTCTTTAAACTCCACTGATTTTAGGATTCTATTATTTGATTTGAGTAGAAAAAAGAGAATTAGGTCCGTCTGGACAAAACATGATTAAATTACCTAATTCACAGAACCTTATCTAATTAACAGCCCAGCCTAGAAAAAAATAAAAATCGGTCGGTAAGCCCTCATTAATTCCCATGAAGTTTATTGTCTTCGCCTCCCTTTTTCTTTAAATTCCATTGACTTTAAGATTTTATTATTTGATTTGAGAAGAAAAAAGAGAATTAAGTCCGTTTGGACAAAAAAGAGGAAACAAAGTTTACTTGAGAATTTTACAGTTTTATGTTTTCTAATTATTGGGTTTTCAAGTAATATAATTATTCTTATGTGTTTTTTTTCACATTTGTAGTTGTTTTGAGTAAAATTAATTTTATGTTATTTTATTTACTTATTTTTCTTGACTTTGTCCTCTTATCCACTATCTAGGCACCTTCATGTATGTCCTAGTAGAAATCTTGCATTCTATTGAAATTATGCGCTTATTAATCCCACAATTGTTGAACTTATATTTTATGACAATATTTTTTACTATTGCCTGCAAATATTAGACATATAAAACGGCAAAAATGTCAAATTTCAACTCTAGACATGCTAGATACGCCTAAGGAAAACTTCATGAACGTTTAAAACTACAAAGAACTTGTGTTTCTTGCAAGTTAGTTGCACAAACCCATGTAAGTTTTGGTTTATCAAACTTACATATTATTAAAGTGAAGTGCAAACTACTGAGTATTGATTTAATTTATTGTTATTTTAGATCAGCGGTGTTGATTACTCTGGTACGTACTCGGCAATGGGGGTTGATAATAGTTTGTAGATGAATGAATTTTGCAACAATTTTAGGATCGTTGTCAATAAGCTTAATGAAGATGAGATGGATTTTGATATGGTTGCTATTGATATTGCTTTTCTGAATGCTTTTAGGAGAATTTTGATTACGATTTTTTTCTTTTCTATCTATGTATTGATTTATACGTATGTTTAACTTACCATTATAAGAAGATAAAAGTAGGACCCTATATTGATTATGTAATGCTAAGCAATGATAATATTACAGATTGAGTTGCAAGTCGGATCCTCTTTCTACTTAAGAAATATTTTATAGGTAGTCAAGTATGAGTATATGACCTACAACATAATTTTTATAAATGCATCTTTGAGTTGTAAGGTTTTTTTTGATCTATTTTAGTATGCTATTAAATTATTGATGGATACATGCTATCCTATAATTTCCATTTGAAATCGTGCTATCAAGATTGTAAATTTTAGCAACTTCAAACTGAAACTTGAGATGATTTTTGGCAACTGCACTATTCACACTTTTTTGCTTGTGTGATAACAAGTATATTATAAAGTCAATTAATAATCATTTATAGGATCATCTTTCGAGTATTTTTCTTTTTTAAAGTGCAGAATATCGTTACCTTCTAATGACTCTGTTCATACTCCCATGGGATATGTGATCATCCAAAAATTTGAGGGCCCAATAACTGTAGTACCAATAACTGTAGCACGCTTAAGTTAGAACAAAATAATTATTATTTAAAATATTAGTTTTCTTTCATAGACAGCAAAAAACACTTGAATCTCAACTTTTCATAAGTTGATCCACAAATTAAAATAAGATATGAGCTATTATGCGCAATATTAGTTATTTTCTAGTTGTTTTATGGCACAAGTTTGAAACCAATTTTTTTTATTGCTTTCTTAAGGTTTCGGTATATTTTCGACAATAGCATCTCGCAGTTGTATTTTAACAAGGTTTTCGGTGATATTTGTGGATCCTGTTCAAAATGTTCCATTTTTCTCATGTTTGCATTTCTTATACAAGTTATTATATCAACTGTACAATCTTAGCCCATGACGAATTATAATTGTTGGCGCTTCCTAATTTCCACTTGATGTAATCAACTTATTTTTTTATTTAAATGAATGCCGAGTATTATATTTGTGCTTCTTAGATACCTATTAAATTTTGGTGATACAATATTCTATATTTACGTAGGTTTTGCATATCTTTGAGTCAATTATGACACAAATACATCGCCTTTATTATGGATTTTGAAGAGTGATAATTTCATATTTTATTGCATTAAAGACAAAATTAAATTATCTACATGGAAAATATTTATGGAAGCATTCATTAGCTTCACAAAGAACATATTTTGTCAAGACTACTATAAATAGGCATGTTAATGGTTTATTAGATGTGTGTAGGAAAAAGTTATTTTTTTTGAGTTCTACAGATTGGGATATCTTCTTAATTTCTAGACTTTCTCTCGTAATCATTTGGTGAATTAATAAAGGTTTAGTTTAGAGGAAGCTGTTTGTCATTGTTTTTCTTTAATTCTCATATGTTTTTAAAATCTAATTGTGTAGAGATGCTAGAAAAAATACTAACAGTTAGTATCAAAGCTTATTACACAAATTTTTTGAAGAGAGTTTTGGTTATGGAGGAGACAGGTGCTAAAAATTTAATGGGAGAAACTAGGGGTTGTGGAAGGCGAAGATGAAGGATTTTCTATATCTCAATGACTTCATCTACCACTGAAGAACAAAGGGAAGAAACCTACTAACGTATCTGAAGCAAAATAAAAAAAATTAGGTGGGAAGATTGCGCCTACTATCTGATGTTTTTTGAAGAATATGTTGTTTCGTAGTATTGCCAATGAAAAATCTTCTTTTGAAATTTGAATTTTTTTTGAAAGGAATCTATGCAAAGAACTCCGCAACAAACAAGGCAATTCTAATGAGAATATTGGTAAACTTAAAGCTTATGAAAGGTGGGTAAGTTGAAGAGCATCTCAATGATTTTTAAGCAATTGTGAACCAATTGGCAGCCGTAAATTACAGGGCAAGTGATAAGACAAAGGCCCTGGTGTGAACGAGTTCATTACTGGATAAGAAATGCTTGTAATTGCATTAAACAACTTAATTTTGAATGGTGTCGTTTCAACGGGATCGTTGGTTAGTAGGCTATTCAATAAGGAGATGAAGATGATAATCTAAGAAAATAAAAATATATGAAAAATGATGAAATTGAAAATCCAATTGGAAATGTGCATCTTTATAGGAGGGGTAACCAACTGAGAATAGAAAGACGATCAAATAGATCAAGCATATAAAGTTGGAGTCCGCTAGTGATGAAGATGTTGTGGTGAAGGGTACATATTCTATTAAACTGAAGATGTTGAGGTGAAGGGTATACATTCTATTAGATTTAAGATGTATGATAGAAGTGAGGTGAAATTCAAGGAAGTTAGACATGTCCTAGAAATTAAAAAGCGTCTTATTTCAGTGGATCAATTGGAAGGAAAAGGATGCAACTTTTCAACTCGAGTTGAAGTTACAAGGGTTTGGAAGGGTAATAGGGAGGTGCTGCACCCAATAAAGGGAAGCAACAATTTATACAAATTTCTTGAGAAAATGGTGAAGAATGGAGGAACTACTTAAAGTAATGTTGAAGAGACAAATTTGTATGCATTAGGATAGAGCCAGCAAATTGAAAACCATAAAGACCGCATGAAGGCCATTGTGATATTACATATAGTTCTGATTTATTGATAATATACATGTTCAATTGTGGGACATGCGTAATTAGTCTGTTTGGAGCTTAGTTATTCTGGTGACATTTGTTTCAATGGTAATATTGAGTGTTGTTTGTAGTTTGAGGTTTTAGGTGGAGCTTGAATGCCATTATGGAATATTATATCAAGGTGAAAGTATTTGAGTCTATGTGGAATTATGACACAAATAAATTTTCACTTTCATAATAGTAACCCAAGACTTTTTTGAGTATTTATCGCGTTTATTTACAAGCTCGTCTTCTTTACCGCTTTTTAGTCGCTATCTGTAATGACCCAGAATTTCACCGCTGTAATTTGAGAATATTTAATTAACTTTAAATTTTCAAATAAATTTTTTTATAAATAAAATAAAAATATCTTAAATAATAAACAATGATGGTGAAATAGTTTTCAATATTTGTTTACAAAAATGTTTAGTTCGAAGAAAAATTGAAAATGTGAACGGAATTAGTTTTTCGAATTTTCGACATTTCGTTAACTAAAAGTTGTCGAAATTGTTGTAACATTAGTGTGTACACTATGATATAACATACATTTATGTTTTGTTAGAATTTTTATAACATTTACATACACATATATGTATATATGTTTAAGTATGTAATATAAAGATGCTTATAGAAACATGAAAAGACTTAAGATGAAAATATGTCTAAATCAAGTACAAGATTGCATTTATTACATGTTGGAGTAAGGTACAAGGAGGAGACAAAGTGGTGGCCGAAATTATAGGGTGGAGGAAGGAAATGGTGAGGTGGAGCAAAGGGATGGAGGGCAAAGTACATGGGTATTTTGGTAATTTACTTTAAATTTTTTATATAAAACCAAATTTCTTAATTTCATTTTCATTTATTTATTTCCATTCATGAAAAACTTCCATCTTCTTTCTATATTCTTTTATGGCTTCCACTCTTATTTAAAAATTCTTACTTTTTTTGCTTCCAAATACTAAAAACATCTGTCTAGACCATTCTCCCTTACTACTACAATTCTTTTTCTCAAAAGCAAGCCTAGCTCCTCCAATAATACACTCAAGGTCGAGCCATAATTACTCAAGGCCGAGCCACCGCAAGCCTTAAAGGCCTCCAAAAAATCACATTTTTCCAAAGTCAAAGCATAACTCTAGGTCATATTCAGGTTCGAAGGAAGGTTCTTTGCTTTAGTCGACTTTTGGTGAGAAAAATCTCTTTCTACCTTAAGTTTAAAACTTTAAAATTTATAAAAATTTATTGCTCATAATTGGCTGAAAAATATGTTGCTGTTTAGGTAATATAATGTATACTTTGATATAAATTCCTTGCTAGATTGGTTGATATAGTGTTTCTTTGTATGGATATATCGTGATTTACATTCGAAATAGAAATTAAAGTTAAAAGGGTTAGTGATGGCTGAAAGATAGGATCTATTTGCGGTACATTATGGTGGAATATATATATATATATATATATATATATATATATATATCTGTGTGTTTGTGTGTGTTTGTGTGCGCGCGCGTTGTTTTCATGCTCTTATAGTTATGTAACATGAAAAGTTAGTATGTTGAGTTATTAAATTTCGACACCGAGACCCTCTGTTCAAAAGCTTGTTTTCTAACTTTATTTTATAGAAATGTTTTATAAAAGTTTTAAAAGTCTTATCTTTGTTTTATACACTTTATTCTAGGTTTATAAAAGTAAGTTAATTGTAAAGGACAGAGTTTTGAAAGTTATTTGAGCATAAAACAAGATTTTAAAATTTTAGGTCGTATAGCAATAATCGCAATAAATGCAGTTCGTGAAAAACGAAGTCTTTTTGAAGTTAAAGTGTTTTAACTTAAGAATATTTTTGGAAGGTATTTTCAAACAAGTTTTAAGTATTTAAAAACAATTACTTATTTATTTATTTAATGATTAATTGGTTAGATTAATTAAGGTAATTAGTGCTTAATCATTAATTAAGTAGGGTAATTAGTACTTAATTATTTTTAAGCAGGATAATTATAATTTATTAAATAATAAAAGGTTAATTATTATTTGATTTATTATTTAATAATTAATTATTTTTAATTAATATTAAATTATTTATTAATTTAAGAAAGTGTTTAATTATTAGTTAATTTTTAATCATGTTAAATTTAAGTTAAGATTTAACTTAAAACTTAATTATGTTCTAATTATTTTAAATCCAGGTTTATTTATTATTTATTTTTAATTAATAATTAAGGTTGATTCATATTTAATTGTTATTTAAAAGTTTAAATTATTTTTTAATAATTAATTAAAGATTTATTTATGGTTTAATTACCTATTTAAAAGCTAACTATTAGTTAATTATTTATTTAGGATAATTATTATTTTGTTAGTTATTTAACAGTTAATTATTGTTTAATTATTTAAAGGTCAATCGTTATTTAATAAATAATTTAAATGTTATTTAATTATTTCTAAATAAAATTTTAAAGGTTTAAAACCATTTTATTTGCAAAAATTGGATTTTTTTTTTAAGCAACTCATTTTCAAAGAGTATTTTAAATTTAAGAGATTTCTTTGTTAATCATCCTTAAGTAACTTCATTGAATATGAAACTCAATGACGTTTATTTAGCAGAATAAATCACTATTATGCTAGTCAAGTTATATTTGACATCTATTAGCAGAACCAAACACCATTCTGTTATGATATTAACTTGGACTTGTGTATAGCCTAACAAATCCCCATCTACTATTATAGTAACTTGGATATTTTCCTATATGTGATTGGTAATTATGTGTTGTTTCCTTTTACATAACTACTTTTATGTAAACACTCATATTATAACTTGGAGAGTTAAACTTGGTTAAAATAAGAACCATTGTGGTCACTAAACCTTTTTTTCAAAGACTTACGAAATCAAGTATTTCATTTTATCCCTTTGATAATGTTTTAAAGTTATTGCATTCAAAAATATTTAAAGAATAATCAGGCAATTATATTATTAACGGTGTTTGGAGTATTTTGATACTTTTTAATATGATTTGTAAATGAGAAACCTTTCATAGATGTTTTGTGAATATACTTCAATGAGATAAGTATATGGATGTTTTTAATAAAACACATTTCAAAAGAGATTTTAATAAACGAAAGAATTATTTTGAGGCTTAGTGGTTGCTATGGATAATTAAATCTTTGAATTTTGTTGTTTGTTTATTTGATAATTAAATAACCAAATATTGACCTGTTTTGACTCGGAAAGTATGATTGTACATTCGAGCACCTCGGTGAGGACTCAAACACTTATTTCATACTTCCAAAGAACCAGAATTGAGTCAGCCTAAAATTTCCGCTTAGTTTGGAGACGCTGGTATTCGAATTTATCCTAACCACTCTAAATGAATAACGTTCGTGATAAGTATGATATGAAGCTATACTATTCTTCCTGAGAGTGATTTCAAAATGGAAGAAAGTAAATTTTTGAATGCTTGTTCGATCAAGGAACAGCATGTATCGATGAATGCTAGCATTCCATCTCTGCTTGGAGGGTAGTGTTAGTATTCCAAGATGATATCTAGTAAAACAGGTAAAAATGTGACCTCACAAGCCTTACAACTCGGAGAAATGAAAAAAGCAGGGCATGTAACAGAGCCATGTGGTTAGCTATCATTAAGAGCCGTCATCCCATTCTAGATTGTCCATTTCAGTGTTGGTTTATGCACAAGCACTGTGATAGTAGAAGGCTTCGGTGTCATAGTGGTGAGGAAATCCGGCTTCTCATGTTCAAAGGGTAGGCCAGCTTTTTTGTTGCAGAGGGACAGATGCATTTGTCTCCCTTATGTACATTTTCTAGAAATGTACCATCAAAAGGTAGTCCCATACCTTGTCACAGTATGGAATCCAATCTCTAATACAAGCTATTACAATTTTGATTGTGCCCAACTATGTTGGAATGTGAGATGCAAGCATTTCATCTATTTTATATATTTATTTTGAAACCTTTGATATTATTATAATATCACTGGATTTTATAATAAAATGTTGTAGCTATCGTAAGGTAAAAACTCATCTGTGTTTATGTGCGGTATGGTCATACGAGATACTTTTTATTTTGAAAGATTTTCAAATATAGTAATCCATATGTTCTGTTTCGAGTTTTTCTCATGCTTATTTTACTAGAATGACCCGGGCGTTGTTTTTCTATAATGCTAGGGTCAACCCGAGCATATTTTTGAGATTTAGCTGGATCCTTCCGATATTGCAGGTGATGAGCTGGATTCTCCAAGACGTATTCACATAACTTATATTCTTCCGTTGTTTTCTTTTGTTTTGTTTTTGTCTCTATTTATCAACAATTATAAAGGCAGACTGTTATAAATGTCCAGGATGATAATATGTAATTTAGTCTGATGATTGTATGATAAAGATAATTTCTTTTCGTAAAGACTTGTTCATATTATATATTACTCGTCACGTATTATGAGATTCTGTTCTTTCTTCTTTCTTTCACCTCTAATGACATGTCTTTCGAAAGATCGTTAGACTATCGGATTATATAATCCTAACCCCACAATCCTTGTAGAAACAGACGACAACAATAACAAAAATGCTATAGCTTTTAAGCTACGTGTTAAGTGTGAATGTGGAAACTTATATCTTTGCTATGCGTGCACTTCATTGATTGCCTTAAAAGATATCTCTTCTTGTTACATGCTGCCAATATATATATATATATATATATATATATATATATATATATATATATATCTTATTTAGAATATCTTACAACGTAGGATTTATCAGAATCCAATATACCCATCCACTCTAATACATTGCGAACCACACCTAACACAGATTGCATGTAGCATTTTCCAATTTGCACTTATATATGCGCATCTTGATATGCTGTCAAATCAGGTCAAATGAATTGGCTACCAAATGAAAGTGAACTGATACCATCAACAGTTGCAAATGAAAAACCAAAGATATTCACTTCATTCAGCTTGGGTCAAGATATTCTGGTGGTATTATCAAAGAATCCGCCAGGATAGGTAATCAATTTTGTTAAACTTGATTCTGTCTTCTAGTAAATTTTAATGTCTTAATAAATGCTTAAAAAGTTCATGTGCTTTAAGCTAATAAATACTCAAGGTTTTCTTTTCACTCCTGTAAGTGTAAAAAATTTATTTAGACAACTGTAATGATATCATAAATTTGTGTGAAATAAATCCATGGTAACGAGAAGAATGGATCCATTGAGAGCAAGTGAAGAAATATAATTAGAAACCAATTTTCATTTGAGTGGAAAAACTTAACAAATCAAGTTGGAACTAGTGATTAAACCTAATAAACCATGTTAACTGAAAACATAACTAATACTGATTTTCCACTGGCACATGGTTTTTTCAAAACATCACTTGTTTCCAGCGAGGTTTCATACATTACCTTACTCGGTGTGAGCGAGGTTTCATATAATTAATACCTTGCTTGGTTTGTACAAAACCACGTTGAACCCAAACGTTATTTATATTATAGGAGATGTCAACATTTGAAATTTTGAAAGCTAGGATTAATTTCGTTATAAAATTGAGGGTTAAAATAAAATAATGATATATACAATTTTTTTACAAATAAACTGGTGTATAAGGCAGATTATGGGATACTAATAGAGTTAGCCAATAAATAATTGCCATTTAGGAAAAGAATATTATGTATAATGATTATTCAATAAATATATTTATTTCCTGCCATTAAGGAAATCGAGCCTGAAGCTCGTGCTTTTAAAGGCAATGGGAAAACGCATGGTATAAGATGTTACCTGGGGTGAGATGGTTTCTTATAGTTTCCTTAAACTATTGGTAGAAAATCAACAACCATTATATAGTGAGTTTTGTTTTAATTTGAGCTGAAGCGATTTATTTGATCAGGATCTAATATTGCCTATTTAGATACCAATGACACTTAAAAAAAATTCAATTATGCAGTATCACAGAAATAATAGCAGAAATAAGAGACACAGAAGATTTAATGTTGTTCGGATATGAATATCCTACGTCAACGGAGACCCAACAACTTCTTATATTTCACTAAAGAAAAGAGTACAAAAGAGTGGGAAGAATAATAGTGGATACTCTCACACACTTGCTTGTACATGTAAGATGAAATTCCTTCATTTAAATAGACTTGATAATGAAGGATTGCATGGAGATTAAGAAAATTAATCACCTGATTACCCAGATATCTTTCCAAATTGCATGATTTGATTTTAGTATAAATAGATGGTGTATTCTTCGTTTCCATATCTTTCCTTTATTCACCATGCCTAATCATTTATTTCTTCATATAGAAAATATATTGACTAATTAATTAATCGAATAATTAATTAGTTTCCTTTAAAATATCCTTCCAAATACCAGCCAAATTAATTGTTTTGAATGAATCAATTAATCAATTTCTTTCCTCTTTAACAATATTTGAATCATCCAAATTCAACATTCCACCTTGATTCAAATATAACAATCTCTCTTCATCACCTTATCATCAAGCAATCGACATATAAGTTGTTGGGTCTAGCGCCCCATGGCGCTCAAGTAATAGGTATCAAACTGATCAAGTTTGAGCAATGCTCAAGCTTGTCCTTTGGAAGTGACTTAGTTATCATACATGAAGGATTATCCAAAGTAATCACCTTCAATAATTTGATCTTGCTTCGTTCTTCCTTAAGCATAAAAAAGAAACCTCTAACATCAATGTGCTTCGTCCGTGAACTATAAGCTTGATTTTCTACAGGATGAATCACACTCTGACTGCTTGAGAACAGCTCTACTATCCGCTGCATCATTGAAAGATCATCCAACAGCTAAAGTAAGTATAATCTTCCTTTGTTGCTTCCACAATCGATATCAACTCTACTTCGGTAGTCGTTAAAGCTATGATAGATTGCAGTTTTGATATCCATGAAATCGAGCCTATGCCAAGTGTAAAAACATAGCCCGACACTGACTTCCTAGCATCTCTATCCCTAGCATAATCAGAATCGCAATATCCTCTAAGAAAGATGTCAACATCCACTCCACCATATAACAAGCCCACCATAGAAGTGCCTCGAAGATATCTAAGAATCCACTTCACAGCTTGCCAATGCTCTTTGCCTGGGTTAGACATATATCGACTCACAACACCCATTGCATGGGCTAAATCTGATCTTGTGCACACGATCGCATACATAAGACTACCAGCAGCACTAGAATAAGGTATATCAGCCATATACCTCTTGTCTTCTTCTGATGAGGGAGATAAATCTTTTGACAACTTAAAATGAGAGCCTAATGGAGTGCCTACCAGTTTAGCTTTCTCCATTCCAAATCGAGTGAGGACCTTCGATGTACTACGCTTGAGTGAGCTTTAACTCTCTCTGCTTCCTATCCCTGCTTATCTCCATACCCAATATTCTTTGTTCCTTTCCCAAATCCTTCATGTCAAACTCTCTACTGAGCTCCGTTTTCAACTCCTTAATTTTGACTATACTCTGAGATGCAATCAGCATATCATCAACATATAACAACAAATAAATCATATCACCATCACATCTCCTGAAATAAACACATTGGTCTTTGAAATTTCTGGAGTATCCTTGTGAAAGCATAAACTTATCAAACCTCTACCTTAGTCTAGGAAACTGCTTCAGTCCATATAGAGATTTGTTGAGTTTGCAAACAGAGTCCGGTCTGCTACTATCAATGAACCCTTCCGGCTGCTTTAAATAAATCTCCTCATTCATATCACCAAGCAAGAATGCAGTTTTGACATCTAGTTGCTCTAATTCCATATCATAGTGAGCAAGTAATGCCAAAAGAATATGAATAGAAGTATGCCTAACACTAGAATATGATATCTTCATTTTCTCTCCTTCCACTGCAATCTTCAAGCCAAGTCTACTCAATTCCCCAACGGAGATTAAGCTCCTCCTCAAATCAGGTACATGTCTAACATCGGTGATCGTACGAATAACACCTCAAACATCCTAATCGTCACGCTACCAACACCCACCATACGGTAAAAAGCATCATTACCCATCAGAACTTCTCCTCCATCAATTTCACGATAAGTGGAAAAGCAGTTCCTGTCAGGTGTCATATGATAGGATGCGCCAGAATTAATCAGCCATAAGTTGCTCTTCGCAGAAGAGCCAAAAGGTGTAAATCCATCGGTTTCACTCTCTGTATCTGATTTCTCTGCTATAGAAGCCGACGCTTGCTTTGGATCTTTTCTTCTACCTTCAAGCTTGGGACATTGTGCTATGAAGTGCCCTGGTTTCTTACAATAACGACAAGTCAAATTCTTAGGCCCCCTAGACTGAGACCGTGAATAATTCCATCCTCCACCTTTCTTCGACCTGCTTTGGCCTCTACCTTTCTGAACAGATAAGCCTTTGGTACCACTATCCAAGCCAGTGCTCGCCGATCTACCTCTTAATACTTCATTATGAAGACCAGCCTTTACATCAGACAGGTTAATTTTACTACGGCCATAAATCATGGGATTAACAAAAACAGTATACTCCTTAGGCAAGGAATATAAGAGGATCAAAGCTTGAGCCTCGTCGGTAATATCAACTTCCGTTGCCTTCCGGTTCATAATCAAAGTCATCAAAGCATCTACATGCTCCATGAGATCAGCTTCAGGCTTCGTCTTGAACGAATAGAGTTGTTGCTAAAAAATAATCCTATTAGTGAGAGACTTGTCTTGATATGCATCCGATAATGCAAACCATTGTTCTTTCGCCGTCTTCTTCTGAGAGAATTCTCTAAGAACTTCATCAGAAAGGCTCAACTGAATTGTTGTGAGAGCTTCATCTTCCATCTCTTCCAAATCAGCTACATCAATACCTTTCAATTTCTCAGGCGCAAAAACAACCTTGTAAGTCTTCTCCTTCTTCAGTACTGCCTCCATCGTCATCTTCCAAGTACCAAAAATATCATTTTCCATCAAAATGTGTTACTTCATAATTGGCACAAGATTTACAACAGACTTACTAGAAGTAGCCATTAATCCAAACAGGAACAATAACACCAGCTCTGATACCAAACTGTAGTGAATTTTTTTTAATTTGAGCAGAAACGATTTATTTGATCAGGGTCTAGCATTGCCTATTTAGATACCAATGACACATGAAAAAAAATTCAATTATGCATTATCGCAGAAATAGTTGCAGAAATAAGAGACACAAAAGATTTAACGTGGTTCGGATATGAATATCCTACATCCACGGAGACCAAACAACTTCTTTTATTTCACTAAAGAAAAGAGTACAAAAGAGAGGGAAGAATAATGGTGGATACTCTTACACACTTGATTGTACATATGAAGATGAAATTCCTTCATTTAAATAGACTTGATAATGAAGGGTTGCTTGGAGATTAAGAAAATCAATTTCCTGATTGCCGATATATCTTTCCAAATTGCATGATTTGATTTTAGAAAAAATAGATGGCGTTACCTTCGTTTCCATATCTTTCCTTTATTCTCCATGCCAAATCATTTATTTCTTCATACAGTAAATATATTGACTAATTAGTTGATTGACTAATCAATTAGTTTCCTTCAAAATATCCTTCCATATACCAGCCAAATTAATTGATTTGAATGAATCAATTAATCAACTTATTTCCTCTTTAACGAATATTTGAATCATCCAAATTCAACACTTTGTCGTTTTGCATGGTATTTTAATCGCAGGTTTTCATGTTGAAAAAAAATAAATAACAAAGAAGCAGAAAAGATGGTTGCATGATGTAAGGTTAAGCCTAAAATCTTTGACGTTGAAGAAATTGGAAACGGTACACCTTAGTTTTTTTACCGATGTTAAATTTTTATGCACGTAATGCATAAAAAATCGCTACCGTCTTGATTGTGTATTCATTATTCAAAAAATGTTAACTATTTGACATGTCGAATGCCATCGTTGTTATGCTTAAGGTAGAAACATTTAAGATCTTTAGACATATATGCTAATTAAAATACTTAAATTTGGACTCCTTGAAATTTAATGATTCAGGAGACACAGATTTGTCAATGGATATTAAAATCTTGAAATCCATCAGGAACCATATCAAAACTACGGATATAACCTAATTTCCAATAAGCTAATGTGAATGTACAATATCTGAATATTTTTTCGAATGTACATATAAGTGTATCTGTATCTAAAAATATCCATCTAATTTGGAATTAAGTGCATTATTTATAATTCCACGATCATTTGAAATGTACACCATAATAAATAATTTTTTGTTACATACCCATTTTAACATTATTTTTAAAGTTATTTTTCATTGGATTCCATATGAAACAGTCTTAAGACTTATAATATCTTTAACATTGTAAAACCATGTTCCGAGTCTAAATTATTTAATCTTCAATTTTAAGATTTCACATTCACCTTTCTGTTTCCTCAATTGAAGCCAAATCCTCACTGAACGTCAACGAAAACCTTTCAATTTACTAAGTTTTATGCTTGTTCTTTATTTTTTTATGTTTATTCAAATTGTAATAGTGTATGAACTAATTAATTATGCATGTGGTCAAAAATCATTACAATATTTAATAGATTGTTTGTTTACTTGAAAAATTAAAGTATTGTATATTAGTATTTATGTTCAATTGACGTTTGAACACCTCATGAACTGTGATACTATTGTTTTAGGATTTCAAGATAAAAATAAAATTCAGCTCTCGAATACCGATTCTGTTGCTATTTTTGGATATCCAGTAATATTCGCATCTCTCCAATGTAGATATTTTCGGTAACCCGATAAAATTCCATGGATGCGGACACTAACATGAAGTTTGATGTAATAACTCGTAAATTTTAACAGTTTTAATAGTATATTTAACTAGAATTTTGTGGAATTTTAAATAATAAAATTTGGAAATAAAAATTTAATATTTGGAATATGCCAAGTAAACATAGCAAATGGTAAATTTTCATCATATAATATGAATGTTTATATTTGTGTGTAAATTCTATATCAATTTAAATCAGTAAATATTTGATGATAATAAAATATTTTTCAAAGGTGAATATTTTTACACAATAAATTTCTAAATCATCTCCTGAGTGAGACGTCATCTTTCATTTTTCCAAATTTGGACTACTATTGCTTCATTTATCTTATTTCTGGCAAATTAGCTGTATTTTCGGTATCCGTTTTAAACCATTGATTTCTTCGTCCCTTTATTTTCTACCATTTAATCAAATAATAGAATTCTACGATGGAAATTTGATATTTGCTATGCGTTCATATTAACATAGCAAATGACAAATTTTCGTCGAATTATATAGTTATTCTATCGGTCCCTAGAAATTCAATTTAAATCAGTTAATAACCGTAAAATTTAAAAGTTTTCCGGAACCTAAATATGTCAACATGAGAAAACATATCTAGAATACTCTGAATCAGACTGTGAAATTCGTTTCGATAAATTCGGATAGCTCTGTTTGGATTTTTTGTATGGAATAGCAGCATTTTCAGTACCGATTATCGACTTTTGATCGGATGATCCTGTCACCGATATCTGTATACCGTTTTGATCGTCTTGTCATGCTGATCTCTGCAGTATATCTATTTTTGTACTTCGGAGTCCGATACAACGTGAAATACATGAAAAATGGTTTATTGTATCGGCATCCATTTTCGAGCCCTTGATATTTTGTGTCCACTTAAATTTCAAACGGCTAAATTAAAACAGCAGCTATAATTTATTATACTTTTCAGTTATGACTTTTGTTATTCCATTGGTTTCAATTTATATTTGTTGATTCGTTTCATTTTGGTCCGTTGATTTGCCTCCGGCCACCTCATTTCTTTGTTTTATTCTAGAAAGAGAAAATGAAACTCATACGTTTTCATTTATATATCATTTAAACCTGTTCCTCTCCTTACAGGTTGTGTACTCTTTTCATAATCTAAACTAAAGTTGCTTTCCCTTCCCCTCTTTATTCGTTCTGAATTCTTGGAAAAAAAATTGATTCGTATATATATATATATATATATATATATATAATATTGCCTGAGAACTCTGGCTTTCTTCTTCAAGCTCATCCTTTCCTTTTCTAACTTTACAACCCAGATACCAACAGGCCTCCCTCTTTCCTGCATGCTAACCAATGTCCATCACCGGCCTAACCCACATCGGCCTCAACCTCCGCCACTACCTCCACCTAAAGCCTGACAGAATGTCACCCCGTGCATGACTCCTCCTCTAACCCACAGCATCCACCTCTTGCCACCTCATCGTGAACGTAGCCAAACATCGTCCAAACCCATCTTCTCACCTATCGGCCACCAAAGGTTCGCCGATCCTTGTTCACCTGTGCCAATCGCCACCGCATCCGCCTCTTCCACTGCTACCGAACCCAGGCATCTTCCTTGAGCCTCCGCGCCTGCATGCTCCAACCTCGTCCCTTCATTATTTTATGGCCGAAGCATGCTCGGCCGCACCATCAGCCGCCTTCAACCGCCTCCACTTCATCCTCTCTTTTATGTAAGTCTACTTTCATTCGTTATATATTAGTTCATGTGAATTCATGCACTTATAAGTTAATATATACACACGCAGTTGTGAGATACAGCGTGCATTTTGTATACATATATCGATGCTTACATATTGTGCATATATTTGTTATATTTATATGTATTTTTTTGCATATAATTTTCTTCGTATATATATATATATACGCGTTTCGAATTTATATATATTTAAATAGTAGCTTATATGAAGTATACATAAACTTTGGAATTGTTACTATGTGGGTTTGCCTGTTTTGTTTATATCGATTTTATTTATTTGTATATATTTTGTCTGTTTGTATAGAAGATGTAGCAAAGTATTATATATGGTTACTTCTCTTATCTGTTTTATAATATATATATAGATTTAAACCTATACCGTGTTTCGTTTTATATATATAAAGATTTTGCAATAATACATTAAGATATACACATACATTTTATTTTATATATAGTTGTTTCGAATGAATACTTATATAAGTATGACTTGTAGTTATAAAGTTAATTTATATATATTTTTAACAGAAGCCTATAGTATAATATAACTACATGTCTATAGGTTATAATTTCTGTTCTGAAGCAAACCTGCATAGTCTAAAAGTAAATGTAAACAAAAGATATTGGTTTACTGTATACATTTGATATGTCCTTGGTTTACTATGATAAAATTTAGTATAAATATAGGTTCTTAATTGTATGTATATATAAGAATTGTAAGATGCATGTGTAAACTAGTTATGTGATACAAGCTTTGTATGTATTTATATGAAATATGTTTTGTAATATCCTAAGAGGTGTATGTATATAATATATGTTATAGTAGGTTATATATATAATGTTTTACATTAATTTATATGTAAATATATGTGAACTTAGTTTTTCATACATATATATATATATATATATTATGCGATGGTATTAAATATTGATTTGGAAATATATATATATATATATATATATATATATATATATTTAAATGCATTTAAATTGATTTTTAGAAATTTATATATTTGCTTTATTCTCATCGATTCTCATTTATCAGCCTTGATCAGGGAATTCGTGCCAAATTAGATTTGTTTTGAAATTCGTGCTTGGGTTTGTAACTCATCTCTTTCTCGTTCATCTCTATCCTCGAAAGGTGAGTAATCACTCACGATTATCGTTCTTCTATTTATTAAATTTGATTTCAATTGAAACGACAATTGAAATATGCTGCTGCTAGTTATTCACATTATTATATATATGCTATTATCTGTAACTGTTCACCTATAGGATATGACACCATATCCTATTGTTTATATTATATTGTTATTGATGATATACGCCGGTTGTTACTATTATCATATCTGTTACCACTCTGCAAGTCCCTGTTAGTATAGAATTCCTTATGGGTTGAAATGATACATATCTGAACGATCTGTAGAATAGGGGAAAGTCGTTATGGATTGAAATAATAAACCCAAGCGATTTTCATTGAATTGAATTTGGAATTGCGGGTTGAAATGGTATATACCCGTATATATTTAATCTACGGATTGAAATGACAAATATCCGTAACATTTGATCATAGTATAGAAAATTATATACAGACATCGTTGGTCTATAAGTATAAATATTTTGAAATGATTTCAATGGTTTTGGTAAAGAAATATATAGTTTTAATAAGCATTGATTTTTAAGTATTATATATAAATGTTATTTTATATATATTCAATTTAATTAAGATTAACTTAATTAACATATGATGTGTTGAAGTATTTACCAAAATTTATATTTGAAAAATATATTTTGTAATAATTTGAATAAGTTTAGGGTAGGAAGATAAATTTGAAATTGATTTGAAATTATATTTAAACAAAGATTATGTTTAATTTAAAATAGATTTGAAACTTATTGAATTAGAAGTTTAAGATATGATTTTTTTAACTTGATTTTGATTTAAAATGTCAAAGGAAATATTTAGCTTAATGTAATTTAAGGTTATTTAAATTATAATGGATTTATTAAGTGAATATTTTAACTAAATGATAATAAAGTTAAAATAGGATATATATGAAATTATTAATTTAGTTGTGAAAGTGCTATAATTTGAAATATATATATATGTGTGTTTGAAATGGAAATGATATTTTGATTTTAAAGTATAATTTTTTGAAATGTACACAGTGTTATAATGACGTTTAGTTGTTATTAGCGCATATTTCTACATTGTAGACAGTTCTACGGATCCTTAGAGGATGGGTATCCCAAATATCGTTTAAGTTAATTGTATTTCAGTTGATATTTCATTTGAGTTGGATTTATTGATCTAAGAATGTTAATCCTGACTCGAGTGTTTTTTGTTTTACTTTACTCTCGAGTCAGACTGAGTAATTCAGCATTTAAGACTCGCCTTTGGAGATTGGAGCTTCGCTTGGAGATCCAACTATCGATTCAGCTTTGCCAGTTGATTTGTTCAGAGAGGTCATCAGTTTGTATTGGCGACTTCACTGTATTTGAGATATTCTGCTGTATTTCCTTTCTAACTCTGATGTTTATATAGTAGCTTCATGAACTACTATTTATCTATTCCGCTGCATTATTATTATATTGCTCCGTGACTGTGATTCTGTGACTGATTTATTTACTGTATACGCTGAGTTTTAGTATAAATTAACAATCTGATATTTTGAGCAATTCAAGTCTGGCATGTGCAGATGCGAATGATTGAAAATATCGGGTGGGCCAGGTTTAAGGAAAAACTTAGCATATGTAGTAGATTCAATTACAGAATTATTTTTGGTCGTGCTTGAATATTTTCCTCTTCGATTCGGTTTCCTTTGGATTTTGGAACACTCCCACTTATTCTGAAATTCATTCTTGTCTCTCCCTAATTATATTCTTTTGATTCTGGAGCATCCTATAACTCTACTTCGAATGATCTCTATAAAAAACGAAGACCCCGCCAATCTTTGAATGATTTGTAAAGGGGTGAAACTCCTTTACAACAGGCATTTACTCACCGAAGATTTTATACCCTTAGTTTAGATGCCGCTATCGCTTTCTATGCTGAATTCCATTTCGCGCGATCAAATGCCGATTTGCCTTAGAATTCTGCATCGATCGTATTCCTAAAATCACAGTTGACCGGTTAAGGTCGCCCGTGATTTATGTAAGTATATCCATCTCTTTTTTTGAAAATTAATTTTCTCATCTTCGATGGAGCCTATCTTTGAATCAAAATTTTATTTGATTAGAGTTCCTCTAATTTGAAACTCTATCTTTGTTTTGAAATCCATACCTGAATCATCCTTTAAAAAAAATCGGGTTTGTTTGTGATTTAGAAATGGTTTTATACATCGAAATTATTGATAAATATGATTATATTCTATATATAAAGAGAAAATGTTTCCGATAAGGACTATATACCTTTTAAAAACTAGAATTTGAAGTTTCAAAAAGATTTGAAATTTTGAAAATTATATGTAAGAAATGGATTTAAATAAAAATGATTTATAACCGAAGGGTTTTAGTTGAAATTCGAGAGTTTGAATTCCGGTATTCTGAAAATGGTTTTTCAAATTTTGAAATATATAATAATACTATTTAAAAGTATTTTCCGAATAAGAAATGTTTCAAATGACTTCAATTGAATTTAAATGATTTCGAAGAAATTTTAAAGAAGTTTTCAGGAAAACAGAAGTCCAGAACTCACTTGAGTCGCTGGAAAATAATTTCGGTGATGAGTGCATGCATCATCGACATTGATTTTCGAGTTTCAGAGTGAGGGAGAGGTCACTTTAGTAGCTTTGATATGAGATTGATTTTGTGAAATCAATTTTGATTTCAAATTCCGAAGTATGATTTGATATTTGAAAGATATATGTATATATATTTGAAACGATTTAAAGTAAGCCCGGTGTTCAATCCTCGAGTTTCGTATTTTATTTGGTATAACCCTATCTATTGAAATTGGTTTTATGTTGGTTGCTGATTTCCAACTCTTGGATTTGAAATTTGATTTCTCCGACTGTTTTGAATGTTCGAACACTTCCAAATCAAGGTTTAATGTTTAAAGCTAGGTAATTACGAAAAGTACAATTTATTTGATAAAGTATGTAAGTTTGGTTCTGTATGTTTAAAGTATGAGGTAATATGATTTAAATAAATTTGAAACTGTTTTGTTAAGTAAATGAATAAGGGTATTTTGAATTATACTAATATGAAATGTTTTGAATAAAATTTAGTTTTGAATAATTTGCAAAAGGTAAATCGGATCTTTCAAATAGAAATAAATAGTTTAAAGGTTTGTAGACTTGGTAATCAATTTTGGGTATAGTTGATTTTGAAGGAAAATATTTGGTTTCAAAAATCGATTGGAATTTTAAACCCAGTATTTATATGACGAATTTGGAAATGAATTTGTTTGACCTAAATTATGTCGATTTGAAAACTTGGATTATTTTCTAAACCCATTATTTTGGAAGCTTTGAAACTGAAGGTATTTAATTTGGAAAAGTAATTTGGTGAAATTTCATATGATTTTGAAACTGAACTGATATTGAAACTAATAGAAAGTGAGAACCTTCTTTTATTAAACACTTGATTTGAAAGTTATCGAACTTATATAAAATTGATCTGTATAAATATGAAGCTGATTTGGAAAGGTACTCGATTTGAAAAGTGAAATCTTATATAATCAAAGTCTATACAAGTGTGATTTGATATACAATTGATTCTGGAAAGTATTCAATTTGAAATGGAATCTTATATAACGGACTTTACATAAGTATGATATTTGAAAGAGATTTGAAAAGTTACTATATGATACATATTTTTGAAGTAAAGATATGGAAAGTGCCTTCTCCTTGATATTCGCTTTGTGGCCACATTGTGGAATCATTCTATCGATATTATTCTCTCTGATTCAGTTTTTCGGATGTGATACTCGATTGTCCTTCCATGGAGTTACCCATGGTCATTTTGTTATGTTGGCGTAATCCTCAAGGTAGAGATTGCTTAAAGGGTACGGATGTTTCCTAAGTGATCCAGGCGTAACCATTGTGTATCCGCGGTCTACCGATTTTGTTGTCGTGGCGTAATCCATAAGGCATAGATTGCTTAAAGGGGATGGATGTTTCCTAGGGGATCCAAGTGTAACCATTGTGTATCCTGTGGTCCACGGGTTTTGGTTATCATGGCGAAATTCGCAAGGCAATGACTGCTTAAAGGTACTGATGTTTCCTGGGGGATCCATCCAGGCGTAACCATTGTGTATCTGCGATCCATGATTCGGTTTATTTGTTTGGATTGTACTTTCCATATCGGTTTTGAAGGTTTTTCAAGTATTTTCGTTGGGTGTTGAAACAGGTCTACTAAGTACTCGAAGAATTTTAGCTTTGCGCCTGATCAACGCATGACCAGAGTCTGCAAGAATGAGGATAAACTTGTTGAAACATCGAGTTATAAAAGTGTTTTCAAAAGAAATTTTTTTTCGATATAAAAGTACTCTACATATAAAGGTATTTTGTTATAAAAGTATTTCCAACATATAAATTTTGTATCAATATTTGAAATTGAAATTCTTAAGGTTTGAATTAATTATTCGTGCCCGATACTATTCTTTTGAATCTACCTTATCTACTCAGCTTTATTTATTCACCTATATTCTGTTTTTCGAATCTACCTTCTTTTCCTTTTTGAATATATCCTTTTAAAATATTGTTTATTTAAATACTACATGGTTTAATAGTAAATTATTAGTGTTATAAATATTTTAGAAGTTATTAATTAAATAAAAAATATTTAAGTAAATGATTGTTGATTTATTAATAATATTTGAAAGTATCTTGAGATAAATTAATAAATTTATGAATTGTGGATTAATTTTTTCAATGGATTATTTGTAAATATAACTAATGATGTAAATAATTGTTTTCAAATAGTTTGCACATGTTTATAAAGGTGTTATTTAAACATATAAATGGTATTTATAAAGGAAGTAAGAAATTTTACAAATAGGTTTGGAAAAAAATAATTAAAGTATTAAAGATAATTGAATTGCAAATGAAGTTTTCATATTTCGAGTAAAATTTATATAGTTTTAAATTAATTATTTATTTTGTCTTTCCATTTATTTTCTTTTGGTTGTTTCCATTCTCTACCTCCTTCCTTTTCGGGGACGTAAAGTTTTGAGTGGGGGTGAGTGTAACGACCCGTAAATTTTAATAGTTTTAATAATATATTTAATTGGAATTTAGTGAAATTTTAAATAATAAAATTCGGAAATAAAAATTTAATATTTTGAATACATCTAAGTAAACATAGCAAATGGTAAATTTTCATCATATAACATGAATGTTTATTTTCGTGTGTAAATTCTAAATTAATTTAAACCAGTTCATATTTGATGATGATAAAATGTTTTCCAAAGATGAATATTTTTACATAATAAATTTCTAAATCATCTCCTGAGTGAGACGTCATCTTTCGTTTTTCCAAATTTGGACTATTATTGCTTCGTTTATCTTATTTCTGGTAAATTAGCTGCATTTTCTGTATTCGTATTAAACCGTTGACTTCTCGATCCCTTCATTTTCTACCATTTAATCAAATAATAGAATTTATGATGAAAATTTGATATTTGCTATGCGTCCATCTTGACATAGCAAATGACAAATTTTCGTCGAATAATATAGATATTATATTGGTCGCTAGAAATTCAAATTAAATCAGTTAATAACAGTTGAATTTAAAAGTTTTCCAAAACCTAAATATGTCAACGTGAGAAAATTTATTTAGAACACTCTGAATCAGACTGCGAAATTCGAATGTTTCTAGCTTCGTTTGGATTTTTCCATACGGAATAGCAGCATTTTCGGTACCGATTATCGAATTTTGATCGGATGATCTATCACTGATATTTGTATACCGTTTTGATCGTCTCGTCATGCTGATCTCTGCGGTTTATTTATTTCTGTATTTTAGAGTCCTTTACGCGGTGAAATTCATGAAAAACGGTTTACCGCATCAGCATCCATTTTCGAGCTCTTGATATTTCGTGTCCACTCAAATTTCAAATGGCTAAATTAAAATAGCAGCTAGAATTTATTATATTTTTCTATTGTGACTTATGTTGTGTCATTGGTTTTAATTTATATTTATTGATTCGTTTCATTTTGGTCAGTTGATTTGCCTCTGGCCACCTCATTCCTTTGTTTTATTCTGGAAAGAGAAAATGAAGCTTACACATTTGCATTTATAAGGTATTTAAACATGTTCCTCTCCTTACAGGTTGTGTTCTCTTTCCATAAATCTACATTAAAGTTGCTCTCCCTTCCCCTATTTATTCATTCTAAATTCTTGGGAAAACAAATTGATTCGTATATATATAAAATACTAGGTTGGAACCCGTGCGTTGCACACGGGCAGTCATGTAATATTGTTGAAGTTGTGTCTCAGATCAGCAGTATCAAGTGGGGCATGCAGGCATAAAAATAACATTAACTTCGACAGGAGTTCAACATTAAAGTATTAGCGAATGCTAAGAATCTAAGGTAAATAGGAAGCATATAACCGCATGTCCAGTTGAAGATAGTAAAAAAACGGAGAAGTTATAAGTGCGAGTTCAAGTAATAGTGCATATGTTATAATAAGTTGGCGAAAGTAGATTATAAAAAAATAGGTTCAAATACAAACAGAACGAAATACAATGTAGTAGATGGAATTCGGAGAGAAGGAAGAACAAAATTACTGCAGTACATGAAGATTAGAAGGAAACTAAAAGGATACAAAATAATTATTGACTACATAAGATGGGAACAAACGCAAGGATGTAGTAAGAAGAGTGGTGCTCGTTATTGTAGTGGATTGTTAATTGGTTTTATTATCTTCCTTCTTTTGTCTCTTCAACTGAGTTAAGCCATTGGAGCCAACGTGTTCCAATCCTTCTTCGTAATCCTGGAAATGGTTATAAAAACTGAAGTTTAAACATGGTTTCATGCTTGTTGAAAAATGTACTTGTACTTCAGCATTTTTTGTTATTTGGTTTGGTCGGCATGTAGTTGATTAGTTTAAAACTGTAGTTTATGAACAGTTTTGGAATAATGGAGATGAACATATATAGCAGAAAAAAGGGTTGTGGGAAAAAATAAGAGGCAATTGTTATTGTTCATGGTAATAGGAAAAATTGGTAAAGTGAGTTGAGGTAAAATTTGACTGTGTAAATGAGCAACGTATATGTAATATAGTGGATGATTAAGTGGCTAATTTCATTTACAGGAAAAGAAATTTTATGATAGTTATGCAAAATAGAACAATGAATTGACAATATGTACATTGATAGTTATTCCTTTTCGTGAACCCTTTCTACATGCATTTTGTAGTTGTGTTGCAGAAAGTTGATTTCCTTTTTTGTACTCGTTATCTTCATCCTATAGTAGCAGAAAGCTTAGCCAGAAAAATTAGCTTATGAGCATGTGCGGTATGACGTGTCAGAATACCTGATGAACAACTTGTTTTCCTTTCCGTAATGTATCAGTGTGAGTACTTGGAGTTGTTACATCAGAAGTTATATTGGCAATAGTACTTTCAGCAGTTTGTTCTTCGGCCTGTCATAATTTGATTAATGTACGGATATGGGCATGGCAATAATTTTAGTTGATAGTTTCTGAGCGGTAAGTATAGAGTATTGGTTTAAAGTGCAGAAGTTACCTCAGTTTTTATATTGTAGGAACCTTTGTCTCTAATTTTTTTCCCAACTTTTCTGGTAGTTAGATAGATATCTCGGTTATTCATTTCATAGTTACTTGGTTTGAATTCGAAAAGGGCATCCACTCCGACAATTTTGTCAAAAATATTTTCAACTCTTTCTGCTCCATTTTCCTGATCGATTCATTTGTGGTGTTAAACAAATGAGTATTTATGGTAGTAATGTTTGAAGTTGATGAGAGCAAGTGTGCAGAAACATATAAAAGTGTAGACGACTGAACTAACCATTGTTGAGATCCTTAGTAGCTCATCAACCGGAAGCCCAATAAGTGCTTCAGCTTCGCGGTCAAAGGCAGTGATGGTTGATGACATTGAGTCATCTAAGATATCCACGTTGAGACGGTATCTAGTAGGATAGTTTGGTAAGATGTGTGATATGTTTTATAGAATTAGTAGAAGATGAAGTGTTTATACCTATTGACAGGCCCACTCATTGAGAATTCACACCTGTTGCAAATATATAGTTCTCCTTCCTTTCGAGCAACTGAGTTGCAAAGAGCACAAGATAAGTAGCTCCAAGGAGACGTTGTTCTCAGCTTCATAACAGTTGCAGTTATGATATATTTTTTGCCCTACAAATATTGGCACAAAAAATAGTTGGTTAGACAATGGTTGTTGAAGCCAAGATACGTAATATACTTCTTGAAAAAAGTTGGTAATTAATGGAGCTAAGTAATAATAGTAGGCGGAATAACTCGACAATTTGCAGTTTTTAGGTCGCTCATCAGCTGTGAAATGGTTGATTGAACATCTTCTGTTGTTCCAGTTGTATTTGCTAAACTATTATTGTTCATTAACACAATGTTGGATGGAATACCTCCTTCTGACCTATAATCATAAGTAATTAATATGAAGGGTGCAATATTTATATTCAAAGTATATGTCATATGCCGACGAATTGAGTCTTACCTCTTCAACATAAATTCTGTCTCCGGAATGTTGATGTTTAAATAGACCTTAGTTGGGAATGTAGAGTCGAAAGTTATTGAACCTGCAACAAAATTAGTTTCAGTATGTAATATAGTGAAAATGGTAAATACCTTAGTGTGGCTGCATGTGTTTTTTTATGTACAAAAGTATTCCTTGGAGGTTATAGATATATCTCCACTTATATGTGTGAATAAATATACATGTATGTGTTGTTATACAACTTATATGCTGTCTTATGTGATGGTTGTAGCGGTATGTGTGTACTGGTTGAGAAAGTTAAGATAGTGGAAGTTCTTACGTCCAAAATTAGACACAGTTGTGGAAGTAACAACAATTGATAGGGGTTTGTCAGATGTGTCCATTATCGATTCCTCCAGCAAGTCCTTTTTGTCCGACCATAGGGATAAGGTATAAGTTTTTCCACTGGAAAAAAAATACTATACTCAGTTTTAGTAGAGAAGGAAAAAAATAGTATTAAGTAAGAAACTTGTGTACCTTTGGACTTCAATCTGAATCTCTCTTTTCACGGTCTGGTTACCATCTCTTTTAGTAATTGGAATCACGGTTGATATTCCTCGCAATAAACCACACACATCTGGATAATCTTTCAATCATATTTAGTACTGAACAGGTGTTTGCAGCAAAAATTTAAAAACAACAGGATTTACGGCCAACAAACTTACCAGTGAGTTTTTCTTTTTTGTACAGCCTGGTTGGAAGTAGATCTTCTCCAATAAAGCCAAATTTGTAATGGGGAATGTCGTCAACGCTTTCAGTAATCTTTGTGACAGTAGTGTCTGCGCGTATGACGATTGTCCAATCTTCATCAATTGCTCTGTAGATTTTGTCGGAATCTTGAACATTGAATCTAGTGACATGATACACTCCATGTTCTACAAATGTGTTTTCAAAATCATGCAGGATATGCCGTCTCACCGTGGCTTGCTTCTGATTTCCCTAAGATATGAACATTGGTTTACATGCATGTAAAAGCAGTACAGCAATACAGTCGAGATTTATTATTTACAGTTTACTGTTAATGGAGGAAAATCAGTTTGTATCAAACGGTGTACAATGAAAGTGAGTCAGTACTTTCCATTAAATAAAAGTACATGCGCAGCCAATTCATGTTATTGATTGCTTGGTGTGTAACCGTGATAAAAGGTCCACTGTTGATGTTTTCTTTTTTCCTACGTCAGGTAGACTGTATTCTCCTAAAATTAATATAACTACATTTTACAGTCATGGGTTATTTTTAGTAGAATTTGTACCTAACTGTATATATGATAGTCATATATCTAGTAAAAGAAGACAGTGTTTAGTTTTATAAAAACAACCACTGGACTTTCTAACCCAAAACTAACATCTACACTTCACATCATTTTGCATCTTAAGTTATACTTGGTTGATGAAAAATATATTGTTGATGAACGCATGTAGTCAAAAGGACGTAAGAAAAGTAAGTTCTTTGCGTGAACAGTTCAGCTGAAATAATTTCTCAACGCTTCCGGGTGGGTGTGTGTGTGAAAGCAGCAATTTCAACTAAACCTATGTATAAATTTCAAACGTGGATCATACACAAAAAACGACCATAGTTATACATCACCAAACACATAATCTGCTGTCTATTACTCCAATCACGCAAGCATGTCAAATCTATGATCAACCATTTAGTTACCAATAATTTGTTAATGAAATATGTCCATACAGTAATAGTAAGTCTTGCATAGCCGTTATGAAGTAATGAATAAAAATTGAAGAGTGGCAATATAATATATAGCTAGTTAATATAATGTGTTAAATTACTTAAATTATTACAGCAATAGTGATGAAAAGTATAGCTCCATTTCGCGTCAACCGCAGTTATAAATATGTGGAAAAAAAATTACATTACTTACTGCACTGTCTAGCAACTGCAAGTTGATGGCAAACTTTTCATTTGTCTTCTGGTTTACAGAACTCCATAGCCTGCCAATTCTAACTCTGATAGTGTTCCAGTTAACTCCGTAGTGGACATCGGATAGTAGTGTAAACTCTTGATTCAGCTGCGTCATACCGTTGGGTTTGATTGGAAGTTGAAGAGAAATGCTGTCAAGTTGTATTGGTGGGTAATGAGATGTGCAGTAAAATGATGGAGTTGATGAGCATTTATAGTTGAAGTAGTAGTGAGGACGTGCTGCATGAATTTGTTGGAAATGGGAAATTGTTAGTGGAAGTGGTGGCGTATTTCCTGTTACGCTCTGTAACAGTGTACTGATTCAGCGGTTGACGTGGTAAAAGAGAACGTATAGTTTAAGACCGTTAATTTTATATGAACCGCTATGAACAGTTCAGTTTTTTTGTAAATTTCCAAAACTTGAATTTGTCCTGTTACTGAAATTTTGTCATATCAACGAACAGCTGTAGTAAATGCAGTGACAAATAAGGTACTATGTACCATATTCTACAGGCTATGATGCATACAAATTGGTAGGCCCAAATTATTATATAGCAATGCATTATATAATTCGAACAGTAGAACACTGTACCAACTATTTCAGTTGACCTTGCAGAGCATACTCATCAAGTATTGGAGAAACTTTTTCTCAGTTGGAACTATAATATAACCTATCAAGTATCATTAACCTTAAACCAAGATATCGACAACTATATAAAAATTCAACAACACTAATTTTTTTTAAAACTATAAATTTCATGTATCGTTATCTACAATTTGGAATCAATGAGTCGCATGCGTTAGCAATAAACTGCAAAATGTTTTGAATGTCCTTTGATTTTTTTTTAAATTTCTGTACGATACATACTCAGTTGCTGCTAGGTAAACATGATTTGCTTTTTTGTATTCCTACGTTTGAATTTAATGTTTACACCTTGAAAACAGTGTACAGATCAATCAAATAGGTTCAGTTGAGTTTGCTTCATCTACGTCACTGGTTATTCACGCTTTACAAAATTACCATCTGTATTCAGCAGTATTTATCGCACTGTAGTTTACATAATTCACTTCATAGATAGTCAAATATGTATAAAACATATATTTCCAAAGAAATACAGCAGATATAATAAGCAATGAAGATAAAAAATTTACTGGATAAGAACAAAAGGACAGGTATGCAGTCATTCTGATACAGACAATTTATAGTAGTATACGTGCATGATAAATACATTACAACTGTATATTACAGTTCTGATTACGGAAATTTTAATAAAGATTGGAAAGGGAAAAGAAAATGTAAATATGTGGACCATTGAAGCAGGTAGTCAGGATCGGATAGTTTCGTCACATCTCATTCCTTCGTTTATCCTTCATATTGTAGATTGGCGGATCCAAGAAGCTGAAGTAAATTCATCTTCCTGTAATAAGCATCAAAACCGAAATCAGTGAAATTTTTTAATGAACAATTAATTACATCAAATGGTCCAAAATTTGGGATTAATAATGACTCTTGCTGGCAGAAAGTGAAGGAGTGTAGAATCTTCCATGATGTTAGGTAATTAGTTATTCATGTTTTTGTTAAGGTGAATAAAGTAAAAATTGATTAGATTTAAAACAGCACGAATATTATAATGCACAATTAACAGCAATACATCAAGTTTGCAATTCAGCAGAAGGGAAGATGATACATTTACGTAAGATCATACCTCACTTATTATGTACCAGATGCATGATGTACTGAAAATGCTTCCACTATGACCATCCAAAATACAATGTGTAAGCTGAAAAAAGTGAGCACGCAGTAAAAACTACGTCAAATAATAATTTAATTATAATGCAGTAGTAATTTTGGAACAGACAGTTGATGTGCTTAAGAAAAGAGTTGATTGTAAATAGTATTTGGTTTAACTGGTCAACAAAGTAGGTAATGTCATATAGTGCAAATAAATTTTTTCAGATTCAGTAATATCAGAAAACTGAACTGATATACTCAGTGGAAATAGGAATTGCGTGGACATATATGTTACATGAAAACTTATAGTTTATCCGAAAGTAAGTGTTTTTGAGCTTCAACTCAGTGGAAATAAGAATTGACTGGACGTATATGTTACATGAGAACTTACAAAATTTGACAGTAAAATGAATGGAATAGCATGACACCAATATACTGCACAGGTTAACAGTTTGCGAGTGCATGTTCAATGTTAGTATTCGGTGCTGCGGCTGTAAAAAAAATGCAACAACATTAGTAAACCAAAATGAAATATATATATATATATATATATATATATTATTAATGTAAATTGAATTTAAAAATTGGATAATTGTTTGCGTACCTATCAAGTTTTTAAATACTTCTTTGTAGACAATATTTTGTGTATACGTTTGACAGCCTTCCTCTCTTGAACCCACAAGTATTTTCAAACCTAAGTGCGACGTTGTTCTTGAGACAGCGACATAAAGTTGACCATGTGTAAAGACTGGTCTAGGTAGGTAAATGCCAACATTTTCCAATGTTTGGCCTTGACTTTTGTTTATTGTCATAGCAAAGCATACACGAACTGGAAATTGTCTCCGTCTTAAAACAAATGGCCATTTTGTGTCGTTTGAAGTAAGCAGTATTCTAGGAATTAGTACTTTTTGACCAATATTATTTCCTGTTACAATTGATGCTTCTATCACTCTTGAAGCTAGTTGTGTGACAATCAATTTAGTACCATTACACAATCCAAGGCTTTGGTTAAGATTTCGTAGTAGCATTATTGGAACACCCACCTTTAACTGCAAATTATGATTTGGAAGGCCCGATATTTTTAGTGTATTCAGAAATTCTGGTGGGTACATAATATTTTGATCATCTGTAGTATCCGAAATTGGGCTAATTGAATCAGCACTTAGATAATTTCTGAGACTTCCACTTATTATACTAACTACGTACGAATTTATTTCCTCCACACAGTCATTAGTTGGTCCAAGTATACATCTATCTCGTAAATAATTTGTGTTCATTAAATTTTTATCCAAGTCTGGATATATGGTATTAACAATTTCTGCTATGTCATTACCAGATGTAGGTATAACAAATTCATCTGGTATTTGAATCCAAGTGGGCTCCTCATCTTCGTCTAATGAAATAGTGCGTAGGTTTCCTTCTCCTATGTTTAGAACCCACTTTGAAAATTGTGCTAGCTTCTCATCATAATCCTTGTTTGTTGTACATGTTTTTAAACGCATGTTGGTGTGGAGAGTAAAAATGGTGCATTTACTCCATAAAGAAGATTGATTTATTGCAGATCGTACAATCATTTGTCTAGTACCTTTAGGTATAACAGGAAGAGTTTGTCTAAAGTCCCCACCCAAAAGTACTGTTTTTCCACCAAAAACTTTATTTTCATTAGCAGCAGACGAATTACAGAGAATATCAGTTAAACTTTTTTCAAAAGCCTCCAACGCATTACGATGCATCATAGGTGCTTCATCCCATATTATCAAATTAGTTTTTCTAAGCAAATCTGCTAGGTAGGACTGTTTAGATATGTCACAGGTTGAATTGTCACCCAAATTTATCGGTATTTTAAATTTTGAATGTGCAGTCCTTCCTCCGGGAATAAGTAAAGAAGCAATTCCTGAAGATGCTACAGCTAAGACAATCTTACCTTCAGATCTTAAGCCACTTATAATCGTCTTCCATAGAAATGTTTTTCCTGTACCCCCACTTCCATATACAAAAAAGAATCCACCAGATCCTGTCTTTACTGCTTGTTGCACAACATCAAAAATATTTTTCTGCTCATTGTTCAATAATGGTAGCAGTTTTTCAGCTTCCTCTTTCATTAGCTCACAGTCATACCCTACCTCTTCATTGATCAAGGTATTAAATAACCCATCCTCTGAAAACATATCTACTTCAGTTGTTGGCAAGAATTCTTTCAATGATCTATTATTTCTATTCATAATTTTATCTATCTCGTTAAAAGTCTTTGATTTCACCCAACTTTTTGGTGGATCACTGCAACTTCCATTAAAAATTCTATTATGCCAAACAAAATCTTCAGACATCGTTTCCCAATGATTCTCCCAAAATTGACTCGGGCTTGCGATCTCACAAAACAACAATAACGTTGTGAACATTTCACGTAAAGATGAGGGCGATGCCCATTGACACGCCTCTGATATTGCCTCATTCCATTCATTATCATCCTCTAACAACCCATGAGCAACACATGCTTCTTTAAAGGTTTCATAGCATACTCTGTTGACTGTTCTAATATCTGCATAACAGGTAGGACCTGTCACAATATTTAACAGCATACGCATGTAAAATCTTTCCCCTGCCGTTGGATGAGCAAAATATATTCTACCTATCTTCTCACCTTTTTTTCTCATTTTCCACCTTTTTGTCCTCTTATCCCAAACCCATTCTGTAGGAAAATCAACATACGTCAACCGTCTAGCTTCAGGGAACATCTTATTAGTTTCTAACCACTCAGTGAACATAGTCTTATCCAAATTCGGTCGTCCTTGTACGTCTACTAAACTTTCCGAGTCATCAAAAAAAATGGTATGCTCCCCCAGCAAATGGAACATAAGTCTCTCAACAGATGGGGTTCGATATTGTATGTCAAACTCGAATATTCTCCAACTTGCTTTAGAAGCAGAAATATACCTACAGTCAAGGTATGTCTTCACTTCGTCTATTTCATGTACAAATGTTTGGCTATCACTGTTGTTATCCTCAATCACAACAGTTGCCCTATCATGTCCTTTATTTATATACTTAAACAAACACTTAATAGATCGAGCTCTATTGCATACCTCCACATTAACATGCGCTTGATACTTTATAACCAAGTCAACATTATGTGGTATCACCCATCGACTATCTCGACAAAAACCATTTTCAGTAGAAGAGTAACGACCATCATTCCTTCTTCTATAAATAGGAAAACCATTCTTGTCAAACGTTGTTTCGTTACAGTATTTTTTTTGGAAAGTGTTTTGAGCATGCTCCAGCAACCATGCATGGACATGAAGGGTTTTCAGGTCCACACTGTCCATGTATCATAAACTGACAAATTGAGTGATATGCCAATGGATCGGAATGAACATTTGGAATTTCTACGCTAACCATCTTGTCAACATCACCTACAGTTTTAGGTCTATCACTTCCAAGTACGAACACCAGTATGTGAGCATGTGGAAGTCCACGCTTTTGAAATTCAATGGTATATATCACTGCATATTGAAAATTAGAAACACAGTTAATAAGGAATAGAAGGTAATAATGATATATGTAGTGTCAATGAGCATAAAATGTAGAAAAATATTTACATGCTTTTACTTTTCCAAAATGTTCCTTATCCTTTATATCCTTAATTAGTTCCATAAGCTTGATTTGAAAAACACGTGAAACTATGTCTGGTCTATCTTCAGTTCTTTGGCCTGGATAGCGTTGTAAAGCATGTCCAATCTCTGACCACTTTGGGTTGCAAGTAAATGTAATGAAATAATCTGGAGAGCCTGCCCACCTACAAATTGCCATTGCATCTTGATAGTTTTGCACCATATACCTTGGACCGCCAGTAAATGATGATGGTAAAACAACTTTACGTCCAATGCATGAAGCTGATGTATCCCCAGCTGCTATTGCATCATGGAACCCACTGTAAATTTCAGATCTTAATGTTTTCTGATTATTTTTCACCCAACAAAGTCTTTCTTCCTCTATACATGTGTAAGCATCTACCACAAATTGTTGGAAAATTTTCCCTCCTAAAAGTAGTGCAGATCCATCTCCCGATCTGTACTGAAGAAGATAGGCATAGTACTCTCTCATAGTAACCAATTCCCTTTTCGTTGTTCTACTTTGCTGCGTGTGTCTGTATTCGATATTTCGATGATAACCATCTTCTCCGTGCGGAAACAAAATAGGGTATTGCATAGCCATAAAGGAAGGGTGTTTCTCGTTAATTCTTTTTAGAACTCCATTTCTCTCCTCAATGACAATATCTCTAAAACCACACGAGTTTATGTTGTCCTCATCTCTTAATGAAGCAACCTCTAACATACTCGGTAGGTTGTACTGCCTACCATCTCTATACCGCCTTTCCAATAACCTAATAAAAATCGGTTGATAATCTGTAGCGTGAAATCTATCTCTTGCCATTCGAAAGACTTGAGCCAATACATTACATTCATCGAACATTGTAATTAGATTTTTAACTATTTCTTCATCCAAATTAGTTGTAACATGAGCAGAAATTCTGTTAGACACCTCATGTGCTGTGTCATAAAAGTATAACTGTGCAAATTTTGGCGTACCATCCGTTGGTAGTAATGACCCAATCCTATGGTGATTTTGTCCATTTATTCTAAAACTGTATGGTCCACGACCATTATTAATGGAGTTGTCAATATGACCACCCATTGATGTAAAAGCAAAAATGGAGTTATATGCACGAATGTTTTCTCTAAAATGCCTACTTTTAGCTCTGCCGTTATGGTCCAACAGATGTAGCAAATATTGAGGACATTTTTTGAATAATGGAAGTTGTACCTTTCCTTTCTGACAGCATATAGAAAACACTGGATTTGTATCTGTGCTTTCTGATTTTACGCATTCCTCCAACCAAACCAACTCCCCACAATAACTACATTCACATCGCGGATGGCCAAAGTTCCATGGAATCAACATCTTCCCTGATAAAAAATCGTTGGTAAATTCGTAAAAAAAATATGGATTATTGTTTACCGAAGAAAACGAAGCAGCAAACTCACTTTTATTGAAAGTCTTGATTGTACGTAAATTTCTGAAAGATTGAAAATTTGTCAACGCTTCCGGAAAACAAATTGCAGCATAGTCAAATAAGGGAAACGTTGGACGTGGACACTGTACTGAAGTTGAAATTTTGTTTGCTGACTGATTTGTGCCTTTTCCAGTACCTTATTAGAACAGTAGGTATAAATTATATCGCACAAAATATTAACTACAAACATATACATCTGTATATATACACACTCAAAATATAATTACGTCGAATCCACGAGTTAAACTTTTGATGTCTGATATACTGATGTCTATACTGGCGGTTCAGCCGACACACTAAATTGTAGATTAGTGTAAATGTTAGTTCAAACAGTAGAATGACAAATACAACAAAATTATGGAATTAATGTGTAATACAAATTACCTCCTCTTTGGTATCTGTGCAGTAGGCAGAATAGTGTGGACGCCTCTTCAGAGTGCTGTAGGCAGAGATAGTTTTTACAGTTTTGTGGTGCAATAAATTGCCCGACAACGCTGCAATTCAGGCAGGTATTCCAAGTAGATACTGACATCTTCTTTAATCATTGAGCAGATAGCAAAAGTCGTCTCTTCGCACGTGCATGCCTCCAAATCTGACAGTTAATCATTACGAAACAAATTAGAATGATGTGTTCAAATCAAACTGCTGATATGCACTGTTTCGAATGATCCAATGTCTAAGGGGGGAAACAAATAACCGAGGGATCCACGTTAATGTCGCTGATGGATACAGAGTGTATGCATTTTTTGCAAGGATGGAATAACTATGGAGTTGAACGGCAGCATACTGAACAGCAGTTAATGATAATTGCAAAATGCGAAGACCGCTTCTTACACTGTACAACCCAATTTTGTAAGCAGAAGGTGACAACTAAAAATAAAGTTTGAACATGCAATAATTTGTAATAAATGACAGTTTAAGTCAGTGAAAATGTACAGTGATCGTTTACTGAATTTATTTCTGTTTCAAAAACGCGTACTCAAATCTATTACTGGAATCTATTATGGGAAATTTGACAAATGAACAGCACAGGAGAAACATGAAATAAATAACAAAAGAGGTTGGAACATCATACCAAAAGCTGACACGATCGCGTGTGCAACACATGTTGTCCGAATTTCTTTACCATATCTTTACCTGCGCATAAAATAGACGTTAGCTGTACGTCAAATAGATGGTGTGCGCACACAGGCTGAATTGTTAGAGAAGCCAAGTTTTTCTTAATCGTAGGAACCGTCATCCTATACACATTTGGTAAAATATGCATAAGCCTACAGGTAAAATATGCATAATGCCTACAGGTACGTGTGTGAATACAACCGATTTACATGCATATGTATTTGTTAGTCAAACAGATGATTTACTGTTTTGATGAGTACTATTCTTTGAATGTGTATAGTCATAATTATTAGCTTTGATACTTTTTATCCACCCCTGCAGTAATGAGTGTTCTTCTAATGATCATGATGTCAATTACAACTGAATATGGTTTCACAGCAGAAGTGATTTGGTATGTTTATTCCTTGCAACATCAATAAAATATTCATACCAGAACAGAATTCATAACAATCCTACAGGTAAAATATGCATAATGCCAACAGGTACGTGTGTGAATACAACCGATTTACATGCATATGTACTTGTTAATCAAACAGATGATTTACTGTTTTGATGAGTACTATTCTTTGAATGTGTATAGTCATAATTATCAGCTTTGATACTTTTTATCCGCCCCTGTAATAATGAGTGTTCTCCTAATGATCATGTTGTCAACTGCTACTGAATATGGTTTCATAGCAGAAGTGATTTGGTATGTTTACTCCTTGCAACATCAATAAAATATTCATACCAGAACAGAATTCATAACAATCCTACAGGTAAAATATGCATAATGCCAACGGGTACGTGTGTGAATACAATTGATTTACATGCATATGTACTTGTTAATCAAACAGATGATTTACTGTTTTGATGAGTACTATTCTTTGAATGTGTATAGTCATAATTATCAGCTTTGATAGTTTTATCCACCCCTGTAATAATGAGTGTTCTCCTAATGATCATGTTGTCAACTGCAACTGAATATGGCTTCATAGCAGAGGTGATTTGATATGTTTACTCCTTGCAACATCAATAAAATATTCATACCAGAACAGAATTCATAACAATTTGGTCCTGTCATAAAGTGTGCCATATTTTTTTTACGGATCTACGGCGATTGAACTGAAACCTAAGGTGACCGACTCACTAAATAATATTCATTGAACACTACTAATACATGTATCTTGGCTTGTGTAACAGAAATAGCATTGGTAACAAAATCAAATATTAGCAGATCCTTTGATATTATGGCTAGCTAGTACTCCGTAACCTACAGCTGATAATTGTGGTCTAACAAATGTGAAAATGTAGAGTCAGATAACTATGAAAGTTATTTCTTAAATTGTTGCAATAACATTGGGTCTGAAAGTTATTTCTTAATAGTGTTGTGCTTCAAAGTTTAAGTAATAGATTGGAGTGTTAAAATAATATGAAATGAACTAAAAGTTTGTTTTACAGTCCAATTTGCTTTGCTAACAACATGAGGAGCTCAAACATAACTCTTACAATATGTTATGCATCAAGGGGAAGTTATCCTATTACATACATAGAACTTTAAAGTCGCACATAATATATAAACCGAAAGCAGAGAAAAGTTATTGGTAAACTAAGTTTAAGAGATTGTTTGGAAATAACTTGCCTTATTATTTTTCTTCTAAAAATCAGATAGGATAAGCAATTGTTAAGTGCTGTACATTAATGAAAAAGTTAAGAAAATACTTGTGTAAACATAACTTGAACTTGTAGTAAAATTTAGTTGTAGAAAGTGAAATAAACAGGAGGTAAATAATAAGTAGCTAATGAGCATACTTAACTACCTGTACTTAGTTGCCAAAACCGCGTTTATTGCTTGTAAACATAGGAGTATACCTTGCTCGGTACAAATACTGATTACTACTATCTACCCAATTTTTACATTATGATAAAAAGCAAAGGTTTTACTTCTTCTAATTATACTACATTAAAAAAGTGTAACTGTTTCTCCTCGCTGTGTAAAGATATGAGTCAAACTAAAACAAAATTATATGAGTTAATGTTGAGGCGTGTACCTTAAAAACGTGTTAATGGTAGGAATGAGCATCTCAAAACTAAGCTGCTTAACAACATCAGACTCTATTTTTAAAACCTAAAGTATATACTCTAACAAAAGTTTAGTGGTAACTGATAGTTATAAAAATACAAAATCAAATATTAGCAGATCCTTTGATATTATGGCTAGCTAGTACTCCGTAACCTACGGCTGATAATTGTGGTCTAACAAATGTGAAAATGTAGAGTCGGATAAGTATGAAAGTTATTTCTTAAACTGTTGCATAAAACATTGGTGTCTGAAAGTTATTTCTTAATAGTGTTGTGCTTTAAAGTTTAAGTAATAGATTGGAGTGTTAAAATAATATGAAATGAACTAAAATTTTGTTTTAACAGTCCAATTTGCTTTGCTAACAACATGAGGAGCTCAAACATAACTCTTAAAATATGTTATGCAGCAAGGTGAAGTTATTCTATTACATACATAGAACTTTAAAGTCGCACATAATATATAAACCGAAAGCAGAGAAAAGTTATTGGTAAACTAAGTTTAAGAGATTGTTTCGAAATAACTTGCCTTATTATTTTTCTACTAAAAATCAGATAGGATAAGCAATTGTTAAGTGCTGTAAATTAATGAAAAAGTTAAGAAAATACTTGTGTAAACATAACTTGAACTTGTAGTCAAATTTAGTTGTAGAAAGTGAAATAAATAGGAGGTAAATAATAAGTAGCTAATGAGCATACTTAACTACCTGTACTTAGTTGCGAAAACCGTGTTTATTGCTTGTAAACATAGAAAGTATACCTTGGTCGGTACAAATACTGATTACTACTGTCCACCCAAATTTTACATTATGATAAAAAGCAAAGGTTTTACTTCTTCTAATTCTACTATACTAAAAAATTATAACTGTTTCTCCTTGCTGTGTAAAGATATGAGTCAAACTAAAACAAAATTATATGAGTTAATATTGAGGCGTGTACCTTAAAAACGTGTTAATGGTAGGAATGAGCAGCTCAAAACTAAGCTGCTTAACAACATCAGACTCCATTTTTAAAACCTAAAGTAAATATGTAAACAAAGTTTAGTGGTAACTGATACTTATAAAAATACAACCTAACATCACACAAAAACTGCACTGAACGACAACTGCAGTGAACAAAAGCTGAAGTGAACAAATGAAATAATTTCTGTATTCCGCACATGAAGATCATTAGCGTTGGACAAATTAATGGCAAACAATTCGAAGATAGAAAAGCAATTAAATAAACATATTTCCGAAATTCAACAATATTTTACCGCAATTGTATTTAGACGTAGCGGACGGCGGAGGCGTCAGTATTCCGCGCCGTTAACCAAGCATGAAACCGATTTTGGGTGGTTGCTGAAAATTAAATCCATCGTCGTTGGGTACGGCGAAGAAGCACGGAAGTGGAGGGAAGCGAAGGGAACGCAGCGGAGGAAGCGGGGGAAGGAGGACGATTCGGTAGATTGAAGGGTTGTTTAAGGTTTAGGGGTTTTAGTCCAGAGCGGTTGGTCGCAAGCGGGGGATGACGGGTACGTGGGGCGTTGGATGTGGAAGAATAGGGGGGAGGAATGGTTATTTGAGAAAATGGAGTCGTCTTTGAATTGGGGATTATTCCAGAAAATGGAAGAGGAGTTCGGGAAGTGGGTAAATCAGTGGAGACGTGTGGGGAGAAGTGGGTTTGTTTTTTGTTTTTAGTTTTGTTGAGATATTATTACGCAAGGAAAAGCAGAAATGAAAGGGGAGTAAAGAAATTTGAAAAGCTGAGCGATGGGAAGGCCAGGTAAGCAGATTTAGTGTTGCGCTTTTAAGTTTAAGTAATAGATTGCCTGAGAACTCTAGCTTTCTTCTTCATGCTCATCCTTTCCTTTTCTAACTTTACAACCCAGGTTCCAACAGGCCTCCCTCTTTCCCACATGCAAACCCGTGCTTATCACCAGCCTACCCAACATCGGCCTCAACCCCCGCCACTGCCTCCACCTGAAGCCAAACAGCGTGTCACCCTACGCACGACTCCTCCCCTAGCCTACGACTTCCCCTCCGGCCACCCATCGTGAGCACAACCGAGCATCGTCGAAACCCATCTTCTCACCTACCGGCCACCAAAGCATCGCCGACCCCTGTTCACCTGTGCCGATCGCCACCGCAACCGCCTATTCCCGAGCCTCCTTAACCCAGGCATCTGCCTTAAGCCTCCATGCCTGCATGCTCCGACCTCGTCTCTTCATTATTTTATGGCTAAAGCATGCTCGACCACAACATCAGCCGCCTTCAACCGCCTCCACTTTATCCTCTCTTTTATGTAAGTCTACTTTCGTTTGTTATATATTAGTTCGCATGAATTCATGCACTTATAAGTTAATACACACACACGTGTTGTTGTGAGATATATTGTGCACTTTGTGTGTGTGTGTGTGTGTGTGTGTGTGTGTGTGTGTGTGTGTATCGATGCTTACATATTGCGCATATATTTGTTATATTTATGTGTATTTTTTTACGCATAAATGTTTTCACACACACACATATATATATGCGTTTCGAATTTATATATATTTAAATAGTAGCTTATATGAAGTATACATAAATTATGGAATTGTTACTATGTATGTTTGCTTGTTTTGTTTATATCGATTATTATGGAATTGTTACTATGTATGTTTGCCTGTTTTGTTTATATCGATTATTATGGAATTGTTACTATGTATGTTTGCATGTTTTGTTTATATCGATTTTATTTATTTGTATATATATTTGTCAGTTTGTATAGAAATGCAGCAAAGTATTATATATGGTTTCTTCTCTTATCTTTTTATACTATACATGTATATATGTATTTAAACCTATATCGTGTTTCATTTTGTATATATAAAGATTTTGCAGTAATATGTTAAAATATACACATACATTTTATTTTATATATAGTTGTTTCCAATAAATTTTATATAAGTATTAATTGTAGTTATAAAGTCAATTTATATATATTTTAACCGAAGCCTATACTTATATTTTCTGTTCTGAAGCAAACCTGCCTAGTTTAAAAGTAAATGTGTACAAAAGATATTGGTTTACTGTATACATTAGATATGTCCTTGGTTTACTGTGATAAAATTTAGTATAAATATAGGTTTTTAATTGTATGTCTATATAATAATTGTAAGATGTATGTATAAACTAATTATGTGATACGAGCTTTGTACGTATTTATATGAAATATGTTTTTTAACATCCTGAAAGGTGTATGTATATAATATATGTTATAGTAGATTATATATATAATGTTTTACATTAATTTATATGTAAATATATGTGAACTTAGTTTTTCATATATATATATATATATATATATATATTACGCGATGGTATTAAATATTGATTTGGAAATATATATATTTTTAATATACATTTAAATTGATTTTTAGAAATTTATATATTTGTCTTATTCTCATCGATTCTCATTTATCAGCCTTGATCGGGGAATTCATGCCAAATTAGCTTTGCTTTGAAATTCGTGCTTGGGTTCGTAACTCATATCTTTCTTGTTCATCTCTAGCCTCAAAAGGTGAGTAATCACTTACGATCAACGTTCTTGTATTTATTAAATTTGATTTCAATTGAAACGACAATTGAAATATGCTGCTACTAGTATTCACATTGTTATATATATTCTATTATCTGTAATTGTTCACTTGTGAGACATGACACAATATCCTTTTGTTTATATTATATTGTTATTGATGATATATGCCTATTGTTACTATTATCATATCTATTACTACTCTGCACGTTCCCCGTTAGTATAAAATTCCTTATGGGTTGAAATGATACATACCCGAACGATCTGTAGAATAGAGGAAATCATTATGGGTTGAAATGATAAACCCAAGCGATTTTCATTGAATTGAATTTGGGATTGCGGGTTGAAATGATATATACCTGTATATATTTAAACTACGGATTGAAATGATAAATATCCGTAACATTTGACCATAGTATATAAAATTATATACAGACACCAGTTTTCTATAAATATAAATATTTTGAAATGATTTCTATGGTTTTGGTATAGAAATATATTATTTTAATAAGTATTGATTTTTAAGTATTATATATAAATGTTATTTTATATATATTCAATTTAATTAAGATTGATTTAATTAACATATGATGTGTTTAAGTATTTATCAAAATTCATATTTCAAAAATAGATTTTGTAATAATTTGAATAAGTAAAGGGTGGGAAGATAAATTTGAAATTGATTCAAAATTATAATTAAACAAAGATTATATTTAATTTAAAATCGATTTGAAACTTATTGAATTTGAGGTTTAAGATATGATTTTTTTAACTTGATATTGATTTAAAGTGATGGATATTTCAAGTTTTAAATCAATCGAAAGAAATATTTAGCTTAATGTAATTTAAGGTTATTTAAATGATAATGGATTTATTAAGTGAATATTTCAACTAAATAATAATAAAGTTAAAATAGGATGTATATGAAATTATCAATTTGGTTGTGAAAGTGCTATAATTTGAAATATATATATATATATATATATATATATATGTTTGAAATCAAAATGATATTTTGATTTTGAAGTATAAAATATTTTGAAATGTCCATGGTGTTATACTGACGTTTAGTTGTTCTTAGCGCATATTTCTACATTGTAGATAGTTCTACGGATCCTTAGAGGATGGGTATCCCAAACATCCTTTAAGTTAATTGTATTTCAGTTGATATTTCACTTGAGTTGGATTTATTGATATAAGAATGTTAATCCTGACTCGAGTGTCTTGTGTTTTTGCTTTACGCTCGAGTTAGACTGAGTAACTCAGCATTTGAGACTCATCTTTGGAGTTTGGAGCTTGGCTTGGAGATCAAACTATCGATTCAGCTTTCAGCTGAGCCAGTTGATTTGTTCAGAGAGGTCATCAGTTTGTATTGGAGACTTCATTGTATTTGAGATATTCTGCTGTATTTTCTTCCTAGCTCTGATGTTTATATAGTAGCTTCATGAACTACTATTTATCTATTCCGCTGCATTAATATTATATTACTCTGTGTCTGTGATTCTGCGACTAATTTATTTACTGTGTATGCTAAGTTTTGCCAAATATAAATTAACAATCTGATATTTTGAGCAATTCAAGTCCGGCATGTGCGGATGCGAATGGTTGAAAATATCAAGTGGCTACATTTGATGTATTCACAGATATTGGATGAGGATTTTAATTTTCAGATGTGGATATAGATTCAATTACTTCTACATCCGTCGACATTGACAACTCTATTATAACATTGATATTTCCTTGCGGAATGTTTATTAATCTTCTGTTGACTAAATTTAGTATTACCTCCATAATATTAAGCTATTGGCCCAATAACAGGACGCTAATTTAATCAACGCCCTGTTGTGGGCATCGGCTTAACCAACACCCAGATTAAATCTGGGCTTAGGCAATAGGCATTGATTTACTCGACGCCCGAGGCTGAAGGTGTATAAACACTGGGTCCAGCGCTTGTAACCGCACAATTTACCCTCTTTATTGGACTGATTTAATCAGTTTCCATTATTAACCACAGATTTAATTAGTGTTCAGCATTGGGAGTTGATTAAATCAACGTCTAGAATACTTTAGATTTCTAAATTGGCCCTTGAATATTAAGATGAATATTCAGCTTAATGCTCACCGTTGGAGTTGCAAAAAATTGAAATATTGAATATAAGGGTTGAATTAACAACCATTGAAGATGCTCTTACCGGGTCCGAAAGACGTTTAAGCAAAATAAAAACCCAGTAATGATTCTCACTGCTACTTGGATGTAATATATTTTATCCATCATTTTTTAATGATTGTTCAAATATCATTAATCTAATATAAGCAATGAGTGTTTTGTCACTTACTTTTATAATACACATAGTTTTTCGAAATTGAAGACATCACTAACACTTTCATAAATCTAACTAAATTATAGTCGTAAGCTAGTCATAAGCGACGAAACGGTTATTAAATTAATAAATATAGCCGAACACGATATTGTTTAATACTGGATAATTATTTTAAGTCATCATTTTGATACAATTTTAGCCAGATCTAAAATGTTTTTGAATAGTCAGAACAATAAAGTGCAATGAAAATTAGCTAAAATGTGTTATAAACTATTGCTAATAGGATTTAGCAAACAAGAACCGATTAGTAAATGAATCTTGGTAAAATTGATGTACTAGACCAACTGAACACCAGTTTGTAACCTTTATAAAACAGGAAAATAGTATCAAGTACAAAATTTCTTAATATTTTAGTCTTAAAGACCGGCCTTAAGTGTTTTAACGTGAATGATAACTTTTGAATTTCAATTTGGAAACGAAACAAATAAGAAATTAACAACTATTACAAACAGCAAATGAGTCTGGAGCGGTGTCAAGTTTAAGTGATGTTGGCGAGGGCAATTGTGGCGAGGGCAATTGTGGCGATAGCATTGGCGATGATGGTGGTTGGTTCGACAACGGATGGCAACAACATTGGTATTGAGTAGCTCATTTTGAAGTCATCTAATGATGGAAAATTGATGGCTCTGGTGGCAGGGATGCCGTCGTGAAGTGGTGTTTTATAAGAAACAACAATTAGAGGAGGAAGAAGAGCAAGTCGAGGAAGAAGAAGAGTAAGCCACGAAAGAATACAGGAGGATAAGTGATATCAACCTTTAGGTATCGGTTTTCTTGTTTGTAGGTATCATTTTTGAAAATATTTATTATTTTAAGTTTGTGATTTTTGTTGTATAACAAAATTATTGTCCTGTAAAAAATTCACATTTGGAAATGAACATTTTCAAATTTTTATTTTGTTTTTTTGCATTCATATTGGTATAACTGATAATGTATTGCTATGTTGAGTTTAGTGAGGATTAGTTTTTAAGTACTTTTTTTTTCTGAGTATCATTTTTTAATATAATGCAGTGCAGAAGTTTTTACTATTTTTTGGTTTGGTTATGTAAGAAAATGAAGTTGTTACATAGTAAATATGATGATCATTGAGTTGAATTAGTGTTTCGTTAGTATTAAATATTTAATGAATTTTGTTTGAGTATCAGTTTTACTATTAATTCGAGGACCAGTTTTTAGGAATCAATTTTAGGTACATTAGGTATCATTTTTTGAAAAACTATTATTTTTTACCTAGAAATGAACGATTGTAGTTCTCACAATTGTGCACACTACTTAACTGAATAAATTCCATGCTAATGTTGGAGTGGAGTCACACGATCTGGCTTGCATTGGAGAATGGAGATGCTTGAGTTGGCGCATTAATTTATGAGATAACGATACAGTTGTTATGAGATAACGATGCAAATGTTATGAGATAATGATCCAAAGTTATACGAGCTTGAAAGATGTTGATTATGGATGATCAATTGATTTTCTACATGGATGATTATTATGATTGAAATGCTTGTCCAAGAATGAACTATAAACTTAGATAATGGTGAACGAATTTGATAAATTTGAGAACCTAGGAGATTATGAGTGGTTTATTTGTGTACCAGTTGTTAGGTATCAATTTTAGTTGTCGTTAGCAGTTTTCAAATATCAGTTTTCGGACAGCGATTTTTAGGTATCTGTTTTTAGTTACTAGTAGTAGTTTTCAGGTATCAGTTTTTATGTTACGAGTTATCAATAGCATATGATAGTGGCATGTGGTATTGGAAGCGGCGGTGAGGCTGGTGGTGCAGGTGATGGTGGTGTGTAGTGGTCTAAATTGATCCATGCAAATTGGAATTTAAAACTTAATCTTGCGTTGTTAATTTTATTAGAAGCGCTTAAATAGCGTACATTAAAGTTTTTTGTAGTAATAATAAATATATTCCGCTGAAGTTTTAGCCTATGTGTTATTTTTTAGTACTACATAATACTATTACCATTAAATTTCTGTGAAATCATTCATCATCTAATATTACTAATGTGTAACACGAGCTTTATGTACAACAATGTACAAACAACAATGTTAAGAAGTTTACATTTATTGTTATGAGCATGTATTACATGTGTAAATAAATAAAAGATTTTTATATTTTAAAGATAATGAAAGAAAAAACTCAAATTTGTTATCATCTTTAGAGAATATAATATTTATTAGGCAAGTAAATGAATATTATATAAAGATGTTTTGTTTAAGCAAATTTTGTAGATGTTTATGGCGATATGTATCTTGTTAGATTAATTTTAATTTATTACATGATATATAATGAATACATTTGAGATGAATTATTGGCAAACCTAAAATTGTAAAATTTGTATAAGGAATGATTGTCTTTAATTTTGAATGCCTTAAAAGCTAAAAGTTCCATGTTTTCATGGATGAGAATTTTAATTTTATGAAAAATCTTAAGTGGAGATATCTTTGATGATATTAAAGGAGTGGCTATGGGTTCTAAAAATGTGAACTTAAGAGAAAATGTTTAAAAATAAATTAAGAAAATTAGATAAGATTTTTGAAGATGCAGAGGACTGTAATGGGACTACAAAGTAAATGAATTAAGAAGTCATAGATGCTTTTGTCTTTCTATTAGATAATAATATATACAAGTGAGGAAACAATGCAATGTCTAGGGGGAGGATATCACTCGGTCCCACAATACTCTATCTCCGTGTGTCCAACCAATCAAAACACAGGAATTTTTGCAAATTTTACAAAAAAATTACAACATTTTGAGGGAGAAAATGTTTTTTACAAAAATATTTGCGTTCTAATTGGTTAGGCATACCGGGATAGCAGATTTTAGGACCATGTGATTTCCTTGCACCCAGTTAAACCTTTCAAATGAGATGGTAAGCTAACGATCCGTGAAAGAAGCATATGTTCTTGGGCACAAAAAGGGTCCATTAAGACAAGCACCAATGACCCAATGGTTAAGTGATTCGGCTTTGGTGCGAGAGGTCACAAGTTCAAAACTTGCATAGCATGATTCGAACATATATTGACATGTGATTTATGTTATGTTGTCCCAGTGACATGTCGCACTTAAGTACCATTTCAAAAGCAAAAAGGTCCATGAAAGAAGCATGTGTTATTGGGCACAAAAAGGGTACATAAAAGGGGCATGAGAGGATAGGAAAAGATGGTGGCATGAAACGTCGGACACTTCTGAATCGTTAGAAGCCAACCACTGATTTTTCAATGGTTGACTCAAATCGTGCATTTGATGGGTTCTCATGTCAGATGCATCTGAAGCGTCCAACTTGAAACCAATGTCAACGCGGAAAAAAATGCAGTCAAACGTAGCCTAAGTGAAGCAAGATTCATCTGCTCATTTCCAAATTTCATTGCAAAGGCTATTCAGTTACAGCTCTTCTAATACGAAAGATAGATACCTCTGTTTATCTTAGCCGTCGATGTGAAAATCGATAATTGTCGTTCGCTTCTTTAAGTTCCAAATTCTTTATTCATATCAATGTGAAGGTCTGTCAACCAAGGTAGTTAAGGAGATACTGCACAAACCAAAGCTTATGCCTTGGCCCTTTTTGTGCCTCGAGCCTTTTTGTTCATCTTTTAGACAACTTTGCGCTTTTTTGCACTAAAAACTATATTATAAATTAATGTTAAAAATGACTATTTTAGTGTTAAAATATGTGTGTAAACAATTTTTTCACAAACAAGAAAGCTCTAGCTGCTGGAAATAAGGTCAAGAATAATAATCTTGATTCAAACATTGTCAAATTTAATTCTTCGAAGACATAAAAATTCCAATAAAAGCTAGAAAGCATAAAGATGTTAACATTCGAAATTTAACTAATGTTCTAACATTAATATTCAAATTTAATTCAATTAACTTCAATTTCAAACTAAAACTAAGTAAAATAAAATTAAGTTAAGATTGCCTAAACTTTAAACTAAAATCAAATTCTAATTAGCAAAATTTTATACTGAAATTAAAATTAGCAAACTTTAAATTTAAATTCAAATTAACTAAATTTGAAATTAAGATTAAATCGGCCTTAAATAAACTAGAAATTAAAATTAGCTTCACTTTAAATTCAAACTAAAATTAACTAAAATTAAAATCAAAAGTAAAATTTATTAAAATTAAAATAATATTAAAATTAATAAATAAACTTTAAATTAAGGTTAAATTAAAATTAACTAAGCTTTAAATTAAAATTAAACTAATTACTTTTAATCACTAACTTAAATTTAAGTTAATTAAAAAGATTAAATTTGAATTTACTTTTATTTAAAGTAAATTAAATTTAACCATTAAACACTAATTACTTTTAAAATACTAATTTAATTTTACTTAATTTAGTTAAATACATAAGGAAAAAAGCAGTATCTTAGTTGAGAAGATGTGGCAAAGGGAGCTACAAGACTAACGATAATGCTAGACAGGAGTCTGCGATGGTGGCAGCTTGAAGCAATAGCGACGACGGCTTGGCGCTTGATTTATGTTGGAGTTTTTTTTAATGCACTCGAATTTGAAGTCGCTCAAGTTTCATCTTAATTTAGGGTTGAGAACCATGCCCTAAATGAGGCATAGAGCTTCGTCGCCATAGTAGAAGACATGCATTTTGGGACGTCTTAAATAGCTCGGGCGCCTCAGCTTCCAAAAAGACACAACCATTGAGCTGAGCCTTTCTACGCCATAGGTGTGCCTTAGCGCACCTCTTAATAACACTGCTACCTGCACATTCAGGATTTTTTTTAAATGAAATACCAATTGGGATATTTCACGTACTGACGTTCAAAAGTGTCAATGGAAACTTATTGTCCTGTTTGAATTTACTCCAAAAAAAGTGTTGATTGTACACCATTCTTTACTGAGCTATAAGTAAAGCTCAATGTCGAGTTCACATCTAATCGAATGGTAATTATCCAATAACAAATTGTAAATGTATGAATATATGTTGTGTTTAAGAATAATAATATGGTTAATGTGTATGGTATGTGATACTGAATTAAGGTAACTAATGATAATAACAATTAAAAAGTGTTTGCTTTTGTACACTACAATTAAGTAAAAACTTATTTTAGCAGATTTCTTCGATATCCCAATATGGGAGGAAGGTTAAAGTTGGCTTGAATAATGGCTTAAGTGGCCTCATGTAAGCTTGGAAGTATATGTGAAAGTCTAAATTCAAGTACATGTCCAAAGATAAGTCATATGCATGTCCATTGTTCAAGTCCAAATCCAAAGATAATTCATATGCATGTTCATTGTTCAAAAATAGTCAAGTAAACACATTCGCGGGAAATATTCTATGCAAAGTTATTTATCCAAGTCCTTATGTGCAAAAAGTTCAAATGTTACAATTAGCTCGAAAAATCCCAAATTGGTTTAGGGTTTACAATTGTAAAAGTTGAGAAATAGAGAAAGAACAAATTAGCCCCTTCTAAGTGATGAAATGGGGTCTATCTATAGTGATGTCAATCATGCGGGATGATTGACATGTGTCCTAACTTTAAATCTAAGGGTTCCGATTGCACCATCCAGATGAAACCTTGACATCCCTTTGTACAGTTTCGACATTTCTTATTTGTAGAAGCTCGATGACACAGATTTTTTTGCAGAAACATGAGAGCTTTCCTTTGTAGTTTAATACTCAACATCGTCTACAGGTATGGTGTTTCTTCTTACCTCCTTGCCAGTCTTTCTATCTTTAGGCTTATTAGATTTTATGTTATAGGCACTCGATATCTCATGTTCTCTGAAGTTTGTACTAATTTACCATCTCTAAATGTTTATTAACTCGATATCTCTTTCATTGCAATAGAGACTTGCTACCCCTATTATTGTAAAAGTTCGACATCATCTTCTCCATCTTTGAACACCTTGCTATCATTGGGCTTGATAGTTGTTGTGATCTAGAAGCTTGATGCTCTCTTGTTCCTGTAGGTCTATTGTAGCCCGATATTTCTAAGTATTTATTGGTTCGACATCTCTGTCGCCATCTAGAAACTTGAATCCTTCTTATTGTTAGGCTCTCAACACCATTCTTTATTGTTATGTTAGACATCACCTTCCTCTTGTTAAATGCTTAACAACACTTACTGTCGTAGAGGATTGTTACCCTATAGAAACTTGGTACATCTCTATTGTTAACCACTTGAACGTTTGACATCTTTAGAAATTCAGCATCTTTTGCTATTGGATATTTGATACCTTCTTGTTAGAAGATCATCAACCTTTTATAAATTTAAATGCTTGATAATTTATTTTCTTTAGGTTTGACATCTTTCATCTTTTCCTAGATCGATATGTGATGCTCATAATATGTAGTAACATTACCCCTCCAATATAGTATTATATTTATAATTCCACTTTTCACATTGCCACATATTGGTATTCTAGAGCTTTCAATCTCATCCAATAATTTAAATAAGGATCAGTGCTTCTCGTTATTTCCATCTTCATTTCTAAATACTTGCCTTCCTTCTTCCAAAAGCTTTACTTGCAACTCAATACTCAAATTGCAAGTATAATTTTTTTCTCAATCTTGCAATTTCAAAAGGAAGCTTTCAATTCTTACCTGTATCCAAATTTGATTTAAGGTGCGATCTCTTTTTCAATCGACTTAAATATGGAAAAAAGGGTTTTGATTTTAGAATTAGGGTTTCAACAATTAGGTGTTTATGAATCGTTTGGATTTGATTAGCGATTGGATTCAAAAACTATTCATGTTTCAAGAACTCTTGTGTTTGTATTTGAATGCTATTTGCAATGCATAACCTGAAAATTCATGGATTTTGGATAATTATCATAAACTCGATAACTTTCTAGAGACTTGGCACTCAATTGGGGTTTTGATAGTTGTCAAAGACTCGACATCTACTTTGAAATTCAATAGCCTGCTAGAGTTTTGTTAAAAGTTATAGGCTCACCAACTAATTGTAAACTCAATAATTAGCCAGAGACTTGACAACTAGTTAGAGACTCGATAGCTAGTTATAAACCCGACATCTGCTTAGTGAACCATTAACTAGTTACAAACTCGACAAATATTTAAAAAGTTGTTAACTATTAACAAGTCCAACAACCATTTAAAGAGTTGTTATCATTTACAAACTTGACAGCTGTTTATATCATTGTTAACTAGTTTCGAACTCAGTGACTTTTATAACTTCAACATCTAATTATGAATTTGATGACTAATAATAGAACCTTCAACTATCTACGAACTCATAACTATTTATGAGTTTGATACATAGTCACAAACTCGATAACTAGTTAGGAGTTTGACATCTTGTTATCAACTAGAAAAATAACTTAGGAATCTTTATCTAGTTACGAACTCACTAACTATTTGTTAGTTTAACATCTAATTACGTATTCGATAACTAGTTATTGGTTCGATATCTTGTTATGAACTCGATAACCATTTAGAGAATCATCAACTAGTTATGAACTCGATAACTATTTATTAGTTCGATATCTAGTTGTCCATTATTTCTTAATGTTTTCTTAGTTATTTTAAACTTTCATAAAGAATATTATACTCCCCTGAGTTTTACATAATATTATGTAACAGATAAATGGATGGGAAGAAAGACTCTAAATATTCTTCATCTCAGGTGCGTTTGAAATCACATGCTTCGGAGAAAGGAGATTACAGACTTTTCTAATCTTTTATATCTTCTCAAATCAAAATAGATTCCATCCTTCAATAGTTTGGCATTATCAACATGGAAGCTAGGGTGGCTATCCCATTTGGAAGAATTAACAATCCTACGGAAGGATTCTTTGCTTTTCCCTAGATTCATATTTGGCACTCGGGTTACCTTGCCTTTCTAGAATTCCTTGTACAATTTATGTACAACCTAGGAATTGCTCTGATATAATTGCCTCATAACTCTCATATCCATTTGAGTTGCCTGGAAATACTTGCCAGGAAAGCTGAACTCCCTTTGCTCGATGTTGAAACTCTTCATTTAGTGGTAAGTTTTTTAAAGTGGGGAAACAACCAACGGGTACCTTATATCGCCATAAGCTTGATCATTGATTTTATCAATAGAACTAAGACTGAGAAAACCAGTTCTTTTATATCAAGAGTCATACTCCTAGTATCAAGGGGCCCTTCTCTATCCCTAGTATGTTGCTTTTCTCAGTTGTTTATACTATATTTTGATGTTCTCTTATAATAGCTATTCTCTTCCAAAGCCTACTTCTAGGGGTTCGATTACCAGTACAATTAGTTCTTTGAGCCTGACATCTCAGACTATAGGAGATAGGCTTAAACTCTTAAATGAAGCCAACTTTTGAAATTGTTTCTTGATCTTGGAAAGATATAAAGTGCTCAAGGATCCCCAAATGTTCAAGAAGGATGCTCATGGGAAACAACCATTGGTTGTCAGCAACCAAAATGCCATTTTTCCATATTCCCCCACTCAGCTTAATTCTTCTGGTGATCTCTTTACATTGTTTTACTACAATTCCTTATACCAACATCTTATGATTCTCCCTATGACTTTGGTTCAAATTTCATCACCCCGGTTGCTAAGAAGAAAAGCTCCTTCCTCCTCATTGGTTGTGATAGCTAAAGACCCCGTCATTGACTCTATTGCTGATGCTCTTAAAGTTACTGAAAGTTGTAAAAAAAGAACACTGGCAGTCTATTTGATGCTTCGATTCCTACCTCAAGTGAAAAGGCTAAACATGAAGAAGATCCAACATTTTTTGCTATTTCTAAGGAACTAGGTGCTGCTACGGCCACAATTAATCAAGATCCTGGTTTTATTAATTTAAGTTTGCTAGACCATAATCCTCAAAATCAAATAGAAATTTCTCATACATCGAACCATGTTATCAACATCATGAATCCCTTATCTGCAATCACCATACAAGGTTGGTATCATGAGTTAGACCTAACTCCCGCTCCCGTTGAATGTCTTCTTTATGAAGCTTTGGCTCAACCAATTCCCTCATATTTTGATAATTTTTTCACACAGTTATCCAACCTCATCCCTGGCCTCGTTAATACCAGCACAACCTTCTGTGTTTTCTAGAGATCATCTTTATATTCTTTTTCAATACCTTTTTATGGTAAATGTCTGGCTGGTACAAATTTTAGCTCCATATATTTTTATTTATCATACATTTTTATATGTTCTTTCTTCAACAAGCCTCTTTTGAGTCTTTCGATCAAATTTTAAAGAGCAGATTTCATTGTTGACGGATAAAGTTAGGTCCTTTGAGGGCCAAATTCTTGAAGTCTCTACAAAGAGGGATGAGCTTACTACTGAAAAGAATAAACTTACCTCCAACTCGGATGAAGAAAGAAAAATGAGATTGGAGGCTGAAGAGTGAAATCAGTGGAAAGGGAACTTGAGCAAGACAAGACTAAAAACAACCAAGCGGTTGCATAAGTTACAAATTTAAAGGAAAATCTTGAAAGCAAAGAGGCCGCACTGGTCTATATGAATAAGATCACCAAAGATACCAAAAAAAGTCTCTTCATTCATAAAATAAGCCCTCCCACAAATTAAGGAGCAATGTTACGAAGATGCCCTCTTTATCGCATATTTCGATAATATAGAAAATTGTCCAAAGTTAGGCTTTCCATCACCGTCAACAACAAAAGACATGTTCAAGAGGAAGTTTAGCCTTAAAGTGGAGAGAGTTCTTGAGTCCTTACAAGATGAATTCCCAAAAGAGGAAGCCATTAATCCTCAAGAAATACTATCTTTTGTTGATCCCTTGCCCGAGGAGGATAGAGATGATGACGACAAGGGTGATGATGGCAAAGAAGGTGACGAAGAAGATGATGAAGACGATGACGATCTTAGGAAGGATGGGGAAATGGCAACAAGGACACTGATTACTTAGGAAGCGATGGCAATGGATTAATGGCCATGATATGGGCCCATCTGCTTACTATGGACTTTCTTGATCTTCCCACATCCCATATTTATCCTTAAGAGGACATTACGTCAAAGGATGTCCGTTCTCTTGACCATCATAGCAAAGAGAAAATTCGAGCTTCTACTTCATGAGAACCTGCAGCACAGGTATAAAGTTTATCATCTTTTAATGCTTGTAATTATCCAACAACTTTAGTTAATAAGTTTGCTATTTTAGCTAAGGGAAAGAAACAAATATCACTTTGATATTTTGCACGAGAAGGGTGAGAATGATGTGCTGCGATTAAATAGAGAAATTAAAAGTTGATCGAAATAGACAAAAATTTATGTGAAAATTATAGAAGTCTTATTATTTATGCCAAATAATTTAAAGATTTTAAAGAAAAATGGTTAGCCCTACTCTTGAAAAGGCCCCGCCTTTATCGAGAAAGAGTTCTAAAGGAGAATGAGAAGTTGACTACACTTTTTTAGATGCTCATTGAAGATAGGGAAACCCTAGTGGAATTCCTCTATAAAATTTACACCAAGAATCTTTTTACTGGCTTTTATTTTTCGATGAAAGAGAGTGGGGGTTTACATAGGCATTTGCATAATAGATATTTGAATGATTATGGGACCGGTCTCTATCTTGGAGAATTTTGGTACCCTCCTATGATTAAGATCATTCCACTTTCTTCCTGCACTCTTCCTCGAGAGAAAGTCAAGTTCAACAAAGAGAAATTTATCTTCGAATTTTGCAAAAGGTCCATATTATGTAAACTTGAGTGATTTCATTGTTGTATCATGTAATTCAAACAATTTTTGTGAGATTCAACTTTCTTATTTCTTCGCGGCTTTGTTTGTTTTTCTTAAAATACATAGGTTGAAGGACTATTGAGCATTTTATTTTAAAAGAATTCATAAGTAAATTTGTCATGTTAAATGGGGATTTTAAAGAGAAAACTTTAATTCTCAAAACCTCTCGGCTAGCAAAATACCACTTTCTTAGGGACCTTCAAGAGGTTTACCGCAACTCCCTCATTATATTTTGACTACTAAAGTGATGAAAAAGGCAGTTTACTTAAAGAGATCCAGTCTAATGAACTATTATATGGAGAAACTACACCTTCTGCCAAGAGATGCAATTATCATCAATTTCCTCCATATTATACTCCTTATGGATTTAATGCTCTTTTTGTGTCTTCCTTCCTTATGTCTATGGCTTCACTCAAAAAAAATCAGACTGCTATTTCAAAAATTAAGGATTGAATGTATAAAACCCGAACCATTGATGTAATTTTGAACTTGCTCATGTCTTTAACACTTTGTTGTTGATGAATGAATATTTTTTCCCCATGTGTTAATTCTTCTTCTGTTTATTACTACCAGGAAAGTCAACTAACGTTATCCTGACCTCTTTTCTCAACTAGATGAACTTAGAACCAGATTGATGTTAGATATTAGGAAGTGCTCTTCTCAACATGCTTTAGTTGTTCCATTTTTAGACTACATAGAAGCATGTAAATGGCATAAAAAATATTATAAGTTGAGGTCAACGTTAAGTAGTATGAATGAAATAACCTTGTGTTTAGAGCAGAAAATTAAAGAGAAAGACAAAGAGATCAAGAAGTTGAAAGAGAGCATAGATGAAGGCAGTTGATCCGGACTCCTATACCAAAGAATTGAGATACTTGCAGAAATTACTCGACTGTATCATAAAATTGAGACCCTTGAAGTTGACTTGCTAAAAATTCAAGTATTGTGCCAATCTCTAGATCTTATTGCAAGTGGAGACCAACTAGCCTTCCCACTCCTACTCCTATAAGAACAGCTAGCTCGCAGTCTTCAGTTGGTAAAAAGAAATTTTCTTCCTAGGAAAATCCTTCTTCAGGTTTGAATAATGGAGAAATTTCCGGATGGTGCGGAGAGAATAAATATGAATGCATCCAATTTCCAAAAGGAAAGTGGAAATTATCTGAATAATTATCAAAGTGGGATTGAGGAGCTGGGATACGAGAAATACACTCTTGAGCAAAAGGTTAAAAAGTTAGAGAGCAAGTCAAAACTTTTAAAGGGGCCAAAAAAGCTCAAAGATGCATTAAAGATTCAAATTAACTCTGTCTATGATAGAAATATTATCCGAAAGAAGGAGAGGAAACTAAAAGAAATACTATATGTGATGATTCGTCATATTACCAAATCTTCCTCAACCGTTGATGTGTTGAAGGGGAAAGTGCAGGGCTTTGAGTCTCCATTGAAAATAATCGAGTTGGTATTGCTTGAGAAATCTCGATTGGATTTCCATGTGAATTGATTGCGTAAAATAATAGCAGCCGTTGACTTAAAAATTAACCGTTCCTTTTTAGGTCTAGAAATGAACCAAAGGTTGGGTAGAGCAGTAGAGACATAATACAGATGTTATCAACCCTTCTTTATACATTGGTGTGTTGACCATCTTAATAATATTGGAGGCCACCCATTTTTCTTAGAGTTACCCCTGCTTTAAGCGAAAGTCATCCATATCTTCTTGAGGTTGAGGAGAAGGGCAAACAAATGTATACCAACATTCTTAGCTCCCTCAACCTCCTCCTCAAGAAAACTTGAATGGCTTTTCTTGATATTTGTAACTTTTTGTATGTATATTGGTAAATAATTTTGTACCGAATAGTTGACATTTTGAATTGACCTTGTATTTTCTTCTTAATCTTGTCCTGTATTTTAATTCGTTGAGTTGTTTGAGATTTATAACTCACTTTAGAGCCTTAATTTGATTTAGATGACCCTTAATCTTTTGATTAAGTATAAGTTTGTTTGCTCTTTGCTTTATCAAAGAATGCTTCTAGAAATTTGAGAGTTGTTTGTCGAGCCTTATAGTATTTATTTGCCTCCTTCCCCACTTGTATGAAAGATACTTTTTGCGCTATAGTGCAAAAATTAAGTATCTTCTTAGCTTTCAAGCTCTCACTTCCCTTTAAATACTTTTTCTTTTTGAAAAATATAGTAAATAGTGATGACCTCCACAATTTTTAGAAATTATTTCTTTCTCAAATAGATCATCTTGTTTTATAAATGCCAAAGAAATTTATATAAAAGTTTTTTGTTGAAATCCGAAATTTTAGAAGTTTGATATTAAAATCACTATCGGAAGTTTACTAAATCAACAAAATAAGCCTTTTAAAAATGTGGATCAATTTCCCTTCTTATCTTTCTAGGCTGAATGACTTCATAAACGAACCTTCATTGCTTAATTATTATAACCCTGGTTGGTTTTTCAGAGTAAACCTCTTTTCCTTAGTCTGGGTATCTTAGATGATTATTCAATGATTTTTCTTTGTCATATCAGATTATATGAGCATGAAATGTTGTCTGACCTTTCCTTCAGAGGTTGCTTTAACTTTACCTTATGGTAAGATTGATCGTGTTGCCTTCCTCTAGAAGATTGCTTTAGCCCATTTTTAAGATGGAAATAGACCCGTCTGATTGCGTTCTATATATAAGGTTGCTCCTTCTATACCTTTTAGGTAATGATATAGGCTTGGCCGCAGGTATAAAAGGTTTCTCTCTTCCTATAGTAGGATCAAAAGCGAAGATCGAGGCTCAAATTACTCGGATCATAAGGATTACCAATATCTTTTCTGCTAGGGTTCTCAGTGCCAAATTCATTAACTTCAATACTTGCTTCTCATGAAACTAAGGTTATATGTGATTTGATAACCTGATTTGGTAAAATACAACTCGGCGGACCCTTGCTCAGAGATAGTCAATATGCATTTTAGTAGGTTATGTGACATATGGACTGTCCTCCATAGAAATATGCCAAAAGATGAAAAGTCCTCTATAGGGATAAGCTAGAGGATGAAGATTTACTAAAAAAAAGTCCGACTTATTAGTCTCAATGCAAAGAAACAACGAGATGGGGGTGTAGAGCCTCCTTCAAGAGTCAAAATATAAGCGTATTTCTTCACTAACTAATATGCAAGACATGTTAAAGCTGGTTTGAATCAGGGATTAAGTGGCCTTATAAAAGCTTAGGAGTATATATGCAAGTCTAAATTCAAGTACAAGTCCAAAGACAAGTCATACGCATGTCCATCATTCAAGTCCAAGTCCAAAGACAAGTCATATGCATGTTCATTGCTCAAAAATAGTCAAGTATACACATTCGTGAGAAATATGTTAAGAAAAATTAATTGTCCAAGTCCTTATGTTAAAAAAGTTAAAATGTTAGAATCGGCTTTAAAAATCTTCAAAATGATTTAGGGTTTACAACTTTAAAAAATCGAGAAATATAGAAAGAACGAATCTCTTCTTCTAGGTGAAGTTAGGAGTCTATTTATAGTGATGTCAATCATGCGGAATGACTGACATATGCCCTCGCTTTAAATCCAAGGGTTCCAATTGCACCAATCTAATGGAACCTCAACATCCCTTTATAGAGATCCGTCGTTTCTTATTTGTAGAATCTCGACAACACAACTTTCCTTGTAGAAACATGATAGCCTTCCTTTGTAGTTAAATCCTCGATATCATTTAGGGGTATGGCATCCCTTATTATGTCCTAGGCAACTTATCTTTGGGCTTAGTAACTTTATGTTGTAGACACTGGATATCTCTTGTTCTCCCAAGTTTGTACTAATTTGCCATCTCCAAATGTTTATTGACTCGACATCTCTATTATTGCAATAGAGGCTTGCTGCCCCTATTTTTGTAAAGGTTCGACATCGCCTTCCGCATCATTGACTACTTGCAATTTTTGGGCTCGACGGCTGCTTTGCTGTAAAAGCTTGATATCCCATGTTCCTCCAGGCCTATTGTAACTCGGTATCTCTTAAGTATTTACCGGTTTGACATTTCCATTGCCTTTCAAAAATTGGACACCTTCTTGTTGTTAGGCGCTCGACACCATTCTTCGTTGTTAATGTTCGACATCACATTGCTCTTGTTAAATGCTCGACAACGCTTACTGGTGTAGAGGCTAGTTACCCTTTAGAGACTCGATACCTCTCTATTGCTTGTTAACCACTTAAATATTCGAAATCTTTGGAAATTTAACACCTTTCACTACTAGACGTTTGATACCCTCTTGTCAGGAGTCGTCGTCTTTTTATAAATGTTAAATGCTTGCTAGCTTTATTTTCTTTAGGTTCGACATCTTTCGTCTTTTCCAAGCTTGGCATGTGCTCTTTAGATGCTCGACATTCATAATATTTAGTAACAACTTCAATAATGAGAAAGTATACATTAAAGGATTTTCTTCCTTTGAATTTCAACTACTGTGGTCATATAGCTAGTTAGCATTAACATCCAGTTGTTAAATAAACCGCTAAAAGAAATTTAGCATTTGGTAGTGCACTAAAAACGTTATCATAGCTTATGTTAGCATTTTAGAGAACGCCGTTATTCGACATGCAACTAAAAATTCAGGACTTTCTGTTGCGGTTAACCTAAACGCTACCAAAAACGTCTATTTGCAGCATCCACAAAATGCATCATTTTTTTTTATTGTGACGCTTACAAAATGCCACCAAAATCTTACATTCGCCACTAATGAGTAAAGCCTACTGCAACAAATATTTTAGTAACATTTTTTAAACGCCACCATAAATATTTTACAGATCTATTCTACCTTACATTTTATTTTGCGGCGTTTATTAAACGCCATTAAAAGTTGTTGATTTTCCATGTAGATTTCTCTCGCTATTTTAGTTTATTCGGTTTCCCCTTTAACTTTTTCATAACACACACACACATATATATATACCCTTTAACTTTTTCATAACATATATATATATATATATATGTATATATATGTGTGTGTGTGTGTATATATATATATATAGTTAACATGTTTCAACATGAAACCAACAATCACTTGTATAATTATCACATTCAAATAACCAAAAAACATATTATTCACATAATGAATACAATATACAACCAATTTGATACAAAATATTTTAAACAAAACTATCACGTTCGCATAAAACTCATAACCTTATAGATATAATAGTTTCAAGACAAGAAAATTAATGTAAAATCCGTAATCGTTCATAGAGAAGTACACACAACTAGTGCTAACAAAATGTTATAATATAGAAGACGATTAAATGGAAGTACCAATTCATTGTTGTAACTAATCATTTCTTTGGAAAAACTTATGTATTTGTAGACAAGTATAACAATCAACAACGAGAACTTATACAAAACCTTTAAAGTTTGTTTTTGTACTTTCAATATTTATTAAAGAGATTAATACATTTTAAGAAGAAAAAAATAAAAATTGAAACAAACTTTTATCTAAGATATACATTTAGATTTAAACATATTAAAAAAATTTATGATTCTAGTCAGTAACGATGCATGGACAATGATAACACAAATATATAAATTATTATGTCATAATATTAACAGATTACCCAATTTGGCCTATCTTTGAACCATAGTTAGCAGGAAAAGGTACATCACTCATTGAGTGTTAGAACTTGAAACACAAACTCTTGATATCACCAAACTAATCAAAAATAAATAATTGCACGACTAACCGTCATTCAAAAATGATACAAAATATAAGAAAGAATGAAACAAAGATATCAAGTAACTCATATAGTGTTGGCATCAAAAATGCCCATCAACGCTCAGTTATATGAAAGCATCATTGTCTAGTCACTTATCTCAAATAATATAATTTAGAGAGTATAAATTCAAGGATAATAAAATTAAAACGAAAAGCAAATAAAAAAAGATAGGGATTAACAGTGGTTCGGCTAACTCTGGCCTATGTCTATATCAAAAAGTTTCCTTTTGTTCGTTTAATGCTGATTCACTACAAGAAAAGAAACTTTTGATGGCAGAAGAGAACAGCGTTTTAATACAACTTGCAGTCATTTGTTATTTTATAAAAGGGAAAACGGTGAAAACGCTATTTCAAAGGCGAGTTGGTGAAAATTTAGTTCCTTCCCTCTTCCTCTGTCAAAATTTAGGAAAAATTTGTTTCCTCCCATATTTTTTATCTACACTTCTCAAAAAGAAATTATTCTCTCCTCGTGGTTTAATCGAAACACTAAAGGAAGAAAATTGTTCCCTCTCCACTCTTATCAAATCTTATTGAACCCTAAAATTATCCCAATTCCTTTCCCATTCAAAACACTTATCATAAATCCGTCACAATCCTAATCACCTCTACCATAATCTTCAAACGCGATATCCATAGTCTTGTTTCCGCCTTCGGCCTCCTAATCTCTCAAGTCCTCAACGACATCATTAAAAACTCAATCTAATAGTCCAAGCCTGAAATGTGCATTGCTTTGGAGATCTGCGATTCGCACGAGTTGCCTTCCAGTCATTGCCAGTGTAGGTTCTTCTATGCTATCTACTTGTCTTTTCTTGTAAAAGAAAGGGATAAAGCCATTTATGTATCTACTGTGTAGACTTTGGCGGGGCTAACTATATGGTTAAGAGTTTTTTGGAATATCATACTATTGCTTAGGTTCATTATTTTAAAATATTTTTAGATCGTATTGATAATTTGGTTAGGATTAGCTTTAGTATTGTTTTTGTTGTGAATGGAATAGGTTTTCCCTAAGGATGTGCTTGGTTTTGGATTGTGAACAATATGCTAGTGGGCTATTTCCTAATGATTGAGGGTAGTGCAATGGGTAGATATTTCCCCGACCTTTTCTTTCTCTATGGGAATTAAGGGTTTAACAAAGCCATTGGTAGAGCACACTCCAAATATAATGAAAGAGTAGAAATTCGAGGGCTATTTTGACTGAAAGATCGCAATTGATGCTAGCATGAGCATTTACCAATTCCTTATTATGGTTGGTAGAAATGGAAACCTGACCCTTGCCAACGAGGTTGACGAAGTCAGTCGCTTACAAGGGATGCTAACTCGTACTATAAGATTGTTGGAAGCAGGATTAAAGCTAGTGTTTTTATTTGATAGCCAGCCACCTAATCTATAGAAACGTGAACTCACAAAAAGTTTATTAAAGCGAAAGGATGCCACCAATGGCCTTAATATTGCAATAGAGTCAGGAAACACGAGGAAATTGAAAAGTACAGCAAAAGAACAGTGTAGATTTCCGAGCAACACAATTATGGCTATAAAAGACTTCTTCGGCTTATGGGCGTCCCTGTTATTGAGGCACTCCATTACTTTGTAAAGCTGGTAAGGTACATGCTATTACTTCAGAAGATATGGAGTCACTTACTTTTGAAGCACCCAGATTTTGCTGCCATCTAATGGTTCCTAGTTTGAAAATGATTCCCATAAAGGAGTTTGAAATGACTAAGGTGCCGGAGGAATGGGAATTGTCTGTGGCTTAATTTATTGACTTATGCATCCTCTGTGGATGTGATTATTATGATAGCATCAAAAGCATTAGGAGGCAGAAAGCATCGAAGCATATCACACAGCGTGGCTCCATTGAAACTGTACTGGAGAAAATAAAGAGAGAAAGGTACATAGAACCTAAGGATTATCCATATGAGAACGTCGTTGCTGGTTTAAAAATCCTATCGTCTCTAGTGATTTTGAAGAGCTCAAGTGGATTTCTCCAGATGGAGAGGGACTCGTGAAATTTTTGGTTGATGAAAATAGTATCAGTAGTGATTGAATAATCAAGTCAATAGAAAAGATTAAAGCAGCTATGAATAAACTCTCCCAAGGCAGCTGTTATAGGTTGTAACCATCTTTTACACCATTAGAGACTAAGTGCCTTCCTCTCAGGACAAACTACAAAGGTATGATAACAACATAATAGCAAAATGTACTTAACCTAACCCTGGACGTGATAAATATTTTGTGAATGCTAATTTTTTTAATTTTACTGCTTGATGATGTAGTGTAGTGGTTTTCATCATGATCAATTTAATGCTGACTCCATAAAATATTTTGATGCAAAAAACGAGAAATATGTTGAGGACTGCTAAACATGATAGGTGTTGTCTGTTGTGGATCTATCCTCCTAGATTTTGATCAAGTTCCTTCTTATAAATCCACTCTTCATTCTATCATTTTTTATGTACCTTTTTCAAGGACACCAATCATATATCTAACGTGCTCACGTTTGAATATGATAATGCTAAAGCTGCTCAAAAGAAACTCACTACTGATTGAAGAGTTTAGTCGTGCTTTTGAGTTTATGCTAACTATCAGTTTATTTATAAGCAAAAAGCAAATAAACATGTAACTGTGTATTGGATGAACGTATGATATTTTAATAAAGAACGATTTCACCTTCATTTAATTTTCACAATTTTTGTTGCATAGATGCAGCGAACTTTAACATGATATCATTTCATTGAAAAACATTAGTTTAGCAACATGATATATGTATGTATATAGAACTCTATCACACCTGTAAGGACAAATCTTTTGAGAATATTCTGAATATCTCATGGTAATTTTTATTATGAAAGAAGATATAAAAATGGTTCAGTTGGAAAATCTTATACAGTGTAAAGGTAGATTCCACAGAATGTGTAGAAAAACCTATTCAGTTATATTATGACCACTCTTTTTTACACTACAACAAAAGTCTCTATTAATAGCACTACAAAATTGAATTGAATTGCATTTCAAGGCTGATAGCTATGTTTATTATTATTAACAAAGTGGGAAAAAAAAGAGGAAACGCTGTAAGATGGCTTCTTAACCAAACTTCCAAAGCGGGATCTAAATTTATTTTAGCGGCCGCTATTTTGTATTTCTTCATCTGTCTATAAATGAAGTTGGTAACCCTACCTTCCACTCTTCCACTCCAAATCAAATTCTATACGGTAATAAGCTCAAAAATGCCGACGGTCTATACCTAAAATCCTAAATCAAGTCGCAACTTCTAGTCCGATTTTCTCACTAGGGTATATGTATAACCCTATTCTGTTGCTTTCTAGACTTGACCACATATCGCGATTCTTGATACAATGTTTATACACTGCTTTAGATTTTCTGGATCAAACTTGGATTTTTGGGTTTACTCAACTGTGAATAAGTTGGTTTGGTTTGATCACTTACTTCGTCTCCGTTTAGACAACCATATCCATCAATTTTGGTAATTTTTAAACTAAATTTGTGGAATTTTTCTAGCTACTTTAATGTCGATTTCTAGCTTAGAAATATTAGTTTTTGCTTGATGGTACACAACCCAAACTCTGAAACTCCTCTTCATTAAATGTGAAGCACCTCTCTCTGTGATATGAGTAGCAAAATCTGACATGATAGCAAAAATCTATTCATGAATATTTACTACATGAAAAATTGATAGCAATAAATTTCTAAGGAATTGGTTATGACATGGAGAATATTTGAAAAAAATCATTTAAGAAGAATAGCTTAGCTATAGATTGTGTCATCCAAACTGAATTGCTACAGAATTCAGACAGAGAGGTTCGAGGCTGATCCATGACGAATCTAAGTGCTAATTCTCCCTGCATCATGAGGGGAAACATATGACACATAAGTGCAGCACATGGACAGAAGGAAGAGAGCGCATAATATTGAATACTAGGGTCATAAATGCTTGAATCATTAGGAACATGTGTTAAAGCATGTAGCTGAATGCGGGCAGAATGAGGCACATGAGCACAATGTTGTAGGATAACATGTAGAAGTCTGTAGCTGAATCTATTATCTATTAAATAACAGTAAAACAGAAGAAATTCAAGCTCTCTTATTAATTGTAGGAGCTTTCTCTACTCTCCTTAATTCTCTCTCTAGATATTTTACTTTCAAATTTTTATAATTTATCGCTTTTATTTTACTAAACTTCTAATGCCAATTTATAATCAAATACATACTTTTAAAATTTTCTATAATTATTCAGAATTGTCTTCTTAGTTCTCCTCTAATATTTTATGTTTTAGTATATACATTTAAATTAACTATATAATTCAAAATTTAAACCATTTGATTAACTCGGTTGACTAATATTCAATACGTCATGTAAATCCTAAAATATGAACGATTTCAATAGTATACCATAGTAACATCAACAAAATGGTGAACAAAATTTTCATTTGTATACAAAGATATGTAAATAACGTAGCATAAATTATTTACACCAACAATAATAACTAATTCGTCTATCTCAATGAAGTTATCATGCATTACGGCTGAAAATTATATTCTTAGCTTTAAACACCTATATTTTAAATTTCCGTAGTTACTTACAAACTCTTCTTAATTCTCTCCTAATATTTTTTACTCATATCCTTGTATTTAACTAATTATGTCATCTTTATTTTAAATCATTCAAATAAATTCAATTAATATTTATTAGTTTATTTAATAAATCTTAAAATACACCGATTAAGTATGTATACAACACTCATATATATAAGCGAAGATGATAAATTTTTATTTTTATTCATATATAAAGACATATTAATCGCATAACATAAAATGTAAACATAAACAATAATATTTTTTAATTTATAATTCATTTATCTCAAAAAAATATAATATATTGCATTACAAAATTTAGTTTTTTGCAACTTTTAGAGGATAAATTTATATTTTACAACATTGGGATGTGGAAGCACAAAATACTCTAATAAAAATTAGGTTAGGTAGACACTTTCATTTTCAACGTGATATTAAAACTTACCCAACGCATAACTTAAATTACACTGTAGATTTTTTGTTGTTGCAAATATTGAAGTTATAAACATGACATTCCTACAACAAGGTGCAATTTATGATTAACTACAAAGTTAAAAAAAGGTTTGCTAATTGAAATCTTAGATAATGAATAAAAGTTCATGGACAGATAAGTTAATCGTAAGATGTTCTTCTCAACTACAATTACATACAAAGTTCTTCTCATTTTTTCCTATTTTCCAACACTCAACTCTATATATTTAATTAGTTAGGTTGATCATTGATTTAAAATATTTAAATATATTCAATTACATAATATTCATTATTTCATTATATATATCCTTAAAAATATATATACAATATTCATATAATAGAAATGGGAAATTCATTTTTTCATCCATACATATAAAAAACACACGCATTATATATATATTAAGTTAGGACAATAATTCCGACAAGAATACGTGCCTAGCAACCCATTACCTTACATCTGAGCTTTGCATGTCATTTTAAATTATAAATTTCTTTATTTCAATACATTTATTATACAGTGGTTAAAAAATTTCAACTTTTAACAATTATTAAATTTTAAATATTATTTTTTAACAACAGTATTGTGTGCAACGCACAGGTTACACACTAGTTTAAATAGGAAAGTAAAATTCATCTTTTATTTAGTTGACATGTGGCAGTTAAAGGAGAGATCCACTTTACATTTTTTAGATCCCATCTTCGTTGAGCGTCTTTCTAAACACGTTCTTCTCATCAAAAGGAATAGTTAAATATTTGTGAGTTCCTTTTCCTAAATTTCTTACCTCCTCTCTCATCTCCTACTAATTTAGAAACTTAATAATATCACTAGCTAATTACAGACTTATGTCTTCAAAAAATTTCTTATTCTAAAAGATTAAATTCAAGGTCATATTATTCAACGGGTAAGTGAATGGAGCACTTGGGGATGAAGTTGGCAGCCAATCAAAGATGTAAAGTGGATATTTTTGAGGACCACCATCCATTTTAAGTTTCAAATCTTACCTGTTTACTATTATTTATAAGACAATAATTGATTCCTAACAATTTTTTTAAACCAAAGTTGTGGTATGTTCTTTGGCATTTTAGTTCTCATGTTATGGACTAATTATTTGATGTTATCTTATGGATGTTTGAATTGAAATAATTGATTCCCAAGCTTGATTTGTTGATATTTTTCTCTATTGTGATTCAAATGTGTCCTTATTATAATTTTTTCGATTTCATTGTATGCTCCTATTACCCGCTCTTATTTCCAAAAGGAAACAATGAATTGGTGCATAATTATGCATGTATTGAAGGAAAGGATCAGAGTTCCTTTTGCATTAAATTAGTGTCCAACATGGCATAAAATCAGATTAGATGTAGGATCAATTTATTTTTGGAAAACAAATGCATAAATATTTTTGCATTCTAATAAAAATTATTGATAGGTTACAACTCTTTCATTTATTTTGCAAATTTATGTTATGTTAGCTTATTACGAAGTTTATTTGTTTGTTATTAGTCTTTCTTCTTATGACCCTTTTCATTTATTTGTCTCATATTGACCTTCATATAAATAATAGAAAAGAAAAAAAAAAGACAAGGAAGATGGAAAAGAACTTAGAGAATGGAGGCCTTGAGAATGCTCGGTGAATAAGTGTTTAGGCAACATCAAGTATGTTTTAATTCACTTGATGGATTAAAAATTATTTATTCAAGAATAATTGTTTGAGCTGATATTATAATAAGTTATGTAAGAGAAACGTTACATGTTCTACAACTCCATCTGTATGCAGGCTTGCTTACCCAATTTAGAATAATTGATGTTCATAGAAATTATGGAAACCAATGGAAGAACATGGAGATTCCTCTAAAATAAAAGGTTTGCTTGAAGGATTCTTGCTGACAATTACTACAAGGCTCAAAATGGTAAATAATAATGAAATAAACCCTTTTCAATATTTTCTAATGTAATTTCCAAAGTTATTGAAAGTAACTAACGTAAATTTATATTGCGTTAGCTTATAAAGTTTATTTATTTGTTATTAACCAGACCTTTTATTTGAATATTTATATCTGTTAGCTCTTACTGTCTAATTTACCTCCGTGCATAATAATATCAAAGAAAAACATGATCTAGAAGAAAAATAAATTATTGTAATGAAGGCTCTAAGATGGCTTGGTGAACAAGTGTCCGAGAAAAAACATTCATGTTTAATCCACCTTAGTAAATTCTGATTGCTCTCAGATTGTTTTCCTCATTTTTATAATATAACATTTGATCATAGCCCTCTATATCCATATATTTGTCACTCATAAGTTCATATGGTTATTGACTAGAAGACATGAATTATTATTAAGCTCATTTTTCGCTCATCTTATAGAACAACTTCCGCTTTATCTCTAAGTGTGCAAATATTACTTGATAAATCATATTGGCATTCGCACCTTTTGCATGATTATATAACTCTTTTGTAGATTTGCACCCTAATTATTCCCTTTACTTTGTTACATAGGTACACAAAACATTATTTTGCTATATGGAAGATTGCTAGCTAACGCTGCTAATAAAAGGTATGTTTTTATGCATTTGAATGCGTATGCTATTGTGAGGTATATTTTGTTATATATGATATAAATCCGATCATGTTTTAATAGTATAAATATGTATTGAATTGGAGTGTGTGGAAAAGCACTAATTGTGCAAAGGAGGTGCTATTGTAAATTCATGAAATCCGACGAGTTTATAATAATCAACAAAGTTTATAAGAATTAACTAAGTTAACCAAGTTATATAAAAATTAAATAATTTTCTAAAAATTAACTAAGTTTTATAAAATTAAATTATTATCTAAATATTAATAAAATTTTATAAAATTTAAATAAATATTTATGAAAATTAACTAGGTATAAAAATTTAAATAGAAAACTAAGTTATATAAAAAATAATTAAAAACAAAAAATTTACTTAATTTATAAAAATTAACTAAATTTAAAAAAAAAATTAATTGCGTTATCAAGTTTTATACAAATTTAACTAGATTGACTAAAAGTTTATGAAAATTAACCAATTCCTATAAAATTTAACTAAGTTATGTAAAAATTATTTAACTAATTTATAAACTAAGTCTTATAAATATTTAACTAAGTTAATTAAGTGAGTTTTATAAAAGTTGATTAAAGGATATAAAAATTAACTAAATTATATAAAAATTAACTAAGTTAATTGAGTTTTATAAAAATCAACAAAGTTTTAGTTTTTTTAATTAGATTAACAAAAATTTATGAAATTAATTTAGTTTTATAAAAATCATGTTCTTTATTTTGAAATATTTGTTAAATTGTTATAAAAATTGGCTAAGTTTTATAAAAATTATATAATTTTTATAAAATTAACTAAGTTCTATAAAAATTAACTAAATTTAAAAGAAGAAGAATAATAGTAGTAGTAATAAAATAATATTATAATAATCATAATAAATTAACTAAGTTTAAAATAAGTAACCAAGTTAATTAAATTTTATAATAATTAAATAAGCTATCCGTTTATTTAACATTAAATAAGTTTATAAAATTTAATTAAATTTTATGAAAATTAGTTTTATAAAAATCATGTTATCTATTTTGAAATCTTTGTTAAATTGTTATAAAACTTGACTAAGTTTTATAAAAATTACCTAATTTTTATGAAAATCAACTAAGTTAACTAAGTTCTAAAAAAAATTAATTAAGCTTATAAAAATTAATAATATAATATAATAATAGTAGTAAATAATAATAATATAATATAATAATAATTATAGTAATAAAATAATATAACAACAGCAACAACAAATTAACTAAGTTTAAAATAAGTAACTGCGTTAATTAAGATTTATAATATTAAATAAGCCAAGTATTTTTTTAAAATTTAATTAAGTTTTATCAAAACTAATAAGTTTATAACAATATACATGCAATTGTCGAATAAAATATTTTAAACAAAATTTGCACCCATTTCAGGAAATTCCATATGTTATTAATATCGTTTCCATATGATTATATAAATTAACTAAATTTTATAAAATTAACTAAAGCTTATATAAATCAATTTAATTTTATAAAAATTAACCAAATTAACCACATTTCATATAAATTAATTAGTTTCCATATAAATCAATTAAATTATATATTTAAGTTTCACACACATATATGTATGTATAGTTATAATTACTAATTTTGAATTTCTTTTTCATAGGTAATTACCCATATGTGGTGCATACAAATGACAACATGCTACGATATATTAGCGATTTGATGTTCTTTTGAATTAACAACTTTTTTGGTTTGCACATTTAATCGTCATGTGTAGTACGATCTTTTATCACTTGTATTATTTACAATTTGAATGTAGTGTCCATTAAATATTACGACATACTATGCATTATTCTATGTGGATGTTGAATGGTTAGTTATTTTTTGTTTAATGTGATCTGTATGATTGTGTGAAATAATACACTGTGTTTATGTAAATTTGTTGATTATAGTGTGATAATGGATATGTGCGCACTGCAAAAGATATTTTTAAAACGTTGTTAAAGGATTTGATAGCATTTTTAAAATGCCATTAAACGATTTAATAGCGTTTGTAAAGGTAAATCCTATGGTAGCATTTAGGAAATGCTATTATAGTTAATAATAGCGTTTTATCACCATTGTACACCAACATGCCATTATAATAAATGGATTTTTTTTATTAAGAACGCCCTTATAATAAATGGATTTTTTATTAAGAACGACGTTAATAAAACATTTTATAGCATTTTGAAAACGCTATAAAAAAGCGTATTTTATAACGTTTCTTATACTCTAATAATATGTCATTGACTTATTACAACATGTTGATTTACAACGCTTATAAAAATGCCATAAAATCCTTTTATAGCGTTTTGTATACACTTAAAGGGCCGTTTTATTATAGTGATTATAGTTATAAGTCCATGAAATCCAAGAATAAAACTCGTAGAGTTTAGCCTAAGTAGAAGATAGAATGAAGCAGAAAGAAGATCCCATTTCTATTATTATGCCTGCTGTATTTATAGGAGAAGATGTGAAAATATCTCGCTCAAAATCCAGATCTAGAACCCTGAAGCCAAGACAAGCCTACCTAGAGAGTTTGTGGCCCACCGAAGCCCATAATAGGGGTCGATGCCGATCCCTATTTTGGGGGAATCATGGGGTGCGATCCTTATGGTGGGTCCGCTGTGTTACAATATACTTGTACTCCAAGTTTCATGTGAATTGGATTAGTTGAACCCGAGTTACTGATCAATCTTTGTTGCAACATGTAATGTTGCCTGAATTACACCGATCCCTATATAGGTATAGCGGTTGATCCCTTTTGCTTGTTACTTTTAGGATGTGATCTCTACGACAGGTCCCCAATGTTGTAATGTACTTCCCCTCCAAGTTCATGTTGATTGCATTTGTAGATTTTGAGTTATCGACTGATCATTGCTATGAACTTGAATATGATTGATCCCTCATAGGGATTTAGGCCGATCCCCACATAGGGATAGGGGCAAGTCCCTCCAAAATCCTTCACTTGATGTGTGATCCCTAGGGTAGACATCCTAGGTTCCATTCTTCTTATTTCCAATGTTTCACTTCAATCTATCTTGTGGTTGTTAAGTTATGGAGCGGTCGTTATTTAGTTATGTTTGTGCGTCATGTTCAATCTGATCCTTTTATTCCGATCCCTCTATTCCGATCTGATTCCTCTCCTAGAGAGAGTGCTAGTTCCATATTTAGCAATTTTTTGAGTGCTGTCCGTCCGAATCCACTCAACTATCGTCCATAGTTCCAAACATAATCGATCTCCAATCTTGGTAACCATCTCTCCCGGCTTTCTATCTTGATGATCATGAAGTCAGTTGGGTTAAATCCACTTGTGTATTGTGCAACACTCCTAATTTTAAATAGCAATATTCAGGATATTTAATTAGGTAAATTAAATAGAATAAAGAAAATGTTAAGTGATAAAGGGATTGAGATTTGAATAAATTTAAGTGGTTGTACTTTAAATAATAAACTAAATGGGCATGAAAATGGATTACAAGTAAATTAGTCTACATAAGGGTATAATGGTAATAAGCTTTACGTAACCCCTTATCCTTATATACATATTCTCTTTCAAAGATTAAAGTGAATAATAATTTCCATCTCTATTTTCTAAATATATGTTTCAGATTTAAGTTTAAATTAGTCTATATGATGTTTGATGATAATATGCTTGAGCTACGGTTTATTTAAATTTAAACAACATTGTTTAAATAATGGTTCATAGGTTTGGATCAAAACCATGTGATATTGATGCATAAAAGCCGCGGAAAATTATATGCCATACAAAACATGATTATAGAGTTAGGTTTTAAGTTTGATAATTTTTCCAACCTTGGAAAAGATTATTATGAATTTTTAAATGAAAATATGGCATGTGGGGAAATATATTGAGAATTTGGATTTGAAATTTTGATATGTTAGATAATGTAATCAAGGAAAATTTCTATGAATTTTAGGGACTTTTCATAAGTGATTCAATATACAAAATAAATTATTTTGGGAAGAGGATCAAAATGATTTCCGTATAAATAAAGAGGAAGGTTTAATTTACAAATGTTTAAGTTTGATACTTATCCAGAAATAAAAAGGTGGTTAGTTTTGAAAAGCATGAGAAAAGTGATGGAAACCAATAAGAAATTTACTTGTAGGCAGATTAGTCTATATAAGTTACTTAATTTAGTATTTAACCCCAAAAAAAGGTTCAACTCTATTCAGAGTACTTTTCGCCCCTTACCTTTTGCATTCGACTATGTCGAAACCCTATTAAGCTAAATTCAATACACAGGGTATCATCTAGGTGATACGTAGTCGTTTGGAGAAAGGCGAAAGGTATGGTGTTGAAAGCATAGCTCCATATGGGGTCATTACCTCAGTTTGTTTTGGAAAGATAAGCGCCTAATTTTTTTTACTAAGCTTTTAACTTAGTCGATACATATGTTTTTGAAATAAGTTTTATAATGGCTTTCGAAGGGGCTGCCATGTTTGTTTTAAAAGAAAAGGGGGTTTTGAAGGAGTTCCTTTAATTATAAATCAATGCTTTTAAAAGAAGGGGTTCCGACCTAGTCAAAGCCCTACCGCCGATTCTTCTGCCTTTCGAATGTATTGAAGTCATCAATACTGTAGAAAGGTATTGTTTGTTTTAAAGCAATATTAAGCCATTTTCTAAATGCTTTCAAAAATGTTATAGGTTTCGAAAGCAATGGTATTGAAAGGGGTTTCGAAGCCATCCTTCAATATTTTAAATGTAGGCTTTCGACTCTGTCAAAAGTGATGGTATCAACTCTAACATAAATTTTCCAATATTTTTATATAATAAAGATTGGTTTCGAAAGAGATGCTTTCATTTATGTTTACTTTGATCCAAATGATATTTTAAAAGATAGATCCAATGATGTTGAAAAGAGGACTTTCAATGCTTTAGGAAGAGATACTTCTAATGGTTTCGAAGCTTATATTCCTAAAAATTAATAAATGGCACTTTATTATTTTCAAAAGTTTTTGAAAGAAGGTTTTTAAAGTATTTTGAAAGGCATAAGCCTAATGTTTTAAAAGAGATATATGCTTTCGAGGAGGCTATCCAGTGAAATTGAAAGCAAGGTTTTGAAGATTTCGAAAGTACAGTTTTCAAAACAAATAACCCAATCTATTTTCAAGCAAAACCAAGGCATATTAATAGGCAAAATATTTTCAAATGGAACTTAGGAAGAAGTCTAAATGGGTTAAAGAAATTGACCAAGTTATATTGTTTGCTTCTTAATATATGTATATATTCACTTTATAGTGAATCCAAAATATATACTTTATAAAAAGGTAGAATAACTAGTTGGGTTGACCTAGTAGTGAATAAATAAAAGATATTGATAGGGGCCAATAGGTTCACAGTAAGCCCAAGAAAACTGTGTAAGGGAAAAGATATTGGCAGGGGACAATAGGTTCATTGTTAGCCCATGAAAACTATATAATTAAAGATCTCGGTTAGACAGGTTTATATTAAGCCCATGAAAACTATATCTGGATAAGAAAAATGAAATATTGATAGATAGTCAATAGTTTCCTAGTTAGACCGTGAAAACTAGGGTCAAACAAAAATATTGACCATTAGTGAATAGGTTTCTAGTCAGCCCATGAAAACTAGGATGAAAGAAATGATATTGGAGTTGCCAATATGTTCATAGGAATCCCATGAAAAATATATAATTGGATAAGGAGTCCTTAAAAATTTGACTGGTTATTAGTTAGCCCATGAAAACTATTAGGTTAATAGTAATCCTAGAAAACTATAATTATGACATATAGTCAAAAATGAACTGGGGTTGTGTAATACAGAATTGATTCAATTATTTTGTATATTATGACATAATAATTTTTTGAATTGAATTAACCATTGTGGATGTAGGGGCACAGAAAATGGTTTATAAAGGTTTTAAGATACTAGTGAGGGGAAACTCGTTCCGCTAAGAGGTATGGTCTCACTAGATATCAAAATGATTTGAGATGCTATATCAGGCTTTATGTCTGACTCGATGTTTATTTTTTTGCCTTAAAATCTCGGGTACTCAATTGATTTTGAGTAGTTTAAGATTTGAGGTTTTCAGAAACCTCTTAAGATGGAAAAGCTTACGGAGTTATGTAGAAGGCATGTAGTTATTTTAGTTCTTTCCCTTGTGATTTCGCCGTGTTATTTCGTTAAGGAAAAGTGGTTTATTGCCTATAATATACTTTGATCACCAAAGGGACATCTTCTTATTTTGCTCTTGGAGTATATTTTAATAATTATATTTTTCAGAACATGGACAACGTTTTGGGATTATGTAATAAATGTTGAAATGAGTTTGGAATGAAATGTGAAAGTTATTTTGAAATTTTATACTTTTTCCATATTCATGTGTTTCTGGTATATCAATTTACCTAACATTATAGTATTTGGTCGTCGAGGATTGATAACTATGGATGACTGCAGCATCTGTAGCCGTTAGTTTTAGGCCTCCAAGCAGGGGATGTTACAAGTTGCTATAAGAGCATAGGTTCATGAAAACTTAAGCAATTCAAACCTAAAAGATTTCAAAACATAAACCAAAGAACCAAAAATATTGATCGGGCTTTGGGTTAACGCGATTGTAACGTACTTGTATTTGATATATATATGTGTGTGTGTGTGTGTGCGTATATATATAGGTGTGTGTATATATATGTACATAATTCCACTTCTCTTAGACCGTTCTTCAGTATCACACTAAGGCTCGTATATAGATTTACGAGAAAGAAGATATGGAAGCAGGAAACGGAGAAGGAAATCTAGTTGGACGAAGCACCACAATTGATGGAAATGCTTGACATAACACTTGGAGGAATCAAGGTCGACAGGCTAACGCTAATCAAAATGTAGATGTTAATGTGAGTGTTGGGAATCTACCAGTAGATTCGTGGATGATGTATCAGTTCATTGCTAATTTGATGCAAGCATGAACTGTTGGATTGGCTGGAAATATTGGAGGAGCAAATCCTGTGATTTTCATTGGGAATAATTATGCCAAGCTAAATCGGGACTACACCAGTTTAGGTGGAAAGCAGTTTATAAGAACAGAAGATGCTATAGAAGTGGAGAATTGGTTGTTACATTATGAAAGGATTTTCTCTGATTTGGGTTTAAAGGATGTGCAGAATAAAAGGTTGGCTTCTAAATAGTTGCAGGGTTAGCACTTCACTGGTGGAATGGTGCGACTACCGGAGTTTCAGAGGAAGAGTTGACTAGGGCTGATTTTCGAAGGAGATTCAAAAAGAGGTTTATTTATGAAGTTGCCAAGTCGGCATTGATGAGAAAATTTATGGATTTAGTTCAGGGAGACATGTCAGTTATCGAATATACAAATAGATTTAACGAGTTATCTCAATATGGATACGCAATTATAAATACCTACATCAGAAGGAATGAAAGGTTCATTCGAGGACTGAGGCTCAAGCTTGCTAGGACGACCCTGACTAATATCTATGATCCCTGTAATATGGTGGTGGAGATGACCATTCGCCATGAAGAGATGCCTGCTATTTATGATAGAGAGAAGCCTATCGAATTCCAAAGTTCTCAGGGAAAGAAGAGAAAGTTCTTCAAAAAAAAAAGGAGCCTAGAAGGGAGATTCAGCCAAGAAGTCAAAAGCCGATTTAGTCTGCTAGAAATGTGACAAGAAGGGTCATTTCTCTAAGGAGTGCCAATCAGGAAAAGGGTAGAAGAAAGCTGCGAATAAGAAGCATATTAAGTGTTACAACTACAATCAAGTTGGGCATTACAAGAACCAGTGTCTAGAGCCAGTTAAGGCGGAAAAAGGAAGGCTTTTTCTATTGGACCACCATCTTCTTCCAAATCAACTGCAGCAGATATTGGAAAGATTTTGATGGAAGGTAAATTTTTGATTCAAAGTATTCCAGTTAGGATATTATTTGATACCCGTACATCATATTCATTTATATCTCATAATTTGGTTAATAAGTTATGCTTAGAACTCACTTACCATGTTTTTTCCTTAAAGGTTGTGAATCCAATAGGAGGTTATGCAACTCTACGAATGAGGTGTGATCAGTTAGAACTTGATTTGTTAATGTAATACCCCAAAATTTTGTGAAAAACCATTTTGATAAAATGATTTAATTTTGAAATATTTGGATCAAATATGGTGAAATTCTTGGGATTAGATAGTGTGCTAGGATATGTGTGCACATGCACACTGGAAATGGCACAGGGGAAAATCAAAGAATTTGTGAAAAAAATATATATAGGGAAAAGAAAACATTTCAAATATAATTTTGAAATGTGAATTATTCTGTCCTCAGGCCACATGTATTATTTTAAAAAAAAATAAAAAAAATAAAGAGACAGAAATTTTTTATTTGAAATAAGAAAGTAAATTTTTTATTTAAAACATTAGAATTTAACTTAGGGCTAGCCAGGTTAAATATAGAAGATATGCCTATATACATTTTATGTAAAGCAAGAAATAAAATATACGCACCTATGTACATGTATATTTTCTGTGAGCAGAAAGTGTTAAAGCAAAAAAAAGGGAGACATCAAAATGACATAAAATGTAAATACAAGTCAGTATGCTTGTGTAGGTAAAAATAGAAAAAGGAGATTTCCAGAAAAGAATAAAAGCATAAACAAAAAACCGAGTCACACATTTAGCATGACTTGGGTAAGTAATCAAAGATAGCCGTTTTCTGGAAAAGTAAATAAAGAAAAAAAGAGAAGGTACTAACCATAATGGACTAAGGTGGCCGGGGTACTAAGGAGGAAAATGTTAAAATATAAATACAAAATGCATAAAGATGGTCAGGTCAGAAATGGAATTCTGTCTTGCCAAAACCCTAGTGGAAAAAGCATATAAATAATCAGCTTTGGCCAGGAAACCATTTTACCCCGAGTTACTCAAAAAAATAAAAATAAGAAAGAAGATATTTAAAAAGGAAAGAGAAACACACATACATAAGGATTTTCTGGATCAAGAGATGGAAGAACTTAGGTGAGTAACCTCACTAGATTCATGGCATTAAGACCTGAGATGAGGCAGCCACTTTTTATATTTCCATTTACATATTGCTGGTTTTGATGTATATGATTTTATCAATGCTCTTTGGATGTTTCTTTTTGGATCTGATATGATTTTATTATGGATGTTTTGGGTGATCTTTGACTTGTTGAGATGTTTGCCTTTGGATGTGCAACTTATTGTTTCATTTTGCTCAGAAATGTTAAGGCCCAGAATTTTAAATGCATGGAGAGGATATTCTCAACTGTTATAGATTTATGGCATGGGAAATCTTATCAAGGAATATGTTATGAGCTGCATTATACTTTGTGTAAGTGCTGAGGCTTGAAAAAAAAAAATTAAGGGTGCAATAGAAATTTTCTAGGTGCTGAGCCCTTAATCAAATAAAAAAAAGAACTCACAAGCTAAAATTATGATTGAGCCGGATCATGAATCTGATTCAATCATAGAGGCTTGCAGATCAATATAATATGACATGCCATGCCATGCCTCTTTTACAGTTGAAAATATTCTTATATTTTACTGAGATCAAGACATAATGTCCACATTTTTGGAAATAACTGTCTACTTAATTTCTGAGAAAATTATGCTAAAAAAAAGTTAAAGGTGTTTCCATGTTTGCAGTGACATGTTCACTTAGCTAATTGGTAATAGGATTTAAATCAATGCACTAGTAAATTAACTAGGAAAGGAAAGGCCAAGAAGGCTGCTGGAATGCTTGTTATATTTGATGTATGCAAGTTGACATATGGCTTGTTTAAGCCCTGAGATCTTTGTGTAATGATGTGAATTAGTTCATTACAATATGTCCCTGTGATTCCTTAATAGCAGAGGAGGCAGGAATTTAAATTGAATTATACAACCTGTACATGAAGAGATAGGAATATGAATATTTCTTAGGTGGGTTGGTGTGGAACCATGATTGTTCCAGTGAATGCACATGTTGCAGATATATATTTATGATTGCAAGATTATGTATGCATGTGTGGGAATGATAGATGAAGTTATCATACCTGAGTCATTTTATTTACACAATGATAAAATAAGTGATTGCAAAAATTTGTTCAAATAACAAGTCACTACACTTATATTCTCAGTTGTTTAATATCATAATTATATTGATGTTGCTCACACCTTATCATAGATCTGACCCTTATTTGCTCATGGCATATGGGGATGTCTCATTTTAAAATGGGGCAGCCACTAATGTTCTTGTAGAGAATATCAAGCTTAAATAAGATGGAAAGGGGTATTGGCTAATGAGAAAATGGATGTGCATGCTTGCTAATTTTAATAAGAGCCTAGAAAGATTTTATCTGCATGTATTCCAAGGATAGTTGTGTCTGAACTTAATGTTATGTAATGAGCTTGCTATGATTGATTGAACTGGTTGTTTATCTGTTGAATATTGCTATGCATTCAGGTTTTAAAATTAAAAGAAATATCTGGGTTGAAAACAAGAAAAATATGCTTAAGTATTAGATATGAAAGCCTGGAAAAGAAATACACATATATGTATGTGAGCAATTGTTTTGTATACTTGTATTATGTATTGGTCAATTCTTGAGATATAGCAATAGCACTGTGTTTTTAGAATAAAAATCTGGATTTAACTAGAGGTAAACTTATAAGGATTTAAATTCTTTCTACTATAATTCTTTGTAAATAAGTGTAAGTCCACTTTCTGAATTGTTTTGAGTAAAGTAAAAAATTTGCAAGGCTTCAGATATAATGAAAATGTCTTGAACAAGTGTCTGCTAGACACAAGACACAAGGGTTAACCAGCTTCAAATGAGTGAAGTTTTGGTTGATTATATTTGATGGTATTCTGAATGTAAAATGCATTTCAAAAGCTTTAGTTTATTTAGCAATTGTTTCAACACAACCAACTTTTAAAAGCCATAGCAGATATGCAATCTGGACAGGTTTGCACAATCAAACCTGAAGACACACATTATTCTTTTAAACATTTTTAAAGTTCAAATTCTTGTCACAGCAAATCTTATGCAAATACACAACTCACAATGTGTCAATATAGGCTAAGATTAAAATGAACAAGCCATATAGATTGAACCAAAATAAGAAGGTTTCTAGAAAATACATAAGTGAAAAAAATGATAAGTGAATATATCATTTTCTGGTCTTAGTCAGATATTGATATATTTGTACTATATATATAAAAAAAACTAAGAATCCCAAGTACTTTGAGATTTATCTGCTAAGATAAATTGACAGCATATTCATAAATTAGAATGACCAAATCCATATGAATTAAAAATTAAATATGCACAGGATTTACTAATATATAACAAATGTTCAAAAGAATATGGTATTTTAACTGTGGATAGATTCATTTATATCCAAAATCAAACAGCATGCTCTTGTTTAACAAATGGAATTAAAAACATACTCTGACTTTAAACAAGAGGAACATATACATCCTCATATGTATGTGTATATCTTTTAGGAATAAACTGATATATTTATATTGGTAGAAAATTTTGAATCTTGGGTGAATTGTTTAAAAAGAAAATGACTCTGAGAGTTCAAAGGAAGTTTAAATTAAACTTATAGATGAGAATGAATATATATATATATATGGCATACAAATTAAATGTGTATGTGTATGTAAAAAAAATCCTTGAGAAATTAAGGTGGAAATTGTGAGGGTCATTTCATTTTGGTATCAGAGCAAATGTTAGCATAAGTATATGGTTGCATTGATGGTTGAGTGCTATGGAAATGTGTTATGTCTGTTTATTTTGGATGAAATAAATTGGATAAGAAAATATTAATTATAGAAATACTCATAATATACTAATACCATTCTCCCAGAACTTAGTTAGCAAATCATGGTAGGAAGGGGATCACATCAAGCAGGGACAAGTGCATCATAGATGCTTGATATGCAAGAGTTTGTGAGAATTTTAAGGGATGGAATTGGGCATAGGCCTGAGAATCCACATGAGGAACTTTCAAAGCTATTAAAGGCTTATACAAATTTGGGAGGCAAAAGTTTTGAAGGGACTGAGAATGTAATGGAAATTCAAGCATGGTTGAGAACATTAGAAAGGATTTTCAGTGACATGCAGCTGGATGGTCAAAGGAAGAGGCAAGTGGCTTCAAGACAGCTGAAAGGAGTGGCTTTAAGCTGGTGGGAGGTGATCATAGCTGGAAGAATTGAAAATGAAATTACATGGAATCAATTCAAGGAGATGTTGGAGGCAAGATTTGTACAAGCATCAGCTAAGACCACTTAACTTGAAGAATTTATTAGACTTAGGCAAGGAACTGTGAATGTCACTGAGTACACTCAAAAGTTTGAGGGGTTGTCTAAATATGGAGCAATGTTGGTGGCAGATGAAGCATCCAAGAATGATAGGTATATTACAGGTTTGAATCCAGGACTTAGCAGGGCCATGTTACCATATGCTGACAGAACTTTTGATCAAGTAATAGACTTGGCTTTGAAACTTGAGCAACATGACAAGGAAAGGGAGAAGTATAGGAATTTTAAGAGCAGCAACAACAAGAAGAACAAGGGAAGATATCACCCTTATGATAAAAAGAAGGAAGAGACAGACAACAAAAAGGCCAATGATGCCAAGGCTAATGATACTAAGAAGAAATTGGTCTGCCATTAATGTGGAAAGGAAGGACACATCAAACCAAGGTGCCCAGAGTTGAAAGGAGGAGACTTCAAATGCTACCTATGTGGGAAAGAGGGGCATATGAAGAGGAACTGTCCTGAGAACAAACAACAAGGGAAAATAGCAAATTTGGAAGCCAAAGGCAAATCCACAGTGGAGAGTGGAGCTGAAAATCATGGTCAAGTGGAAGGTATTTATTTGTACCATACCTATAGCAGTAGTATATGACACTGAGGCAACTCACTCTTTGATTTCCTATGAATTAGTTAAAATGCTAAAATTAAATTGCATATTGGTTGAAACCCCACTGCTCATACATAGTCCACTGGGGAGTTCTAGTGTTTTGAACATGAATTGTGTGGATGCGGAGTTAAACATAGGAGGAAATATTTTTATTTCCAATTTATGTGTTTTGAATTACCCAAATATAGGTGTTATATTGGGGGTAGACTGGTTAAGGCAATTTAAATCCATAATTAATTTAGACTCATCCACCATATCATTGCAAAATTCTAGAGGCCAGAGGATCACAGTTTTATGTGAAGTAGCTAAGGAAAGAAAATTATATCATTTAGTTGACTCAGAAAAAGATTTCAGTGAACTAACCATTGAATAAATTCCCATAGTCAATGAATATTTGGATGTGTTTGGGGAAGTTAAGGGTGTTCCACACCATAGACCAGTTGATTTTCAAACTAATCTCATTCCAGGAGCAAGTCCAATAATCAAGAAACCCACCAGAATGGGGCCAAGTGAATTGAAAGAATTGAAAAATCAGTTGGAAGAACTAGAAGGCAAAGGATTTATAAGGTCAAGTAATTCATGCTGGGGTGCTCCAGTAGTGTTTGTAAGAAAACATGATTGTACTTTGAGAATGTGCATAGATTACAGAGAACTAAATAAAGTAACCATCAAGAACAAATACCCATTTCCTAGAATAGATGATCTTTTTGATCAACTTAGTGAAGCTAAAATATTTTCTATATTAGACTTAGCATCAGGATTTCATCAGATGAAGGTTGAAGACTCAAGTGTTAAGTATACTGCATTTAACACTAGATATGGCTTATATGAATTTATGGTTATGCCATTTGAATTGACAAATGCTCCTTCATATTTTGTAGATTTAATGAATAGAACATGTAGAGATTATTTAGACAAGTTTGTACTGATTTTTATTGATGATATTTTGGTTTATTCCAAAACAGTGGAAGAGCATAAAAATCATTTGCATTTGGTTTTGTCAAGATTAAGGAAAAATGATTTAAAGGCAAAATTTTCAAAATGTACATTTTGGATGGAAGAAGTACATTTTCTTGGACATGTTATCTCTGCCAAAGGAATCTCAGTAAACCCCAATAAGGTAGTAGCTATTCAAACATGGAAAAGACCAGGTACAGTAAGTGAGGTTAGATCATTTATGGGGATGGCAGGACATTATAGGAGATTTATAAAAGATTTTTCAAAAATATCATCACCCCTTACCAATTTAACTAGAAAGAACCAAGCCTTTGTATGGACAGAAAAATGTGAACAAGCTTTTATCAAAATAAAAGAAGCTTTAATTAATGCACCAGTATTGAGAGTGCTGGAAGGGAATGAGAACTTAATTGTGTATACTGATGCAAGTGGCTCTGGGCTAGGGGCTGTATTGATGCAGCAAGACCAGGTGATAGCCTATGCATCTAGGCAATTAAAGCCACATGAAACAAGATATGCAACCCATGATCTTGAACTAGCAGCAGTAGTGTATGCCTTGAAACTCTGTAGACATTATCTGTTAGGTGCCAAATTTATTTTGTACACTAATCATAAGGCACTGAAATAATTATTCTCACAAAAAGATTTGAACATGAGGCAACATAGATGGGTGGAGTCCTAGCTGCCTATGATCTAGATATACTCTATACACTAGGTAAGGCAAATAAAGTTGCAGATGCCTTGAGTAGACAACATGCTAAAGTAGCCATGTTAATGATGGAAGAGTTCAAGGATTTGTCTATACTTACTGATTTAGAAATTAAAGCAAACAGTGAGGTACAAATGGTACCAATTGAAAAAGATGGAAGTAAAGGAAAATTGAGTATGGTATCTTTGCAATCAGATTTACTTCTGAAGGTTGGAAAAATGCAGGAACAAGACCTGAACCAATTGGAAAAGAAAATACTTTTATTAAAAGGAGAGGAAGTACTAAATTATCAAATTGATAAAAATGGTTATTTAAGGAACAAGAACAGAATATGTGTCCCAGAAAACCTAGAGTTGAAGGAGGAAATATTGAATGAATACCATAGGAGTAAGTACTCCATACACCCAGGCAGTACAAAGATGTATCAAACTTTGAAGAGAAATCTTTGGTGGAAGGGAATGAAGTCTGATGTGGCCAAACATGTTGCAAAATGTATGACTTGCCAACAAGTCAAGGCAGAGACACAAAGGCCATCAGGACTGTTGCATCCTCTTAGCATACCACAGTGGAAGTGGGAGGATATATCTATGGATTTCATAGATGATCTGCCTAGATCTAAGAGAGGAAACACTAGTATATGTGTAGTAGTAGATAGGCTAACTAAAGTAGCACATTTCATCCCATTAAAATCAGAAAGAAATGCCCCAAAATTGGCTCATGTATTCATGAAAGAGGTGGTAAGATTACATGGCATTCCCAAAACTATTGTGAGTGATAGGGATACCATCTTCATCTTAAGATTTTGGAAGAGTTTTCAAGAAGCCATGGGAAGTGAACTATGTTTGAGCACTGCCTACCATCCCCAATCTGATGGACAAACTGAGGTGGTGAACAAAATTTTAGAGGACTTGTTGAGAGCATGTGTACTAGACTTTGGAGGCACCTGGGAAGACCATCTCCATTTAGCTGAGTTCACATACAATAGCAGTTATCAAAGCACTATAGGGATGGCACCATTTGAAGCCTTATATGGCAAACCATGTTTATCACCTATGTGTTGGGTAGAAACAGGAGAAAGAACTATTTTAGGACCTGAGTACATACAAGAAACTACAGAGAAAATTAAATTGGTAAAGAAAAGAATTGCAGCAGCTCAAGACAGGCAAAAGAAGTTTGCAGACAAGAGGAGAAAGCAAGTGGAATATGAAGTGGGTGACTTTGTTTTTATCAAAGTTTCACTTATGAAAAAGGTCTTGAGGTTTGGCAGGCAAGGAAAACTCACACCAAGGTATGTTGGACCCTATAAGATTTTGGAAAGAATAGGTTCATTAGCATACAAATTGGAACTGCCAGAGGATATGAAAGCAATGCACAATGTTTTTCATGTGTCACAACTTAGAAGATGGGTACATGATAAGGAGGAAATTCTGGTCAAGCCTACTCAAATTAAGATAAATCCCAATTTGGTTTATGAGAAAGAATCAGTGGGGATATTAGCTAAAGAAGAAAAGAAATTGAGAAATAAAACTTTAAAACTGTTGAAGGTCAAATGGAGTCTTGATCCTAATGATTGTACATGGGAATTAGAAGATAAGATAAGGAGGGATTATCCTAAGCTTTTTGCAAATTAAAGGTAATTTTTAATTTCTGAAAAATTTGATATGTATGGTTGCTGTGGTTGAATTTGCTTGCTTATGCATATGTTTGATAGATTTTCAGAAAATTAGATGATGCTTGTTATAAGTATTAGAAAATTGTGAGGACACAATTCCTAAAAGGAGGGGTTAATGTAATACCCCAAAATTTTGTGAAAAACCATTTTGATAAAATGATTTAATTTTGAAATATTTAGATTCAAATATGGTGAAATTCTTGGGATTAGATAGTGTGCAAGGATATGTGTGCACATGCACACTGGAAATGGCATAGGGGAAAATCCAAGAATTTGTGAAAAAAAAATATATAGGGAAAAGAAAACATTTCAAATATAATTTTGAAATGTGAATTATTCTGTCCTCAGACCACATGTATTATTTTTAAAAAGAAATAATAATAAATAAATAAAGAGACAGAAATTTTTTATTTGAAATAAGAAAGTAAAATTCTTATTTAAAACATTAGAATTTAACTTAGGCCTAGCCAGGTTAAATATAGAAGATATGCCTATATACATTTTCTGTAAAGCAAGAAATAAAATATATGCACCTATGTACATGTATATTTTCTGTGAGCAGAAAGTGTTAAAGCAAAAAAAGGGAGACATCAAAATGAAATAAAATGTAAATACAAGTCAGTATGCTTGTGTAGGTAAAAATAGAAAAAGGAGATTTCTAGAAAAGAATAAAGCATAAAAAAAATCGAGTCACACATTTAGCATGACTTGGGTAAGTAATCAAAGATAGCCATTTTCTGGAAAAGTAAATAAAGAAAAAAAGAGAGGGTACTAACCATAATGGACTAAGGTGGCCGGGGTATTAAGGAGGAAAATGTTAAAATATAAATACAAAATGCATAAAGATGGTCAGGTCAGAAATGGAATTTTGTCTTGCCAAAACCCAAGTGGAAAAAGCATATAAATAATCAGCTTTGGCCAGGAAACCATTTTACCCCGAGTTACTCAAAAAAAAAAAATAAGAAAGAAGATATTTAAAAAGGAAAGAGAAACACACATACATAAGGATTTTATGGATCAAGAGAAGGAAGAACTTAGGTGAGTAATCTCACTAGATTCATGGCATTAAGACCTGAGATGAGGCAGCCACTTTTTATATTGCCATTTACATATTGCTGGTTTTGATGTATATGATTTTATCAATGCACTTTGGATGTTTCTTTTTGGATCTGATATGATTTTATTATGGATGTTTTGGGTGATCTTTGACTTGTTGAGATGTTTGCCTTTGGATGTACAACTTATTGTTTCATTTTGCTCAGAAATGTTAAGGTCTAGAATTTTAAATGTATGGAGTGGATATTCTCATATGTATGTGTATATCTTTTAGGAATAAACTGATATATTTATATTGGTAGAAAATTTTGAATCTTGGGTGAATTGTTTGAAAAGAAAATGACTCTGAAAGTTCAAAGGAAGTTTAAGTTAAACTTATAGATGAGAATGAATATATACATATAGATATATGGCATACAAATTAAATGTGTATGTGTATGTAAAAAAAAAATTCTTGAGAAATTAAAGCGGAAATTGTGAGGGTCATTTCAGTTAGGTCATATGTTTGTATGCAGTTTATATGTTTATAATTTTATAGATTTCAGAATCATTTTGGGTATGAATTGGTTGGGTAGATATTAGGCTAGGATATTTTGCTAGGATAGGGAAACATCATTAAAGTATCCAAATAGTCAGAACCAGATCATCTTCTCAGCAGAAGCTTCTGACCAAAGTGTTTGTACTGTGGTGAGTACCTTGAAAGTAGCGAAGGAGCTATGCCGATCCGAGATGCAATAGAGTTTGAAGACATATTTATGCCGATTATAGGACTACACCGAAACGAGCTATTGAGTTTTAGATTGATCTTGTACCAAGAGCTGAACCTATCGGTAGATCACATCGAATAATGACATCGACTAAGATAAAAGAATTGAAGGTGTAGTTAGTGGATCTAGAAGAAAGAAATTTTATTAGACCAAGCAGTTTGCCTTGGGGAGAGGCTGAGATTTTCATTAAGAAGTCAGATGGGTCATTGTGGATGTGCATCGACTACCGCAAGATGAACGAAAGGACGATCAAGAATAGATATCATTTGCCACAAATTGATGATCTATTCAATCAGTTGAGTGGAGCTAGACCGTTTTCCTAATTAGATTTGGCGACCGATTCCCATCACTTGAGAGTGGCAGAGGACAATATTCCTTTGACAGCGTTTCAAACGAGGTATGGCTCGTATGAATGGTAAGTGATGTCATTCGTGTTGACGAATGCACTACTTTTGTCATGGACTTGATGAACCGAGTTTTCTAAGAACACTTGTATAGTGTTAGTATTTATAGATGATATTTTGGTATATTCAAAAGATGAGAGAGAGAGAGAGCATGAGAATCATTTTAGAATAGTACTTGAAATGCTAAGGCAGCATCAGCTAAAGGCTAAGTTTTCTAAATGTAATTTTTGGAAGAAGAAGGTCAAGTTTCTCGGTCATGCAGCTTTGGAGTTTTGGCTGCTTATGATTTTGGTATAGAATATACTCCTGGAAAAGAAAATAAGGTAGTGGATGCCCTTAGCAGGAACCATTAAAATGTGGTGTTAGCTATATTGGCATAATGGAAGGATTTAGAAGTTTTGGCAAAGTGTAGTATAAAGCCGAGATCGACTACTGATTCTAATCAACGTACTGTTATGTTGACCTGTTTAGAGGTTCGACCAGTGCTGATTGAAAAGATAGCTTCTAAAATGATAGAGGATCTAGAGATAGTTGAGAAAATTAAAAGATTTGAGGTGGGATCTAAAATCGTTGATCTTAAATATTTTGGCATTGACCAAAAAGGATGGTCGATGAAGAAGGGACAATTATGTGCCCGAATATAGAGAACTTGAGAAGAGAAATTCTAGATGAGTGTCATCGATCCAGGTTTACGATCCATCCTGGGGCCACTAAGATGTATCAAGATATGAAGAGAAGTTTCTATTGGAAAGGCATGAAGAGAGATGTTGGCTTGTGAGTTAGACAATGTATTAATGGTCAACAAGTGAAAGCCAAACACCAGAAGCCGATCGGGTGCTTCAGCCCCAGTTTGGAAGTGGGATTCTATATCCATGGATTTTATAGGTAGGTTACCGAGATCGAACAAGGAAAATGAAAGCATATGGGTCATAGTGAATAGGTTGACCGAGAGCGCCCATTTCATTCCAGTCATGTCAACCAAAACGACTTCTTTTTTAGCGAAGTTGTTCGTGAAGAACATAGTTAGACTTTATGGAATCCTAGTGGCATAGTTAACAAAAGAGATGCATTATTCACTAGCGAGTTTCGAAGAAGTCTACAGAGAGTATTAGGTACAAAGCTGAAGATGAGTACAGCATATTACCCATAGACGGATGGGCAGACTAAGAGAGTCAATAAAGTACTCAAAGATTTGTTGAGAGCTTGTGTATTCGACTTTGGTTGATCTTGGGAAGATCACATACATTTAATTCAGTTTCCCTATATTAATAGTTTTCAGAATAGTATAGGAATAGCACCTTTTGAAGCTTTGTATGGAAGGCCATGCAAATCACCCGCATGTTGGTTAGACACTGGAGACAGATTAGCTTTAGGTCTAGATATGGTTAGAGAGGCGTCAGAGAAGATTGAAATGATCCGAGATTGGATGAAGGAAGCTCGGTCCAGATAAAAGAAGTATGTAGATAAAAGGCGTAAAGACTTTGAGTTTTTAGTTGGAGATAGAATTTTCATTAAGGTGTCACCAATGAAGAGTGTGATACGATTCGGAAAGTCAGGGAAGTTGGCACAGAAATATGTTGATCTATTCCAAATTATAGAAATGATTGGAAAGCTCGCATATAGAGTAGAATTGCCGAGCAATATGGAAGGTGACCATAATGTATTTCATGTATCTCGTCACGTATGTGCATGATCCAGAGACTACTATTCCTCCAACAGTATTGGATAAGTTGGTTATAGAGCCTAATTTGAAAATTTTTAGACAACCAATACGGGTTGTAGCAAGAGATGAGAAAAGATTAAGGTCTGAAACAGTAATGTTGGTGAAAGTTCAGTGGAGCGACAACGAAAAGGAACATACTTGGGAGACAAAAGATAGGACTCGAGTTACCTATCTTGATTTTTTTAAAATGGTATATCTATATTAGATTTATATAGATGATCGCTAGTAAAATAAATAGTATAATTATTAGGAGTGGTTACAGATGAATGCTATGATTAGTATTTAGTCCTTACTGAATTTCGAGGACGAAATTCTTCAAGGAGGGGAGCCTGTAACAGCCCTAATTTTAAATAACATTATTCAAGATATTTAATTAGATAAATTAAATAGAATAATAAAAATGTTAAGTGATAAGGGGATTGAGATTTGAATAACTTTAAGTGGTCATGCTTGAGTACTAAATTAAATGGGTATGAGAATAGATTATAATTAAATTAATCTACATAAAGGTATAATGGAATAAGCTTTACCTAACCGCTTTTTCTTATACATATATACTCTTTTTACCATTTCCTTTCCTAGCAACTTTATTTTAAAAGCAAATCGAAAATGTAAGTAAAAGAATAATAAAGCCAGCTATTAAAAAGAAAAGAAGAAGAGAAATTCAAGGAAAAGAAGAGAAAATAAAAAGGAGAATCAAACTCGTCTCAATCCATTTCCTTATCAAAGATTAAGGAATAATAACTTCCATCTTTATTTGCTAAATATATGTTTCATATTTGAGTTTAAATTCATACATATGATGTTTGATGATGATATGCTTGAGTTATGGTTAATTTAAATCTTGTTTAAATAATGGTTCATAAGGTTTTAGATCAAAACCGTGTGATATTGATGCTTAAACGCCATGGAAAAATTATATGTTATGCAAAACATGATTTTAGAGTTAGGTTTTATGTTTGATAATTTTTCGACCTTGGAAAAGATTATTATGAATTTTTAAATGAAAATATAGCAAGTTGGGTTTATTAATTTATTTCATAAAATATATTGTTAATTTGGATTGAAAATTTGATATGTTAGATAACGTGATCAACATTTCTGTGAATTTTGAGGATTATTCAATAAGTGATTAATATACAAAATAAATTATTTTAAGAAGAGGATAAAAATGATTTATGTATAAATAAAGAGGAAGGCTTTATTTGCAAAAGTTTAAGTTTGATACTTATCCAAAAATAAAAAGGCAACTGGTTTTGAAAAGCATGGGAAAAGTAAAGGCAATCAATAAGAAATTTACATGTAGGTAGGTAAGTTTATATAAGATACGTAATTTAGTATTTAACCCAGAAAAATAGGTTTTGACTCTATTCAGAGTACCTTTTGTCCCTTACCTTTCGCCTTCGATTATGTCAAAACCCTATTGAGCTAAATTTAATACACAGGGTATCATCTAGGTGATACGTAGTGGATTGGAGAAAGGCGAAAGGTATGGAGTCGTTACCTTAGTTTGTTTTGAAAAGATAAGCACCTGCCTTTGTTTTACTAAGCTTTCAACTTAGTCGATACATATGTTTTTGAAAGAAGTTTTATAATGGAATTCGTAAGGGTTTCCATGTTTGTTCTAAAAGAAAAAGGGGTTTTGAAGGAGCTCCTTTAATTATAAATCAATGCTTTTAAATGGAGTTCAGATCTAGTCGAAGCGCTGCCGCCGATTCTTGTGCCTTTCGAGTGTATTGAAGTCATCAATACTGTAGAAAGGTATTGTTTGTTTTAAAGCTATAATAATCCCTTTCTAAATGCTTTCAAAAGGTTTATGGGTTTCATAGAGATTGGTTTCAAAAGGGGTTTCGAAGTTATCCTTCATTATTTTTAATGTAGACTTACGACTCTATCGAAAGTGATGGTATCAACGCCATCATAAATTCCCTAATAAATTTATATAATAAAGATTGGTTTCAAAAAGGATACTTTCGTTTATGTTTACTTTGATCCAAATGATATTTTAAAAGATAAATCTAATGATGTTGAAAGGAAGACTTTCACTGCTTTAGGAAGAGATACTTCCTATGGTTTCGAAGCTATGTTTCTAAAATTAATAAGTAACACTTTATTATATTCGAAAGGTTTCAAAAGAAGGTTTTTAAAGTGTTTTAAAGGCAGAAGCCTAATGTTTTGAAAAGAGATATATACTTTCGAAGGAGGCTATCCAGTGAGGTCAAAAGCAAGGTTTCAAAGGTTTTGAAAGTATAGTTTTCAAAATAAATAACCAATCTATTTTAAAAGTAAAACCAAAGCACATTAATAAGCAAAATATTTTGAAATGGAACTTAGGAAGAAGTCTAAATGGGTTAAATAAATTAACCAAGTTATATTGTTGCTTCTTTATATATGTATATATTCACTTTATAATAAATCCAAAAACTGTACTTCGGAAAAAGTTAGAATAACCAGTTGGGTTGACTTAGTAGTAAATAAATAAAAGATATTGCCAGAGACCAATAGGTTCACAATAAGCCTATGAAAACTATGTAAGGAAAAAAACATTGGTAGGGACCAATAGGTTCATAATTAGCCCATGAAAACTATGTATAATTAAAGATGTCAGTTAGACAGGTTTATAGTAAGCCCATAAAAACTATATCCAAATAAGAAAAGATGAAATATTGACAGATAGTCAATAGGTTCCTAGTTAGCCCATGAAAGCTAAGGTAAAAAAAGGTATTAACTATGAGTCAATAGGTTTCTAGTCATCCCATGAAAATTAGGATAAAAGAAATGACATTGGAGTTACCAATATGTTCATATTAATCCCATGAAAACTATATAATTGGACAGGGAGTCCTTAAAAGTTTAACTAGTTATTAGTTAGCCCATGAAAACTATTAGGTTAATAGTAATCCTTGAAAACTATAATTATGACAGATAGTCAAAATGAATTGGGGATGGGTAATCCAGAATTGATTCAATTGTTTTGCATATCATCGCATAATAATGTTTTGAACTGAATTAACCATTACGGATGCAAGGGCACAGAAAATGGTTTACAAAGGTTTTAGGATACTAGTGAGGAGAAACCTGTTCCGCTAAGCGACGTGGTCTCATGAGATATCTAAATGATTTGTAATGGTATTTTATTATTCATACCAGGCTTTATGTCTAATTTGAAGTTTATGTTTTTCCCTTAAACTCTCAGGTACTCAATTGATTTTGAGTAGTTTGACATTCGAGGTTTTCGGGCACTCTTAAGACAAAATGCTTTCGGAGTCGTGTAGAAGGCATCTGGTTATTTAAATTCTTTCCCCTGTGATTTCACTATGTTATTTTGTTAAGGCGAAGTGGTTTGTTGCCTATTATATATTCTGATAGCTAAGGATGCATTTTCATATGTCGCTCTTGGAGTATATTGTAATAATTATATTTCTCAGAACATGGCTAATGTTGTGGGATTATGTAATAAATTTGAAATGAGTTTGGAATGGAATGTGAAAGTTGTTTTGAAATTTTAATTTTTTTTTCCATATCCACGTGTTTCTGGTATATCAATTTATCTAACATTATCATACTTGGTTGCCGAGGATTAATAACTATGGATATTGCAACATCCGTAACCATTTGTTTTGGGCCTCCATGTGGGGGATGTTACATATTGCCTTGTCAAAAAGTGGGTTACCACTTTGCCCTTCAAAACATGCCTTGCGATAGGAAGGGCTATTTTGAATTGCCATAATTCCAAAATTCGAAGTCCATAATCCATCGATAACCACATTATCCAATCCTAATCCAGTATGGGTCTAATCGAAATCCATGATCTCTTTGGATAGTTAGTGAAATCCATGACCATTCCGAGTCAATGTCCAATTCGGAATCTGCGAACTCCTCGGATCGTTTGGTCCAAATCCATATCCATCCGAAGTCGAATCCATCACCATTCGAGGTTGATATCCAAATCCGTGACCTCTTTGGGTCGTGCCAAGCATAGTCCATACTCGACATCCAAGTAAGCCATCATATCGCTCTCCGACAACAGCATTACTTCATGTACTCCAGTTCAGTGCCCTTAAACATTAAATGGTGTCCTGGCCTAAGTCCTAGGTCGTTCTTGGTCTCTTCGGACCCTTTGCCAAGCATAATCCATACTCAATGACCTGAGTAGGTCGATTATGTTGCTCTTCAAGGAAGCGGCCAAATCCTTGCCAAGAATAATCCATACTTAACAACCTGTTGGGTTTATTCTCTAACTTTGACTCTCCGGTCGAGGACATAGTCCATGTACAACTCCATTATTCGCTCTCCGATGAGGGGACTTGCATCTTGAAGTTACTCGATATCACGTCGGTCGAGAAAATAATTGATTTCAGTTTAATTAATCATAGTAATGCAAATCATAAATAACCTAATAAATAAGGGTTCGTACATCTAGATATCCAAAAAACTAAAAAAGCCAAAGGGTGCCTCTTAGGGCTTGACGGTTTATTGTTATCTCAGAACATGCCAAAGGGATATCCTCGATTCCATATGTATGGAAGTAACTTAGCCACCTTATTATAGAGTTTATTATCATTATTATTACGGCTAGAGTCTAAGTCCTGAAATCGCCCTTTACCATCATGATCAGTTGATGATGATCTATAACCTCGACCCAAACCCATTGTTATTTCCATTCGATGCGAATAGTGGCTACTCCTGTTCCACGGTCGTTGACCAATTCCTCACATAATGCGGTCGTCTACCATTCCTAACATGCTCTTCAATCATATCTTTTAGTGCCTACATTCATCTATGGTATTCTTGTTCAATTCGATGAACTGGCAGTATTTTCCGGGCATACGCTCCCGCTCCGTGAGGTCTCTCCTTACCGGTTTTCGATAGGGGAGTTGCTCCTCAATATCCAAATAAATCCATTCTAAGATTTTCATCAAATTTGAGTAGGAAGAGAACTTTGCCTCTTGCACTTTCCATCGCCTTTTCATCCAATCATATCCATCATCTGGTTTCCTTTTACCTTTATCATTCTTGTTTGCATCTCCTAATGATCCTCCACTTCGCACAACGTTCACTACTGGTTTGTCGGCTCGTGTGCCTTCCTACCTAGGAACCATTCTGCTCTATGACAAAATTCTCTGAGATCCTTAGGTGTATCCCGCGCTAGTGAATCTTTGATACCCATGCCATCAGCAATTCTTGATACTACTGCCATAAAAACCATGGATGGATCTGGCAAATCCTCCAATGCAACCATAGCATTAAATCACGTTAGAAACTCCTTAAAGACTCTCTGGTCTTTTGTTTTAGTGTTGCCAAACTCATCACATTTTTGGATCTTGAGATGCGAACCCTGAATTGCCTCATAAATATTTCAATCAATTTAGTCCATGTGCCAATAGAGCCGCTCTCCAACTGCCTGAACCACAATGTAGCAATACCCATTAGATACAGGGAATGCATTGTGCCATGATTTCATTTGATGCCCACAGTACTTCCATGTGTCGTATATATATCTCATCATATGTATAGTTGAGTTTGAATTTTTGTCATACACTTCCAGCGTTAGTAGTTTAAATTCCGATGGATTCCTAACATTCTTGATATTAGTAGTGAATGGACTTCTATTTACATTCTCCAGATCCCTATTCACCAATACTCCATGCATAGCTTGCCTGATCATCTTTATAAACCTGTTATTGCCATCCAGCAGTAGTCTCCTACGATCATTCCCAAACTGCCCTTCAAGTCTCCGAATGAGCATCCAAATTTCAATTTGCACCAAGCTTCATGGGATTAACCATAGGTCCTCCAACATCCGATCGACCAGACCAAGGAACATGCCCCCAAGCATCCAGGAATCGGGGTCGATCCTTCTAAGATGGACGAGAACTGCTTTTGGCTACTCTATACTGTTCCATTGTCCAATAGCTTTGTCTCTATGTTCCCTGTTCTGATTTCAAGCCAGTCTTGCTACTTCAACTCCATGACTTAAGTTGTCATTAGCATTTGCTACTCTATTCCTTTGGTTCTACGCTCTAGCTTGTCCAATCTACTGAGACAAATTTGGCATCATCTCCTCCTATTTTTCAGCTTCTTTTCTTGCATAGCATCCATTATCTTTTCCATTTCATTCATGGTGATGTAGATAGATTCTTGATTAGCTCCAGCTACTGAGGAAGCCTCCTGACTCCCTCCGTGGTGGCTTCTTCCCGTTAGCATTCTCCCTGTTGATTGTCTATCCATTGCTTTAAATCAAAGCTACCTAGTTGATTCCAGATCTGAACTCCAAATCCACAAAGGCTAGTCTCACAGTTAAAGCACCAAAATGTTAGCATAAAAAATTGCCACTAACACTCAGTTATATGAAAGCACCATTGCCCAATCATAGATCTCGTATAATGAAATGTAGAGAGTATAAACTAAAGAATAATAAAATCAAAAATGAAAGAAAACAAAGAGAGATAGAGATTTACAATAGTTTGGCTTGTAGGATCTAGATTAACCCTAGAGGGGGGGGGTGAATAGGGTTATAGCAAATTTTCTTGATTTTAAACACAGAAACAAAACTGCAGAAATAAATATGCTGAAATGTAAATCACATACAAAATTTACCCAGCTTCGGCAACCCCTGCCTACTGCTGCATTTCCAGATTTCTATTAGAATTAAACAGTATCACGCTTACAAACACTCTACTAGACTCGCAGACATTTGCTCACGCTCACAAACACTCTACTAGACTCGCACACCCTGCTCGCAAACATTTGCTCCTGCTCACAAACACTCTACTAGACTCGCACACCCTGCTCCGCCTATAGAGTTTCGCTTACTCGCAGACTTTGCTTCCCGCCTATAGAGCTTCGTTTACTCGCAGACTTTGCTTCCCGCCTATAGAGCTTCGTTTACTCGCAAACCCTGCTCCCGCCTACAATAGAATTTTGCAAACTCGCACACCCTGCTCACTGAACTAATTCTAACTAGACAATCTGACACTACCTAAACCCTAGGTGGTGATTTACAAAGTTTTGTTTCGAAAAGTAAAAACAAAAACAGTTTAAAACAACTTAAAAACAAATAACCCTTATTAAACTAAAGCCTTTTATAATAAGGCCGGTCCACTCTTCATTAAACCCGATCACTTCTTTGTGAATAAAAATGGCGGCTGCTTCTTTCTTCGTTCCTTCGATCTGAGATATTATGAGAGGCGGCTTTGTTTCGATGCTTTTAATCTTGGCTATTGCTCAATCTTCGTTGCCCTTGAATTCACGGCTTCGCTTTGTCGTGGTACTGTGATTTAGGGTTTATGAATTTGGGGATTCAATCCCTTGAGTGCTCTGCTTTGCGAATTAGGGTTGAGATGATTATCGGCTTGGCTTGGCTTCGCTTTGGTGAGTTCGATTTCGCTTCAGGTAAGATTTTTAGCTCTGTTCCTCTTCGATTTTCGTATTCGAACTCACACCTTTATGCCGATGATGATCTGGGGCTTTTATAGGATTCGTTACCCTATTTTCTCGTTCGCATAAATATATTTGAATTTGTCTTCGGCCGTTTGATTTCACTTTGATGATTGAGATGATTTTGACTTGTTCAAAAACGTATAATTTTTGTTACTTGATGGTCACGGCGTTGATTTGATATCGTGGTCAATTTGACTTGTTCAACATATTGACTTGGTTCAATTTTGACTTCGGCTTTGATTGATTACATGAATTTTTGGCTTGATCATCCTTGATGTTGAACTCTGTCTTCACTGATCGTGTTTACTGCAGCCAATTGATTTCTTAAACTTTGTAGCCTTGGTTACTGGTCGAGTTGTATCTGCTTGTAGTTGATGCATATGCTCTCTGTTTGCTTTGGTTACATGTGCATAGTATATTGGTACATAAAAAAAATGTTGTTCCCTATACTGTAGTTGCTATGCGGTCGCTTGTAGTCTTTACTTTGTTTATTACAGTATTCATGTACACTGTGTTGTACTGAGCTCGACATCGCGTCATGTTGCCTTCATCACTGAGCCTCGGCTTGTATACTGCTGTTATTGTTACATTATGTTGTGATCTTTTTCTGGTTGGCACTTGCATGCATTTCTGGTTGCTTACCATTGTTGTATAATTGCCTCTGTCTATTTGCCTGGTGGTCTATTTCGTACCCATCACACTGGCATACATTCGACCTGATCATAGTAACAACCATTTGCATATATATATATATACCTGATAGCAGTGTTGGCTTGTGATATTCATGTTGCAACTGGTTTACTGTCCACTGCAGTTTGTGTTGCTGTTTACCCATGTACATGCTTCACTGTGTGGTCTTGAGCATTGCTTGTTGCACTTGTACTGTTTCTTTGTTGTTGTTGCATAGTGTCTTGAAACTTGGCCTATTGTGTACTTCATATATGCACAGTTGGTTCATGTTGCTTTGGCTTCTCTCTTAGTATACTTCACATGCACAGTTTTTAACTTAAGTTGCATCTGTGGTTTGTTGTATCTAATCATTGTCATGTTGTACCTGGACATGTTGCTTGAGTCATTGGAGTTTGTATTGGTGCATTGCCTTACTGAATTTGGTCGAGACTAGTTATGTCATCTGAACTGCTACCACTCTGTAATTTCTCTGCACTTTGGTGGCTCTGGCTATGTTGTATTCGATACTGTTGTGTAGTTTGCCACTGTCGGTTTTGTTGTGGTCTTCAAGCATGTTGCTGCCTGGTCTGACCTGATCTGCATACATGATTGTTGCAGTCCGTTTTGATGTTGGTCTTCGTTTCATTCATGTCATGTTGCCTTGTGTTGAATCCAGTTTTTAAAACTCGGGTTTGACCTTGTGCTCGTGTTGTGATTTTCAATGTTATTGCACGTGAGTTGAACCCGGTTTTTCATTTGGGTTTGACCTGTGCTCGCCTGTCCCTGTAAATTAATCAAGTGTATATCGGTGTGCACGGTCTTGTGACATATACAGTAATACACTGTGTATGTCACAAGTTGTTCGTGTATGATGAATTCAAATTTAAATTATGACGAACAACCCAAATAACTGAGGCAAATCATATTTTCAACAATTATCTTTTATTTTTGAATTGCAAAAATATTTTATTTTCAATTTTACTGCGTTAGTTAATATTTTTGTAGATTTCTCAAATGCTGGATTCAAACTAGAATGCAGTTGAAGATAAAGATATGAGTGTGAGTGATATGTAGTGAGGTGATGATATGTAAAATAGTGATGTAATTGAATTTGTATCAAAGTTGTATAGTGAATAGTGAGAGCTTGAATTTGTATACTATTCAAAATTGTAATAAATATTTGTTTGAATAAAATATTCGTTTGAATTCAAATTCCGTGTTATTTATTTTATTCAGCAAATATTTATTTAATATGTGAAAAATAAAATAGTATATTATCAAATACATTTAAACGAATGTATATATGTTTATTATCATCAAACAAAAATCATATAAGCGCATATTCAACAATCTCCCCCTTTTGATGATAACAAACATATATTTAAGATTTTGAATGTATTAAATGTATTTGATCGTTCAATTTGCTCCCCCTATTTGAATGCTTCCTCTCTACATGATACTCCCCCTACATATATGCATACGAATAAAAATATATAAACGAGCCTATATGCAAAGTGAAAATTATTTGACCTTTGCTTGATTCTATTTGACAAAATCTTAACTTTTCTCTCCCCCTTTTGTTATCAGCAAAAGAATAACAGCGTTATAAAAATAGGGATGAAGTGATAGACATGAATCAAATATTTAACTCAATTAAATATAAATATTAAATTTCAATAAAACTCAAACAAAAATCATAAATACCCTTGTCAAGCGCATATTCCACTTTCAGAAGTGATGGGGATAAAATCATCAAAAATCATACAATTCTGTCTATTTGTGGTATATTTATTTCAGGAAATTTGAATATCTACTAACCATGCATAACCGTTAGGACTTTTAAATGAGATTAGTAGTATTCACAATTTTTATTTTAAAAAATGAAATCAAGTATCTTCTAACCACGCATGACCGTGAGGACTTTTAAATGGGATTAGAATCAACTTGTCTATTTGAATCAATTAATTTTGATATGCGTTCCATACATGCATAACCGTGAGGACTTTTAAATGAGCATGGAAGCACATAATCAAAAAATCCTAGTAATTCACCCATGCATAACCGTGAGGACTTTTAAATGAGAGTGAATACTTTGGATATTTATTTTTATTGCTAAATATAATAAGTTGAAGCACAAATAATTTCCTTCACAAATTTAAAGATATTGAAGAACGAATAATTTCTTTTGTAAACTACCACAAATTTACATACTATATGTAATTTTGATGAGTGATGGTCGATAGAAAGATGGTAGAAAATAGAAATGATCATGGAACTTTTACCCAACAGAAAGTTTTTATAACTCTTGTTATGAAATTCTAAAGAAATTTTCTAATTATACTTTCTCGAGTTATAATATATGATAAATATCGACACTCATCACTTTTTCAATCACTATTCACCTTTTCGATAATCAAAGGGAGTCGGATTAGTCAAAATAGTCATTTAAAATCAAATTCAAAAAATTATAAAATCAATTTTTCAAAAATGACTAATCTGTAAATATGGTCAAACATGATTTTCTCGAGGGGGTTTTATAAGAAAATTTTCTGCTATTTGAAAATTATTTCAAGTGAAAAATATGCAGATATTTTCTTTGAAAAAACGATGCAGCAAATGAATGTTTCAAAATAATTAATCACGTTACACTTAGTAATTTTTCTATCAACCATATTACCAGTGTAATCTGCATCTGAATTTAAATTTCACTCAATATTCACTCGTTGAATTTGATTGACCAAACCATGAAGTGTGCACCAAGAATTTCAAACTTAACATCAATTTAAATGGCATTCTTTTGAATTTGAATTGAAGCCGTGTTAACAATCAAACAAATATCATAGTGCTAAACTTAGAAACCATAGGATGGACAACTATCAACAGTCATTAAAACTTCATTATTATTTCAAAAAATTTCTTGAAGTTTCAACAATTTCGTAAAGTTTCAACAATTTCAAAAATCCTTTTTAACAGCTTTCACATGAAATTTGAAATCGTGCAAATTTACAGGCAGTGACCAAAATATCAAAACAAATATATCTACGTGTAACATGAGTAACCATCATTTGACCGAACAAATTCAAAGTTGAAAATCTGATTGGTCATTATTTAAACACAAATCAAGGTCATAATTAAGAACAAATCAAAAAATCATATTAATTAAGTCCGAATCAGTCAACCATCATAATTACTCCAAGTAATTCTATTTAAAGGTGATTGGTCAATATTTTGAAAAAATCATAGCATCAAAATCATCATCTTTTGTTTATCTCAATATTGGCTGATTTTAATTTAGAGTATGGTGCAGATAATCACATTTAATATATCGTAAAAAACAATTTTACCTGTTTTACCTTTACGATAATTTTTCGTTGTTGTCCATTGTGATTCTGTCACCTTTATACTAGGCTAAGGAACTTTGCTTTGTCGCCCGTTGTGTTTCTGGAACAGCCGAAATCCAGAGAACACTGTTGTTGTTCCTTAGCCTGCCACCACACCTACACGGGAAAAGATTTATGTGACCTATTTGTTTTTATAGGTCCATGGTTGTTAGTGGCAGAATATGAAAAATATGTTTTTGGAGACCCACGGATGCCAAAAGGCTTCTTGTCTAAAGCTCTTCGATCCTCAAAACTATATCAACCAATATTACAAAGAGCCTTGAGATGGGCAGACATCTCCTCAAGAAACTCGGGCCTCAAACCAAGCACAAAGACCTTTCTGAAATTAGTCTCATCGCCGATGCAGACATACATTCTTAAACTTATTCCAAAAGAAATATCTTTGGAAACATCCATAGCCACTACGTCTCACCATGCACCCTCTCCTTCCTGAAGTTGCCAAGATACTATCACTTGCTTCCGCTCAACCAAACTTGCACTTCAATGCAGGACTCTGAACCATTAAATAGGTTTCCTTCTGAGATTGGGTGAAATCCTTGCATCACTACAAAGCTTACTCGAGACGGTATTGGGTCTACAGCCTCAACAGATACTCTTCTAACCTCATCATTTGGTAGTCGTGCTACACACACCACTACCCTTCCTACCTCTAGAACTCATATTGGAAAACCCAAATAGGTAGCCCAACAAATAGGTATATACATATATTTATATAATTATAAATACGTGCTCTCCAGATAGACACTACTCCGGAGCCTAGGTATTCGCTCAACCTAGCTCTGATACCAACTGTGACGACCCATCTTTCACTCCAAAGAAAGACGTATCATTATAAGAAAGAAGGGGATAGAAAAGAGAAAAGAAAGAAAAGAAATAACTAAAGAATATCAGAATCTCACAGCGGAACGAATAAAATATATTAATCGCATAGATATTACATAGTATACAACATCTATCAGAGTTACACAACTTTATATCACAAATTAGACAATTATAAGCACCTGTCTAATATACAACTCAAGATACAACACAAATAACATAGAGGTCAACACAGAGGAATCACTATATATCTACACGCTGAAGCAACTGCTCCAAATCTCTTCTAGAATTTGTCAAAGCAAACCTGAATCCCTTGGCTACTCGTAAAAATTTGAATACCCAAGAGTTTAAGAAAAACAGAATAAACTCCAGGTCATACATGGGTCTGGTGTGAGTAAACAGTTAAAGTTGCTTAACTTTAAAAACCTTTGAAAACAAAGGTATCATGTAATACTCCCCACACATAAACATGGGTAAGTTTTTACCTTACACTTACCAAAACTTTGATAGGAAATCTTGTGATATTAAAATAGGGTCTAGGGTTTTCAAATAAATATTCACGTAGCCTATATTATTACATTTATTAAATTCCAGCATAAAAGCCATAAAGTGGGTTATACAATCAAATCCGAGGGCACTTAGTGGAGATTGGATTTTCATACAATGGCAAGGCTACTGGGGTAATGCCCCTCACTGTACGTGGCCTAGATCAATGTACCAAGGATTACGCCTAATCCCTTGCAACACAAGGCCGAAACCATCCCTTACTGGATAGCCCCGGACAAGACAACCCCGCAGTTGTTTCGAACCAACTGCCCATACAACCGAATGAAAAGGAACCTCTAGACAGAGGTAAATCTTGTCCTACTTGGGTGCTACCTACTTATCCTTGCTGCACCTCCCCTGTTTTAGCCATTCTCGGTTGATGAGGCTGGAGGCTACGATTACCTTTATAGAACACATCTATTTTAGAATGCTCATCGTCCTCCCGACGATGTTCTGAAAGCATTCAATCCATACAAGTTCGTTCCGGGTTCGAACGAAACCGAAGGCACTATCTCGCTACATTCGTTTTGGAATCACCCTTAGAGTTAACAACTATAGCCCTTGCACTCTGAATCTTCATCTCGAATCTGAAAGTACTACGCCCTTTAAACTCGTATTGGTATCACCCTCAGATTTTTAACGATGAATAGCCCTTACACCTCGAATCTTCACTTTTCACTTGAGATCCACGACCTAACGTTTAATTTGGATCGATGTCGGTTTCGGAATTCCAAATTTGGAAATCCGATCCCGGTCTCATCGAAATCCAAAACGCCGTCTTTTAAAGCCAAGTTGTTTTAAAGTTAAAACAATTTGATTCATTATCTATATTCACATAGATAGATAATCCACAATATCACAAATAAGTAATCCATATCATTACAATTCAACCAAAGCACCCAATATCACAAATCAGCACACATCTCATATTAGAGATAAACAATTCAAGGCATTCAATAACATTCAGCCATTCATAAGCAAAGATCTATTAATCACACCATTAATTAATAATTTAAAATGAATTAAATTAATTATTTCACCTCTAATTAATTTAAAATAAATTAAATTAAGTACTTTCATCACTATAAATCTTGCTTACTTAACCATTTATTAATTACAAATCAATTAATTAACCATCCTTTAAGTGTTCATCTTAATTAATCACCCATGATTAATCATTCTCTAATTACTTTAAGTAATTAGCCTTAATTAATTTACACAAATTAATTATCCACAAACAATTACAGTAATTAACCTTTAATTACTTCATTAATTAATTAATTATAATCAATTACATTAGCCCTTAATTAATTGCATTAATTAATTATCCTAAAATCACTTGTATAGATTAATTGTTCTTTAATTAATCAACCCTTAATTTCTTTTATTAATTATACTAATGATCCCTTAATTGCTTCTTTAAATTAATTATTAATCTTATTTAATAATTAATCTTAAAATTATTACATTCAATAATTAGCCCGATTAATCATATTTAGTAACTAACTACCCTTAATTAATTACATTACTTAATTAAATTCTAAATAAATTTTATTAATTAATTCTTAAATTAGTTACACAAAGTAATTAATTCCTAATTACTTCCACTAAGTAATTATCCTACTTATTAGTGACACAAAGTAATTAAACCAAAACTACTTCCATTCTTCAATTAATTACATCCAATAATTACCCATTAATTGCTTCCCTAAGTAATTACACTTATCAATTTCATTAAGTATCTATACTTAATCAATCCTCAAATGATTATCGTTAATTAATTAACAAATTAATTAACTTAAATTAATCACATTCATTGTATTAATTACAATTGGGTAATTCATCCCTTAATTACCTTATAACCAACTAATTAATCTTTAATTACAGATTAATTATTCTTTAACTATTAATTAATAAACTTTAATTATTAATTAATATCCGTTAATAAAAAATTAATCAATCATTAATTACCGGTTAATTTATTCTTAATAACAGTTAATTAACCTTTAGTTAATCTTTAATTATAGATTAATTATCTCTTAATTATTAATTAATAAAATTAAATTATTAATTAATAGAACTTAATTAAGTACTTCTTAATTACCAATTAATCAACCTCTAATTGCTTAATTAAGTATTTTCTAAATACAAATTAATTAATCTCTAATCATTAATTAATAAATAATAATCATTAATTAATTATTCTTAATTAATTACTTAATTAATCCTTTATCCTTAATTAATTAAATAAATAAATTATACTTAAATTTCTTAATTAACGTAATTAATCTCAAATCATCAAGACTTTAATTATCTTAAGATATAACATCATCTTACTTAATGTTTTAATTATCATTAACACCTTAAATATTTAGCCTTTAAAGATTATCTTCCTTTCTTAAATCTTTTTAATTAAGTTTTTAAAATAAATTGAAAATTGACTTAATAATTTCAAATTAAACATTTTCTAAAATTTTCTCAAATCAATTATTCAAAACCATTTATTTTTATAAAGAATAGATTTTAAAAACAAGATTCATTTCAAAATTTAAAACTTACTTTATTTAAATTTGACAAGTTTTTTTATAGAAACTTTTAAGAACTTTTGAAAACTATTTTTACTCTTACTTCGGGTCTAACCCGAACAACACTCGAGAGCTACTCGAAGTTCTTCTTCTTTCTCACTTTTTTTTAAACTGGGTTAAATTTTAAGTTTAAAACCTGGACTCGAAACTCACTCGAATTACTCGAGTATGAACCCGAGCCACATACCTCTATCACTCGAGCCATACTTCGAGTCTAATCCTGCCCAAAACCCAGACACACCAGAAACCTCCGTGCACCATTCACGGCGAAGTTCCGCATCGCCTACGCTTTCTGCGCATCCTCGATTGCTTGCATCTTCGATCCTAACACCTAAATCTCAAGCACAAGAGCGAAATCGAAAATAAGCCAATCAGATGAAACTGGAACTAGAAACATCACCGGAAAATATTTCGAACCTCATGTCTCCGATCACTAGACAGCATGCCACCACGTCCTTAGCTTCGTCAGATAACCACGCCACCGTTCCCAGAGTTTCATGCCACTCGATGCACCATAGATGACGTCGTCTTACAAATTCTGACCACAACCCAATTTAGGGTTTAAAACATAATCGATCAATCCGAATGCCACGGTGGTTTAACCACCTTCAAGACATTTTTGCCGAACACTCCTACACCCCGACCTCCTCCAGTCGAATCCCCGACCACTAGAGATGCTCCAGCTACCAGAAAATCCCAAAAACCCAAATTCTGGTTAACCCAGAATAACATATTCAATACAAGACTAAAAATTATGATTTATCTTTTAAAATTGATGATTTAAGACAAGGATTCATGTTATAAAAGAAAAACAAAAGATTGCAGAGTTTGAATTTTAACATATATCAAAACTTCTTACTGTCATTTTCTTTTCCAGGTGATACTCTAGCTTTTCTTACTTAATTATAATTTCAAAGCTTAGATTAGGTTTAAACAAACAAGTCTTGTTTAAATTCCAAAATCTGACAAAGTGCAGATGATAAAATTTTGAATTTTGATCAATCTTTGAACTCTGAAGTATAAATAGTGATATACTCAGGCAACCAAACATGCACACTTCAGTCAGATGCATATGCACAGAGATTATACTTATATATATACATATGCAAAGCACTCTCCAATACAGAAATTCACATGCAACAACTTTCATTTACTTAAGCTTTTTATGTAAATGTTTACTCACCTTTTTGAATGTTGAACAAAGAGTTAAAAAGGCTTTGATTTGAAACAGAGAAGCTTTGATCTCTCGAAAACAGGGAAGCTTGCTTTAAAAACTGAAATGCTTTGAAAACTCGAAAGTTTTGAAACTGGAAATCCTTATTAACTTTGATTTTGCTTCAGATTTTCTTGCTTGAACCCTTGAAAATGTTACAGGCTTGAAAATAAACGGTTACAGACTTGATTTTGAAACAGAAAAATGTTTGCAGGTATTTGAACTTGAGTTTGACCTTTTGAAAATGATTATAGGTTTGAGGATAAATGGTTACAGGTTTTGTTTACATGGTTTGATATGTTTTTAGGGATGTTTATAGGCTTTGGTGTAAAAATGGTTACAGGGTTTCTGAAAAAACATTGCAGATTTGGTTTTTGAACCTGTAAAATATTTTACAGGGCATGGATTTGGTTTGAGAGATTGTTTCAGGCTGTAGATTCTTGTGGATTTCTAGTTTTTGAAAATAGTTTATAGGTTTGAGTTTTCTTGCATTGAAAATGAAAAGATAAGGAAAGAAAAAGAAGAGAGGGGAGATGAATGTTTATATAGAGTTGAATTAAAATTTAATAAGATTTAAGAAAATGATAAATAAATTATGACACTTCTTATCACAACTTACATTTGTCATCTACAATTATTAATCACCTAACACATGTATTTAACATGCTTAAAAATTCAACATTTGTCATTATTTAATTACATTTGTTTTAAAATTATTTAAAAGCCTTTATAATTAATTTCCTACTTAATTAGTACATCTATTAATTTATAAATGCTTTTTCTCAACTTATATACATAAAACTTTTTATAGGAAATAAAATAAAAACCCATGAGATTCTAAATAAGATCACATAAAATTATATTTAATTCACTATTTAATGTAAAATTATTGTATTTATTTACTATTAAATAAACACTTCCTAAATTTATATAAATAAAATATTATAAAACAAATCTTATTTTAAATAAAAACCTTGTTCATATATTTTATATCCAAAATATTTATTTTTTTATATAATTATCTTTAACAGTTTAAATTTAAACTTAATCAAATTCAAATTCAATTTAGAATCCAACTTAAAAATGAATTCAAATAAATATATATATTAATTTAAACAAACACATTATTAAATTTGTAAAAAATTATTCTATTTAATATCAACTTAAATATAATATGTGTGTGTGTGTACAAATCTAAACAACACTTGTTAAAGTAGAAATTAATAAGTCTATTTAAAAATCTATTTATACCCATATTAAAAAAAAATCACATTATCATTATTGTTTGAAAATATCAATTTTTTTTACCAATTTTAAATAATTTAATAAGGAGATTATAAGATTTTAAATTCCTTGAAATTCCGAGATATCACATAAACAAATTTGAAAACCAAAAAATCAAAGCAAAAACAACTCTATCATTCACCTTAAACCTGTAGCGAACCCAAGCAAAATCATCTCAGATTTAAAACAAGATCAACTCAATAAACATCAACAAAGATTCAGTTTCAAGTCGCAATTCAAATCAAAATATCAAGCCAGCTAACAATTCAAGGTTGCAGATCAAAATCAAAAGCCTGTCTCTCTGTTTTAAACTGTGAGTAAAACTAACCTATTTAAACTTGAATCTGTTGATATATCTGGATGGTTGTGATTAATACTTGAAGTATAATGGTGATAAGTGATTGCATGAATGTAAATATTATTGTATGTATGTATGTGTGTGTATATATATATATATATCTATGTGTGTGTAAATAGGTGTGCATGACTGGGAACAGGGAAGAGATGCTTCTGTTCATTGTTTGAAGGTTTTAAAACCTGATCAAAAATCTAAAACATCTCGCCTAAACAATTTAGACCTGTATCTCTGAATGAAAAGTATTTGTATGTATATAACATTATTTTCAAAAATAGATTCAAGAAAAACTATTAGGTAAATATTTTGAAAATGGAAATATACTGTGAGAAATCAAATATAAGTCAAAAATCAATGTCCATAATTCCGTGTTTGGATTTCATAATCAGATTTGTATTAGAAAATGACGATTTTTGATAATCATTCCATAAATTTTAAATTTATATTTGTGGAGTGTTTCTGGGTTGAACGGTATTTGCATTCTCGTCAAATTCAGACGATCACGAGGCTCGGCGGCGTCGGGGTTGAGGCTGGAGATTGTTTGTTGGCCGGTGATCATGGGAAAATTGCTCGGAGGGATTCTGATCATCGTGGTGGTCGGGTAATGGCAAACTAGGGTACTGGGTCCTATTTTGGCCGATTTCGGTTTTGAGGTAGGTACGATGTTGTCGAAGCATCGGTCTTCGTCGGAATGGGTGGAATTGAAGCTTTAGTCTACGGTGAAACTCTGGTCAGGATGTCGAGGGTTTTGGTGATAGGTGGTGCAAATGCAAGGAGGTTTTGGGTGTCCAGTTTCGTCCAAATGGATACGAACGAGTTTGATTTTGTTTCCATGATAAATTCGATGATCTGGGTGTTCATGTTGACTGAGGGAGGGGTTGCCGACGTGTCGTTGGTCAGGGCAGCGAACGGAGTTGGTCGGATCGCTTGTGCACGTGCACGAGTCTCCGTCATATCTATTGATGTTGTTGTGATTTGATTGCTTCGGGGAGGATGGTGTTTTTACTCGAGGTTGATCTCGAGTTTGACTGGGTAGTGTTTGAGGTTGGTTGGGTCGGCTAGGAACAGTGGTTGGCTCGGGTAAATGATGGTTTGGGCTCGGGCCTGTGTCGAAGTATTTATGCTTAGTTGATCATAAATAAATCAAGTTTTAAAAGTTTATCAAAATGAATAAGTTTGAAAAGAAAAATATGAACCTAGTTCTAAAGTAAAGTATTAGCAAGTTTAAACAAGTTTTCAAGGTTTTAAAATGTCTAAAAATTGTTTTCTAAAAGTTATTATATAATAGGTAAATTTCTAAATGTTTTCAAAGGTGATTTAAATGATGTAATTAAATAAAGGATTAATTATTTAATGTATTAAAGGATGGTTAATTAATTAATGTAATTAGTTAACAGAATAATTAATTAACTTAATTATTAAGATAATTAATTAAAGGTTAATTAATTTGTGTAATCAATTTAAAGGTTTGATTTATTAATGTGATTAATTAATTAAGGTAATTAATTAAAAGATGATTTAATTTATTAAATGTTAATTACTTAATGTAATTAATTAATGACAATTACTTAATGAATGTAATTAAAGAATAACTATTTAATGTCATTAATTAAGGTGGGTAATTAGTGGATAATTACTAAATGTGATTTATTAAAAGGATAATTACTTAATGTAAGTAATTAAAGGTTAATTAAGTAATTAAAGGTTAATTACTTAATAATTTATGGTAAATTATTTAAAGTGGCTAATTGAAGGATAATTTACTTAATTAAAAGCGTAATTATTAAATGTGATTTATTATGGTATAATTAAGTAATGAGAGTAATTAAAGGTCAATTAATTGTAGTATAATTAATTAATGTTAATATTTAAAGGTTGATTAGTTAATTTCATTAATTAATTAAAGTGATGATAAATGGTTTGTAATTAATTAATGTTAGGTAATCAGGATTTAAAGGTAATTAATTTAATTTATTTATAGATTAAATTGGATTAATTAGGGATTGAAAAACCAATTAATCTTGCTTATGGATGATTAATTATATTGAATGCCTTGGATTATTTGATATCGCAGATATGCGATGCTATGGGATATAATATGTTTGGGTTGAACTATGATAATATGGATTATCTATTTGTAATGGATTTGCAATGTGAATACGTTACTCTGAGTATAAATTGAATATTTTTCACTTAAACAACTTAGATTAATAATGGCAAAGGATTCGAAGAGACCGGGGTCGGGTATCAGCAAATACCCGAAACCACTTCGATTTGTAATCTACAATAATTCTTTATAGATTTGATATGTGAAATTAATAGGCTGTAGTGGAATATTTTACGTAAACTGGACCACTGAAACTAAGTAAGGGTCTTTAGGGATTGATTTAAGAAGCAAGTGTTGACTATAACAAGTTAAGAACTCGTAGTAAGGTGCAAGTTACCCCGGGTTTCAGTTATGTTTAATTACTTAGTATTTCAAATTTTATGGGTTTGCTCATGTTGGTTTCCATCCTGGCTCGGGTGTTACTTTGTTGTATTGCTCGGGTCAGACCGAGTATTACAGATTTTCAGGTTAGGACGTTCTAGAGCTCAGGTGGCGAGCTGGATGGCAGGAAAGTATCGAGTATATCCTGCTATGTTTTTGGAGTTGTATTGTTTGTATTCTAGAAAAAGTTAATTATAACTGTCCAGTTTATTTGTAAATTGTTGTACTCTGATATGTTGAATATAAAGTAACAATTACAACTTTTATTTGTGTAAATGCTATTATTTTCTATAATATTTGATCCGCTGCGAACGTGAGATTCTGTGCTTTGTTTTTCTGATCTTCTTCGACATCTTTTCTTAACCTTAACAATCTGGAATTTCCGACGTTCGATTGCTCGGCACTTCTACAGTGAACGTATTAATATTGAATGTTCGAGGTCGAAAATTTTGGGTCGTTATATTTTGGTATCAGAGCTGAAGGTTAAGCGAGAACCTTGGCTTTGGTAGGTTTACTTATTAAGGATAGGAACAGCAGTACCCTGGAATGACTTGAGTGTGTGTGTGTGTGTGTATGAGAGCGTGCTTTTTATTTTCTTATATAAAGATTTTAAAATGGTTGATTCTTATATAATTTTATATTTTGATGTACAAAGAAATAAATTTTCTAATTGTTATAAATATTAAGGTAATTGGTTGTTGAATTATTGGAATTAAATAAAATAATAAGAATTAAGTGGTAATAGAAATACAACCAAATAAGAATTGGATAATATGAACTATACAATAAGATAAGCTAGAAATGGATTCAAACCCGAGAATAAAATCATGAAATTTGTAGGAGTGTTTTCAGAATGTTGAATTAAGTTACCCTGTTTTTATTTTCCAACAAATTGTGAAATAATATATAGTGAATTGGTTTCCAGATATGATAATCTTGGATATTATCTTAAAATGTTTGTTGTATCTTAATAAAAGGATGTTTATCTTTCTAAGATAAATAATGACAAAGCAAAAATGAAATGTTTTAAGGAAGTAACAATTTAGATAAGCATGACTTATAAATTGAAAAGAATTTAAATTGTGAAGTTTTAAATCTAAGTCCAGAAAATTTAGATTGTTTTAAAAATGTTAAAAGATATAATGAATAATATTTAGGAATTTTATTTTGATACAAGAGTTATTTTAAAATTTTAAAAGGAATTTTTTTTGAACTAAAAACCAAGAATGGTTTAAAATTTAAAATATGTCTTAGGGTGCAAAGAAAATATATATGTATATATGTGCGATATACATAATATCAAAGATGATTTGAAAGAAACTGTAAGTGTTAAAGTTTTCCTTGGAATGTGATGTGAAAACGCAAAGTGAAATATGTTTTTAAACTTATAAGTGAGAAGATTTTTAAGTTTAAAATTTGAAATGGAGATTTCAAATTTAGTAAGATTATCTGGATTAAATAAATTGAATTTAACTTAGGGGAAGTTAAATAAGTTTAACAAATAACCCGAATTGGGAATTTCAAGATGAAATCGAGATTTAACTTAGGGAAGTTAAATGGTTGATTTGAAATGGGAGTTATGAGTGATTTCAAAACATGTTTGAGATCTAGAAATGGGTAATGGATGCATGTTTTAAAATAATTTGGATGTTCATTTATCCTGATATCTTCCTGTTGTTATTAATAATCTACGAAACTGAGAATTGGATTATTTTAAATGAATTAAGAAATGGATTGAGGTAATATACATCCATTACTGAAATAAAATATAAATAAGATTGAACATATGAAAAGAAAATCGCTTTGAACTTAAAGATTTAAATGTTAGAAATGAGCTTGCTGAAAATTTGTTAAGAGTTGGTTTCGAAGTTAAAATTGGGTAATAGATTGGATTCTGAAAATTTAATTGTTCAAAAGGTTTTAAACTCTTATTTGAACTTTGAAATAAGTTAAGTAAAGATAATTTAAAATGAAATTTTTGAATTTGGACTCAATGGTTTAAAGATTTAAGTTGTTAATTTAAAAAGTAAAGGTTGATTTGATTTAAAGGATTAAGTCAACATCTAAAAGCTTAACCCGAATTTATATAATTTGAGATGGTTTAAAGTTGATATTTGAATTGAATTAGTTCAACTTTGATTTGAAATTAATTTGAATTGTGATTGTAGTTGAATAAATTTAAATTCATATGGAAATTGATTTGAATTTGGGATAGAAATTGAAGTTAATTCAAATTGAATTGAAATTGAATCAGTTTAATGGGATAAGAAATTGAGTAGAAGTGGAGATTGGGAAATTGAACCAGTTTGACTCTGAAACTATTTTTGAATAAATTGTTTTAATATAAACTGTTTTAAATCTATTTTCCTAGCTATTTACTATACAACCTTTCTTTTTAAAACCCGAGTTATCTTATACTTATTTTACAACTATTTTGAAACTGTTTACAATTTTACATCTGGTTTACAAAAAAAATCACTATTTTATAACTACTTTATAACTAATTGCTATTTTATAATTTTTTTGGAATCATCTAACTATTTTGCAACAGTGTTATAACTACTTAACTATTTCACATCTATTTACAACTACCGACAATTTTACAACTATTTATCTATTTTAAACTTTTCAAGTTATTTTCTAAATCAAGCGGTCAGAGTGTAAACTATTTATAATTAAATAGCAATTGAGATTAGAATTGAAGCAATTTTGAATAAGTAAAGAGAATCAAAATGAAGGTGAATAGAAGGAATATTGATTTAGCTAATAATCAATGATGATAAATACGTAGGATGTACGTTTATTATTCTATTCGCATAATGATTTGATCCAGATTTGAGCATAGAATTTCGAGATAGTATATCGATCCGAGTGGGATTTTTCACTCGATTTTCGACGGCGAGCCCTGGATATGGATTTTTGATAGATTCTAGAAATTCTCTATCATAGTTAGGGCCATGCAAGGAGAATGATGTTTTCTGATCAAGAAACCAGATCTGAGTCCGCACTAGGAAGTCGGCTGGATGATACTAGTTCGGATATGAAATTGTGTGATCGAGTGAGCGATCGGATTTGATATTGCGTACGGATGATATATATACATCGTACGTGCTAAAATGAAATTGATATTGAAATTTTGAAAGAAATGAAAAATGATTTTTTGAAAGAAAAGTATATTTTGAAAAATATATGATGAATAAAATTGGAAGTTAGATATCTTTTGAAATTCACTTTATGAAAAGTAAGTGATATGGTAAATAATTTTTTTAAAGGAAATCAAACTTGAATCTTTGATTTGGTATAAATAAAGTAATATATATCTGTTATATATGATAAATCTCCCCTTGTTAAGTCTGTAGCCAGAAGAGGTGATCTTTGAAAATATTGAAGTGTAAAAGGGGAATTTATATAAGTATGAAGTGATCCAAATTTTTTTGAGATTATATATTTATATATACATATAAATGATTTTATGAGAATGATTTTGGAAAAAAAAGTTTTGGAACCTTTGGATTTTGAAAAGGCTTTTGATTTTCTCGAAAAATTAATTTTGGAAATTTGGAATGCCAAGTTTGGAACTATTGATTTGAGATATCGATTTCAGGTAAAGGAGATTTTTATGTGAATCGTAAAGGGTATAATTTGAAGATACTATATGTGTATAGTATAAAATGCTTTGAGATTGGCTCTGCAGAAAAAGGCGCTCCCATTGAAATAAACTTCATAGGAGATCCATAGGGTGGTTCTGCCTTGAGCCCTAAGGAGGAGGCTCTAAATTGGATCCTGAGAGGAAGTCTGGACAAACTGAAGTTCCTGAGGATTATGTATGTGGGTAGAGAAAGTCGACAGAGCTGATGCATACAGAGACATTTGGGTTATGCTGTGACGATAGTGTAACTCGATGTCACTGTGATCTACTGTGGACCATAGCGTAAGTCGTGTGGCCGTGAAAGCAAACGGTCTACGTTTGATTTTGTCATGATGGCAACGTAACATCGGTAAACTGCGATCTATGAAGACATAGCGAAAGTCGTGAGGCAGTAAGAGGCTAAGGCTACATTGGGACTTAACTGATGTAGTCTACGATCTATGTGGGAGTGAAGTTTCATTTGGCAGCGAAATTCGAGGGTGTTGATGTCTACAGTTACGTGGATTTTTACTATGATGGCAATGTAACCCTGGGTGTAGCTGCGATCTGTGGCGGGTTCCATGGCGTAATCAAGGGGCACGGAGTGCCTACAGTTATCTATGGATTTTACAGGGATGGCAGATGGGGTGATGGTTTCCAGAGCATTCTTACCAAAAATGTTTCCTATATTTTGAAAAAAATTGTTTTCTATGTTTTCACTGGGTGTTGAAAACGGGTTTATCAAGTACTTATAGTTTTTTAGTCATACATCTGATCAACATATGACCAAATTTCTGTGAGATCGAGGAAGGACTTGTTGAGACCTCGAGTTATAAAAAGTATTTTTATTAAGCTATTTTGGTAATATTATATAGATTTAAAGTATTTTAAAAATTCTTAATAAAAGAGTTTATTGTTGAAAATGATCAAAGAGCAATTTAAACTGATAATAAGCATTTTAATAAATTCTGGCTTCGTTCCTTTTCGAGGAAAAAAAGATTTAAAGGGGGGAGGAATGTGATATCCTGGAATTTCAAGCAAATAAATATGTGATAATTTCTTTTATATATATGAGTTGATTTAAATAGAATTTGAATTTGAAATTCAAAGAATAAATATCTTAAAATAAGGGTTTTAAATATATGTATATGATTTTTATTAGTATAAAATTAGTTTTATATTATTTTCTTTTAAAAGATTTGCTAAATATAAATTAAGAAAAAGTATTAACTAAATAGAAATTAAATATAAAGTTTAAAAAAAATTAACACATGCTAAATACAATTGTAAGATTTATAGCAAAGAGTTTAAAAAATGTAAGATAATTAGCTCATGCAAATGACAATTGTTAGATAATTAAACAAGTGTCACATTTATTCATTTTCTTTTATTTTAAAAATATTAGACAAATCAAGCTATAAATAAATCTCTACTTTACCTTCATTATTTTTTCCTATCTTCATTTTTTTCAAACTTAAAGAAAACAAAAGCTGTAAGCAAACTTAAAAACCAGAAAATCAAAGCAGCAACAACTCTATCATCCACCTTAAACCTATAGCAAACCCAAGCAAAATCATCTCAGATTTAAAACAAGATCAACTCAATAAACATCAACAAAGATTCAGTTTCAAGTTGCAATTCAAATCAAAATATCAAGCAAGCTAAAAATTCAAGGTTCGAGATCAAAATCAAAAGCCTGTCTCTCTGTTTTAAACTGTGAGTAAAACTAACCTATTTAAACTTGAATCTGCTGATATATCTGGATGGTTGTGATAAATACTTGAAGTATAATGGTGATAAGTGATTGCATGAATGTAAATATTATTGTATGTATGTATATATGTGTAAATAGGTGTTTATGACTGGGAACAGGGAAGAGACGCTTCTGTTCATAGTTTACAAGTTTTAAAACCTGATCAAAAATCTAAAACATCTCACCTAAACAATTTAAAATTTGATCCCTGAATGAAAAGTATTTGTATGTCTATAACATCATTTTTAAAAATAGATTCAAGGAAAAATATTGGGTAAATATTTTGAAAATGGAAATACATAGTGAGAAATCAAATATAAATCAAAAATAAATGTTCGTAATTTCTTATTTGGATTTCGTAATTAGATTTGTATTAGAAAATAAGGATTTTTGATAATCATTCCATAAATTTTAAATTTATATTTGTGGAGTATTTCTAGGTTGAATGGTATTTGCATTCTCGTAAAATTCATACGATCGCGAGGCTCGGGGGTGTCGGGATTTAGGTTGGAGATTGTTTGTTGATCGGTGATCATGGGAAAATTGCTCGGAGGGATTCTAGAACAACGGGTTGGTTGGGTAATGGAAAACTAGGGTTCTGGGTCCAGTTTTTGTCTACATTGGTTTTGAGGTGGGTACGATGCCGTCGAAGCATCAGTCTTCGTCGGAATGGGTGGAATGGTAGCTTTAGTCTAAGGCGAAGCTCTGGTCAGGATGTCGAGATTTCTGGTGACTGGTGGTAGAAATGCGAGGAGGTTTTGAGTGTCCAGTTTCGTCCCTGTGGGTTCGAACGAGTTTGATTTTGTTTCCATGATAAATTCGATGATTCGAGCGTTCGTGATGACCGAGGGAGAGGTCGCCGACGTGTCGATGCTCGGACAGGGATCGGAGTTGATCGGATCACTTGTGCACTTGCACGAGTCTTCATCATATTTGTTGATGTTGTTGTGATTTAGTTGCTTATGGGAGGACGTTTTTTTACTCAAGGTTGATCTCGAGTTTGATCAGGTAGTGTTTGACGTTGGTTGGCTCGGGTAGGAACCGGGGTTGGCTTGGGTAAATGATGGTTTGGGCTCGGGCCTGTACCGAAGTATTTATGCTTAGTTGATAATATATAAATCAAGTTTTAAAAGTTTATCAAAATGAATAAGTTTGAAAAGAAAAATATGTACCTAGTTCTAAAGTAAAGTATTAGCAAGTTTAAACAAGTTTTTAAGGTTTTAAAATGTTTTAAAATTGTTTGTTTAAAAGTAATTATATAATAGGTAAATTCCTAAATGTTTTCAAAGGTGATTTAAATGATGTAATTAAATAAAGGATTAATTATTTAATGCATTAAAGGATGGCTAATTAATTAATGTATCAGTTAAGGGAATAATTAATTAATTTATTAAGATAATTAATTAAATGTTAATTAATTTGTGTAATTAATTTAAAGAATTTATTTTTTAATGTGATTAATTAATTAAGGTAATTAATTAAAAGATGATTTAATTTATTAAAGGTTACTTACATGTAATTAATTAATGATAATTACTTAATTAAAGTAATTAAAGAAAAACTATTTAATGTCATTAATTAAGGTGGGTAATTAATTAATAATTACTAAATGTGATTTATTAAAAGGATAATTACATAATGTAAGTAACTAAAGGTTAATTAAGTAATTAAAGGTTAATTTCTTAATAATATAAGGTAAATTAATTAAAGTGGCTCATTAAAGGATAGTTTACTTAATTAAAAGGGTAATTGACTAATGTGATTTATTATGGTATAATTAAGTAATGAGAATAATTAAAGGTTGATTAATTGTAGTATAATTAAGTTATGTTAATAATTAAAGGTTGATTAGTTAACTTCATTAATTAATTAAAGTGATGATAAATGGTTTGTAATTTATTAATGTTAGGTAATCAGGATTTAAAGGTAATTAAATTAATTTATTTGGAGATTAAATTGGATTAATTAGGGATTGAACAACCAATTAATCTTGCTTATGGATGATTAATTATATTGAATGCCTTGGATTATTTAATATCGTGGATATGCGATGCTATGTTATATAATATATGTGGGTTGAACTGTGTTAATATGGATTATCAATCTGTAATGGATACGCTATGTGAATATATTACTCTAAGTATAAATTGAATTGTTTTCACTTAAACAACTTAGATTAATAATGGCATTGGATTCGAAGAGACCGGGGTCGGGTATCAGCAAATACCTAAAACCACTTCAATTTGTAATCTACAATAATTCTTCATAGATTTGATATGTGAAATCAATAGGCTGGAGTGGAATAGTTTAAGTAAACTGGACTGTTGAAACTAAGTAAGGGTACTTAGGGATTGATTTAAGAAACAAGTGTTGACTATAACAAGTTAAGAACTCGTAGTAAGGAGCGAGTTACCCTAGGTTTCAGTTAAGTTTTATAACTTAGTGTTTCAAATTTTGTCGGTTTACTCATGCTGGTTTCCAGCCTGACCCGGGTGTTACTTTGTTGTAATGCTCGGGTCAGACCGAGTATTACATATTTTCAGGTTAGGACGTTCTAGAGCTTAGGTGGCAAGCTGGAAGGCAAGAATGTATGGAGTATATCCCGCTGTGTTTTTGGAGTTGTATTGTTTGTGTTCTGGAACAAGTTAATTATAACTGTCCAGTTTATTTGTATATTGTTGTACTATGATATGTTGAATATAAAGTAACAATTACAGCTTTTATTTGTATAAACGCTATTATTTGCTATTATATTTGATCCGCTGCGAATGTGAGATTTTATGATTTGTTTTTATGTTCTTCTTCTACCTCTTTTCTTAACCCTAACAATCTGGAATTTCCAGCGTTCGATTGCCCGGCACCTCTATAGTGAATGTATTAGTGTCAAATTTTCGAGGTCGAAAAATTTGGGTCGTTAGAGGAATAATACCATACTTATCTCATATTAATATAATAGAATTAACCCCTCTATTTAAGGAACAAATTTTATAATTTAAACCTTTTATATACTATCCAACTTTTGCAATTACCACTTTGGAGTGAGAAAGAGATTCATACTTATTTTAAAATACAGAAATAAGCGGTGCAAACTACAAATAATCAAAAGTCATGCTTTGCACACCATCTCTAACTTTACTTATATTTAGAATCATATAACACTACAAGAGAAATCAAAAGAGAAAAGTGAGATAGATTATAAATTACTTAAACCTCAACAGAGGCCTGGTTCTACTATATCAATACGAAACGGTTAAAATTCCAACATATTCAAATATTGACATTTACTTTTGGAAATTATTGGGGTTTTACATATTATGTTATCGTTTACCAAAATTTCCCAATGCATACATCAAACCCAAATAAGTACTAGTTAATTAAAAAAAATGTGAAAAACTTTATATTTCCACTCATGGAGAATTATTTGCTTCCTAACTAGATTTGATTCCACCATTCCTAATTTCCTTTTAGATCTTCCTCTTTTGGAATATGCAACAAAGTGAATTATATACAAAAATTAGATCTACAATTAAAACTAGAGAGGGATAGAATCAAAAATCAAAAGAATTCAACATTAACCCTCTTACCTAAAAATCCTAACTATTTCTAGAATCTAAGGAGGAAGAAGAAGAAGAAGATGGGATCTAATTTATATGACTTATATGTCTCTGTTAGATCTTTCCCTTTTTAAATATACAACAAGTAGATAATATATTTATAGATTAGATTTTGGAAATCAAAAGATAGAGAGAAGATGGATTGGGAATATAATTTAAATTTGAGATTAGAAATTACAGTTGCTTCCTAGAAAGTTTACTGTTTTTAAAATCCTAAGGGAAAAGAATTTGACAGAGCTTCGCAGTTTCTACACAAGTTTATAATGAATGGTGGGGGATTCTAGGGGTCTATTTATAGTGTGGAATGGAAGGAAGATCACTAGACTGAAAATAAACAAATCCAGGGCCTAGGGTTTTTATGGCCTAGAAGTCATCACTGGTCGACTGCTACGCTTTTGACATTAGAGTGGTCCTGCTTGCGACCGTCGATTTCCTTTTCCTTTTTTCATTTATTTATTACTTACTTTATATATTACCTTTAATTCTAATGCTTAATCAAATGTTAATTAACCCTTAATGTTAATTAACTCAAATTTTTAAATTTTCAAAGTTCAGTTATCAAAATTTTAATTTTAAACTCATTTGAATTATTTTAAATTTGGAAACTTCAAATACCCACAATTTCTCTATTTGAACTCCGATTTTAACGTATTATATATGAAAATTGATCAACAAATCACCATGGACGCAAATAGTGCAACTCCCATGGCTAAATATTGACCTTATTTTCATTATTAAATTTCATATTTAAATCTTATGGGGTGTTACATTATCCTTCTTAAAAAATGATTTCGCCCTTGAAATCACCAAAGGAAGATAGTGTAAAATTAACTCAACAATCATGTTATACAATCAATTTATCTTCAATAATCTGCACAACTATCTATTCAACCAAAAATGCAATATAGTTATGCATGCAAACATACTATAATAAGATCAATCCCAGCCCGAATGTAAGGTTGAGATATATAAGCATGTATGCATGCATCCTAAATATGCATAAAATTCTATATAAGCATAAAAATAACAGTAAACAGTGTAGCAACCATCTCCTACCATCCAATCTAGTAACCACAATGCAACCAAAAAACAATACTTTTGGATAGAGAAAATACCAGAGAAAGCTAGGGTTCCAAAACTTTCATCTTTCCTTCAGTTTTTCATGTGCTTTCAGCTGGGTAACATCCCCATCTACTAGAACTAACCAAATTTTATTCATTACGAAGCCTATTAATACCATGCTCCACTATGCATGTGGTGCACGGGAAGGAGGCAATGGGCTCTGTGTTAACATCAACCATCTAATCAGGCATTACTACAAAGCTAATGTCATGCGGTCATTTCCTCGAGTATGGAACATGAAAGATGTCATGCACTCCAGCTAATTAGTCCAAAAGCCCACCTGATAACCATGTTTCCCCCACCGTCTTTAAAATTGAAAAGGCCCAACGAACCTTGGTGCCTACTTCCCAGATGTACTAAACTTCATAACCTTTCTAAGAGAGTAAACATGAATGAATAGCATGTTCGAAACTAAAAAATCCAATCCCTTCCTTCATCTGTCAGCATTGGACTCCTAACGGCCCAATGTGGTCTTCATTCGTCGCATAAAAGCTTCTAAATTTTCCAAGTTCCTCCAAATCCATGATGCAAGCTTTTAACAAATCTTCCAAAATCCTTGTTCTCCCTTTCTGTCTAATCATCTGTCTGCAGGTGATAAGTGGTGCTAAGGTCAAAAGTTGTTTCCAAAGCAGACTACAAACTCCTCTAAAGTTTGCTAGTGAATAAGAGGACCCTATCAATCATAATACCAACTTGAACTCCATAAAGTCGCACACTTTCTAATATAAATCTAAGCTGGAGATGTTGTAGTCCTATTACTCTAATTGGGAATAAAATAAGCGAATCTACTATGGCCCGATTAGTATCACTGTTTGTAAGTAACCCATCTGTAAAGTTCATCAACATATGCTCTCGTTTCCAAGTTGGAATCTCCAACAGTAATAAGAACCCTTCAAGCTTGCCTTGCTTAGTCATTACCCTTTGGCATGTCAAAAAACAAAAGACAAAAATTCAATGATTCTCTCTTCATCTTGACCAATTAGAAATTCTCTTCATATCCCTTTACATCTTAACTCATTCGGAGTGAATGGTGACCCTTCGTAAGCTTTTGGGTTTGAAGCATTCTACCCTAATTTCCTTAGTGACTTCCAGACTTACTCTCGGTTTATCGCTAGTTAAGTGTCCTTATAAAATTTCATTATTTACGATGATCCTTAATATATATATATATATATATATATATATATATATATATATATATATATATATATATATATATAGTGGTTTGATCCTATCCCTAAAATCAACAAAGTGATAAAATATGTAGTGGTCTAATCTCATCCCTGAAATCAACATAGTGATAAAATAGGAACATGCCTTGTACCATATCAAACACTTTTCCTAAAGGAGACAACTAGCTATTCCAACCCAAAAACTCTAAAATAAATTTTTTCTACAAGCTACCCTTAATAATTAACTGATGTTATTGATGTTAGGGTCCTAATGCTCCTTACCAGTTTAAGATGGAAATTCCTAGAATGTCATTCCACCATTACTCACCTTGCTCAATTTTCGTTCTTAGTTCTAGTAAATATCCATTACCCATTATACCGGTCATTAATGTCAAAATTGACAATCTATAATCAATCGTTATTAAATCCATTTCAACCTACTACTAGTTTTAAATTTTATTTATTATGAGTATTCAATTCCTCTATAAATACCATATTAGCTTCGCTAATCGGTCCCTTATCTAATTTCCTTTTTATCCTCTATTAATTACAAATTTACTACCCATTAGATCTATAATTAACGTCCATAAATCCTAGTTCTATAATTACTGTGTTATTTATAATTAATACGGATATTGTTGTAAATTACGCTATTTATATATTTGTTAATTTAACCATTAATTTCTAAGCTATATTATTTTTTTCCATATTTTATTTTATCAGTGTCATCCTTCCAAATAGGATTAACTAAAAATCTCCATAAATTAGCCACAAGTGATATTTTTGCTTTATTTCAAAATAGAAGAGATTAATTCTTTTTCTTTTGTTGAAATAGACAGTTTAAACTACTGATAAGATCATCAATATCTTACACATCTCTTTTCTTTTTTTGGTATATCCCTTGTAAATTCAAATGCTGCACTTTTATGCCTTTTAGGAATTAGATAATTTGCTGAATTCACAGAGCCTGCTCCCAATAAATCAAAATATGGAAATTCACATTCCAAAGGAAATCTAACTTACAACCCAATTATAGATCTGGAATACATTTACTACCTTACCAACATTCTACAAATAAATGTTTAGGATTGATTTTAAATTTCCATATCAGACTATACATATCAATCTTATTTTATTCATATCTTAAAACCTTTTACCTTTCTTGCGTAGATAGTGATTACTATCTACTCCATAAAATATAAACTTAGAAATCCACATTATGCTAGTATACAATATTTGGAATTCAAACTTGCAAAACAATTTCCACATCTCGAAAGAAAACCTTTATGCATACTTTCCAAAATAATTTCCAACTTTTAAAAATAGCTTGGGCATCCCAAAAGCATCTAAATATCGTATTTTTATTTCATTTCTTATATTTATTCCATTTTTATTGAAGATTTGGACTAAACCTTCCAAAAATAATTGCACCCGACTTTTTACAATTTTTGAAACATTTGTTGCTTTATTGTTAACTCTAAATTTAAAGGTTCTAAAATTGTTTGGTAAAATAATTTCCCTTCTCAAATACCTTTGCCTCAAAGACCAACTATTTTAAAGTATGGTCCGCAACTTAAAACATTCAAAAACTCAGTTATTAAACCAAACCATCAAAATTTCAAAAAGGATTTCATAATCCCAAAATGAAGCAGAATAATTTTCCTTTTTAAAAAACATTCGACACCAAAACTTTATTCCTTTAAAAGTTAGTCTTTCAATTCAAAACATTCAAATACATCTTCTATAGTTTTAACCAATGAAAAGTGGAGTAGACGAAGATAACTTCCATCCTATTATTTTCCTATCCTATTCTTATCACTCAACTCCTACTTTATCTCTAACTAGATTGTTATTCCTATTTTATAAGTTCCGAACACTACTCCTTTCCAAATCTCCCGATATCGCCTCTGTTTATATTTCTCCTACTTAAATGGCATCTACATTATTTTATTCATGTTCCATTTCAAAATATATATTAAAAAAATTAAAGAACTTCCAAATTTATGTAATGGGAAATCATCAAGTCCAACCAATGATATATTTTACATTTATTTCAAAAAGAAAAACTTCTTTATCACAAATCATTAAATCAAAAACTTTTTGATCCAATCAAATACTTAAACTAAGAGTTTTAAAAATGAAAAATCCTTTTTTACCTAAAACTTTTTAGTCGGAACTTTAACTTCAGAACTTCTTTTTAAGTTATGATTTTCCTCAAAACATCTTAATTAAACTTTTGAAATATCCATTCAAAACATTTCAAGAAAGTTTTAAAGAACTTTTTTTTATAATATTCGTTTACGTAAGGTTGGATATTAAAAATTGACCTTAATTGTCCTATATGTCGAATTATCTCCTTCTATCATCTCTTACTTCCAGATGTTTACAACCATACTACCTTGTAGTATTTGACTACCACCTAACATGCTTATTTGTTATTTCAGTAAATGTTGGTTGTCCACAATAACTATTATTATTCTAACCAAAAAATTTTTTAAGTCATTTATTTACCCATTCAACTTTTCCCATGAAAACCTCTTTATTTTTCCATAATACCCTAAGAATCTCTTTAATCAGTCTATTTACGTCCTTATTAAATTATTGCAACTTCCTATTTTTTCACATTCATTGTCCTATTATTGTTAGAGTTACAATCTTTTTCATTTAAATTCTTACAATACGACCTACATTGCATATTACTTACTCTGTTTATCTTCCCAACCCATATTCGCCCCATCTATCCCTTCAGAATATGTTCACGATTGCTTCTATGGTCAGGATTTATAGAGTAAGATCAAATTAAGTGTATATATATGTTATAGTATGGTTTTTAGAAAATACGTTCAAAAATAACAAATATTCCACTTATACGTATACTTATTCACGTTGATATTGTAACCTTAGCTCTGATACCAAATTTAATAACCTTCCCCATAACGGACCAAATTTCGACCAAACAAAACCCCATCGAACCGTAAGCCCATCTCAAGGAGACTTGTTAAATTTATAAAAAACACAATACATAGTACATAGAGCTATCTATCTATTCTTCCAGAATCTCATAGTGGAATGGGTAAAATATAATATTAGAAACAAGTACCCATTTCATAAAGAAAAACCATTACAGAAACATAACATGTTAAAATATTACAACATGTTTACATAAAACCTCTATACTACAATATTTCAAAGTTAACACAATTTTATAAACTGGATACATTAGAAACATTTAAAAACCATAAAAAATAGATAATTACAAAAAGTCTTCATCTCCATCTTCGTCCCTAAAATCAGCATTATCTCCGACCTGCGTGTTGTAATGAGCAGTGGGTCAGAACAAAAAATGTGTGGTGAAATGAAAATTTCAATTTTGATGCCCCACCCTAAGACCCACATTGACAAAGAGCATTCCGGAGTAATACTATCTGTTAATGCAGAGAATAGGGCTGGTTAGGAGCGACCATCCATAAGATTTGTCTTCAAAAAGTATTGAATACGTCGATTGGTGCTCTAATTTTTTTCCTTTTACCTTTCTCAAGTGGAACGACATACTCAATAAATGTTTAACACAAATCTATGGCAGCTAATGGATCTATCAGAACAAAATATAACAACAACAAATACAATATATCATGGAACAGCAGCCACACATATATATACATACACACATACACACACAGATACATCATAGTACACTACATAGTGATAAACCAGCGGTGGTACATAAATCACAACATATACATCAAGTCAAAAGCATATGTACATATCAGAGTACACAAAATAATTACAAGGCTACACAAAAGATGACTAGCATCCAAAACAAAGCAAGAAGATCCATAGCGGAAGCAAGATAGCGGTAATCTACAACAGGTGACTAACCTGAAACAACTCGGTCTGACCCGAGTATATAAAATAGACAGGTCTGTCTAGCTTAAATAAACCGATTAGCACAAGATAGATGAAGTATAGGGACAAACGATAATATTTCTTCTCAAAAGAGAAGAAGCAACACCAAATACATATATATACACACACACATTTACATACATACATACATACATACATACATACATACATACATACATACATACATACATACATACATACATACATACATACATACATATATATATATATATATCAATTACTCATGTGAGATGGTATCACCGTAATATCATATGAAAATTTCTCGAAAGAGGCAAGATCAACGACAACATCAATTAGACATAAATAATCGCCTCATTTCTTCGGCATCTACAACGACCAATATAATGGCTTCCATCAGCCATAACTCCTAAATAGGAAATCACAAATCATAGCCAATGGATGACAACCATAAATCACAATATGTAGAGCTCGGTTAAGAGTTCAAAACTCCAATAAGTAATCACCATATGATAAATCCTCAAAAGGCTCAAAGGCCTAATAATCACGAAATGGCGAAAACATTTGGAAGTCATAAATAAATCAAGAAATATCACCAAAGATGCACATGCTCAACAAAATGGCCGAAGCCCGCCAAGTACTGTCACAAATATGGTGCCTAATATAAACGACCCAAAGGCCAAACGATCCAAAAGCCAAACGACCCAAAGGCCAAACAACCCGAAGGTCAAACAACCTGAAGGTTAAACAACATGAAGGTCCAACGGCTAGAAAGCCCAAATGACCCGAAGGTCCAATATTGGAAAACAACCCAAAGGTCCATGAAATGTGTATAGATTCAATAGAAAAAATCCAGAATTAACCAAAAAAGTAAACGCATGTGTCCCACACCACAGGTTTTACTAAATCATTTAAGCCACTTCTACAAAGTGCAAAAATGTATATTTTATACAGAAAATACTTGCTTCGAGAAAACTAGTTTTAAAATAATTTTTCTGAAATCGTTTAGAAATTATGGCTTTGAAATTCTTTTTATTATAGAGAATGTATACTTTAAATAGCTTCAAAAATAATTATTGCTGAATCATAAGTTTTGATTCATGACAAAGAGCTTAAACAAATCAGTGAATGAGACTATATGGAAAAGCGACAAAAAGAGAAAGAAATACGCTATTAAAATTACAAAGGAGACAAAACTACAAAACTGAGTATAGTATGTTTATTTGTCGAAGTTTTTAGTCTTAGAATTATTAAAATCTATCCTCAAGTAGTCCACACAAATCAAAGTTGTTTTAAGCTTCATATTCTTCAAAATTGATGTGAACTGTGCACTGATAGTCAGGTCAAACGACTGACCATATATGACCAGTCGACTGAACCTGCTCAGTTTCACAGAAACACTCTGTTTTGCAACAACTTTGAATTTTCAGTTGACTGGTCATTTTGGGTCAGTCGACTTAACTTTTCCAACAGCTATTTTTTTTTGAACAGACACTTCCATTTGCTGAGAGATACGATCTAAATTAAAGAGTTATGGACGCTTCTTTTGGTCAGAACTCTTCGTGAGTGGTAGCAGCTGTTTATCTACTATATAAACACATAAGATTCACTTCACAAATCACCAAATTTCATTTTATTTTCTGATCATACTCTTTACTATCTCTGCATTCTGAAAAGCAATCACAATTTACATATATTGCTTGAATCTCTAAATCAAACTTATTCTTCGATTCAAAGCAATATTCTCCTTTATAATCTTTACATGCATATAAATACTTGAGGAAAATATTATAGGAAGGTTGTACTATCAAATACAATCAGTGTTATCAAGAACACAAAGTGTCAAAGCAATTTTATTGAAACTGTTGAAGTCCTATTCGGTTCTTCAGGCGGATAAAGTCTTCTTTCGGTTGTTAGAGGCACAAAAATCCTGATCAGTTGCTTAGGTGTTGTATTCCTATTCCTCCGGGTTAAGTGAGGGGTTATCGTGAAAAATTCCTGAAGGATGTCTAGGACTGGACGTAGAACGGGAAGTTCGAACCAGTATAAAAACTTTTGGTGTGCTTATTCTTATTTACTTTACTAGTATTATCTGTTTCCGCATTTAGATTATAATACATTCCATATTACACGATCTTAAGTGATAACTAGCCACATAGTAGTCACTTTCATTTGGTATCAGAGCGAGACATCCTATAACCATAAAATAGTTCTTTGATATTTTTTTTTGCTAATATGGAAAATAACACCAACACAAGCACTGTCATTAACACTAGTTTTATTGAAGGTCAATCTACTACACGACCTCCACTATTCAATGGCATGGATTATAAATACTGGTCAACTAGAATGAGAATATATATGCAAGCTAATGGTTTTGAAACTTGTAATATTACCCAAAATGAATATACCATTCCAACAGAAGATTTTTCAAATTGGACTACTACACAGAAAACTGATGCTACTTCAAATGCTAAAGCTATGAACATGTTATTTTGTGCATTAGATAAGAATGAGTTTAATAAAGTCAGTATGTGTACAACTGCTTATGAGATATGGATAACTCTAAAGGTAACTCATGAAGGAACTAACAAAGTCAAACAAAGCAAAATCTCTATGTTGAGAAATCAGTTTCAAAATTTCAAAATGAAATCAAACGAAAGTATAAATGACATGTACTCTAAATTTCAAGATATATATCACTCGCTATTGGCACTAGGAGAAATTTTTTTTGGCTTTGGTATAGTATCAAAAATCGTAAACTCTTTAATGGATGAATTGGAAAGAAAGGCCCAAGCTATTGAAGAAGCAAATGATCTTTCTACTATGAAACCAAAAGAGTTAGTAGGAAATCTAATGTCATATGAATTGAATTTGCAGGCAAAGAATGTTCAAGCACAGGATAAGAAGAATCTAACATTTCAAGCAGAACAAGATGACTCTGAATCAAATGAAGAGGATATGACATTTATTGCTAAAAGTTTCAAAAAGTTTTTGAAATTAAAAAAGAATAACAAGTTCAGGAGTTACAAAAATAACTCTAGCAACAATAATAGCAATAAGCCATCATCTTCTGTCATGGAATGTTATGAATGTCATAAAAAGGGTCATATGAAGAAAGATTGTCCAGAGAAATAGAAAATAAATTCAAGAAGAAAGCTTTTTCAGTAACATGGGATGATTCAGATTCTTCTTCATCAGAAAGCAACAGTGATAGTGACACAGAGCAAGCAAATGTATGTTTCATGGCTTCAAATAATGATGTAAGCGAACTAAGTTTTGAAGATTTAGTTGAACTAAATTCAGAACTAGTAGATTTTATAAAAAAAACTAGAAAGCAAAATAAGGAGCTATAAGGAAAATAAATAGATCTGAATTAGAAATTAGTATGCTTAGAGATGAAAAGAAAATTCTAAAAGAAGAACTTGAAAAATCTCAAGAATCTAATTCTAGTTTAGCATCTCAACTTTCTATCATAACTCAGAATTAGAAATTCAGAAAAATAAAAATGATGATTTATCAATTGAAATTAATGATTTAATATCTAACACTAAAGTATTAGAGTTATAAAAATCTAATCTCAAAACTAAGTTAGAAGATATTAAAAAAAATATTTCTAATTTTAATAAAGGACGAGAAAATCTTTCTAGAATAACAGAAAATTATCGGCCTTCTTCGAATAAAATGAGATTACGATATAAGAAAATTGAAAATCCAAAAAAATATGGGAAGCTTAAAAATAAGTTAAAAAACAAAATTAAGAAAGATATTAAGAAAACAGTTTCTAAAGATTTTAAAACTATTAAAATATGGATTCCTAAAACAAATAATATTTTAATTAGGAATAAGCGTATCAAATCATTTATGGAAAATGTTCATAAAAATTAGAATTATATTTATAAAGGGAATTCTGAACCTTCTTGGGTTTGGTTTCCTAAGATCTAACTCTTAGGATGTAACGAGACGAATTTTGCCCGCTCAAAAATCGACATCCATACTTCAAATCGTATTCGAATGCCATAGATTCGACCGTTCAAATCCGATTCGCCGGAGCTTATAACAACATTAAGTAATAACAAGCGGAATAAAAGAATGATACATTGATATACAGCTTTAATACAATATCTGATACAACAGATGATCCAATAGATATCAATATACATCAGAGATATGATACAATAAATAGCAGCGGAAAAGAAAATAGATGATAACATCTAGCAGCGGAACAATATAACTCTAACATAGTCTTCCAAAAGAGAACTCCGAGAACTGCAACTCCATTGCCAAGAATCAATCCAGCAATAGCTCGAACTCCCAATAGCAATGCACCAAGCTAAGCAAGAATGGTGTGATCCAAAGACTGAACTAACTCCAGATAATCTACTAAACTTGACTATCTGAAAAACCCAACTCTAGACTGCTCGTGTAGAAAATAATGAGCACCCAGAGTTTAGGAAAGAAACAATAAACTCCGGATCAGTCGTGGGACTGGTGTGAGCAACAAACACAGTTTATTCTTTAAAACATTCAACAAAAGATTTTCAAAGTCAATTCGCAATGCTTTTTAAAAATGAGACTACCATTAGACCTCCCGCCACACACACAATGCAAACGTAGACTTGGAGGAGATTTCTTCTTATGATAGTCAAAGATGCTTGATACGCATTAAAAAGAAACATTTGATATTATTACTAGTGTATAGTGTAGAACAAATCATTTCGAAGGTAGAATATAAACCTTAGCCAGCATAGGTACCATTAAATTATGCCTACTATAGCTACCATATTAGATGGAAGGTTCTACAACTAATACCGTACAAGTCTCGTATTGTTTCTTTGGATTTCCAACGAATGATCAGGCCAAGGAACTTCCCATTGCCACATGAGAATGCCTCTGGATGGACATCCCCGAGAACCAAACCGGAACTCTGCCAACACAAGGCCGGGTTACCCCTAACTGGGTAAGTACTGACACGAGCACGCCATTCCCCGATCGTAAACGACCTTTCTCACGGGATCCCGATAACCAACAACCACAAAGTAATAAATTCGCAGTAACCACATAGGTTAAATCTCTGGGCTCCATACCATGATACCACCTCTATCCAGAAGGAAATGCACATACCCTAAAGGGAGCTACCCCTTATAACCTTGCCGCATCTTTCCTGTTTTGACCATTTCTGGGGTGTGAGGCTCGACGAAGTCTCGTCCGCAAAAACATACTTTATACAAAAGCCATGCTTTGGGTCAACAAATGATCATAGAAATGATCACCAGGATAGACGATCAAATAAATGATCCTATCACAAATAATCAACACGATGATCATTTCACAGCAACACTCAGCATGTCACATTACCAAATTGGGAATATATTGCTGATAACCTTCAACTACATAACCTTTGAGCTCGTACGTCTCAGAGAAGGGTGTTAAGCTAAGAGAATAAATTCTCCGCCACCAACAGAAATATATTTGAAAGAAATCGGCTTTATATCTCAATTGTAATGTCAGACATACAATCCGTACAAGTCTGTTCCGGGCTCGAACAGAACCGAAGGCACTTCCAAAGAAGTCCTTGCAATCCGGATATTCACTAATCACGTTCGGACTCCCCATCACATATGGAGTCTCTATACCGGGGACCATTCGATGCAAAGACATTCGACGAGTTGTCCTTACGTTTTCGAAAATATCCGGTCTTCACCACCGGTCTTCAATTGCTATCCATAGCGACATATCACATATTCGGAATGGGATATATGACACAAAGGTCCTCTCCCGGCTAAACCGAATAGTGAGCGCGGTATTTAAAACATATGGATAAGGAATTTCAATTAAGTCACAACTTAATAATCCAAAACTTTTCTTTCAAATGGCTTAACAAATTACCATTTTCAATCCTTAAACAAAAAGATTCATTTTCACAACCTTTAACGGTTTAAACAATTTTCACGTTTTAATCTTTTAAACAAAAGATTCATTCACAGATTTTCCAAATCAATTTTCATTTCAATTTGATTAACTCGTTAAATCTTTAAATTAAAGATTTAACTTATAACCTTCAAAACAATTTTATTTCAATTTGATTTAAACAAATCATCAATTTAAATCTGTTAAAAATAAACAGATTTAATTCATAGCTTTCAAAAAGAATTCATTCATAACTTAGGAAAAATCATTTCCTTATTCAATCTTGAAATTCCCCTAATTAACTGGAATCTCGGTTCTTATCTAAAAGTGTTTATCATTTGAAAACAACAGTTTTCATTTTGGAAATCTGATTCATTTATACGAGTTGAAATCCTTGGGTTAAGTTCAAATTTCCAAAAATAATACTTTAAAAATGATTTAACTCATAATGACTAGTATAATATCATTAATCCCTAGTTTCAAATTACAGAATTCAATTTCAAGTATTGAATTTAAATTTAAATCAAATTATTTAAATTCCAAAACTTAATCAAGTAATTTAAAAATAATAAATTTTATTTTGAAATTTCATTCTAAAAGCTTTTTACATTTATTCCGATTCCATTTCCAAAACATTTGAATTTAAAAATTCAAATTTTAAACTATTTCAAAATCTGTGACTTAATCGATTTCCTCGTGAAATCCAGATTGGTGTGTGTATAAGTGTGGTCCAGGGGTTTAACACAATAGTGCAACATCATTTAATCATCACAGATCAAACACAGAAATATAGTCGATAAGCGATATAAAGTATAACGCTTATCTTCCATTCACAATTCACAGATAATATGCAGATGTAAATAAATGAATAAATCATATACGGCACAAACCACATAACCAAATATCACAGTTCAGACAGGACAAACAATTTCAAGGCATCCCATATAATGCAATCATTCATAAGTAAGACCAGGCATTTAACAATGATTTATAAGCAGGATTTCTTTTAATCCTAATTAATTCAACTTATTTTCAATTAAATTAATTACTTATTAATTATCCAATTCTGATTTATTAATTACAAATCGTTTGATATAAATTTATTTATCAAACATTTTAATTAATTAAATTATTCTTAATTAATCATATTAATTAAATTGACTTTTGAACCAATTATATAATTAATTAACTTTTTAATTAATTATTTTAAGAAATTAAACCTTTATTACTTAGTTTATTAATTATTTATTCTTATTTGAATTACTTGAGTTAACTATTGATCACATATTAGTTAACTTTACATTAGTTACTTTAAAAACTCTTAGTTACAAATTAATTGAACTCTTCATTTTCAATTAATTCATCTTCAATAACAAATTTATAAATCTCAATTTACTCAGTAGATTCTTGTTATCAAATTTATGAACATTCTTGATTACCTTGCAATATAATTCAATTAAATTATTTATCTTTTTATTTGAGAAATCTTTCTTTCATAATTATAAATAAATTTGTTACTAACTTACAACTAATATAAATTTAAAGAAAAAGAAAAAAAAGAAAATCAAAATATTAATTAAGACTAATACTTAACTGTTCAAGGTGATTAACTAAAATTTTCAAATATTTAAACCAGTTGCAAACGGTTCACAGACTAAATTTAATTAGGCTTATCATTTTGAAACAATACTCGAGAAACCCCTTTTTGTTCACTCGAGTTGAAACTCGAGTTCTTTCACCATTCTCCCCGAGATTCCCTTCTTCTTCCTATTTCCTTTATTTTTTTTTTCTGAAGCTAAGTTTTTTTAAGTTTAAATGAAAAACATCAGGAAAATCAAAGTGCGTAACCCAACCCGAGTCTTCCCCTTGTTCACTCGAGTTACACTTCGGGTTTACCTCCATTTTCCCCGAGCCTTCTTCTCTCTCTCTCTCGCGTTCTTCTTCTGCCCTTTTTTTTTCTTTTCCAGACAAATTTTAAGTTTACTAAAAAAAACATCAGGAAATCACCCCCCCCCACACTCGAGCACTAACCCGAAGTAATCACCCTCCCTTCTCGAATATTACTCACGTCGCTTCCCACCATCAACCTGACACCAACCATAACGTGCTCGTGCACGTGCACAGGTGATCGAATCACCTCTGATCAACTACGACGCCTTCCTCAAGTCAGCCATCACTCTCGAAACCCATTTCGATCATCAAATCGACGATGCAATCTCGAAAATCAAATTTGTGTCTTTAAACTCAAACCTGGAACGAAGAACACAACTGGAACCAACGACTCATCACCTAAACTTCCTCGTCCAGGCACTCTCGATCACCATCTCCCTCAAAACTCTGGCCACATCACCGCAACCTTCCCACGCAGCCATTCCCCTCGGTGCGATCGCCCAAATTACCGTGATGAAGACACGATTTGCTCGTGAACAACAGCAAACCAAAATGAACCCAAAACCCTAGTTGCGCCTCGTTCTAATATCTCACGCAATAGAAAAATCATATGATAATTTTCGCAAATTCATCGATGACCAAGTTTGCTTCGAGCAAAATTTCAATACCCAAAATTAATTCAATCGCCAGTAATCGATTCAAAAGTATATTCTATTCAAATATGAACTGCACATAAAATACTTGATTAAAAATCATCGTATTGATTTTAAAAATCATAACTTTGTATGTTTATACAAGTTATATAAACAAATCCAAAATTTACTACATTCCAAATTTTCATGTGTTCATACTTTTACTGTAAACTTGATTTACAGAACCCATACTTCAATATCAAGCTTAATATAAATCCTAAGCCATGATTTAGGTTTAAACAACTTGTTTAAATTTAAATTCTAAGCTTAAAAGTGTGGTATGAAGTTATATAAAAAAATTTCCTCTACTTTACTTTACTCTGTAGCCCCCATTTACACAGGAAAATCACAATCTTGTACATAGAGCTACAACTTGAACACTTATACACAAAACCCAATATATTATGCACAGATTTTACGATACTTAAGTATTGGAAGGGTTTGTTTACTCACCTGTCATGAAGAAATAAACAGAGGAGAGGTTTTGCTTGGGCCTGGAAAATATTTTGAATCCAGAAGATCTGGATTTGTATTATTGTTTTAAGGTTGAACTTGTTTAAGTTTGAAATGATGTTTCACATTCTTTTTTTTTTTGTTTCTTAGTTTGAAATGGGAGATTTATGTATATAAATAAGTTACAGGTGATGTATGGTTTGAACAATACAAAGCATGGCTGAAGTATGCTTGCACTTATGGCCATTGTACTTGAGTGTATACATTTTCTTCTTATTTTACTTTGTTTATTACTTTACCTTTACTTTGCTGACCATACTTTGTACATATTACTTTTTCTATTCTCTTGTTCCTTGCCTTGCACTTCTTTACTCGGCTGGGATATTTATTTTTTCTTTGCTTGTATGGTGGCTGATGTATCTAGCTTGGTAGCAAATGAACACATATTGTGTACTAAAGAAGATCTTGCATTAATTACATTGCCTTACTTCCCATTTTATTTGAGTTAATTTTATATGTACTTTGTTATATGTACAGTTTACAGCCTATTTTCTTATGTGTACTTTGTTTGAGTTAATTATATGTTTAATAGATATTTATTTTACTTTATGTATATATTATATTGCCTACATACTTATTCTTTTTTAGTTTTGTTTTATATATCAATGTTCTTATTTTTATTCATATCTTAAGTATGAATTATTTTACTTTGTTTATATATCTTACTTTGTTTTGTTTCTTATTTATGCATTTGTTTATTTATGTAAAAATATATACTTTTATTTTACTTACTTAAATGTATTTGCTTTATTCTTGCATTTTAAATTTACTTCTATTTTTAGTTTAAATAATTATCATAAATTTTACTTTAAAAATTATTGTTTTATATTTCTCTTTGTACACATATATTTTATATAACTCAAATTATCATCATTTATAAATTTTTAAATCAATTTATTTATTTATTTCTATACTTGTGTCTAAAGTATATTATTTATTTTTCAAAAATCATTTATTTAAGAATTTATTTAAAATCCAATACATACATATATATTCACATATATACAAATTTTCAAATTCATACGACTTAATATAATTTCTATTTGATTCAGGGAAACTCGCTTCCCTTTATATTTAATTTTACAATTTTTTTTATTCAAAAATTCATTTAAATTATCAATTTAAATTCATAAAAATCCTGGGTCGTTACATAGGAACTTAAAAAGAAAAGTAGGTACCATCTTAATCTTTATTTTTTTGCAGGTACCACTTAAAAAGAGAGGAAAATAGATAGCGGTTGCTCGAAACACATGACTGGTAATAAGGATATGTTAACAATCATTATCTACTCAAATGGAGGATCGGTCACTTTTGGAGATAATTCAAAAGGTTATATCATTAGCAAAGGCAATGTGAGCAATAAAGGTACCTCTAACTCACCTCTCATTACTGATGTTTTATTAGTTAAAAACTTAAAACATAATTTATTGAGCATAAGTCAATTATGTGATAAAAGTTTTAATATATCTTTTTAAGAAAATAAATGTAATATTTTTTGATAAAAATCAAAATTTAATTTTTGAACGTATAAGAGATAGAAATATTTATATTTTTAATATGAATATAAATTATAACACAAACATGTGTTTAGTAGCAACAGAGAATGATTCTTCGCTATGGCACAAAATATTTTGTCATATAAATATTAATACTATTAATAAAATAGCTAAAAATAAACTTGTTAAAGGACTACCTGATATGAAATTCAGAGTTGATAATATTCGTGATGCATATCAGTTAGGAAAGTTAACAAACCCTTCTTTTAAATCTAAGAAAATCATATCTACAACTCAACCACTTGAACTATACATATGGACCTTTTCGAACCTACTCAAATTCACTCTATTAATCACAATAGATATGTATTTGTTACTGTAGATGATTTTTCAAGATATACATGGACTATTTTTATGAAACATAAAAGCGATACTTTTGAGAATTTTAAAATTTTTGTAAAAAGAATTCAAAATACAAAGAGTTTAAAAGTTAAAAACATTAGAAGTGATCATAGAGGTGAATTTGAAAATGAAGCTTTTGAATATTTTTGTAACGAGAAAGGAATAAATCATAATTTTTCCTTTCCTAGAACACCACAACAAAATAGGGTTGTAGAAATGAAAAATAGAACATTACAAGAATGTGCACGAACTCTATTAAATGGAAGCACTTTACCTAAGCATTTCTGGGCAGAAGCTGTTGCAACTGCCTGTTATGTTTTAAATCGTGTTTCTATTCGGTCATTAACAAAACATACTCCATATGAACTTTTAAACGATAGAAAACCAAATGTATCATATCTCCAAGTTTTTGGTTCAAAATGTTTTATACTTAACACTAAAGATCATCTTGGCAAGTTTGATCCAAAATTCGATGCAGAAATATTCATAGGATATTCGGAAAGAAGTAAAGCTTATCTAGTTTTAATACAAGAACTAAAGTAATCGAAGAAACTCTTCATTTTTCATTCGATGAAAATGTCAAAATTTCTTCTAAAATTACAACTTGGAAAATAATTCAAATAAAATTCTAACAAATAATTCAGAAGACGATGATATTATTTTTCAAAACAATAATATGATAATACTATACAAAATGAAAACATTGTTAATAATGATAATATAGTAAGATCTCCTCCAAGAATTCTTAGAGATCACCTGTTCAAAATATAATTGGAGAAGTAAATTCAAATGTAAGAATAAGACATCAATTAAATCAAATGGGCCATATAGCTTTTCTCTCTATTATAGAACCTAAAATATTAAGGAAGCCTCAACTAATGACTATTGGATTATAGCTATGCAAGAAGAGCTAAATCAATTTGAAAGAAACGAAGTTTGGGTATTAGTTCCAAGACCAAGTGATCAATCAATCATTGGTACAAAATGGGTTTTCAAAAACAAAGCTGACGAACAAGGTAACATTACTGAAAATAAAGATAGACTAGTAGCACGAGGATACAATCAAGAAGAGGGAATAGACTATGAAGAAACATTTTCTCCTGTCGCAAGATTAGAAGCTATACATATTCTATTGGATTTTGCATGTTTTTATAACTTTAAATTATATCAAATGGACGTTAAAAGTGCTTTTATAAATGGATATATAAAAGAAAATGTTTATTTTGAACAACCTCCTCTTTTTACTTATGAAAAATTCCCAGATCACGTTTATAAACTTAAGAAAGCTTTATATGATTTAAAACAGGCACCTTGTGCATGGTACGACCGATTTAAAAGCTATCTTCTAGAATCTGGTTTTGAAATTGGAAAAGTTGATCAAGCATTATTTATTAAGAAAACTAAACAAGATATTTTAATTATACAAATATATGTTGATGATATTATATTTGGTTCAACAAATGAAAAATTATGTCAGGAATTTTTGACTATCATGACAAATGAATTCGAAATGTTGACAAAATTAAAAGCTTCTTTGGGATTCTATAAAATGCAATATCTTGTTCCTCTTCCACAACTACGGAAACATCACACCTGATCTGGGTAAACGTCCAGCTCCTCGCTTTACTTGGTCTACATCAAAAGAACACACAAGTTCTGACACAAGCGAAAATGGAGGTGGCAAACAGTTTGTGAAAGTTCTTCCAGAGGCAAAGCTCCAATGTAAGTGAAAGATGAAGAAACGGAGTCTGACTCTGATTGATATTGTTGTTTCTTGGTGGTAGTAAGTTATCTATTTATTCCAAACATTTTATTTCTATGAGCATGTATAAGTACCTCAAAACAATTTGATACATTTTTCCGTGATTGCAATTTTTTAGTTCCATAATGGAAATTGTTATTTCCTTTTTGTCGATGACAAAGGGGGAGAAATATGAATGACTAATCATTTCTTGCAGGATTAAATATGTCGCCAGATATTCAGGGGGAGATATATATAAATCCCGCTATATATTTCTTAAAATATAGGATCATCTGTAACAAGTTGTCATTAATCAAAAGGTGGAGAATGTTGAATCATAAGCTTTGATTCATGACAAAGAGCTTAGACAAATCAGTGAATGAGACTATATGGAAAAGCGACAAAAAGAGAAAGAAATATGCTGTTAAAACTACAAAGGAGACAAAACTATAAAACTGAGTATAGTATGTTTATTTTTCAAAGTTTTTAGTCTTACAATTGTTAAAATCTACCCTCAAGTAGTCCACACAAATCAAAGTTGTTTTAAGCCTCAAATTCTTCAAAATTAATGTGAATTCTGCACTGACAGTCAGGTCAGTCGACTGACCATATATGACCAGTCGACTGAACCTGCTCAGTTGCACAGAAACACTCTGTTTTGCATCAACTTTGAATTTTCAGTTGACTGGTCATTTTGGGTCAGTCGACTGAACTTTTCCAACAGCTATTTTTCTTAACAGACACTTCCATTTCCTAAGAGATGCGATCTAAATTGAAGAGTTATGGATGCTTCTTTTGGTCAAAACTCTTCGTGAATGGTTGCAGCTGTTTATCTACTATATACACGCATAAGATTCACTTCACAAATCACCAAATTTCATTTTATTTTCTGATCATACTCTCTACTATCTCTGTATTCTGAAAAGCAATCACAATTTACGCATGTTGCTTGAATCTCGAATCAATTAACTTATTCCTCGATTCAAAGCAATATTCTCCTTTCTAAATTTTTACACACATATATATACTTGAGGAAGATATTATATATACTTGAGGAAAAGATCATAGGAAGGTTGTACTATCAAAGACAAATCAGTGTTATCAAGAACACAAAGTGTCAAAGCAATTCTATTGAAACTATTGAAGTCATGTTCGGTTGTTCAGGGGGGTAAAGTCCTCTTTCGGTTGTTAGAGGTGGAAAAATCATAATCGGTTGCTCAGGTGTTGTATACCTATTCCTCCGGGTAAATTGAGGGGTTATTGTGAAAAATTCCAGCGGAAAGTCTGGGACTGGACGTAGAACGGGAAGTTCGAACAAGTATAGAAACTCCTGGTGTTCTTATTCTTATTTACTTTTCTATTATTATCTGTTTCCACATTTAGATTATAATACACTCCATTTTACACAATCCTAAGTGATAACTAGCCACACAGTAGTCACTTTCAATTATAAATATTGTAAAATATTTATCTCTAAATCTATTTTATTATAAAAATCATTCCCAAATAGGTTTAGAAAACACGTGCACGAAAACAACCAAAATCACCGAAAACGCCATAAAATCGGCATATGATAACTACTCGAAAACATGCCAATCCGGAGTATGGATCAACAATAATGTTGCTTACGTATTGACAGGTTTAAGCCCTTCAAAACACTTCAAAATATCACAAGAATTGGTCATAAAAATCACTGGAATAAGTAGAATAATGAAAATAGTGCATAGGAAGAACAAAAGAACGGCCTAGACAAATAAAAGAAACAAGGGTCGACCCTTATATTGCTCAGGTCGACTCTACAAAAGCATGGGTCAACCCATGTATAGCTTGGGTCGACCCTAGGAAAGCATGGGTTGACCCATGTATAGCTCAGGTCAACCCTAAAGTCGAACCCCAGAGAGCTTGGGTCGACCTGATTGTCGCGAAAACAACTGGCATTTCCGCCTCTTTCATTTTCAACTTCGAGCACTGATTTCACGCACTTTCAGATTGAACTAAACTATGAAATTTGACATCAAACTACTACTGTACATGATTTCTGATCCAAAAAAGGTTTCACACATTTCCGGTATGAAACCAAAGAGGTATAGGGTCACAAAGTTGAAACCTGATAAGATTTTTACTGTAAACTAGAAATTTCACGTTTATAGTTTACAGTAAACAAAAAACACAACAGATACTGAAACAAATTTCTTACAGGCAGTTTGATTTGGCCAGAAATGTGAGTTACTGCTAACCTTGATAAGATTTTAGTGATTTTCAATAGCAAGCAGTAATCTTTTGGCCTTGGAGAAGCTTCAATTACCTGTAGAAAGAAGATGTAAATAGGAAACTGAAGTTACAGACATTGATTTTTTCAAAATTGACAAATAGAGGATGAAACAAAGATTGTTTTGGTGAGATTACTTGTATTAGATTAGGATTTACTTAATTTCACACTTTGATTTACTATAATTTTGAAGAGATTTTATTTTTAGAGAATTGGAGTGGAGGCCATTTATTTTTCTGGTTTCTCAGAGGAAGACAGAAGAATGAAAAGAAGAAGTGTACGTATAGCTCAACCCCATCTTCTTCTGTTCATTCTAGAGAATGAGTTTGGGCTTAAACTCATTACCCAAAAGCCTATATTAATATTTAGTTAAAATTTAACTAAGTTAATTTAGGTTAACACTTTATTTTCACCATACTTACACATATTTTAACTAAATGAACTTATACAACATATTTCTATGTTTACAAAAAAAAATTAACATATAAAAATTAGTTTAGCCATTTAAAATTATTTTCTATCATTAGATTCTTATTTTTATTTAAATACTTCAATTTACACCATTATTTACATAAAACAATATTTTTAACACCAAAATTTCCACAAAAATCATTTCCTTATCCACTCAAACATAGAAAATCATATTAACATTATTTTTACATACAAATATTATTTTTGAAGAAAACTCTACCTTTTTATTTACAATATTTTCCATATTAAATTTTAATACTTCATTAAAATTAACAAAAATCAACATTTTATCACTATTTCCAAAATTATTATATTTTATCAAAATAAAATCATTTAATGCTTATTTTTACTAAAACTTTATTTCCAACATTATTTATTTATTTATCATAAATAATTTTGAATTAAATTCTTTTACTTCACTTAATTAATTTATTAACCACCAAAACAACATATTTCCATAAATCATAATTTATTACCAACCCAGTACACTTTTATTTTGCCAAAATCCATTATTTATTTAAAATAAACAGTTTTAAGAAATTTTACATCTCTAATTTATTTTATTCCTCCATTATTAAATTATAACCACTATAATAATTTAATTTCACAGGTAATCACCCAAACCAGGGTTGTACAGACTCCCCCTTATAAAATTGTGTCCTCGCAATTTACTAGAAAACAGTGTATACGACACAATTTGTTTCATTAAGCAAAGGAAAATAGATAGCTTGAGTTTAAAAATTCTCAGCCTCAATATGAGAAGATAGAAAACCAGGTTTGTATCGCTCAATAAATTTTATAGTTTTCCATGTATAGTCATTAGGATTAGCGGACCGTTGAATGTTCATGAGTGGTACATCCTTATTTTGAAGGCGTTTCACCTTTGAAGCAAGAACACGGAAAGGATGTTGCACAATAGATAAATCATGTGAGATCTCAAGCTCTTGCAGACAAGGAGAATCAGTAACAGAATATGAATTACGAAGACACTTACGAAGCTGAGAGATGTGAAACACGTCATTAATACCAGATAAATGAGCCAAAAGTGATACTTTATAAGCAATTGGGATAATACGCTCAGTAATAGGTAATGGTCCTATGAATCGAGGAGCCAATTTCCCCGTCCTGCTGAAACGCATTACCCCCTTCAAGAGAGATAATCGAATATAAAAAAATCACGAATAGAGAATTCAAGAGGCTTCCTACGGTTGTCCGTGTAGGATTTCTGACGACTCTGTGCCTCTTTCACTCTCTGACAAATAAGATCGATCTTCTCTGAAAATTCACGAATAGAATCGGGTCCTAAAAGCAGCTTTTCCCTGGATTCCAACCAACAAGATGGTGATCGACATGGCCTTCCGTATAGGGCTTCGAAAGGAGCCATACCAATACTAGACGAAAACTGTTGTTATAAGAGAACTCAACAAACGGTAGGTTGTCTTCCCAACTCCATCAAAATCAAGAATGCATGCACGAAGTAGATCCTTAAGAATACAATTCACCCATTCAGTCCATCCATCAAACTACAGATGATAAGCTGTGCTAAAGTTCAGCTTTGTACCCAAAGCTTTCTAAAGACTTCTAGAAATTACTGGTGAAAAGTGGATCTCTATCACAAACGACGAAATAGGGACACTTTGAAGTATCATGATCTCCTTAATCTATAGCATAGATAAATGAGAAGTTGTCCTATTAGATTAATAGGAATAAAATCAGTGGATTTAGTCAAGCGATCCACAATAACCAAACACTGTTATGGCCCAATCTCGAAAGAGATAGGCCATAAATAATGTCCATAGCAATTTGATCCCATTTCCACAACGAGACTCAAGAGGCTAAGAGCACCACTAGGACGCTGATGTTCGGCTTAATGAGTTGAAATTCATGCAATTACTTACATAACTTGCAACATCACGCTTCATGCCTTTCCAATAATACAAGCGTTTCATATTGGCATACATCTTGCTACTATCGGGATGAATAGTATATTTAGAACGGTCAGTCATCAAGAATGTCCCGCCTAAGACCAGAAACATGAGGCATGATCAATCGATTCTTCTTACGAAGACAACCATGAATATCAATGTTGAAATCCATCAACTTATCATCAGTGGATTCAGACTTACAAAGCTGAAAAAGGCGCACAAGATCTGCGCTGAGCATCGGCAATACGAATAAGCTAGGATGAGCTTCCAAACTAAATAATAAGATAGGAAAATCTGAAGATGGGGCACGATCACGAATATCATAAAGAGATAAGGTCTCCAACATATTCCACTCAGCTATCATCAAAAAAACAACTGTTGAGTGCTTGCGACTTAGCGCATCTACGACTCGGTCCCCTTTCCAGGCGTGTACTGGATATCAAAATCATAAGAGGCTAGGAACTCGAGCCAACGTTGTTTCTGCATATTAATCTCTTTCTAGGTGAACAAATGCATCAATGATTTATGATCAGTACAAAGGATGAAGTGCTCGCTCAAAAGATAATGACGCTAAATCTTCAAGGCAAAGGCTACGGCGGCCAACTCTAAGTCGTAGGTGGCATAGGTACCACATTTGAACATAATTGCCTAGAAGTATAGGCAACTACTCAATCTCTCTACATAAGCATGGCACTGAGACCACATCAACTAGCATCGGTGTAAACAACAAGATCTTGATTCCCTTCAGGAACTACAAGGATAGGAGCATTACTGAGAAGTTCTTTCAATTTTCTAAAAAAAGCCTCACACTTATTAGGTCAAATAAATCGAACGCCTTTTCTAGTAAGACTAGTAAGAGGAAGAACAACACGGGAAAAATCCTTGATGAACCAACGGTAATAACTTGCCAATCCAAGGAAACTGCGAATCTCATAAACATTCTCTAGCCTTTTCTAATTTTGAATGGCTTCTATCTTCGATTGATCGGTAGAAATGCCATCCGAAGATACAACGTGGCTATGAAACTTCACCTTATTCTCCCAAAAGTGGCGCTTGGAGAATTTGGCTTTAAGTTGATGCTGACGAAGAGCACTCAAAACATTCCTCAAATAATGACCATGATTGGCTTCAGACTTAGAATAGATAAGAAAATCATCAATGAATACAAGGATGAACTTATCGAGATATTCCTCGAATACTCGATTCATGACATCAACGAAAAGTTGGAGCGTTTGTCAACCCGATCGGCATAGCAAGCCACTCGTAAGAACCATAACAAGTGCGGAATGCAGTAAAAGGAATGCTATCCTTTGCAACTCGTAGTTCGTGAAAACCGATGGCAAGGTCGAGCTGAGAATAGACCACAGCACCACTCAACTGATCGAACATGTCATCGATCCTAGGCAATGGATACTTATTCTTAATGGTTAACTCGTTAAGTTTGCAGTAATCAATGCAAAGCCTAAGAGTACCATCAGATTTCTTGACAAAGACGACCGCGGCACCCCAGGTGAAGAACTGGACTGAAAGAATTACTTGGCTTCAAGCTCCAACAATTGCTTTTTGAGTTTCTCATTTTCCCTAGTGGACATCCTTGTGGGAGGACAAATAGGCTGAGCACTAGGAATGAGGTCAGTATGGAACTTATTGTCCGCTTGGGTGGCAAACCCGAAACAGGATAAAATACATCAACAAATCATAAATGATTGGAGTTCGAGATATATCATCATCATATCGAGACTCAAGAGAAAATAAGGATGCTTCAAAATCACCATCAACATTCCGCAGAACAAGAGACAACTGATCAGCTGAATCACGATGCCTAAGATATAGTATCCTTTAAAAACATAGGATTCAGGCATGATAACATGCAAGCCAATCCATTCTCAAAATCATATCAAATCCAAGATAGTGAATAACATGCAGACTCGCACAGAAAGAAAAAACCATATAGAATAATCTCAACATCACTATAAAGCATGCTAAGTGTTGCAGATCCCCCAATAGGATTTGCAATCCTCAAAGAAGTAACAAGGCAAGAAACATCCAATGGTATAACATCAACAAGTTCCTTCGATACAAATGAGTGTGAAGCACCCGTATCGAAGATAACTTGAATAGAATGATTATGAAATAAAATAGAATCTTCAAGAATAGAAGGAGAAGTACCTATGGGCTCAGAAGAACCACTAGAAGCAGCCACCACATTAAGTTAGCCCGACTTGACATTACTAGGAGAAATGGGACAAGATGTAACCTTGTGTCCCTCTTTCTTGCAATAACTACACACATGAGGCTTAGGACAATCTCATATCAAATGATCAAAGGAGCCGCAATTGAAACACCCCTTCTGACTAGGACGTGCTCTATTGGGCTAAGAGCTAGAACCAACGGACTTCTTATTCTTGTTATAAGGATAAACTCTAAAAAGGAAACTTCTTCTTGTGGGGTTCTTACAAACCTCAGTCTCATCACTACTCTCTCTCCTTCTCGACTACTTCAAGATGAAGCACCGAGTTGACTAACTCCTCAAATGAAAGCTTAAGCTTAAGCATCAAAGATTTCTTTAAATATTTCCTGAGGCCAGAAACAAACTTGAGATTCTTCTTATAAGAAGTGCTAATATACTCGAGATCGTACTTGGACAATGCCTCGAACGAAGATACATACTCAAAAACTAAAGACTTTCCTTGCTTCAACTCAAGGAAGCGACGGGCTAAGAGGGCTTTCTCGGACTCGAGATCGAACTTAAATTCGAACTGCTCCCAAACGGGGTCGAAGTAAGAGTAGACTCATCAAGCTCGGTGATAAGAAGCTCATACCAATCAAGAGCATGCTCTTGCAACATACTCGATGCTACAAGAACTCAGTGATGGTCGAAAAGATCCATGCGAGTAAAGATTCGCTCGCATGTACGAAGCCATGCCTTGACCTTAAGAACGGTCTCTGAGCCTTTGAAAGGCTAGCCATCAAGATGAGAGAAATCATTGCACATACACGAAAAAGTAGACTTGTGTTGAGGGGACGAAGGAGTAAGAGCTGGAGGCTGAGTGCTCCTAAATAACACCATGAACTGATCATCAAACATATACACACCGTCTAGACGTGAGCCACTGGCCCACCCAGCATTAGAATGGTGACCTCTTCCTCTTCCAGCCATAGGCTGAAAGTATAAGATAAGATAAGGATTATTCATTGGGTAAGTTATCATTATTTCAATTATGGAATGCTGCGGAATCAAAATGCATTCCTAGACGTATTTCCAACTTATATCTATCCCAAGGACACGAAAAGATTAAGGAAACGATGATTAAGGAATATGCAACACTTATACTGTACTCTGGTGTACTATAATATATGTTATGTTTTGTGTTTATCATATTCTGTTCTGAATTCAGATCTGATACCAAGCTGTGATTCCACCACCATGAGACCCACATTAACAAAGAGCATTATGGAGTAATACTTTCTATTAATGCATAGAATAGGGCTGATTAGGAGCGACCATACGTAACATTTGTCTTAAACAAGTACTGAATACGTTGATTGGGTGCTCTAATATTTTTTCTTTTACCATTATCAAGTGGATCAACATACTCAATAAATGTTTAACACAAATCTACGGTGGCTAATGGATCTATCAAAACAAATATAATAATAAATACAACAGATCAAAGAACAGCAGTCACACACACACATATACACACACAAGTACATCATAGTACACTACATAGTGATACACCAACGGTGGTACATAGACCACAATATATATATATATATATATATATATATCGAGTCAAAAGAATATGTACATATCAGAGTACACAAAATAACTACAAGGCTGCATAAAAGATGACTAGCATCCAAAAGAAAGCAAGAAAATCCATAGCGAAAGCAGCACAATAGTAATCTACAGCAGGTGACTAACCTAAACAACTCGGTCTGACTTAAAATACATGGGTCGGTCCAGCTTAAATAAACAGATTAGCATGAAGAGATGAAGTATAGGGATAAATAATAATATTTCTTCTCGAAAGAGAAGAAGCAACACCAAATATATATATATATATATCAATTACTCATGTGAGATGGTATCATCGAAATATCATATGAAAATTTCTTCAAAGAGGAAAGATCAACAACAACATCAATTAGACACAAATAATCGCCTCATTTCATCGGCATCCACAACAAATAATATAATGGCTTCCATCAACCATAACTCCTAAATAGGGAATCACAGATCCCAAAAATGCCAAAGCAATACAACAAGCAGAGATTTCATTGCGTTTAAAAATTGCTATTATAGTTTGCTGTAGCGTTTCAAAGATAAACGACATGCTATAGTAGACTATCACCTTGTAATAGCAAAACTAAAACGCTATATAAAATCCTAATTTCATAATGTTTTTAAAAAATTGTTAAAAGTAAACACTATAGTAGGTCGTCAAATTGTAATTGCAAAAATGAAATGCCATAAAAACAATGCTTCCTATAGCATTTTAAAAATGCTATCAAAAGTAAACATTGGGTAGGCCATCAATTTGTAATAAAAAAATAAAACGCTGAACAATATCATTTTTCCATAGCCTTATGCATTTTACAATAGCAACTACTTTTCTATAGCATTTCCATTTCGACATATAGAAGTATCAACTAATTACCGAATATATAAATATTACATATTTTCACATATTTAATATCATTTAACCCACTTCTTCGTTGCATATCAATATAACCGGTTTCACATGTATTATATAAGCACATGATATTTCATACATACCATTCAAACAATTTTTCCCTTATTCAAATATAAAATTTCATACTTATTACACGTGTTTGCAACAAATGCCTGACATATCACATATATATCTCCTAGCAAATGATGCACCATAACCACTCACTTTGGAAAATAATACAATATGCCTATGTGACATTTCCCTCCTCACTCAATCACAAAACTAGCTAACAATAAGCTTCGATAATTTCTATGTTCCAAAAAATATATGGGTATATATTAACAGTTTTAACTTGGAATTTTGTTGAATCTATGCATTCACAAATATTAACAAGTATGAAAATACACTCAACATGTTTACAGATAAATATAGTGAACATATTTACAAAAACTTAAACTATGCATTATAGATATAAATATATAAATAACATTTACAAGTAAAGTATAGCAAAATTACATGTAAAATAGCTCCATTGTACGTCATGTTTTAAATGTCAGTTACTTACAAAACTTTTTACATTATGATGATAAGTAGTTATTTTGTATATCTTAATTGTATTTGAATCTGCATAGACAAACTTAAATTTGCATTTGAATAATCTAACTCGTCATAAAAGTGGTACTATATAAGCATCAAGATTGGATTTCATTTGGAAGTAACATATATAGAATTAGGAACATATACTATACAAAGCTGAAATAAAAGGCACAGGAAAATGTATAGTGCAACAAGTTGCAGAACTTTCAGCTATAACTCCAACAATCCCTACTGCCCTTGATTGCCGGATTTGGTGAATCGTAATAATTTCTATAGCATTGCTCTTTTAATATTAAAAAAGTGCAGTTTCAAATTTAAATTGGAGCTAACCTACTATGATTATAACCAAATCATGTTTTTCATTCTTTATAGGAATATATATATATATATATAGTTGTTTTCCATCCCCAACCTCCTTCAATAACTTCCAGCACACTTCCTCAGCAAACCAGAAATCACCACCCACTACCTGAAACCATTATCCAAAATTAGAACCACTTTTCACAACCAACACCTCACCACAACCTTACACCCACTACTGCTTGCATCACCTGAACAACCTGCAACCAAAATAAGCAACACGAGTATTGATTTTTGTAATACTATGATGACCCACCATTTTGGATGGTTTAAATCGAAAATAAAGGACACACGTCTAACTCAGACCATTCAAAATGGAGGATTGTCAATGTGGTTTAATAAGAAAATAAGGGAAAAGAAGAAAATCAAAACATAAAATCTCGCAGCGGAATGATAAAATATAATAATCAAATAAACAGTTCATGAAGATGTTTTATAATATACATTGGGTTACACAAATTTTACCATGAAATCAGAGTACAATCAACAATATACTAAAATAATGTAGTGAAATAATAATAGTAAATACGATCTAGCAAACTCCATCTTCATCTTTAAGAAATAATGTGTTCAAACATTGAAAGGCTCAGGATGACCCGTGCGTAATGAAAAGATAAATCACTCAAGTCAGAACTAAAAGTTCTTATGTAAGTTAAATCAACAACAACAAAATATGAGTGTAATAGCTTTGGAGATGTTAACGGGATTTTCCATCTCCTATCAAATGTACACCGTGAGTGTAATAGTAATAACCCACATATTTTACAATTATATATTTAAATATTTTATATAAATATAGCATCGTTAGTTGAATTTAAAGTATGAAATGTGACTTTATGTAAACAATCAAATATGAACTTGAGACCACTTTCGTTGATTTTAAAACGACGTTTACAACTTGTTTGAGTATAAACATTGATATGTTTGTAGTTGATTAGGATTTCGGTATTTTCGTTTGGGCTTTAGGTTTGGTCTAGCCCACCAACCCAACAAGATAACCCAAACTCCTCTACCAAATACCCTAACTCCACTCTTCTACATCCATTCCCTTCATTATTTCCTAACACTCTCAAGCAAAAGGGAAAATGGGGGAAAAGAAGGGAAATTAAAATTCCTAAGCCTTGGTTCTCTTAGGAAATTCAAATTCAAGTTATAAATCAAAGAGAAGCTTAGGTAAGCATCCTCTTCATCCACTGTTTTAAATCTTGGATATCTCGGTTAGAGGCATGGGCGAAACGAAACATGAGATATCGGTTGATATCCCATTTCGAATATATCGGCCGAAATTTACAAATATCGTTCGTTATTTGTAGCAAAACGATATCCCGAGATCTCCCCGATATATTCTTTTTTAAAAATAAAACAAAAATATAGGCCCATCTAAGCCAATTCAAAAAAAAACATCACTTTTCCTTATTAAACTTCTCAAAATTCACGTTCCTCCTCAAAAATATCAAACTCCCTCTCTCTACAGAAAAATCGTCCTCCCCCTTCTGAAAAAAAATCAATATCCGCTGCTTAAAAAATTTCCGACTACTCGATCGCTTCCAACGCTCATGATTGCGATTGCTTCCAATTTTCGACTGCTCGATTGCTTTTGATAGTCCATAGCTTCATCTTCACTCAATCTCGTTACTTCATTTTTTACAGGTATGTAAATTACGGTTTTTTCCATTTCAATGAAATTCAAAAGTTAAATTTACATGATAATTTGCAGTAGATTTGCTTATTGAGCAATTCTGAAAATTTTGGGCATTAGGGTTTTATACATAAGTCACAAAGCATGATCCGAGTACAAACGATGGTTCTCGTCATCTTGTTATTTCTGTGAAAGAAAATAATGGAGCTACTAGTGATATATAATGAGCATCAACCACCATAACCTCTGGATTTTGTTCTTATTTGATGCAATGAACTTGATTAGTTGTCGGAGGGTTTGTTCTGTTTGATAGGTTTTAATGAGGGACATAAAAATTGAAGGGATACTTCTAATATAAAGGATGTAGCATATAAATTTCAGTTAAATTTATGCAATGCAACCATTGAATAGTTATACAATTCTGATTTTTTGTTTTTTATAGTAAACTTTAACTTGCATATGTTTTACATATGATAAGTCAGTACTTTAGCACTACAGTATTCCCTGCATCTTAGCATATTAAGCTATTCTAAAGAAAATTCTTACTGAGTCTGGTTTTTAAATTTTGCTTACTTCTGGTTCCTCGCCTGTTCATTTAATTGACAAGTCAAACTATGGAACGTTTAAAAGAAAAGAATCAGGTTGTAATTGCCAGGTTGTAAAAAATAAGATGAAGTAATTGATTGTGGGTGGGGATTTTATTACTTTTGGAACCAGTAAGTTTATTATATATTTGATTTTGTTTTATACCCTTTTGTAAAACAATCCGCAATTAGTAAATGGGTAGCGTTTCCTACTTTTAGTGTTGTGTAAACTTCATGGATATAGTTCTTTTATATTGTTCATCAAATTTTAGTATTGTATGAACTAATTTGAACAGTTAGAATAATGGAGATTAGTTGCAGTAATTCAGCAAATGTTAAATAAATTGATATTATGCTTCTTTTGCTATAAATTATGTTGATGTGTTATTATCTCATTTGAATCATTTCTAAAGGGATACATCATCCAATGCTTCAAATAATCCACCACTGATAATTGAAACAAGTTTCAAATGCAAAGGCGATCAATTTTGGGAGCATGACATCAAAAGTAAAGGCAGAAAGAGTTCTAAATGCAAATATTGCAATAAAGAGATGAGCAATGGAATCACAAGATTAAAAGAACATCTAGTGGGTAAGCAAGGAAATTGTGAACCATGCTCAAAAGTCTCCGTTGAAATTAGGCACAAAGCAATAGAATTATTAACCATGTCCAAATCCAAAGAAGAAGCCAAGGAATTGGAACGACATGTGGTCTTGAATAATGTATCAATTGGAGAGGGTGATGCTATGCATGGGTCTGAAAGATCTATTTCTTGTAGCTCAAATTTAGGAGGACCTATGGATATATATGTATATCCTACTCCTTTTGAAGCTACAGTGGGCGTGACTCAATCAAGTCTTAGTGAAATCAAGAGGAAAGAAAGAGATAATACTTGTGGTTACATAGCTAGATTTCTTTTTGAAGCGGAGATAACATTTAATGTTGTTAACTTGTCTTCTTTTAAAGAAATGTTGCAAGCGATCGGTTTGTATGGTCCTAATTTAAAAGCGCCGTTGATGCATGAAATTAGTGAAAAGTTTCTTCCTCTTGAAAAAGAGAAAATGAATGAAAGTTTGAAATCTTTTAAAGAAGCATGTAGAATTCAACGTTGTAGTCTCATGACCGATGCATCAACGGATCGTAAAGGTAAAAGTATAATGAATTTGGTAGTGAATTGCAACTCAAAGACTATTTTTATGCACTTAGAGAATGCTTCCGGAGAAGTACACAATGAAAAGTGCATCTGTGATTCTGTAATTGAAGGAATCAAAGAATTAGGTGACGAAAATATTGTTAAATTGTCATGGATAATGCATCAAACAATATGGCGGCCGCTAGATTGTTATCTTTAGATTGTCCAACCATATTTTAAACAAGTTGTGCGGCTCATACTTTAAATCTTATGTTGAAAGATATTGGAAATATAAAACCCATTCGAGGTGCAATATTAGATGGCAGATGCATTACCGTTTACATCTGTGGACATACAAAGATTCTTGATTTTATGAGAAAATGCACTAACCAAAGTGAATTAATTCAACCCATTCTTACAAGATTCGCTACGTCATTTCTTTCGTTAGAAAGTCATTTGAGAGAAAAAAGGAGTTAAGCTGAATGATCACATCGGAGGAGTGGGGTTTGTTTTCTCAATCTGAATCATTGGAAAATAAGAAGGTAATCACTTTATATGATGTATGTAATTTTATTTTGCAATTTCGCAATACGTTTTCCCATTTTACTGCTCCACTACTGCTGCACTAATTGATTATTGTTGCACTAAATTTACTGCTGCACAAAATTTACTTGACGCTGCACCGAATTTACTTGACGCTGCACCGAATTTACTGCTGCACTTAATCAAAATGACTGTGCACTAAATAATATGCATTATGTGACCATATTTTTTGATAGTAGTTGAGTTCAAACATTATTTGTTTCATTTACGTTTTGGAACCAGTGACCGTGTTTGTTCTTTTATTTTTATGTGACTAGTGAACACTTTTGTTCTTTTATATTTTATGGAACCAGTGAACAAGTTTTGACAGTAGTTGAGTTCTCACATCCTAATTCAATGACAGTGCAATTTGTTCTTTTATTTTCTATGTGACCAATTTTGCAATTGCAATGACGTGCTTGTTTTATTTTTTTATGTCAGTGCTTATATAATTTAGCCACTGTTAATTTCCTTTTAGGTAACATGAAAAATAAGTAGTCCTAGATTTTGGGAACATGTTCAGCTTGCACTCAAAAGTTTCAAATCGCTTGTGAAAGTCCTTCGAAGAGCCGACGATGATATACCCTCAATGAGGTAGCTTTATGGTGATTTAGAGAATGTGAAGAATGATATTGCTGAAGCACTTAACCATGAGGAAACAAAATACATAGCAGTTTGGGTAATAATTGGTAAATGATGGAATCACAAATTGAAAAATGAGTTGCATCTGAGTGGATACTATCTGAACCCCGTTTACTATTATAATAAAAGAGAAGAAATAGAGAACAAACCAGATTTCATGGATGGGTTTTCTTCTTGTCTTTTTAAAATGTACAAAAATGATCATGTTGCTTAAGACAATATAAGTAAACAAATGAGTATTTACCAAAATCAAGAAGGGATGATTGGAATTATGCATGCCTTAAGACAAAGGAATAGTGCTTCGTTTAATCCACGTACATTTCTTTAATTAATTTGTTGCTTATCTACTTAAAGTTTGCATATGTTGGTTTGTTCTATATCATTGAGTTGGCATACCCTTAAAGTTTTCAGATGTTGGTTGAGAAGAAATGTTATGTAACAAAAATTCATTGTCATACTCGTCTTTTTTGCAAATTAATAGTGTCTGCACATGTTAAAGAATATGGCCTGATAAGAATGTGCCATATATGGTACTTTATTTGCATTAGTTGTGCATTTTGCATTAGTTGTGCATTAGCTGTCATATATGGTTCTTTATTTGCATTAGTTGTGCATTAGATGTGCACATGTTAAAAAATAAGGTCAATATGCTAGGTTGTATCGGTGCTAGCTTTAGGTGCATAGTTTAATTAGAGGATATTGTAATGTTCTCAAGATTACCAATTAGTGTTATAGGTGTTTAAATTCTTGACTTCATTCAATCTTCTGCATCATTCGTAAATGTTTATGCAATGCCATTATCAATTACAGCTTGCTTGGGTTTTCTAGTTTTGTAAAATGATATTCAATATTATCCAAATGATATGTAATTTTCTCGTATTGTGATTCCAACATTATGATGCATCTTTTTTAGTTACTTGGTGGAGAATGCATGGTTGATCTGCACCGAAGCTGAAAAAATGGCAATAAGAGTTTTAAGTTTGACTACCAGCTCATTAGGATGTGAGACAGCATGGAGTGCGTTTGAGATGGTAAACAAAATTATTTTATTTTATTTACACAAGTTGCAAAACATTTATATTACAACATTCAAAAATAACGAAAAACATTTAAATATACAAGAGTTACCAATTTTTTTCCTCTTCTACTAGTCTATTTTCACTCGTGAACCTTGATATCATAATTGTGTAATCATCATTAACCTGGAATTATATAAAAGAAGTCAGATCATAAATATCAACAATGCAAGAAATTAAATAGAGTAGACTCCTTAACATTTCAAATTTAGATCATCAATATTCAACGTCTGTCATTCTCTAATGATTGCAGGTACATACAAAAAAGCAAAATAGACTACATGCTGATAAATTTAGAGATTTGGTTTTTGTCAAATTCAATTCTCAACTTAAAGCAAAATTTGGTGCAAGTACAAGAGATGCTATTTTAGCCCCTAGTAGTCATGAAGGGATGGTGGATGAATGGATTGGTTGCTCTACAAAATCTAATGTTGATGGTACACTTTCAGACAATGATACAGATGACGAAGTTTTCCCCGGAGTAGAATTAACTTGGGCAGAAGTTTCTAAAGCCATGGGAAATGAGGGGTATAAAAGACCTAAACGAGCTAAAAAGAAAGCTAAAACATATCATGGGAAAAGTACATCAAGAAAGTGCAAATCACTTTTTGACGAAGAAGATGAATTAGACATGATGTCACATGAAGATACTTCATCGTCTTCAGAATCTGATTCGGAGTTCGATGAAGAATAACTTATAAAATATATTAGTGGCTCTCTTTTTTCTACCGTATACTTGGTTTAGATTTAGAAATATAAATTATCAAAACCTTGTTTTATTTTGATTTGACCATCATGCATTTTTTGCATGTTTTGTATAAGAATATGTAACTTATTACGAAATTATATTTAAGCTTCTGTTCTTTTGCATGTCTTTCGTTCTATGTTCTTTTATGTACGTATTACATATGTACATACATGTCCTCTGTTCTATGCCATTTTTTTTCTCTTGTCTTGTTATACATATATGACATTATATGTTAACTTATGATCATGACTCATTCTTTCTTTATATTGTGTAGATCCAATAGTCTAGATAGAAATGACATGGATGTTCTATCGAGCAATCGATAAGAATGGTATATAGTGTGATTTTACAAATCAAGTAAGCTTTAATTTTCATTTATTTCAGTATAAGTAAATAATATTGCATAATCAAATTAATTTAAAACATGAAACATTGAAATATATGCCGATATGGTCCCGAGATGAACTTTCAGGTCTGATATATAAATGCGATATTGGCATCCGAGATGCACTCATCTCGTCCAAGATCTCCCCTGATACGATACCGAGTCACTAAAATCGCCGAGACGAAACATAACCGATATCCGAGATTTAAAACATTGGTTATGTAATTATGTACATATATCAGAACACAAATAAATATAAGACAGTGATCTAAAAGTTCAATTTTTCTATTATTAATAATCGACCTAGTCTATATATGAAACTAATATGGTTTAATAACCATGGGTTTGATTTATTATTTACTTTCTACCATCATTAACTGACAACAAAATTCTCACAACATTATGCAACAAAGTGAATCAGACAACAACCATTACACAACATAAGATAGATTTGATGTTATACCAATATTTACCGCTATTTCACAACATATGAAAAAACCATCTGTTGTGTGTCATAACCCCTGAAATCTCAGTTTTCATACTTGTTGTTCAGACTACATTTTATATGTTGTCTAATTGAAGTGATAAAAAGATTAGTTTTGGCTCAATCTTTATTTTGGTTTCCCTCCCATTTATTTCGTGGTCGCCGGTTCTTTTAATTGTTTCCCCCTTGCTATTTTCATTCCTCCGTTATTTTTCTTCCATTTTCGTTCCCCTTTTTCTTTCTTTCTTTCCACTCCACCTGTTTATAATCCAGAATCTAACCGCTCAATGGTTGACTTGTAATCTCGAATCTAATCTAATGTCGGCTGCTACTAATCCCGAATGTAATCTCGGCAGAACCCAAATCTCGACGCGCGACAATGAAACCCTAATCGTCAATGGTCGAGTTGTTCTATGCTATACTAATTTGGTACGCATATCAATTTTTCCTCTTTATAGTTTTGTTTGAACTTGGTCACTTTAAGTGCCAATGATGATATCAATATATATAGGAATCAATTTCCTATATTTTTGAGTTGAAACGTTCAAACTTGATTTTGAATTTTTACACTTCGGCTATTGATTTCTAGTTGAACGGAATGCTTTCTGGCTTGGTCTCTAGTTGATATATATGTTCGATATGTTTGAATATACTTTGACTTTGGTAGAAATTCTGATTTTGATTTTGAACAGTTCATTATGATGGATTTGCTGGTAACGTCTAGTTATTTTAATAGTTCATTAGCAGAAAATCTTCTTGTATCGATTGTTCTTACCTATTGTGATTATTTAGTAGTTCATTAGTAATTAACCGACGAATGATTATTTAAATTGAAAGCATTCAACTTGAATTATATTAAGCTGAGTTCTTGTTTACATTTTAATGGTTTGATTAGTCATCGTTTTGGACTATAATTAGTCATATTGTTTGGCTGTTGATTCTTATGGTAATCCTTACTTGCTGAAGTTATATATACATTTTATACATCCTTGCCTTGTTTTCTTTGATTCCTTTGATGCTTAAGTTGGCTGTTGGTTCATTCATGCATTTGAGTTGCTTTCCAAACCTATAGTCTTCTTGCTTGTTTGTATATCCATTGCAATCGGTTTGTACAGACTTGTATATGTTCTTAGTTTGTTGAACTTATACTTGTTACCATCTGGACATGTGGCTTTGAGTCTAGACTTACAGATAGCCTTGTTACTTTGAGTCTGAACTTGTGGCTGAACCATACTAGATGTTTCATGTATATACGTACATGTGTGTGTGTGTGAACTACTGCTTGTATGTTTAGGCTTGTCATTGCTGAACTTGCAGTTGAACTTGCTTATATGTTTGAACAGATGCTAGTATTTATAGTGTTGGTTTGTGAGTTGTTTGTATATACTTGTATACACTCGTATAAACTTGAGCTTGAACCAATTCAGTTCTGAACCATCCATGAATATGTTTGTATGTATACATGTATTTATGCAACACATCCATGTATACACATACATACATATGTATGTATATATGTGTGAATGTTTGTATATACATACATATTTATGCATGCTTTGTTCACCCTTGTTCATGCTTTGTTTAAAATTGATACGTGTTGCACCTTTGTAAAACATCCATGCATGTATTTACATACATATGTGTGTGTCTGTTACTGTTTGTAAACCATTTTGAATTTTTACATACGTATGTATTTCCATGCTTCGACTTTGATATTACTGGTGCTTTCATGCCACATTTCTTGTTTAAACCTTTATAAATTTAAACTCTTAAGTTGCATTATTCATCTCTAAACTATTTGCATCCTACCTTAACTTATGTGAGCCATTATCCTTGTGTTATTCTCTAAGTTCATCTGAGTTTATAAATAGCACTCCTCCGTTACCTCATATATGTGTATGCATATACACATATAAGTGTATATATGTACTAGTATATGTGTTATATTATTGTATTTTGTTGTTGATGTCTCTGGCCAGTTGTTGTACCCTATGCCTTTTCCATGTCCAATATACTTGTATACATATATACTTGTGTGTGTGTGTGTGTTTGTGTGTGTGCGTGTGCGTGTGCGTGCATATATGTGCACATAGCTGAAGTGTATGTACTTGTATGCACTTGTAAATTTCGGTTTTGGTTGGTTTGTACATGTATATTTTGGTTTTGGCTTTTGTTTATATGAAATGTGATTTCATATATACTTGTATATTTTGGTTTTGGTTTTGATTTTGGTTTATACATGTATATTTTGGTTTTGGTTTTGCTTTATACTTGCATATGTACACTATACTTATTTGCTCATTATGGTCAGATTGAAGCTTATTGAGTTGTTGAAACTTACAATTTTTAACTAGGTTACCTACTTTAGTTTGGTTTTCAGATTTGTGTTGCATTTCCTTATGCACCTGAGTTGAGCCCGATGAGGCTTAGGCTTGACCTTGTGCACATTTGCACTGCGTTGAGCCTTCAGGCATAACTTTTGCAATAGTCTGTGTGATTTAATGTACAGCCTTGTGATATTCATAGTGATATATTGTGCATATCATAAGTTGTCCATACACATATATATTTTTCCGCCAATGTCTAAAACATGATGAGAAAAAAACCCATAAACTGTGGCAATATTGATATTCAAATTTAATTTTATTATGCAATTTAGGTTTGTTTTCTTTTCCATTTTACTGCGTTCTTTATTTGACAGGTATAAAAGATGACTAGACATAAGATGGAGCAAGCAAATGAAGATCAATATCAAAAATAAACTCGAGTGAGTGTGAGTGCTTAAAAGGAGTGCGGATTAAGGATCTTAAGGCTAATTTAACACTAGAGGGGGGAGAATAGTGTTTAATGGATTCTAAAACTTGTATGGACTAATTTAAAATTTATGATATAAACAAATGGAGTATTTAATCACAGAACAATCACATAATCAAACATAGATGCAGAAAGTAAATAAAAAGTGGTAAAGGGAAAGAACATAGGATTTTATACAGGTTCGTAGTTACCCTACATCCAGTCCTGTACCAAGGCAAACACCTCATACAGATTTTTATTATACCAATGTCGAGATTACATTCCTCAATTTCTAAAGGCCTTGAGTTACCATCCTATCCCACGAGTCCGGGGCAAACTCTCTTGATTTATGGAACACAAGATTACCCAATTGATTTCCAGGTACAACCACACCTTATAGAAAGACAAGATAAACTTTTGATTACAAATTGATCATATAACTCTGAATAACACTTTGATCTTCGATAGAGGGCAGAGAATCAAATAAGAATGAGATTCTAATTTGATTCACTTGAGAATTCGTTAGAATTTCGACAATATCTTAAAAATATGAAAATTTTAGAAATGGATTTATGGAGAAGAAGGAGTGAAGAAAATAAGAAATTAGTTTGTTAAAAAAATTTGTTTGTGAAGGCTATTTATAGAGCACCAACGGTCATAACCATTCGTGAAGAGATTTAAATGAATACACACTTCTTTTGAAAATTGAAACTTCTGAATTTAACGGCCACCATGTCGACATAGGGTATCCTATGATGTCGACATCCCTTAGTTAAAAACAATGTAAAATTTGTTTTGAAAATGAAGTTTAAAACAATAGTTTATTTTAAAAAAACACAAAGAATATTTTGAGGCTAAAACATCTTTATGAAAATCATTTGAAAAGATAATTTTTAAGGCTAAAATATTTTGAAGAACAGCTTTGAAAATCATTTTGAAAAACCATTTTGAAGAGTTTTGCAAGCTTCTTCCTACAGAATATCTCATCACATTAGGACTCGAGAACTTGTACAAAACCAAAATGTTCGTGGGTTTGTAAGCCACTTGTCGTAGGTTTGTAAGCTACTTGTCGTGGGTTTTTAAGCCACTAAGAAGGTAAAAGTGGGTTCCATCCCAAATGAAATTCGAAATGAAGATTTCCATGCTATTATGAAGTTTTAACAAAAACTAGACACATATCTTAAAATCTTGATCTTGATACTCATGAGTCTTCATTTTTGTTATAATAAACTGTAAGATTATTACAAAGCATTATATGTATATATATATATAATTGAGTTAAATTACTACTTTAGTTCCAATAAATTGAACATGAGTTTATTCGAGTTAAAATATAGAAAAGTAAACAAATATATAAGTTAAATCACACGTTAAATTAAACAAATATATAATTAAGTTAAATAATAAATTTTAACAAGTTTATTCGAGTTAAAATATAGATCATGGTGAATATAAAAAATAGAGGTTAAAATAAAAATTTATTTGTTATTAACAAACAATTTCGGTTAAAACGTAGATAGCGTCATTAAATAGATGTGCAACTTTTAGTATTGATGTGGAAGTAGATAATTGAGGGTTGAAGTCAAATGTCCGTATTTTGGAGAAGAAGCGTTGTTTGCTTATCAATGCATTTTTGTGATGATTTCCAAATGAGGACATTTCTGCTAAGGATGATGGTGGTGATGGTGGGCAGAACTCAAAGGAGTACGTAGTATGGATATTTTTGATGTTGAATATATATGTGTGTGTGTGTGTGTGTGTGTATGTATATAAACATTTGGTTGGATATTTATGTTTGTATACATGTAGACATTTATGTTGGATGTATATTTTCCAATGTTTGATAGCATGGTTTGGTAACATGTATCTTTATGATGTTGGATAATATTTGCAATATATGAATTAATATGACTATATACTAGATATATATGACTTTGTGACTGAGGTAAGAAATGCAACAGAAAAGCTGCAAAAATATTTCAAAAAGGGCTTCGATGTGGCATCATAATCCAATTATAGCGTATTAATTAGGTAGGTATGACATCGACATGGTATTAACAAAGCACCTGCAAGTCCAATTTTATCTTCTTAATAAGGAGTCGGCAAGACATCACAAAGGTGTTAGAAAATATGCATCGATATGGCATCAGTAAGGGGAATTAGTTTGATATCGATAAGTATCCTATGGAAGATGTCTTCATGAAATCAATTTTTTTATTCCAACTACCTCTATATCGATGTCCAAATAGGCATCGGCGTAACATCAGAAAGGCAGTAACCTATACAGCGCCGATGCCTTTTCAGCGTCGGTAAATGTAATTATTTTTGTAATGAATTCGGATAAATGAAATTTATAACAACTAATTTTGTCTAATGTTATTTGGTAAGATCCGCTATTTTTAAGTAGCTACATGTCCAACCCTTAATCTATAAGTATCTCCAAACTATAGAGAAAATCAAAACAACATAACATTAAATAAACTTTGTAAGACGATAGGTAATTACCACATTGTTTAAGATCACTGTGAATTTAGTGGTAACTACGCAATTAAATGAAAGAATATTGTTACGTATGAACATTTCTTGGTATAATAAACAGCATCGAAACATATATTATATCATAGGTTGACTAAGATGGATATATATGATTTCACAAAAAATACACACATGTTGAATAAGACCACATAAAATATTTAAAATAAGTGTAGATAATGCACATTTAATAACAAAATCTTAAATTTCGTAGTACAATTGAAATAAATATTATACTTATACATTCATACATTTTTCCTAATATACAATATGAAAATTTATATTTTTACCTATGAAAACTTCCCAACATACAATATTATGTACTACGAATATAATGTTCATCAACTAACTTGATTTTCTCATATAAGTTTGACAATAGAAAAAAATAATTTTATCTCCAATGCATCAAAAAAATCACCGAAGATTCATTGGTATCTAGGTGTTATTAAGAAATAATTCCCTATAAAATAAGTTATGGAAAGTGAACTACTAATCATACTAATTGACATTAAAAACTTGGTGTAAGTTGAATCAAATACAACTTGCAAATAAGAAAATATTTATAATAGACTTTGTGGTATCCTTGTATTAGCAAACCGAATAATAACCTCCTACAAAATATTAAAAATCTAAATTCATAATCATATTAACTGAAATAGAAATCAAAAGAAAACTAATTTTGATCACAAAAATTAGGCAAATATTTATCCACAAATGTTTATCGGTAGTTTTTAAGAAAAATATCACTACAGTTCACAAATATAAGCTTTTATCTTTGTAACTTAAAAAATATAATGTTAATCGATTTATGTGGTGAATCTTATGTACGCAGCATGTGTTTGCACTAGTTTCAAAATTTTATCCAATATAAAAAGATGTAACTATTACGACAATTGACCAAATCATTCAATTATCGCATTTGTTATGAATCGTAATCCGACTCTATTATAAAAGTCTCCCCTTACACAAACAAAATTTTGTTTATTTTTTACTTTTGAAAACTACTCCACATATTTTCTTCTTTTTTCTTGCATCACCGTAAATATTTGTGCGTTTTCAATTTGAATCAAAAAATTCATTTGTACCTTAGAAGAGATTTACGATTTAGTTCCTTTATGACTAATAATAGCCACCAAAGACATCTTCCCACATAAGTTAATAAAATATTATATCACATAATTTAATAAAATGTTATAGCGTTTGTGATGAATTTAATTAGAAAATATATATATACCTATACAAATTGACTATATATTTATTTTTCAAAAGTACATGTTTTGATATATTATGTTAGTGCTAAATTTCTGCTAAAATCTAACGAGATTACTTATACATCATTTGTACTTAGAACTAAATGCCATACTTTAAGTGATGAATTCTTTAACTTATTTGAAAGTATGCTTATATTAGGACAAGATGGTGATTTGATATTTGTGCAAAATATTATCGGCATGGTGGAAATTATTAAATGTTTAATTAGTGAAATGAAGATTGAAGGAAATAACTACCTTCTACATGGTCAAGTTTAGATGACTAAAATGTGTAAATTGTGACCGTTCATGTAAATGTCCTTTTAATGCAGTTATAAAATCTTAAGTAGAAAGTGTGATATTGCATTATCATATTAGGATGGACTTCCATAACTTAGTTTCCTTTTGAAGTATTGGAGAAAACTATTTAACATGTAATTATTTAACATACATATACCCGGTGCAGATTAAATAAAAGAAGCCAAATACATGAGTGTTCTGATAATTAAGTAACCTTAAAATTATTCAAGTAGAATAATATCTGAATGAAAGAAGAAACAAAATTTGTTGCATCAGTACTCTTTATTTAAAGATATTATATTTTAAGTCTTAGTCAAGAAAATTCTAACCCTTTATTACAAACAAAATAATGTAATAACCAATTAGACTGAAGTTAAGTAAACATGATAAAATTACCTAATTCACAAAACCTTATCTAATTAACAGCCCATCCCAAAGAAAAAAATATCAATCAGTAAGCCCTTATTAATTCCCACCAATGTTATTGTCTCAGCCTCCTTTTTTCTTTAAACTCCACTAATTTTAAGATTCTATTATTTGATTTGAGTAGAAAAAAGAGAATTAGGTCCGTCTGGGCAAAAGATGATAAAATTACCTAATTCACAGAACTTTATCTAATTAACAGCCCAACCTAGAAAAAAACAAAATCGGTCGGTAAGCCCTCATTAATTCCCACGAAATTTATTGTCTTCGCCTCCCTTTTTCTTTAAACTCCATTGATTTTAAGATTTTATTATTTGATTTGAGAAGAAAAAAGAGAATTAAGACCGTTTGGACAAAAAAGAGGAAACAAAGTTTACTTGAGAAGTTTACAGTTTTATATTTTCTAATTTTTGGGTTTTCAAGTAATATAATTATTCTTATGTGTTTTTTCCCCATTTGTAGTTGTTTTGAGTAAAATTGATTTTATGTTATTTTATTTACTTATTTTTCTTGACTTTGTCCTCTTATCCACTATCTAGGCACCTTCATGTATGTCCTAGTAGAAATCTTGCATTCTGCTGAAATTATGCGCTTCTTAATCCCATCACTGTTGAACTTATATTTTATGACAATATTTTTTACTATTGCTTGCAAATATTAGATATATAAATCGGCGAAAATGTGAAATTTTAGCTCTAGACATGCTAGATATGCCTAAGGTAAACATCATGTACATTTAGAACTAAAAATAACTTGTGTTTCACAAACCTGTCAGGACACGATTCTTCGTCTTTCGAAAATTCGACATCGACACTCACTTTATCGACTGCCGAGAAATCGAACGACGGAAAACCGAACACTGAGGGTTTTAAAAAGAATTTAAGAAAAGAAGAAGAGAGAAAAAGAAGAAAGAAGAAGAAAATAGATAATAGAGGGAAGAGAAAACATAAGATAGAAAATTTAGATAGGGAAAAGAAGATAGAAAATTTTAAAATTGAAAGAAAAGAGAATAGAGGAAAAAGAAAAACAGAAGAAAACAGAACAACATCAGAATCTCACAATTCGCAGCGGAACAACATATAATAATAAATGAATAATCTTTAAACAAAGAACTATATCAGTTATTACATTACATTTCATTTCATTACATCATATCATCAGAGTGTACAACAACAACAAATAGTGCAGCGGAAAAAGAAATACTATATAGTAGTAATACGCCATGCCATCCAGCTTGCCTCCAGCAACTCCAGAATATCCAGAATATCCTCATAAACCTTAACTCTTGACTGCCCGTGTGAAAATTGGTGGGCACCCAGAGTTTAGGAAGGAAAACAATAAACTCCAAGTCAGTCATGTGACTGGTGTGAGAACTCAAAACAGTTTATTTAACTTTATAATCAAAATAGAGAGATATTTTTAAATTCAATTCGCAATGCTTTTAAAAATGAGACTACCATAAGACCTCCTGCCACACACACAATGCAAACGCAGACTTGGAGAAGATTTCTCCTTATGATAGTCAAACATGCTTGATACACATTTAAAAAGAACATTTGATATTATTACTAGTGCATAGTGTAGAAAATTCATTTCGAAAGTAGAATATAAATCTTAGCCAGCATAGGTACCATTATATTATGCCTACTAATAGCTACCATATTAGATGGCAGGTTCTACAACTAAAACCGTACAAGTTTCCTATTGTTTCTTTGGATTTCCAACAAATGGTCAGGCCAAGGAACTTCCCATTGCCACATGAGAATGCCTCTGGAAAGACATCCCCGAGAACCAAACCGGAACTCTGCCAACACAAGGCCGGGTTACCCCTAACTGGGTAACTACTGACACGAGCACGCCATTCCCCGATCGTAAACGACCTTTCTCACGGGATCCCGATAGCCAACAACCACAAAGTAATAAATTCGCAGTAACCACATAGGTTAAATATCTGGGCTCCATACCATGATACCACCTCTATCCAGAAGGAAATGTACATACCCTAAAGGGTGCTACCCCTCATAACCTTGCTGCATCTTTCCTGTTTCGACCATTTCCGGGGTGTGAGGTTCGACGAAGTCACGTCCACAAAAACATACTTTATACAAAAGCCATGCTTTGGGTCAACAAATGATCAACACAATGATCACCAAGATAGACGATCAAATAAACGATCCTATCACAATAATCAACACAATGATCATTTCAGCATCACTCAGCATATCACATTACCAAATTGGGAATATATCGCTGATAACATTCAACTACATAACCTCTGAGCTCGTACGTCTCAGAGAAGGGTGTTAAGCTAAAGAATAAATTCTTCGCCACCAACAGAAATATATTTGAAAGAAATCGGCTTTATATCTCAACTTGTAATGTCAGACATACAATCCATACAAGTCTGTTCTGGGCTCGAACAAAACCGAAGGCACTTACAAAGAAGTCCTTGCAATCCGGATATCCACAATCCTGATCGGATTCACCATCACATATGGAGAACTCTATACCGGAGCAACTCGGTGCAGAGTAAATCGACAGGTCATCCTATCGCTCTCGCAAATACCGGGTCTTCAACACCGATCTTCAATGCAATTCATAACGACGTATCACATATTCGGAATGGGTTATACGACCCCATGGTCCTTTCCCGGTTAACCCGAATAGTGAGCGCTTATTCAAAAATAAGTGTGCATTCAAATTCAAACAAATCACATCAAATACCCATTCAAAGGGAAATATCGATAGTCGGTTATTGAACTATCACTGGATACGCACACATCACCAGATTCCAAATAATTTTCCAAATTATTTATTTTCCAAAAATATCTTTACAAGATATATTATTTCAATACTTCAAAAATAAATCAATATTTATTTTTAGACAAATTCCACTTCCTTTATAAATTCCTTAGTGAATTTATAATTCCAAAATATCAATGAATATTCGGTTTCAATTATTCATTTCAATATTTCTTTTCAATTTATCTTCAAAAGGATAAATTCTCAAAATATTCACTTTATATTGGAAAACATTTCCATACTTATTTATTCATAAGTAATTCACAAATTTTATTTATTTTCAACACTTGGAAAATATTCAATATCCTTCAGTTAAAAATAAGTATATATTTCATTCTTTAAGGAAATCATTCTCTTAAACATATTTATTTGGGCCAAAGCGAATGTTACATAAAACATCGTTACGACAACCCAAAATCACTAGTATAGGGATTCAAAAATTAAAATAGATATATAAATCCCAATACTATACAAAACATTTCCTTTCGGAAATCATTTACTATAACAACAGTGTTATAGTCCATCATTTCCTTCTATTTCTCGAAAACGTCTATTTCAACAATCAATGTTGAAATCTATGGTTTCGAATCTCAACACCTTTTAAAACATCGTTAGATCGTTTTAATTCTATTTAAAACATCTTTAACGTATTATTCACTATTCAAAAACGTGAATATACTACGTTAACAAATTTCATCCTTTCTATTCATTTTATTTTAAAGGATTATTCACTGTCTAAAAACGTGAATATAACTCCATTTATAGGTTTCAACAATTAACTTATCAAAATAAGTTGTTTGCGAATTTATAAAACAATGTTTATAAATTCCATTTCTATTTATTTATAAAAACTTCCTTTTTATAAATTCTTTTATTAACCTATACCAGTTTATAACTCACTTATAAACTAAAAGTTCATATCATAAGTTAAATACTTATAAAACGATTATTTTACAAAATCGTTCCTTTCAACTTCCCAAATTATAAATCTTATAACTTATAAGATTCATTCATTTATCCAAAATCATTATTTTAATAACTTAATAAATTTTATAAACCTACTGCTTATAAAATTCCATTTATAACTTCACCGTATAAAATTCTATAAATTTCATTCATTTATGAAATTCATTTTCACTTCACTCAAACACTTATAAAAACTCGTTTTAAAATGTCCATATTTCAATTTATAAATATCCATTTATAAATCTCTTAATATAATTCAATTTATATTATTCTTTTAAAACTTCTTTAATTTCCTTTATTATTTCACCATTTTGATTTATAAAATAATCAAATTTTATAAATCCTATATTTAAACTTTTAATAACATATTCAAAAATCCAATTTAAACTATTTTATAAAATCATTAATCCATATTTCTCAAAAATCAATCTTTTAACTATATTTCTCAAAAACATAATTTTATAACTTTTAAAAGTATAACGTTTATTTATTTAAAATAAATAAATTTCCAAAAATAGTTTATAACGTATACTTTCAAAAATCACCTTTAAAAATCATTTTAAAATCCCAAAATTTGGGTCCAATGATGCTACACACCAAATAGTCAATCACGACTACAACGATATCATATATTGTATATGATAATCAATCAAATATCAAAATATCTGAAATCAAATAAATACTGTTGAGGAATCCAGTTGGATCCCTTCAACCTGTTTTCCTGCATCCACAAACATTAGCACAATACCAATTTCGCTCCAGTACGAAATTATCGCGGTATATGTTCTTATTAAATATTACCCGCTTAATAACGGCGTAATAGGGTCTCATCCGCTAAACAAAAAATGCGGGAAATCAATAACTCCAATATATACATATGCCAATATATATATATTGCTATTATATATAATACCAATCTCACTGTTTATGAAATATTCGCGGTATATGTTTTTAATAAATAACATTCGCTTACTAACGGCGCATAATGTCTATTTTAACAATCAATAGATATTAATCAACATTCAAACATGCATTCAAATATTTTAAATCTAACTATTTAAAATAAAATCGAAACTGATTCGATTGAGTGAGAAGTTCTCACCTTGGTTTTAATTCCGTTTTAGCGATTTATTTCGAATAAAATTAAACGGACGTTTAATTTTACCCAAAATTCTCACTAACTCCAAACTACTCCAAACCAACTCCATCGCGTAGTGCTCGTCCATACGATTCCAACGCAACTGGTTTCGCGCGTTTTCGACCTCGTATGAAAAAGATATGAATTTATGAAGTTTGTACACGATTTTATAACTAAATTACAACATAACATATTATTTTCAACCTTCATCAATTATTGGCCTTAGGATCCATCTCCAAGCAAATCACAGCCCTCCATCCCTTCTTCTTCCCCCTCACGTAACCCTACAGGAAATAGCCGCACCATAGAACCCACTAGCACGACATTAGGGTTCATTCTTGCTCTCACATCATCAACTTTGAAGTCGATCAGAACGCGCCATGTTGAAGGCCTTCACCTCCCCTATGCACGGCCTGAAGGCCATAGAACACGGCCCCCTCTCTCCCTATGAAAATGCGTGCGCAGCCCCCTAGGACGCGGCCCTGTAGCTTCCTCCACACGACTCCATATTCGATCATAACCGTATGGAATCGAAGCTCTCGTCGAGCTCTACGACTTTGTAGTTGAGCACTTCGCGTAATTCTTTACGGATTGAGAGAGATTGAAGGGGAAAGGAGAATGATTTCTGGCCATTCACTTATTAGGGCCGGCTGCAGTTCAAAACTAGGGTTTTTTTTTTTTTTTTTTTTTTTTGAGATAGTGGGCTATTTATAAGGAACCGACGAAACACTATTCATCCCGGAAATTCCGAACTCCGATTTACGCGCCGAAACTGACGTACCTAGGGTTTATACCGCGTTCCGGACACAATGGAACATGTTTCGGAAGCTAATTCGGACATCTGTGCGAGTTATGGCTATAAACGCTCAATTTAAATTAAACCGATTTAAGTCGATTTCTAGGCGTTTTAATTTGTACCGGACAAACGGTAAATCCAATTGACTTGAAATTTGAAACCTTACAATAATATCACATTACGGATCCGATGAAACTAGTTTCGTCGAAATCCATGACTTTTTGAAAAATGGCTATTTTGACTCGCCAAATTAAAATTAAAAATAATTCGATGCGTTTCGAGCTGCCACGATCAAACGATAACTCCGATTGACACGAAAATTGAAATCTAGTAATAACTAACTATTATGGATCCAATGGAACTGGTTTCGTTCAATTCTGAGACTGTTCAAAAATTGACTATTTTCACTAGTCGATTTAAATATTAAAATATTCAATTTTCACAAATTAACTTTTAATTCGATTTTAAAAGTTCTAAAATATCGTTCTAACTCCAACATGATAAAATAAAATTTTACAAATCATTTTCAATCATATTTAACCCAAATTTCAATTATTTCCATAATTTAACGTATTAAATTATCGATTTAATTATCCAATTAAATCCAATAATTCAAATAAAAATTTATTTGACTTATAAATTCACTTATTAATATTTAAAATTAATTAAATATTCAAATTTTAATTAATAAAAATTCTGGGTCGTTACAATCTTCCCCCCTTAAAAGAATTTCGTCCTCGAAATTATTAAGCAAGAAAAGTTACAGAATTTATTAATTTTCCCAAAATCTATAGTTTAAACTTCTTACAATAACTTACTAAGTTTTCCAAATCATACTTAGTTATCTTTTCAAAAACAACTACTATTGTTTAACTTTCAATTCCAAATCAAAGTTATAGTTTTCAAAAAATTTCCCACTTTCTCAAATTTTTTCTAACACCTTAAATTTCCGGAAAAATTCGCCATAGTCTCCTTTGCGCGGCTCGATCCGAAAAAAAAATGACAGTATATATATCACAAATATACATCTCATCAAGTAATGAGGCATCCCGAAGGGAAAAAAGGTGTAAAAGCACGATATTTAATCCGAGATATGTACCTTATATTTTATTAGCAAGCATATACGGCTAATATAGCGCAAAAGCGAGCTCCAAATGCGAAGCAAACGCGATCCGCACCTACTAATCACTCAACAAACAACATGAGAACATGCATATATGAAAATAACCTCAATATACAACATATATCTCCATAACAACTGTATATGTCACATAGCAAATGCAACTAAACAACAAATGCAAACATCAACCAACTACCATTCATAATCATAAATATTCATTCATATCCTCATTAATATTTAATGAATTGGTTTTCAATATAAATCACATTTGATTCATTAACAGTGAATGTTCTTACTAACATTCATTCTTATTCGATTTTAATTAGTTTGCATTCACTAATTAAATCCAATTCACTTTCAATTATATTCAAATTTATTTACTTTCAATTTGAATTTAATTTCTTTAGCTTCCAATTTCATTAATACTTAATGAATTATATACAATCATCTAACAATCATATAACAACCAATGTATATTAAATACAACCAAATTCCTTTGCTTACAATTGGTTTAATTTAATTGATTTTCATTCAACTATTCAACTTTCAATAACTTTAGATTTTAAATGAATTAACACTTTCACTCATTATTTCATATCAACTTAAATTTACATTTAATTGATTAATATTCAATCCATTCATTTAATTCTATTACAAAAGTTGAATTTCATTTATATAACTCAAGTTCATATTTATCACTTCACTTTATTATTTATAACTCATATTCATAAATATATTCATTAGTTTCACTTCTTATATATATAAGTTTTATTTCACAATTGTAAATCACATTAATTATAATTTCAATTCTTATAATTCTTTTTACTTATACAATTATTCTTTTATTTAGATTTATTCAACCATCTTATTCAACAACTAAACAATCTACTTATATACACTTTAATAATTCTGAAAAATTATTCCTTTATATATAAAAATATAATCAAGGTAAAATTATTTCATTTACCCAATTTTAAAATCATATCGTGTCGAATTGTTCTGTAAAAGTGTTTAGAGATCCCTATCAACAACGTTAATTACTCGTATTAACCAGAATCTATATACCACTCAACAAACCAATCATCACAATATAAAACAATTTCATATTCACTAACAAATACGCTCTCATAGCTATTATTACACTCAAATTCATTCTAGAGTACTACTGACTCTATCTCTAATGAATTATACCCAACAGAACCATGGTTGTCGCTTAACCATAAGCTCTGATACCACATTGTCAGGACACGATTCTTCGTCTTTCGAAAATTCGACATCGACACTCACTTTATCGACTGCCGAGAAATCGAACGACGGAAAACCGAACACTGAGGGTTTTAAAAAGAATTTAAGAAAAGAAGAAGAGAGAAAAAGAAGAAAGAAGAAGAAAATAGATAATAGAGGGAAGAGAAAACATAAGATAGAAAATTTAGATAGGGAAAAGAAGATAGAAAATTTTAAAATTGAAAGAAAAGAGAATAGAGGAAAAAGAAAAACAGAAGAAAACAGAACAACATCAGAATCTCACAATTCGCAGCGGAACAACATATAATAATAAATGAATAATCTTTAAACAAAGAACTATATCAGTTATTACATTACATTTCATTTCATTACATCATATCATCAGAGTGTATAACAACAACAAATAGTGCAGCGGAAAAAGAAATACTATATAGTAGTAATACGCCATGCCATCCAGCTTGCCTCCAGCAACTCCAGAATATCCAGAATATCCTGATAAACCTTAACTCTTGACTGCCCGTGTGAAAATTGGTGGGCACCCAGAGTTTAGGAAGGAAAACAATAAACTTCAAGTCAGTCATGTGACTGGTGTGAGAACTCAAAACAGTTTATTTAACTTTAAAATCAAAATAGAGAGATATTTTTAAATTCAATTCGCAATGCTTTTAAAAATGAGACTACCATAAGACCTCCTGCCACACACACAATGCAAACGCAGACTTGGAGAAGATTTCTCCTTATGATAGTCAAACATGCTTGATACACATTTAAAAAGAACATTTGATATTATTACTAGTGCATAGTGTAGAAAATTCATTTCGAAAGTAGAATATAAATCTTAGCCAGCATAGGTACCATTATATTATGCCTACTAATAGCTACCATATTAGATGGCAGGTTCTACAACTAAAACCGTACAAGTTTCGTATTGTTTCTTTGGATTTCCAACAAATGGTCAGGCCAAGGAACTTCCCATTGCCACATGAGAATGCCTCTGGAAAGACATCCCCGAGAACCAAACCGGAACTCTGCCAACACAAGGCCGGGTTACCCCTAACTGGGTAACTACTGACACGAGCACGCCATTCCCCGATCGTAAACGACCTTTCTCACGGGATCCCGATAGCCAACAACCACAAAGTAATAAATTCGCAGTAACCACATAGGTTAAATATCTGGGCTCCATACCATGATACCACCTCTATCCAGAAGGAAATGTACATACCCTAAAGGGTGCTACCCCTCATAACCTTACTGCATCTTTCCTGTTTTGACCATTTCCGGGGTGTGAGGTTCGACGAAGTCACGTCCACAAAAACATACTTTATACAAAAGCCATGCTTTGGGTCAACAAATGATCAACACAATGATCACCAAGATAGACGATCAAATAAACGATCCTATCACAATAATCAACACAATGATCATTTCAGCATCACTCAGCATATCACATTACCAAATTGGGAATATATCGCTGATAACATTCAACTACATAACCTCTGAGCTCGTACGTCTCAGAGAAGGGTGTTAAGCTAAAGAATAAATTCTTCGCCACCAACAGAAATATATTTGAAAGAAATCGGCTTTATATCTCAACTTGTAATGTCAGACATACAATCCATACAAGTCTGTTCCGGGCTCGAACAAAACCGAAGGCACTTACAAAGAAGTCCTTGCAATCCGGATATCCACAATCCTGATCGGATTCACCATCACATATGGAGAACTCTATACCGGAGCAACTCGGTGCAGAGTAAATCGACAGGTCATCCTATCGCTCTCGCAAATACCGGGTCTTCAACACCGATCTTCAATGCAATTCATAACGACGTATCACATATTCGGAATGGGTTATACGACCCCATGGTCCTTTCCCAGTTAACCCGAATAGTGAGCGCTTATTCAAAAATAAGTGTGCATTCAAATTCAAACAAATCACATCAAATACCCATTCAAAGGGAAATATCGATAGTCGGTTATTGAACTATCACTGGATATGCACACATCACCAGATTCCAAATAATTTTCCAAATTATTTATTTTTCAAAAATATCTTTACAAGATATATTATTTCAATACTTCAAAAATAAATCAATATTTATTTTTAGACAAATTCCACTTCCTTTATAAATTCCTTAGTGAATTTATAATTCCAAAATATCAATGAATATTCGGTTTCAATTATTCATTTCAATATTTCTTTTCAATTTATCTTCAAAAGGATAAATTCTCAAAATATTCACTTTATATTGGAAAACATTTCCATACTTATTTATTCATAAGTAATTCACAAATTTTATTTATTTTCAACACTTGGAAAATATTCAATATACTTCAGTTAAAAATAAGTATATATTTCATTCTTTAAGGAAATCATTCTCTTAAACATATTTATTTGGGCCAAAGCGAATGTTACATAAAACATCGTTACGACAACCCAAAATCACTAGTATAGGGATTCAAAAATTAAAATAGATATATAAATCCCAATACTATACAAAACATTTCCTTTCGAAAATCATTTACTATAACAACAGTGTTATAGTCCATCATTTCCTTCTATTTCTCGAAAACGTCTATTTCAACAATCAATGTTGAAATCTATGGTTTCGAATCTCAACACCTTTTAAAACATCGTTAGATCGTTTTAATTCTATTTAAAACATCTTTAACGTATTATTCACTATTCAAAAACGTGAATATACTACGTTAACAAATTTCATCCTTTCTATTCATTTTATTTTAAAGGATTATTCACTGTCTAAAAACGTGAATATAACTCCATTTATAGGTTTCAACAATTAACTTATCAAAATAAGTTGTTTGCGAATTTATAAAACAACGTTTATAAATTCCATTTCTATTTATTTAAAAAAACTTCCTTTTTATAAATTCTTTTATTAACCTATACCAGTTTATAACTCACTTATAAACTAAAAGTTCATATCATAAGTTAAATATTTATAAAACGATTATTTTACAAAATCGTTCCTTTCAACTTCCCAAATTATAAATCTTATAACTTATAAGATTCATTCATTTATCCAAAATCACCATTTTAATAACTTAATAAATTTTATAAACCTACTGCTTATAAAATTCCATTTATAACTTCACCGTATAAAATTCTATAAATTTCATTCATTTATGAAATTCATTTTCACTTCACTCAAACACTTATAAAAACTCGTTTTAAAATGTCCATATTTCAATTTATAAATATCCATTTATAAATCTCTTAATATAATTCAATTTATATTATTCTTTTAAAACTTCTTTAATTTCCTTTATTATTTCACCATTTTGATTTATAAAATAATCAAATTTTATAAATCCTATATTTAAACTTTTAATAACATATTCAAAAATCCAATTTAAACTATTTTATAAAATCATTAATCCATATTTCTCAAAAATCAATCTTTTAACAATATTTCTCAAAAACATAATTTTATAACTTTTAAAAGTATAACGTTTATTTATTTAAAATAAATAAATTTCCAAAAATAGTTTATAACGTATACTTTCAAAAATCACCTTTAAAAATCATTTTAAAATCCCAAAATTTGGGTCCAATGATGCTACACACCAAATAGTCAATCACAACTACAACGGTATCATATATCGTATATGATAATCAATCAAATATCAAAATATCTGAAATTAAATAAATACTGTTGAGGAATCCAGTTGGATCCCTCCAACCTGTTTTCCTGCATCCACAAACATTAGCACAATACCAATTTCGCTCCAGTACGAAATTATCGCGGTATATGTTCTTATTAAATATTACCCGCTTAATAACGGCGTAATAGGGTCTCATCCGCTAAACAAAAAATGCGGGAAATCAATAACTCCAATATATACATATGCCAATATATATATATTGCTATTATATATAATACCAATCTCACTGTTTATGAAATATTCGCGGTATATGTTTTTAATAAATAACATTCGCTTACTAACGGCGCATAATGTCTATTTTAACAATCAATAGATATTAATCAACATTCAAACATGCATTCAAATATTTTAAATCTAACTATTTAAAATAAAATCGAAACTGATTCGATTGAGTGAGAAGTTCTCACCTTGGTTTTAATTCCGTTTTAGCGATTTATTTCGAATAAAATTAAACGGACGTTTAATTTTACCCAAAATTCTCACTAACTCCAAACGACTCCAAACAAACTCCATCGCGTAATGCTCGTCCATACGATTCCAACGCAACTGGTTTCGCGCATTTTCGACCTCGTATGAAAAAGATATGAATTTATGAAGTTTGTACACGATTTTATAACTAAATTACAACATAACATATTATTTTCAACCTTCATCAATTATTGGCCTTAGGATCCATCTCCAAGCAAATCACAGCCCTCCATCCCTTCTTCTTCCCCCTCACGTAACCCTACAGGAAATAGCCGCACCATAGAACCCACTAGCACGACATTAGGGTTCATTCTTGCTCTCACATCATCAACTTTGAAGTCGATCAGAACGCGCCATGTCGAAGGCCTTCACCTCCCCTATGCACGGCCTGAAGGCCATAGAACTCGGCCCCCTCTCTCCCTATGAAAACGCATGCGCAGCCCCCTAGGACGCGGCCCTGTAGCTTCCTCCACACGACTCTATATTCGATCATAACCGTATGGAATCGAAGCTCTCGTCGAGCTCTACGACTTTGTAGTTGAGCACTTCGCGTAATTCTTTACGGATTGAGAGAGATTGAGGGGGAAAGGAGAATGATTTCTGGCCATTCACTTATTAGGGCCGGCTGCAATTCAAAACTAGGGTTTTTTTTTTTTTTTTTTTTTTGAGATAGTGGGCTATTTATAAGGAACCGACGAAACACTATTCATCCCGGAAATTCCGAACTCCGATTTACGCGCCGAAACTGACGTACCTAGGGTTTATCCCGCGTTCCGGACACAATGGAACAGGTTTCGGAAGCTAATTCGGACATCTGTGCGAGTTATGGCTATAAACGCTCAATTTAAATTAAACCGATTTAAGTCGATTTCTAGGCGTTTTAATTTGTACCGGACAAACGGTAAATCCAATTGACTTGAAATTTGAAACCTTACAATAATATCACATTACGGATCCGATGAAACTGGTTTCGTCGAAATCCGAGACTTTTTGAAAAATGGCTATTTTGACTCGCCAAATTAAAATTAAAAATAATTCGATGCGTTTCGAGCTGCCACGATCAAACGATAACTCCGATTGACACGAAAATTGAAATCCGGTAATATCTAACTATTACGGATCCAATGGAACTAGTTTCGTTCAATTCTGAGACTGTTCAAAAATTGACTATTTTCACTAGTCGATTTAAATATTAAAATATTCAATTTTCACAAATTAACTTTTAATTCGATTTTAAAAGTTCTAAAATATCGTTCTAACTCCAACATGATAAAATAAAATTTTACAAATCATTTTCAATCATATTTAACCCAAATTTCAATTATTTCCATAATTTAACGTATTAAATTATCGATTTAATTATCCAATTAAATCCAATAATTCAAATAAAAATTTATTTGACTTATAATTTCACTTATTAATATTTAAAATTAATTAAATATTCAAATTTTAATTAATAAAAATTCTGGGTCGTTACAAAACCCATGTAAGTTTTGGTTTATCAAACTTACATATTATTAAAGTGAAGTGCAAACTACTGATATTGATATAATTTATTGTTATTTTAGATCGGCGGTGTTGATTACTCTGGTGCATACTCGGCAATGGGGGTTGATAATAGTTTGTAGATGAATGAATTTTGCAACAATTTTAGGATCGTTGTCAATAAGCTTAATGAAGATGAGATGGAGTTTGATATGGTTGTTATTGATATTGCTTTTGCGAATGCTTTTAGGAGAATTTTAACTACGATTTTTTTTATATTCTATCTATGTTTTGATTTATACGTATGTTTAACTTAGCATTATTAGAAGATAAAAGTAGAACCCAATATAGATTATGTAATGCTAAGCAATGATAATATTACAGACTGAGTTGCAAGTCTGATCTTCTTTCTACTTGAGAAAGATTTTATAGGTAGTCAAATACGAGTATATGACCTACAACATAGTTTTTATAAATGCATCTTTGAGTTGTAAGGTTTTTTTGATCTATTTTAGTATGCTATTAAATTATTGATGGATACATGCTATCCTAATAGTTTCCATTTGAAATCGCGCTATCAAGGTTGTAAATTTTAGCAACTTCAAACTGAAACTTGAGATGGTTTTTGGCAACTGCACTATTCACACTTTTTTTGCTTGTGTGGTAAAAAATATATTATAAAGTCAATTTATAATCATTTATAGGATCATCTTTCGAGTATTTTTCTTATCTAAAGTGCAGAATATCTTTACCTTCTAATGACTCTGTTCATACTCCCATGGGATATGTGATCATCCAAAAAATCTAAGGATCTAATAACTGTAGTACCAATAACTGTATCACCCTTAAGTTAGAACAAAATAATTGTTATTTGAAATATTAGTTTTCTTTCAAGGACAACAAAAAACACTTGAATCTCAAAATTTCATAAGTTGATCCTCAAATTAAAATAAGATGTGAGCTATTATGCACAATATTAGTTATTTTCTAGTTGTTTTATGGCACCAGTTTGAAACCAACTTTTTTTTATTGCTTTCTTAAGGTTTCGGTACATTTTCGAAAATACCATCTCGCATTTGTATTTTAACAAGGTTTTCGGTGATATTTGTGGATCTTGTTCAAAATGTTCCATTTTTTCTCATGTTTGCATTTCTTATACAAGTTATTATATCAACTGTACAATCTTAGCCCATGACGAATTATAATTGTTGGTGCTTCCTAATTTCCACTTGATGTAATCAACTTATTTTTTTATTTAAATGAACGTTGAGCACTATATTTGTGCTTCATAGATACCTGTTAAATTTTGGTGATACAATATTCTATATTTACGTAGTTTTGCATATATTTGAGCCAATTATGACATAAATACATCGCCTTTATTATGGATTTTGAAGAGTGATTAATTTCATATTTTATTGCGTTAAAGACAAAATTGAATTATCTACATGGAAAATATTTATGGAAGTATTCATTAGCTTCTCAAAGAACATATTTTGACAAGCACCTTTGTCCAAGTGGTTAATTTATTCGGCTTTGGTGCAGGATGTCACAAGTTCGAAACTTGCTTTCGAACGTTTATTTGACATGGGATATGTTGTCCCAATGATTTGTTGTATATAAAGTACCAGTTCAAAAAAAAACATATTTTGTCAAGGCTACTATAAGTAGGCATGTAAATGGTTTATTAGACGTGTGTAGGAAAAGAGTTAAATTTTTTTTGGAGTTCTACAGATTGGGATATCTTCTTAATTTCTAGATTTTCTGTCGTAACCATTTGGTGAATTAATAAAGGTTTAGTTTGGAGGAAGCTGTTTGTCATAGTTTTTCTTTACTTCTTATCTTTTTTTAAAATCTAATTGTGTAGAGATGCTATAAAAAATACTAACAGTTAGTACCAAAGTTTATTACATAAATTTTTTGAAGAGAGTTTTGGTTATAGGGAGATAGGTGCTAAAAATTTAATAGGAGAAACTAGGGGTTGTGGAAGGCGAAGATGAAGGATTTTCTATATCTCAATGACTTCACCAACCACTGAAGAACAAAGAGAAGAAACCTACTAACGTATCTGAAGAAAAATGAAAAACTTTGGGTGGGAAGACTGCGCCTACTATTTGATGTTTTTTGAAGAATATGTTGTTTCGTAGTATTGCCGTTGAAAAATCAGCTTTTGAAATTTGAAAAAAATTTGAAAGGAATCTATTTAAAGAACTCCGCAACAAACAAGGCAATTCTAATGAGAATATTGGTAAACTTAAAGATTATGAAAGGTGGGTAAGTTGAAGAGAATCTCAATGATTTTTAAGAAATTGTGAACCAATTGGCAGCCGTAACTTACCGGGTAGGTGATAAGACAAAGGCCCTGGTGTGAACGAGTTCATTACCGGAGAGTTAAGAAACGCTTGTGATTGCATTAAACAACTTAATTTCGAATGGTCGTTTCAATGGGATCGTTGGTTAGTAGGCTACTCAATGAGGAGATGAAGATGATAATCTAAGAAAACAAAAATATATGAAAAAAAGATGAAATTGAAAATCCAATTGGAAATGTGCATCTTTAAAGGAGGGGTAACCAACTGAGCATAGAAAGACGATCAAATAGATCAAGAATGGAAAGGTGGAGTCCGCTAGTGATGAAGATGTTGTGGTGAAGGGTACAAATTCTATTAGACTGAAGATGTTTAGGTGAAGGGTATACATTCTATTAGATTTAAGATGTATGATTGAAGTGAGATGAAATTCAAGGAAGTTAGACATGCCCTAGAAATTAAAAAGAGTCTTATTTCAGTGGATCAATTGGAAGGAAAAGAATGCAACTTTTCAACTCGAGTTGAAGTTAGAAGGTTTTGGAAGGGTAATAGGGAGGTGTTGCACCCAATAAAGGGAAGCAACAATTTATACAAACTGCTTGAGAAAATAGTGAAGAATGGAGGAACTTCTTAAAGTAATGTTGAAGAGACAAATTTGTATGCATTAAGGTAGAGCCAGCAAATGGAAAACCATAAAGACCGCATGAAGGCCATGGTAATATTACGGATAGTTTTGATTTATTGATGATATACATGTTCAATTGTGGGGCATGCGTAATTAGTCTGTTTGGAGCTTAGTTATTCTGGTGACATTTGTTTCAATGGTAATATTGAGTGTTGTTTGTAGTTTGAGGTTTTAGGTGGAGCTTGAATGCCATTATGGAATATTATATCAAGGTGAAGGTATTTGAGTCTATGTGGAATTGTGACACAAATAAATAGTCACTTTCATAATACTAACCCAAGACTTTTTTGAGTATTTATCGCGTTTATTTACAAGCTCGTCTTCTTTACCGCTTTTTAGTCGCTATCTGTAACGACCCGGAGTTTCACCGCTTTAATTTGAGAATATTTAATTAACTTTAAATATTCAAGCAATAAATTTTATAAATAAAATAAAAATATCTTAGATAATAAAAAATGATGGTGAAATAGTTTTCAAAATTTGTTTACAAAAATATTTAGTTCGAAGAAAAATTGAAAATGTGAACGTAATTCGTTTTTCGAATTTCCGACATTTGGTTAACTACAAGTTGTTGAAATTGTTGTAACATAGTGTGTACACTATGATATAAATATACACATACATTTATGTTCTGTTAGAATTTTTATAACATTTACATACATACATACATATACATATATATATATATATATATATATATATATATATATATGTATGTATGTATGTATATATGTTGAAGTATGTAATATAAAGATGCTTATAGAAACATGAAAAGACTTAAGATGAAAATATGTCTAAATCAAGTTAAGATTGCATTTATTGCATGTTGGAGTAAGGTATAAGGGGGAGACAAAGTGGTGGGCGAAATTATAGGGTGGAGGAAGGAAATGGTGAGGTGGAGCAAAGGGTTGGAGGGCAAAGTACATGGGTATTTTGGTAATTTACTTTATAAATTTTATATAAAACCTAATTTCTTAATTTCATTTTCATTTATTCATTTCCATTCATGAAAAACTTCCATCTTCTTTCTATATTCTTTTATGGCTTCCACTCTTATTTGTTAAGTTAAAAATTCTTACTTTCTTTGCTTCCAAATACTTAAAACATCTGTCTAGACCATTCTCCCTTATTGTACAACTCTTTTTCCCAAAAGCAAGCCTAGATCCTCCAAAAATACACTCAAGGTCGAGCCATAATTCCTCAAGGCCGAACCACCACAAGCTTTAAAGGCCTCCAAAAATCACATTTTTCCAAATTCAAAGCATAGCTCTAGGTCATATTCAAGTTCGAAGGAAGGTTCTTTGCTTTAGTCGACTTTTGGTGAGAAAAATCTCTTTAAAAACTTTAAAATTTATTGCTCATAATTGGTTGAAAAAATATGTTGTTGTTTGGGTAATATAATGCATACTTTGATATAAATTCCTTGCTAGATTGGTTGATATAGTGTTTCTTTGTATGGACATACATATGCTTGTAAATGTCGTGAATTACATTCGAAATAGAAATTAAAGTTAAAAGGGTTAGTGACGGTTGAAAGTTAGGATCCTTTTGCGGTACATTGTGATGGAATTATATATACACACACAGATATATTATATATATATTGAGATGACCCTACTTTTCTAGTGGCCAAATCATGGGCTAATTAGTTTTTTTTTTTTTGCATAAAGAAATATATGCTAAATGAAAACACAGGGTCATCTACCTTCAAAACCAAAACCAGGATCCACTATTACCAATATAGAAATATTGGTATATTCTTAAAACATAGATTAGTATATATGAAGATATACCAATCTCTTTAGTTATTAAATCAGAGTTTAAGAAAAATTAGCTAAAGCATTCACACATAGCATTTTAATATAAAGATAAACCCATTTCCTTCTTATGAAAATTATTTGCAATATGGCACAAAAGATACACAAGCAGACAGGAAACATCAGAATTCCTGATTATATCATAAAAATCATAGAGATCCTTTACTTAACTCAACTCTTGCTATAACACAATTATAGGTGTGGCTGCGCGTACACACCCATATAAATACATGTGTGCACGGCCTCGCCAACACACAAGCTCAAGCAATGATATTAATGAATAGGCAATGAAGCCTTGGCACCAACAAAATATTAATAATTATATGTATAAACAAAAGATTACCAATCCAACTATATAAAAATGAGGTCATCGAGTTTCCTCTTTCTCATTCATATAAGTTATATTCAGACATAAAGGGTGAATTTACATCAACTATCTTTCTTTAAAACAAAAATATGTCACTGATGCAAGAACAAAAGCTATTCTGCATCATACAAATATTTTTAACACAAACAATTGGAAACTAACAAGTTCCTTTTATAAAAATCTCAAGATAATACATGGACTTGTAATCCATTTCTAGAATACTTATGAATATAAAACAGTTTACTTTCTTTTGCAAAACTTATCCAAAACTGTGTTTATTCATTTTAGAAATGTAAAGTAAAGGCATGCACGTATTTTAATTTATATGGCAAGTCCTCAATATAATTCAAGAATCTATCACATGAACATATATTAGCTATATGCTATATACATATTCGAATAGCAACAGCCACTTACATAGAAAATTTCGTTTCCCAAAAATCATAATGCATTTGAAAGCATTAAAAATCCATCTTTCCTTCAAAAGTCTACGGCATCAAATATGCCAAAACATATTAATATAGTTCATACTTGTAAGTCATACTGTTAAAGCCACTAAATACATTTCAGATTTATAAAGCCATGAGGCTGTAAGTTCTCAAACTCATTTCAGAAATTATTTCAAATTCTTGTATAAATCCAAATTCCACATAAAACTTCATTTCTTTCCAGAATAAACATCTTATATCAAAAAAAACACGTATCTATTAAAACTCAGATGCTCATATGCAAATTCATATCTCAAAAGTGTGGATTCAGATCCATATAATCTCCCAAACCATAAGTAACTTGATCTCAAAAAAAACATAACATAGAGAAATATATATATATATATATGTATACCTCATCTTTGCTTTTCACATTCAAGGCATTCAACTTGCCAAAAACAATAAATATATATATACATATTCTCAGATATGATAATTACATACAAAAATCAAACTCCAGATCCATATATGCTTATGCATAAATATAGGAATAATCCATCAAAATAAGTTTATAAAAGTTTTCCCCAAAACTTCTGAAAGGAAACTTGAACAAAATCCATAAAAATCCTTTAAATCACAAAACTCAGCAAATCTATGGGTCTGCACATATACACAAGTGTAAACACTTGTGTATACTGCCTTGACACCAGTTATTTCTCCAAATACAGATTTCAGAAAATATATACAAACTGAATAATCCCAGTGTTACAGTTTCAAACTTGCAATTACATATAAAACAATACAGTTTTCAAGACTATATACAAATCAATCTAACACATGATGGTTCACTGTTCAGGGCATTACATACATATTTTAGTTCAGCAATACATATGAAGTGACAATGAAAATACTTAAATACTTTCTTCATATCATCTACATGCAGTATAAATCATTCTAACTCCATCTCTTAAATCATCATCTCATCAATATGTGCATAGCAACCTGTAAAAACATCATCCCGAACTGCCTCGTTGAATGAGACACCCAAGGAGATTGTCGAGACAATCAACAGGGTCAGACATGATACGTCTGGTATGAGTGTACTTAAACAATTCATTTGGCAGTAATACATAGTGTTAAATCAGTGTATCGTGACATAATAGTGAATAGATATCATCTCAGGTACAGATATGAACATAATCAGAACTAATCATCATCCATATATGAATACGCAAGCAACTAAAGATCAAACAATCATTAACAAGCATCAATGCACGCAAAGCATCCATACACACAAATTAATTTACAGAAATATAACCACGGCTGCCTGAGATAGGTCTTATTGCCAAATCATGATTAAGAACACTCACGTAGCTATATGAGATGTCGATCCCCTAGATATTGCCGTAGCTTTCCCCCTTTTTCTCACGAATCCAGCGCCATTTGATACGGCAAAATAATTTTCCCCCAATCTGATTTCTAGGGCTTCGGCCATTTTTTTTTTGTTTTGTAACGAGAGAGTTAAAATGAAAACAGCGGCCACCTCTTTCTTTCTTTTTTATAATCCACTCACGGCTAGGGTTTTAATAGATGGGAAATCACAAATTTACCCCCAAGTCCAAATGTGTGCACAAATATACTTCAATACTTTATACTTGTTTGAATCACAATATCATAGTTGTGTGAATATTGTGGGTCATTACAAATACCCCACCTTTTTGGAATTGTGTCCTCACAATTCACTCTTACTCGTTTTAGCATCCCAAATATTCATTAAATTTTGCGGAGTGGCTGCAATACACACATGTATAAATATACACGTGTGCACTGCCTTGCCAACTCGAGTGCACCAGCAAATTTCAATCAACATGTTTCATCATCAAATGAACCAACACAAGGGTAACTGCAACTGTCATACAGACAACACATAAATAAGAAAGCAACATATTCAACAACTCAGTGCATCTGAAAACAGCAACCTCAGATGGATGTATGGGAACTTACACATAGACTTGGCAAATGCAAGGCAACATAAAATGATAACAGCAGAAGTGATCAAGGCAAAGCACAAGTGTGCAGCATCAAGTAGTTTCAAGTACATGGACATATATATATATGGAACTGCCACTGTATGCAAACAGCAAAATCAAGTCTAAAATCTCAAGTGCAACGGCAAATTTCAGATGCAACAGTGTTTGGACCAAGTCCATGTATACAGTGTAACTCAGGGGTGCACACAGCATGAAGTGAATATGCATAAATATGGCAGTGTACCAATGAGAGCAGGAAACAGTGCCATTGCATTCATCATAATAGTGTTCACATTCAGTTTTAAACTAAACCCTATTAGCAAATTGGTTTAGAAAATTCTAGAATCAATACAGGTATTACTTTCTGCTTTTCAAAGCAATTCTAATGTCTCAAACATATTTATACACCAAGCTTACTCAACCAGAACCAAACAAATATTAATTCAGTAACAGTTCATAGGTTTTGTCATCAAGTTATATATTGCTTACAAATGCATTCCTACTCACGATTCATATTGAAGTCATTTTAAATGTAATGTTCATTCATCCATGGCTATACACACCATCTTCAGGCAAAACATATCATCCATATGCAAATCAAAATAGAGATCAATACCCTTATACAATCTGTCTTTATTTAAATGAATTTTTAATCCAAAACAGACCCCATTCTTGGCAATCAAAGCAAAATATCATAAACATATGTATGAATTAAGTTTATACAAATAATACTCAATCAATACAAACAACAAACAACCACTTAATACTGGTATTTTTTTTATTTTTTTTTTGGTTCCAAAAAGAAAACCAGACATCTATAAAAACATCAACTAATTGCTTGCCATCAGAAATCATCCAACAAGTATCTTAGCAGAAATTCTTATTTCAAGAATTCATAACAACCATCACCCAAATCACACAAACATCTCATAAATATGAACAAGCAAAACCCACAACACTGAGCTAAGGCATCAAAACTGAGTCTGCATACCAGAACTCCCCATACCCCTAGCCTAATCACCTCTGCTTGTGGGTTCATTTCATATCATTTTTTTTTAAGGTCCAATATCACATTCATGGTTGCACTGGTGCACACTGCTTGGAACATCTGTTTGATTTCCAGCACACTACAAGCTATTTGGACATGAACATGCCATGTGCAAACTCACACCCCACCCTTGATGCAAGCCAACCACTATGTCATACCCACTTCCCTCATACCCAACCTGATAGAGGTGACCCATTTTTCTTAGTTTAATTACTAAGTTTTCCTTTCATGTGTGCAGGTCTCAACTATACTGTATCATGCTCAAAACCTTTATGTACATAACCAGTAAATGCAAACAATTTTCATGCATCCATGAAACATTCATCCATTCATACATTTCAACAATCAATTAATCACATCTGTACATCATTTCAAGTCAATTTTTGTTCAGAGACAGGCCTTTGACTAAAGCATAGATCAAATATTTTAGGAGATAAAATACCACTGGGGTTCCCAGTAACCAAATCTAACAACCAGCAAGGCATCCAAACATTTCACATAGATTATATCACCACAAAGAAACTCATCCAACACATATGTGGTTAACAAAACTTATTTTCATTCATATAAAACTAACATACACCTAATCATAAGTAGCTATAAGTGTTCCTTTCGTCTTCACTTATGTCATTGGGCTATATAAACTTGCAGGTAAGGCACAGGGATTTTGCATATCAGAAAATTCTTATGTTTTCCATATTTTATATTACAATCAACATGTGACCAGAGATGTTTATATGTATATATATTATTATTTTTTTGAGGAAATACTTAGGCAACTAGAGCTCAGCACATGGTCAAACCATTGCACTCTTATCCCCTTATTAAATACAAGACATAAGCAAAAGAACTTCCCTCCTTTTACTGCCTTGTACTTAACCAGTCTTAGATCACACTTGACTGTAATGATTATATAATCTATATTTTTTTTTCAGGTTATATTCATAAGAAATTTTATCTTCCTCTAAGGGACCTGTTTTATAAACTTCCATCACAAAGTTATATGCAGTTATCAAACATATTCAAGAAATGCAGCTTAACAATTATGCATCCAAATCAGACAATTCACTTTTTCAATGTTTATTCATATAATGACCTATTGCAATTGATACTGGCATTTGACATTTATTTTTATTTTTTGAAATTTTACCAAATATCAACATCACTAGCATCAGCTCATTATTGTGTTTATCAAATTCTCAAACATATACTTATTAGTTATGGTGTAACAGTGGTGATTTAAGATTTAAATCAAAATAAATAAGTACACCATCTATATTGAAACAAAGCAACATCATGAAGTCCACAAAGAAGTAAAACTGTAATTTTAGCCATCTTTTAGATCAGATATAAACATAGGTGTCTTAATCCAACTTTTCTTGTATTAGAAAACATTCATAAATTCAAATTCTCTCATTTTAAATTTCTTACTACAGGGATTTACAATAGGTTTGTGGGCTTTCCAAAATAATTTAGGCATTCATGATTCTACTATATTATTGTAAAAATATGGACAGAGGTGTTTGTTAAGAAAATTTCACCAAAAACCTAGAAAACCTCATATCTTATTATTTAGAAAATAAGCATGAGCCAGATTTCTATCTTGCTGCCTATGTTCTAAATAATTTAAATCCATACTTGACAATAATAAGAATAGAATAATAAAAATGCTCAAACCATTTTAACTTGGAAAACTGACATACAAAACTCCAAATAGAAATGCACAAACAAACATCCATCTCATCCATAATAACCACTTCAGAAATTTAAATAATTTTTATAATACTTCTTTGTTCATAGCAAATTTAAATGAACTAGACATGAGCATAAACCTCTCTGTTCATACTGCCTAATCCACTATTATTCAATACCCTACTTCTCAGTAAATTAATCAGGTTATTTTCTTATAAAAACTGAGTCATAAACTCATTTCTGTAATCAGGTTATATGATTGATTAAACAATTTTCAAAACAAAGTAATAGAAAGGAGAAACATCATTAACATTGATGTAATTCAAATAAATCATCCAAAGCAATCAATTCAAACAATGCAACCAAAGCAGTCAATACAAACAAATTCACACAAATTAAATTTTTGCTATGTTATCTACCAACATAGCTCTGATACCAAATGAGATGACCCTACTTTTCTAGTGGCCAAATCATGGGCTAATTTGTTTTTTTTTTTTGCATAAAGAAATATATGCTAAATGAAAACACAGGGTCATCTACCTTCAAAACCAAAACCAGGATCCACTATTACCAATATAGAAATATTGGTATATTCTTAAAACATAGATTAGTATATATGAAGATATACCAATCTCTTTAGTTATTAAATCAGAGTTTAAGAAAAATTAGCTAAAGCATTCACACATAGCATTTTAATATAAAGATAAACCCATTTCCTTCTTATGAAAATTATTTGCAATATGGCACAAAAGATACACAAGCAGACAGGAAACATCAGAATTCCTGATTATATCATAAAAATCATAGAGATCCTTTACTTAACTCAACTCTTGCTATAACACAATTATAGGTGTGGCTGCGCGTACACACCCATATAAATACATGTGTGCACGGCCTCGCCAACACACAAGCTCAAGCAATGATATTAATGAATAGGCAATGAAGCCTTGGCACCAACAAAATATTAATAATTATATGTATAAACAAAAGATTACCAATCCAACTATATAAAAATGAGGTCATCGAGTTTCCTCTTTCTCATTCATATAAGTTATATTCAGACATAAAGGGTGAATTTACATCAACTATCTTTCTTTAAAACAAAAATATGTCACTGATGCAAGAACAAAAGCTATTCTGCATCATACAAATATTTTTAACACAAACAATTGGAAACTAACAAGTTCCTTTTATAAAAATCTCAAGATAATACATGGACTTGTAATCCATTTCTAGAATACTTATGAATATAAAACAGTTTACTTTCTTTTGCAAAACTTATCCAAAACTGTGTTTATTCATTTTAGAAATGTAAAGTAAAGGCATGCACGTATTTTAATTTATATGGCAAGTCCTCAATATAATTCAAGAATCTATCACATGAACATATATTAGCTATATGCTATATACAGATTCGAATAGCAACAGCCACTTACATAGAAAATTTCGTTTCCCAAAAATCATAATGCATTTGAAAGCATCAAAAATCCATCTTTCCTTCAAAAGTCTACGGCATCAAATATGCCAAAACATATTAATATAGTTCATACTTGTAAGTCATACTGTTAAAGCCACTAAATACATTTCAGATTTATAAAGCCATGAGGCTGTAAGTTCTCAAACTCATTTGAGAAATTATTTCAAATTCTTGTATAAATCCAAATTCCACATAAAACTTCATTTCTTTCCAGAATAAACATCTTATATCAAAAAAAACACGTATCTATTAAAACTCAGATGCTCAGATGCAAATTCATATCTCAAAAGTGTGGATTCAGATCCATATAATCTCCCAAACCATAAGTAACTTGATCTCAAAAGAAACATAACATAGAGAAATATATATATATGTATACCTCATCTTTGCTTTTCACATTCAAGGCATTCAACTTGCCAAAAACAATAAATATATATATACATATTCTCAGATATGATAATTACATACAAAAATCAAACTCCAGATCCATATATGCTTATGCATAAATATAGGAATAATCCATCAAAATAAGTTTATAAAAGTTTTCCCCAAAACTTCTGAAAGGAAACTTGAACAAAATCCATAAAAATCCTTTAAATCACAAAACTCAGCAAATCTATGGGTCTGCACATATACACAAGTGTAAACACTTGTGTATACTGCCTTGACACCAGTTATTTCTCCAAATACAGATTTCAGAAAATATATACAAACTGAATAATCCCAGTGTTACAGTTTCAAACTTGCAATTACATATAAAACAATACAGTTTTCAAGACTATATACAAATCAATCTAACACATGATGGTTCACTGTTCAGGGCATTACATACATATTTTAGTTCAGCAATACATATGAAGTGACAATGAAAATACTTAAATACTTTCTTCATATCATCTACATGCAGTATAAATCATTCTAACTCCATCTCTTAAATCATCATCTCATCAATATGTGCATAGCAACCTGTAAAAACATCATCCCGAACTGCCTCGTTGAATGAGACACCCAAGGAGATTGTCGAGACAATCAACAGGGTCAGACATGATACGTCTGGTATGAGTGTACTTAAACAATTCATTTGGCAGTAATACATAGTGTTAAATCAGTGTATCGTGACATAATAGTGAATAGATATCATCTCAGGTACAGATATGAACATAATCAGAACTAATCATCATCCATATATGAATACGCAAGCAACTAAAGATCAAACAATCATTAACAAGCATCAATGCACGCAAAGCATCCATACACACAAATTAATTTACAGAAATATAACCACGGCTGCCTGAGATAGGTCTTATTGCCAAATCATGATTAAGAACACTCACGTAGCTATATGAGATGTCGATCCCCTAGATATTGTCGTAGCTTTCCCCCTTTTTCTCACGAATCCAGCGCCATTTGATACGGCAAAATAATTTTCCCCCAATCTGATTTCTAGGGCTTCGGCCATTTTTTTTTTTGTTTTGTAACGAGAGAGTTAAAATGAAAACAGCGGCCACCTCTTTCTTTCTTTTTTATAATCCACTCACGGCTAGGGTTTTAATAGATGGGAAATCACAAATTTACCCCCAAGTCCAAATGTGTGCACAAATATACTTCAATACTTTATACTTGTTTGAATCACAATATCATAGTTGTGTGAATATTGTGGGTCATTACATATATATATATCTGTGTGTGTGTGTGTGTGTGTGTGTGTTGTTTTCATGCTCTTATAGTTATGTAACATGAAAAGTTAGTATGTTGAGTTATTAAATTTCGAAATCGAGATCCTCTTTTCAAAAGCTTGTTTTCTAACTTTATTTTATGGAAATGTTTTATAAAAGTTTTAAAAGTCTTATCTTTGTTTTCTACACTTTATCTAGGTTTATAAAAGTAAGTTAATCGTAAAGGATGTAGTTTTGAAAGCTATTTGAGCATAAAACAAGATTTTAAAATTTTAGGTCGTATAGCAATAATCGCTATAAACACAGTTCGTGAAAAACGAACTCTTTTTGAAGTTAAAGTGTTTTAACTTAAGAATATTTTTGGAAGATATTTTCAAACAAGTTTTAAATATTTAAAAACAATTATTTATTTAATGATTAATTGGTTAAATTAATTAAGGTAATTAGTGCTTAATCATTAATTAAGTAGGGTAATTAGTACTTAATTACTTTTAAGCAGGATAATTATAATTTATTAAATAATAAAAGGTTAATTATTATTTGATTTATTATTTAATAATTAATTATTTTTAATTAATATTAAATTATTTATTAATTTAAGAAAGTTTTTAATTATTAGTTAATTTCTAATCATGTTAAATTTAAGTTAAGATTTGATTTGATTTTTGATTCGGCCATTCGATTGCTCTGATGGAGGAGAAAAAGAAATACCGTAATTTAAAGGTAAATGGTTAGCGTATTTCAGAAGGTAAGGGAATGGATTTGACCATATATATATATACATATATATATATATATATATATATTATTTTACAATTAAATTACCTTACATTACATATCACAAAAGTTTGAATCCCTATGGAGGCATGTCGCTGGACGTTTATAAGGTAATACCCCTATTCCGAACGCAATGGAAAAGATTTTGAGTCCTAATTCGATCGTATGGAGAAGATAACTTTTTGTATCTGTTAATATATTGAATTTCGATGTAAATTTCAACGCATTTATATATCGTTTGATCACACAACAACTCCAATCACTATGAAATTTGAAATCCGATAACAATACAATATTACAGATCCAATGGAACTGGTTTCGTCGAAATCCGAGACTGTGCCTCGGAAGGCTATTTTTTAAACGATAAAATTCCAAAACTTAACAAAACGCTTTCATATTAAATTTTAACACTTTACTATTTTCAGTACTATCAATATAAATTTTACAAGCCTTTAAATTATTTTTAACGGGCTTAAAATCCCAGATCTCATATTTTACCCAATTTCCAATTATTAAATTCAATAACTAAATAGTGATATTTGTAATTCAAATTAAAATTAACCTTTCAAATATTTAAAATAAATTAAATATTCCGATTTTCAAACATCCAAAAATTCTGGGTCGTCTCAATGGTATCTAGTAAAACAGGTTAAAATGTGACCTCACAAGCCTTACAACCCGGAGAAATGGAAAAAACAGGGCATGCAGCAGAGCAATGTGGTTAGCTATCATTAGGAGCCATCATCCCATTCTAGATTGTCCATTTCAAAGTTGGTTTGCATGCAAGCACTGTGGTTGTAGAAGGCCTCGATGTCATAGTGGTGAGGAAATCCGGCTTCTCATGTTAAAAGGGTAGGCCAGCTTTTTGTTGCAGAGGGCTCGGTACATTTTCTAGAAATGTACCATCAAAAGGTAGTCCCTTACCTTGTCACCATATGGAATTCAATCTCTAATACAAGCTACTACAATTTTGATTGTGCCCAACTATGTTGGAATGTGAGATGCATGCATTTCAGCTATTTTGTATATTTACTTTGAAACCTTAGATATTATTATAATATCACTGGATTTTATAATAAAATGTTTTAGCCATCGTAAGGTAAAAACTCGTCCTTGTTTATGTGCGGTATGGTCTTACGAGATATTTTTTATTTTGAAAGATTTTCAAATATAGTAATCCATATGTTTTGTTTCGAGTTTTTCTCACGCTTATTTTACTAGAATGACCCGGGCGTTGTTTTTCTATAATGCTCGGGTCAACTCGAGCATATTTTCGAGATTTAGCTGGATCCTTTCGATATTTCAGGTGACGAGCTGGATTCTCCAAGACGTATTCATGTAACTTATATTCTTCCGCTCTTTTCTTTTATTTTGTTTTTGTCTCTGTTTATCAACAATTATAAAGGCAAACTGTTATAAATGTCCAGGATGATAATATGTTAATTTAGTCTGATGATGTGTACAATAAAGATAATATCTTTTCGTAAAGACTTGTTCATATTATATATTACTCGTCATGTATTATGAGATTATGTTCTTTCTTCTTTCTTTCACCTCTAATGACATGTTTTCGAAAGATCGTTAGACTATCGGATAATCCTAACATCACAATCCTTGTAGAGACAGACGACAACAATAAGAAAAATGCTATAGCTTTTAAGTTGCGCGTTAAATGTGAATGTGGAAACTTATATCTTCGCTATGCATGCAGCTTATTTATTGCCTTAAAAGAAATCTCTTCTTGTTACATGCTACCAATATATATATATATATATATATATATATATATATATATATATCTTATTTAGAATATCTTACGACGTAGGATGTGACGCCCCACCTCTATACCCACGCTAGCCAAGAACATTACGGGGAATGCTGTCAACTAGCACGGAGAATAAGGCTGTTGAGGAGCGACCATCTGTGTAATTGCTTTGCGCGAGCATTGATATGTCAGATCGTATAACAATCCGACATACCGACACAAACTCAAAGCTACTACACAGTGGCTGTAATATCTTCAGAAACAAATATAGAAATAAACATAACATAAATCAGTCACAGATAATTCATATCACAAAGGCGGAATAAGATATGAATATTACACATAAAAGTGTACATCAGAGTAGTGGTCAGAAAGATCCACAATAACACAAAATAATAGCAACATGTGCTATACAAAAGAATACATCAATGAGTCAATATCTCAAGAGTATACAACAAAAACTACTAATCTAAGTAGTAAGCAAAAGGTCAGAGTAATGGATCCCTGGAGAGAAGTCAAGTCGAAGCACCTGCAACATCTCGGTCTGACCCGAGTATTATTTATAAGAAAATAATAAACGGATCAGTCTAGCTATAAATATCAGATAACATGATATAGAACGAAAGATATGGCATAGACGTATAATATCCATAATGGCATACTACTATAAGTATGTAAATGATAATCAACAAACGATTAATCAATATCAAAGAATCTTCTCAAAGATCCAAAAAGGGTATCATACCCAAAACTTGTATTCACAACAAGTTAATGACTCACGAATTCACCAATGCACAAAAATTGATAAATCATATCAATGAAAATCACTAAAATTGGTGAAGCATAAATTCTAGAATTCAACACACGAAATCCAGAAATCATAAAATAAAAAGGGGGAGGCCTATCACACGAACGGGAGCATGAAAACTCACCAACAGTTGTAACACACGAACGAGAAGCTATCTCATGGTAGCTAGCCATTAATTTGACACACGAATGGTCCGAAGACCTGACACACGAATGGTCCGTAGACCGTGGGTTGCTACCCCACCAATTTGAGTCGAAACTTCACAAAGCGAGGATTAGTCTCCCTCGCAGACAAAGAGACATCGCACAATTGCTAGTCTAAACCATAAAATGATCATCATTGATCATTAAGAAGTGTCGATTACAATAAGCTAGTAAATATATGAGTTTAGCATCATGTCCCATAACCACTAGCTTAACTTAAATATTTGCGAACAAATTGTAGATCTCCACTAGAAAATTGTCACCAGAGATTCAATCGATCAAGTCCAAGAATTAACCAACGAAGTAAACGCAAGAGTTTCATACCACTTGTTTTACTAAGTCGTTTAATTAGATTTCTCATACGAGTGAGGTAAAGGTTTGTATATACTAGTAGATTGGAAAATGGTTTCAGAAACGAGCTTTGTAATTTAAAATAGAGTTGAAATCGTTTTGATGAAAAGGGTTTTGATATTTACTACTAGTATAGAAACCTTTATATTTTTAAAGTGACAAATCATCGAAAGGATTGTAGGAGCAATCAATCATCAAAATTCACATACGAAGACGTGAATCAAATCCAAAGAAATCGATATTAAATCCATCAAAGTGGATATTTCCAAAAATTCCCAAGAAAATGTCATCAAAGTCGATAATTAAATGATAACAATAGAAGGGAACCAACACAAGTCGATAAAATTGGAATTCGTAAACAAAATAGGCAAGCAGACAAAACACTACAGTTTCAGACGTCTGAAACAAGTGGTTCAGACGTCTGAATCTGAAAATATAAAGATTTCCAGAACACAATTCAAACGTCTGAAATTCCAGATTCAGACGTCTGAAACTGGAATTCAGAGCATTTTCTGAACCTCGACCAAAAATGGCCAAACGAATATCGGAAACGATCGAACGAGCAAGTGACGACTAAGGATTTGCGCCAAGTGACAACCCAGCCTTAAACGACTCGTCGATACGCCTCAAATATCCATGTCCAAATATCCATAAAAGGATTTTCATAGATTTTGATTTCAAAATACCAAAATTGGAATATACACCAAATCAATCCAAACCAAAATCAATTGCACAAGAGTAAGTGTTAGGAATTCATACCTAACAATCGAAGATAATTATAAACTAAGATATGAGATAAAAATCTCACCTTTTTACAAAATCAAACAAGAAGAAGCTTGAAAGCAAATGGAGAATCAACCTCTCTTCAACACAACCCAAATGAGCTTGAATCTATGCTCAAAACAAGAACATTCCCAAAATTAGGTTTAGGAATTTCTAAAATTGGTAAGAGAATAAGTTGGAGAAGAAGAAGAGAATGCTTACCAATGGGTTCTCTTGAATTTGGAGCTAGGAATTTGAGGTTGCAAGAGGAACTAGGGTTTTGGAGTTTTAATTTCAAATCTCTCCCACCATTATTGCCTTAGAACTGAAAAGAGGAAGAAGTGAGGGTGAATGGGGAAGAGTGGTTCAGTTTTGAGTATAAGTTGGCTAGTGGGCTGAACCCAAACTCAAACCCAAAGTGAAAAAGGTCAAATTTTTGACTAACTCCAAATATATCAAAGTTTATACTCAAAAAGGTCGCAAACGGCATTTTGAACTCAATGGAGGTGGTCTCGAGTCCTAATTCGGTTGTTTGCAAAAAGTAGCTTTTCGGACTAAAATCCGACTAACGATAAAATATTTAAATAAAATATTTAAATATAAAATCGATAAATATGCGGGTTGTTACATAGGATTTATCAAAATCCAATATACCCACCCACTCTCATACATTGCGAACCACACCTAACACAGATTGCATGTAGCATTTTCCAATTAGCTCTAATATATGCGCATCTTGATATGCTGTCAAATCAGGTCAAATGAAGTGGCTACCAAATGAAAGTGAACTGATACCATCAACGGTTGCAATTGAAAAACCAAAGATATTCACTTCATTCAGCTTGGGTCAAGATACTCTGGTGGTATTATCAAAGAATCCACCAGGATAGGTAATCAATTTTGTTAAACTTGATTCTGTCTTCTAGTAAATTTTAATGTCTTAATAAATGCTTAAAAAGTTCATGTGCTTTAAACTAATAAATACTCAAGGTTTGCTTTACACTCCTGTAAGTGTAAAAAATTTATTTAGACACCTGTAACGATATCATAAATTTATGTGAAATAAATCCATGGTAACGAGAAGAATGGATCCATTGAGAGCAAGTGAAGAAATATAATTAGAAACCAATTTTCATTTGAGTGGAAAAACTTAAAAATCAAGTTGGAACGAGTGATTAAACCTAATAAACCATGTTCACTGAAAACGTAACTAATACTAATTTGCGTTGGTACATGGTTTTTTTAAAACATCACTTGTTTCCAGCGAGGTTTCATACATTACCTTACTCGGTGTGAGCGAGGTTTCAGATAATTAATGCCTTGCTTAGTTTATACAAAACCACGTTGAATCCAAACGTTATTTATATTATAGGAGATGTCAACATTTGAAATTTCGAAAGCTAGGACTAATTTCGTTATAAAATTGAGGGTTAAAAGAAAATAATGATATGTACAATTTTTTTACAAATAAACTAGATGTGTAAGGCAAATTATGGGATATTAATAGAGTTAGCTGATAAATAATTGCCATTTAGGAAATGAATATTATGTATGATGATTATTCAATAAATATATTTATTTCCTGCCATTTAGGGAATCGAGCCTGAAGCTCGTGCTTTTAAAGGCAATGGGAAAATGCATGGTAGAAGATGTTACCTAGGGTGAGATGGTTCCTTATAGTTTCCTTAAACTATTGGTAGAAAATCAACTAGCATTATATAATGAGTTTTGTTTTAATTTGAGCGGAAACGATTTATTTGATCACGATCTAGTATTGCCTATTTAGATACCATGACACTTTAAAAAATTCAACTATGCAGTATCACAGAAATAATAGCAGAAATAAGAGACATAGAAGATTTAATGTGGTTCGGATATGAATATCCTACGTCCACGGAGACCCAACAAATTCTTTTATTTCACTAAAGAAAAGAGTACAAAAGAGAGGGAAGAATAATGGTGGATACTCTCACACACTTGCTTGTACATATAAATGAAATTCTTTCATTTAAATAGACTTGATAATGAAGGGTTGCATGGAGATTAAGAAAATCAATTTCCTGATTACCCAGATATCTTTCCAAATTGCATGATTTGATTTTAGTATAAATAGATGGTGTAATCTTCGTTTCCATATCTTTCCTTTATTCTCCATGCCTAATCATTTATTTCTTCATATAGCAAATGTATTGGCTAATTAATTGATTGACTAATTAATTAGTTTCTTTCAAAATATCTTTCATATACCAGCCAAATTAATTGATTTGAATGAATCAATTAATCAATTTCGTTCATCTTTAACAATATTTGAATCATCCAAATTCAACACTCCACCTTGATTCAAATATAACAATCTCTCTTCATCACCTTATCATCAAGCAATCGACATATAAGTTGTTGGGTCTAGCGCCCCATGGCGCTCAAGTAATAGGTATCAAACGGATCAATTTTGAGCAATGCTCAAACTTGTCCTTTGGAAGTGACTTAGTCATCATATCTGAAGGATTATCCAAAGTACTCACCTTCAATAATTTGATCTTGCTTCGTTCTTCCTCAAGCATAAGAAAGAAACCTCTAACATCAATGTGCTTCGTCCGTCAACTATAAGCTTGATTACAGGATGAATCGCACTCTAACTGCCTGAAAATAGCTCTACTGTCCGCTGCATCATTAAAAGATCATCCAACAACTAGAGTAAGTATAATCCTTCCTTTGTTGCTTCCACAATCGATATCAACTCTACTTCGGTAGTCGTTAAAGCTATGATAGATTGCAGCTTTGATCTCCATGAAATTGAGTCTATGCCAAGTGTAAAAACATAGCCTACACTGACTTCCTAACATCTCTATCTGTAGCATAATCAGAATCGCAATATCCTCTAAGAAAGATGTCACCATCCACTCCACCGTATAACAAGCCCACCGAAGAAGTGCCTCGAAGATATCTAAGAATCCACTTCACAGCTTGCCAATGCTCTTTGCCTGGGTTAGACATATATCGACTCACAACACCCACTGCATGGGCCAAATCTGATCTTGTGCACACCATTGCATACATAAGACTACCAACAGCACTAGAATAAGGTACATCAGCCATATACCTCTTGTCTTTTTCCGATGAGGGAGATAAATCTTTTGACAACTTAAAATGAGAGCCTAATGGTGTGCCAACCGGTTTAGCTTTCTCCATTTCAAATCGAGCGAGGATCTTCTCGATGTACTACGCTTGAGTGAGCCTTAACTCTCTCTGCTTCCTATCCCTGCTTATCTTCATACCCAATATTCTTTATGCCTTTCCCAAATCTTTCATGTCAAACTCTCTACTGAGCTCCGCTTTCAACTCCTTAATTTTGACTATACTCTGAGATGCAATCAGCATATCACCAACATATAACAACAAATAAATCATATCACCATCACATCTCCTGAAATAAACACACTGGTGTTGAAACTTCTGGAGTATCCCTGTGAAAGCATAAACTTATCAAACCTCTTATACCATAGTCTAGGAAACCGCTTCAGTCCATATAGAGATCTGTTGAGTTTGCAAACAGAGTCTGCTTTGCTACTATCGATGAACCCTTCCGGCTGCCTTAAATTTAAATCTCCTCATCCATATCACCAAGCAAGAATGCAGTTTTGACATCTAGTTGCTCTAATTCCATATCATAATGAGCAACTAATGCCAAAAGAATACGAATAGAAGTATTCCTAACCACTGGAATACGATATCTTCATTTTCTCTCCTTCCACTACAATTTTCAAGCCAAGTCTACTCAATGCCCCAACGGAGATTCAGCTCCTCCTCGAATCAGGTACATGTCAAACATCGGTGATCGTATGAATAACCCCATCAAACATCCTAATCATCACGCTACCAACACCCACCATACGGCAAGAAGCATCATTACCTATCAGAACTTCCCCTCCATCAATATCACGGTAAGTGGAAAAGAAGTTCCTATCAGGTGTCATAATACGATGCGCCAGAATCAATCAGCCATAAGTTGCTCTTCCCAGAAGAGCCAGAAGGTGTAAATCCATCGGTTTCACTCTCTGTATCTGATTTCTCTGCTGTAGAAGCTGACGCTTGCTTTGGATCTTTTCTTCTACCTTGAAGCTTGGGATATTGTGCTATGAAGTGCCCTGGTTTCTTACAATAATGACAAGTCAAATTCTTAGGCCCCCTAGACTGAGACCGTGAATAATTCCATCCTCCACCATACTTCGACCTGCTTTGGCCTCTACCTTTCTGAATAGATAAGCCTTCGGTATCACTATCCAAGCTAGTGATCGCCGATCTACCTCTTAATACTTCATTATGAAGACCAGCCTTTACATTAGACAGGCAAATTTTACTACGGCCATAAATCATGGAATTAACAAAAGCAGTATACTCCTTAGGCAAGGAATATAAGAGGATCACACCTTCAGCCTCATCGGTAATATCAACTTCTGCTGCCTTCGGGTTCATAATCAAAGTCGTCAAAGCATCTACATGCTCCATGAGATCAGCTCTAGGCTTCGTCTTGAACGAATAGAGTTGTTGCTGAAAAATAATCCGATTAGTGAGAGACTTGTCTTGATATCCATCCGATAATGCATACCATAGTTCCTTCGCTCCTTCTTCTTAGAGAATTCTCTAAGAACTTCATTTGAAAGGCTCAACTGAATTATTGTGAGAGTTTCATCTTCCATCTCTTCCAAATCAGCTGCATCAATACCTTTCAATTTCTCAGGCGTAGAAACTACCTTGTAAGTCTTCTCCTTCTTCAATACAGCCTCCATCTTCATCTTCCAAGTACCAAAATCTCATTTTCCGTCAAAACGTGTTACTCCATAATTGGCACCGGATTTACCAACGACTTACTAGAAGTAGCTATTAATATCCAAACAGGAACAATATCACTAGCTATAATACCAAACTGTAGTGATTTTATTTTTAATTTGAGCAGAAACGATTTATTTGATCAGGATCTAGTATTGCCTATTTAGATACCAATGACACTTAAAAAAATTCAATTATGCATTATCACAGAAATAGTAGCAGAAATAAGAGACATAGAAGATTTAACGTGGTTCGGATATGAATATCCTACGTCCATGGAGACCCAACAACTTCTTTTATTTAACTAAAGAAAAGAGTACAAAAGAGAGGGAAGAATAATGGTGGATACTCTCACACACTTGCTTGTACATATGAAGATGGAATTCCTTCATTTAAATAGACTTGATAATTAAGGGTTGCTTAGAGATAAAAAAATCAATTTCCTGATTACCTAGGTATCTTTTCAAATTGCATGATTTGATTTTAGTACAAATAGATGGCGTAATATTCATTTCCATATCTTTCCTTTATTCTCCATGCCTAATCATTTATTTCTTCATATAGCAAATATATTGACTAATTAATTGATTAACTAATTAATTAGTTTCCTTCAAAATATCCTTCCATATACCAGCCAAATTAATTGATTTGAATGAATCAATTAATCAACTTATTTCCTCTTTAACAAATATTTGAATCATCCAAATTCAACACTTCGTCAATTTGCACGATATTTTAATCACAGGTTTTCGTGTTGAAAGAAATAAATAACAAAGAAGCAGAAAAGATGGTTGCACGATGTAAGGCTATGCCTAAAATCTTTGACGTTGAAGAAATTGGAAACGGTAAACCTTAGTTTTTTTACCGATCTTAAATTTTTATGCACGTAATGCATCAAAAAATAACTACCATCTTGATTGTTTATTCGTTATTCAAAAAATGTTAACTATTTGACATGTCGAATGCCATCGTTGTTATGCTTAAGGTAGAAACATATAAGATCTTCAGCCATATATGCTAATTAAAATACTTAAATTTGGACTCCTTGAAAATTAATGATTCAGGAGACACAGATTTGTCAATGGATATTAAAATCTTGAAATCCATCAGGAACCATATCAAAACTACGGATGTTACCTGATTTCCAATAAGCGAATATGAATGTTCAATATCCGAATATTTTTTCGAATGTACACATAAGTGTATCTGTATCTAAAAAATATCCATCTAATTTGGAATTAAGTGCATTATTTATAATTCCACGATCATTTGAAATGTACACCATAATAAATAATTTTTTGTTACATACCCATTTTAACATTATTTTTAAAGTTATTTTCATTGGATTCCATATGAAACAGTCTGAAGACTTATAATATCTTTAACATTGTAAAACCATGTTTACCGAGTCAAAATTATTCAATCTTCAATTTTAAGATTTCACATTCACCTTTCTGTTTCCTAAATTGAACCCAAATCCTCACTCAACGTTAACGAAAACCTTTCAATTTACTAAGTTTTATGCTTGTTCTTTATTTTTTTTACGTTTATTCAAATTGTAACGGTGTATGAACTAATTAATTATGCATGTGGTCAAAAATCATTACAATGTTTAATAGATTATTTTTTTATTTGAAAAATTAAAGTATTGTATATTAGTATTTATATGTTCAATTGTCATTTGAACCTCATGAACTGTGATATTATTGTTTTAGGATTTCAAGATAAAAATAAAATTCAGCTCTCGAATATCGATTATGTGGCTATTTTTGGATATCCGGAAATATTCGCATCTCTCCAATGTAGATATTTTCGGTTACACGTTAAAATTCCATGGATGAGGACACTAACATGAAGTTTGATGTAATGACTCGTAAATTTTAACAGTTTTAATACTATATTTAATTGGAATTTAGTGGAATTTTAAATAATAAAAATTGGAAATAAAAATTTAATATTTGGAATATGTCTAAGTAAACATAGCAAATGGTAAATTTTCATCATATAATATGAATGTTTATTTTTTTGTGTAAATTCTGTATCAATTTAAATCAGTTAATATTTGATGATAATAAAATGTTTTCCAACGGTGAATATTTTTACACAATAAATTTCTAAATCATCTCCTGAGTGAGACGTCATCTTTCATTTTTCCAAATTTGGACCACTATTGCTTCGTTTATTTTATTTCTGGCAAATTAGCCGCATTTTCGGTATCCGTTTTAAACCGTTGATTTCCCCATCCCTTCATTTTCTACCATTTAATCAAATAATAGAATTTTATGATGGAAATTTGATATTTGCTATGCGTTCATCTTAACATAGCAAATGACAAATTTTCGTCGAATAATATAGTTGTTCTATCGGTCGCTAGAAATTCAATTTAAATCAGTTAATAACAGTAAAATTTAAAAGTTTTTCGAAACGTAAATATGTCCACATGAGAAAATATATTTAAAACACTTTGAATCAGACTGCGAAATTCGTTTCGATAAATTCGGATAGCTCTGTTTGGATTTTTGTATGGAATAGCAGCATTTTCGGTACCGATTATCGACTTTTGATCGGATGATCATGTCACTGATATATGTATACCGTTTTGATCGTCTCGTCATGCTAATCTCTGCAGTATATTTATTTATGTATTTCGAAGTCCGATACATGGTGAAATACATGAAAAATGGTTTACCATATCGGCATCCATTTTCGAGCTCTTGATATTTCGTGTCCACTCAAATTTCAAATGGCTAAATTAAACAGCAGCTATAATTTATTATATTTTTCAGTTTTGACTTTTGTTATTCCATTGATTTCAATTTATATTTGTTGATTCGTTTCATTTTGGTCCGTTGATTTGCCTCCGGCCACCTCATTCCTTTGTTTTATTCTGGAAAGAGAAAATGAAGCTCATACGTTTGCATTTATATATTATTTAAACCCATTCTTCTCCTTACAGGTTGTGTACTCTTTCCATAATCTGCACTAAAGTTTCTTTCCCTTCCCCTCTTTATTCGTTCTAAATTCTTGGAAAAAAAATCGATTCGTATATATATAAAATATTGCCTGAGAACTCTGGCTTTCTTCTTCAAGCTCATCCTTTCCTTTTCTAACTTTACAACCCAGATTCCAACAGCCCTCCCTCTTTCCCGCATGCTAACCTATGCCCACCACCAGCCTACCCAACTTCGGCCTCAACCTCTGCCACTGCCTCCACCTGAAGCTTGACAGCGTGTCACCCCGCGCACGACTCCTCCTCTAGCGCATGGCATCCACCTCCTGCCACCTCATCGTGAACGTAGCCAAGCATCGTCGAAACCCATCTTCTCACCTATCGGCCACCAAAGCTTAGCCGATCCCTGTTCACCTGTGCCAATCGCCACTGCATCCGCCTCATCCACTGCCATCGAACCCAGGCATCTGCCTTGAGCCTCCGCGCCCGCATGCTCCGACCTTATCCCTTCATTATTTTATGGCCAAAGCATGCCTGGCAGCACCATCAGCCGCCTTCAACCGCCTCCACTTCATCCTCTCTTTTATGTAAGTCTACTTCCATTTGTTATATATTGGTTCGTATGAATTCATGCACTTATAAGTTAATATATACATGCAGTTGTGAGATATATTGTGCACTTTGTGTGTATATATCGATGCTTACATATTGCGCATATATTTGTTATATTTAAGTGTGTTTTTTTGCGCATAATTTTTTTCGTATATACATGCATACATACACACACACACACACATATATATATATATATATATGCGTTTCAAATTTATATATATTTAAATAGTAGCTTATATGAAGTATACATAAACTTTGGAATTGTTAATATGTGTGTTTGCCTGTTTTGTTTATATCGATTTTATTTATTTGTATATATATTTGTCTGTTTGTATAGAAGATGCAGCAAAGTATTATATATGGTTACTTCTCTTATCTGTTTTATACTATATATAGATTTAAACCTATATCGTGTTTCGTATTATATATATAAAGATTTTGCAGTAATATGTTAAGATATACACATACATTTTATTTTATATATGGTCGTTTCCAATGAATATTTATATAAGTATTAATTGTAGTTATAAAGTCAATTTATATATATTTTTAACTGAAGCCTACACTTATATTTTCTGTTCTGAAGCAAACCAGCCTAGTCTTATATTTTTAACCGAAGCCTACACTTATTAAGTACAAATTGTAGTTATAAAGTCAATTTATATATATATCTTTTTGTTTAATGTGATCTATATGATTGTGTGAAATGATATATGTAAATTTGTTAATTATAGTGTGATAATGGATATGTGCGCACTGCAAAAGATATTTTTAAAACGTTTTTAAAGGATTTGATAGCATTTTTAAAATGCTATTAAACGATTTAATAGCGTTTATAAAAGTAAATCCTATGGTAGCATTTAGGAAATGCTATTATAGTTAATAATAGCGTTTTATCACCATTGTACACCAACATGCCATTATAATAAATGGATTTTTTTATTAAGAACGCCGTTAATAAAACATTTTATAGCATTTCGAAAACGCTATAAAAAGCATATTTTATAACGTTTCTTATACTCTAATAATATGTCAATGACTTATTACAACATGTTGATTTACAGCGCTTATAAAAATGCTATAAAATCCTTTTATAGCGTTTTGTACACACTTAAAGGGTCGTTTTATTATAGCGATTACAGTTATAAGTCCATGAAATCCAAGAATAAAGCTCGTAGAGTTTAGCCTAAGTAGAAGATAGAATGAAGCAGAAAGAATATCCCATTTCTAATATTGTGCCTGTTGTATTTATAGGAGAAGATGTGAAAATATCTCGCTCAAAATCCAGATCTAGAACCCTGAAGCCAAGACAAGCCTGCCTAGAGAGTTTGTGGCCCACCGAAGCCCATAATAGGGGTCGATGCCGATCCCTATTTTGGGGGAATCATGGGGTGCGATCCTTATGGTGGGTCCGCTGTGTTGCAATATACTTGTACTCCAAGTTTCATGTGAATTGGATTAGTTGAACCCGAGTTACTAATCAATCTTTGTTGCAACATGTAATGTTGCCTGAATTACACCGATCCCTATATAGGTATAGGGGTTGATCCCTTTTGCTTGACACTTTTGGGATGTGATCTCTATGACAAGTCCCCAATGTTGTAATGTACTTCCCCTCCAAGTTCATGTTGATTGCAATTGTAAATTTTGAGTTATCGACTGATCATTGCTATGAACTTGAATATGATTGATCCCTCATAGGGATTTAGGCCGATCCCCACATAGGGATAGGGGCAAGTCCCTCCAAAATCCTTCACTTGATGTGTGATCCCTAGGGTAGACATCCTAGGTTCCATTCTTCTTATTTCCAATGTTTCACTTCAATCTGTCTTGTGGTTGTTAAGTTATGGAGCGGTCATTGTTTAGTTATGTTTTGTTCATGTTCAATCTGATCCTGTTATTCTGATCCCTCTATTCCGAGCTGATTCCTCTCCTAGAGAGAGTGCTAATTCCATATTTAGAATTTTTTTGAGTGTTGTCCATCCTAATCCACTCAACTATCGTCCATAGTTCCAAACATAATCAATCTCCAATCTTGGTAACCATCTCTCCCGGCTTTCTATCTTGATGATCATGAAGTCAGTTGGGTTAAATCCACTTGTGTATTGTGCAACACACCTAATTTTAAATAGCACTATTCAGGAATTTAATTAAGTAAATTAAATAGAATAAAGAAAATGTTAAGTGATAAAGGGATTGAGATTTGAATAAATTTAAGTGGCTGTACTTTAAATAATAAATTAAATGGGCATGAAAATGGATTACAAGTAAATTAGTCTACATAAGGGTATAATGGTAATAAGCTTTACGTAACCCCTTATCCTTATATACATATTCTCTTTCAAAGATTAAAGTGAATAATAATTTCCATCTCTATTTGCTAAATATATGTTTCAGATTTAAGTTTAAATTAGTATATATGATGTTTGATGATAATATGCTTGAGTTACGGTTTATTTAAATTTAAACAACATTGTTTAAATAATGGTTCATAGGTTTGGATCAAAACCATGTGATATTGATGCATAAAAGCCGCGGAAAATTATATGTTATACAAAACATGATTATAGAGTTAGGTTTTAAGTTTGATAATTTTCCAACCTTGGAAAAGATTATTACGAATTTTTAAATGAAAATATGGCATGTGGGGAAATATATTGAGAATTTGGATTTGAAATTTTGGTATGTTAGTTAATGTAATCAAGGAAAATTTCTATGAATTTTAGGGACTTTTCATAAGTGATTCAATATACAAAATAAATTATTTTGGAAAGAGGATCAAAATGATTTCCGTATAAATAAAAAGGAAGGTTTAATTTGCAAATGTTTAAGTTTGATACTTATCCAGAAATAAAAAGGCGGTTAGTTTTGAAAAGCATGAGAAAAGTGATGGCAACCAATAAGAAATTTACATGTAGGCAGATTAGTCTATATAAGTTACTTAATTTAGTATTTAACCCCAAAAAAAGGTTTCAACTCTATTTAGAGTACTTTTCGCCCCTTACCTTTTGCGTTCGACTATGTCGAACCCCTATTAAGCTAAATTCAATACGCAGGGTATCATCTAGGTGATACGTAGTCGATAGGAGAAAGGCGAAAGGTATGGTGTTTGTAACGACCCAGAATTTTTAATAATTAAAATTTGAATATTTAATTAATTTTAAATATTAATAAGTAAATTTATAAGTCAAATAAATTTTTATTTGAATTATTGGATTTAATTGGATTATTAAATCGATAATTTAATACGTTAAATTATGGAAATAATTGAAAATATAGTTAAAAATGATTGAAAATGATTTGTAAAATTTTATTTTATCATATGGGAGTTAGAACGATATTTTAGAACTTTTAAAATCGAATTAAAAGTTAATTTGTGAAAATTGAATATTTTAATATTTAAATCGACTAGTGAAAATAGTCAATTTTTGAACAGTCTCAGAATTGAACGAAACCAGTTCCATTGGATCCGTAATAGTTAGTTATTACCGGATTTCAAATTTCGTGTCAATCGGAGTTATCGTTTGAGCGTGGCAGCTCGAAACGCATCGATTTATTTTTAAATTTAATTTGACGAGTGAAAATAGCCATTTTTCAAAAAGTCTCGGATTTCGACGAAACCAGTTTCATCGGATCCGTAATGTGATATTATTGTAAGGTTTCAAATTTCAAGTCAATTGGATTTACCGTTTGTCCGGTACAAATTAAAACGCCTAGAAATCGACTTAAATCGGTTTAATCTAAATTGAGCGTTTGCAGCCATAACTCGCACAGATGTCCGAATTTGCTTCCGAAACCTGTTCCATTGTGTCCGGAACGCGGGATAAACCCTAGGTACGTCAGTTTCGGCGCGTAAATCGGAGTTTGGAATTTCCGGATGAATAGTGTTTCGTCGGTTCCTTATAAATAGACCCTTGCCTTCATAATTTATAAAAAAAAAAAAGGAAAATTAAACCCTAGCCGCCACAGTCAAAACCCACGGCCGAAAATGCTCCACTCTTTCCCTTCCATTTACTCCAAATCTACACATTATTTCGAGAAAGCTTCAACATGAATATTGTAGAGAGTGTCGAGTACTAGCATCTCAACGGTGGTGATTTGAATCGAAGCGCTGGATCGACCAGAATTTCACCACAAAGGCCATACGTTCGGCCTCGTTTTCTGTGCGAATAGCTCGACCGAGCTTGGCGTGGCTGGGGGCGGTGGTTCGTGAGGCTATGGGCTTCAATTTGGCACCTGCTGATCGATGTGAAGTTGAGTATCTTGCTCGCGTGAGTTAGGGTTTGAAGTTGAAGATGGGTTCGGCTGTAAACGTAAGAGAAGAAGAAAGGGGGGAGGGGTGTTGCGCACGGCCTGATGGTGATGGGTTTAGATCCAACGGCCCATGTTTGAGTAGGTTTAAAATTTAATTAAAAGTTGTAAATTTATATTAGTTTAAATACGTGTAAACTTTAAAATATTGTAACTTTTTCATACGAGGTCGAAAAAATGCGAAACCAGTTGCGTTGGAATCGTATGGACGAGCACTACGCGATGGAGTTGGTTTGGAGTCGTTTGGAGTTAGTGAGAATTTTGGGTAAAATTAAACGTCCGTTTAATTTTATTCGAAATAAATCGCTAAAACGGAATTTAAAATCAAGGTGAGAATTTCTCACTCAATCGAATCAGTTTCGATTTTATTTTAAATAGTTAGATTTAAAATATTTGAATGCATGTTTGAATGTTGATTGATATCTATTGATTGTTAAAATAGACATTATACGCCGTTAGTAAGCGGATGTTATTTATTAAAAACATATACCGCGAATATTTCATAAACAGTGAAATTGGTATTATATATATAATAGCAATATATATATATTGGCATATATATATATTGGAGTTATTGATTTCCCGCATTTTTTGTTTAGCGGATGAGACCCTATTGCGCGTTATTAAGCGGATAATATTTAATAAGAACATATACCGCGATAATTTCATACTGGAGCGAAATTGGTATTGTGCTAATGTTTTTGGATGCAGGAAAACAGGTTGGAGGGATCCAACTGGATTCCTCAACAGTTTTTATTTGATTTCAGATATTTTGATATTTGATGGATTTTCATATTGATATATGATATCGTTGTAGTCGTGATTGACTATTTGGTGTGTAGCATCATTGGACCCAGATTTTGGGATTTTAAAATGATTTTAAAGTGATTTTTGAAAGTATACGTTTATAAAATATTTTTGGAATTGATTCATTTTAAATAAATAAACGTTATAATTTTTAAGGTTATAAAAATTATGATTTTTGTGAAATACAGTAAAAAAACTGATTTTTGAGAATATGATGCTATTGAGTTTATAAAATAGTTAAATCGAGATATTTTAGAATTATTGTGAAAAGTTTAAATGTAGGATTTATGAAATTTAATTATTTTATGAATCAAAAATGGTGAAATAATAAAGGAGATTAACGAAGTTTTAAAAGGATAATATAAATTGATTTATATTAAGAGATTTATAAATGGATATTTATAAATTGAAATATGGACATTATAAAACGAGTTTTTATAAGTGTTTGAATAAAGTGAAGATGAATTTAGTAAATGAATGAAATTTACAGGATTATAAACAGTGAAGTTATAAATGGAATTTTATAAACAGTAGGTTTATAAAATTTATAAAGTTATTGAAAGAATGAATTTTGGATAAATAATTGAATCTTATAAGATATAAGATTTATAATTATGAAGTTTAGAGAAACGATTTTTGTAAAATAATTGTTTTATAAGTATTTAACTTATAATATGAACTTTTAGTTTATAATTGAGTTATAAACTGAAATAGGTTAATAAAAGAATTTATAAAAAAGGAAACTTTTATAAATAAATAGAAATGGAATTTATAAACGTTGTTTTATAAATTCGCAAATGACTTATTTTGATAAGTTAATTGTTGAAACCTATAAATGGAGTATATTCACATTTTTGAATAGTGAATAATCCTTTGAATTAAAATGGATAAAAGGATGAAATTGTTAATGAAGTATATTCACATTTTTGAATAGTGAATAATCCTTTGAATTAAAATGAATAAAAGGATGAAATTGTTAATGAAGTATATTCACATTTTTGAATAGTGAATAATCCTTTGAATTAAAATGAATAAAAGGATGAAATTGTTAATGAAGTATATTCACATTTTTGAATAGTGAATAATCCTTTGAATTAAAATGAATAAAAGGATGAAATTGTTAATGAAGTATATTCACATTTTTGAATAGTGAATAATCCTTTGAATTAAAATGAATAAAAGGATGAAATTGTTAATGAAGTATATTCACGTTTTTGAATGGTGAATAATATGTTAAAGAAATTGTTTTGAATGTGATATTTCAAATAGAATTAAAACGATCTAACGATGTTTTAAAAAGGTGTTGAGATTCGAAACCATAGATTTCAACATTAATTGTTGAAATAGACGTTTTCGAGAAATAGAAGGAAATGATGGACTATAACACTGTTGTTATAGTAAATGATTTCCGAAAGGAAATGTTTTGTATAGTATTGGGATTTATATATCTATTTTAAATTCGAATCCCTATACTAGTGATTTTGGGTTGTCGTAACGATGTTTTACGCAACATTCGTTTTGGCCCAAATAAATATGTTTAAGAGAATGATTTCCTTAAAGAATGAAATATATACTTAATTTCGATTTAAGTATATTGAATATTTTCCAAGTGTTGAAAATAAATAAAAATTGTGAATTACTTATGAATAAATAAGTAAGGAATTGTTTTCCAATATAAAGTGAATATTTTAAGAATTTATCTTTTTGCAGATAAATTGAAAAGAAAATTGAAATGAATAATTGAAATCGAATATTCATTGATATCTTGGAATTATAAATTCGCTAAGGAATTTATAAAAGAAAGTGAAATTGGTTTAAAAATAAATATTGATTTATTTTTGAAGTATTGAAATTATATATCTTGTAAAGATATTTTGGAAAATAAATAATTTGGAAAATTATTTGGAATCTGGTGATGTGTGCATATCCATTGATAGTTCAATAACCGACTGTCAATATTTCCCTTTGAATGGGTAATTGATGTGATTTGTTTGAATGTGAATGCTACACTTATTTTTGAATAAGCGCTCACTATTCGGGTTAACCGGGAAAGGACCATGGGGTCGTATAACCCATTCCGAATATGTGATACGTCGTTGTGAATTGCATTGAAGATCGGTGTTGAAGACCCGGTATTTGCGAGAGCGATAGGATGACCTGTCGATTTACTCTGCACCGAGTTGCTCCGGTATAGAGTTCTCCATATGTGATGGTGAATCCGATCAGGATTGTGAATATCCGGATTGCAAGGACTTCTTTGTAAGTGCCTTCGGTTTTGTTCGAGCCCGGAACAGACTTGTATGGATTGTGTGTCTGACATTACAAGTTGAGATATAAAGCCGATTTCTTTCAAATATATTTCTGTTGGTGGCGAAGAATTTATTCTTTTAGCTTAACACCCTTCTCTGAGACGTACGAGCTCAGAGGTTATATAGTTGAAGTTATCAGCGATATATTCCCAATTTGGTAATGTGATATGCTGAGTGTTGCTGAAATGATCATTGTGTTGATTATTGTGATAGGATCGTTTATTTGATCGTCTATCTTGGTGATCATTGTGTTGATCATTTGTTGACCCAAAGCATGGCTTTTGTATAAAGTATGTTTTTGTGGACGTGACTTCGTCGAACCTCACACCCCGGAAATGGTCAAAACAGGAAAGATGCGGCAAGGTTATGAGGGGTAGCACCCTTTAGGGTATGTACATTTCCTTCTGGATAGAGGTTGTATCATGGTATGGAGCCCAGATATTTAACCTATGTGGTTACTACGAATTTATTACTTTGTGGTTGTTGGTTTTCGGGATCCCGTGAGAAAGGTCGTTTACGATCGGGGAATGGCGTGCTCGTGTCAGTAGTTACCCAGTTAGGGGTAACCCGGCCTTGTGTTGGCAGAGTTCCGGTTTGGTTCTCGGGGATGTCTTTCCAGAGGCATTCTCATGTGGCAATGGGAAGTTCCTTGGCCTGACCATTTGTTGGAAATCCAAAGAAACAATACGAAACTTGTACGGTATTAGTTGTAGAACCTATCATTCACTTGTGGTGTCGCAACACTGTTTGGATGGTAGCTATAGTAAGCATACGATAATGGTCGTATGTTGGCTAAGATTTATATTCTACTTTCAAAATGAATTTTTTTTCCTACACTATGCACTAGTAATAATATCAAATGTTATTTTAAATGCGTATCAAGCATCTTTGACTATCATAAGGAGAAATCTCCTCCGATTCTGCGTTTGCATTGTGTGTGTGTGCGGAAGGCCTTATGGTAGTCTCATTTTAAAAAAAAACATTGCGAATTGATTTAAAATATTCCTCTATTTTGATTTTAAAGTTAAATAAACTGTTTTGAGTTCTCACACCAGTCAAATGACTGACTTGGAGTTTATTGTTTTCCTTCCTAAACTCTGGGTGCCCACCAATTTTCACACGGGCAGTTAAGAGTAAGGTTTATCAGGATATTCTGGATATTCTGGAGTTGCTGGAGGCAAGCTGGGTGGCATGGCGTATTACTTATATAGTATTTCTTTTTCCGCTGCACTGTTTGTTGTTGTATGATGTTGTACACTCTGATGATATGATGTAATGTAATGTATAAAATGTAATAACTGATAGTTCTTTGTTTAAAGATTATTCATTTAATTATTATATGTTGTTCCGCTGCGAATTGTGAGATTCTGATGTAGTTCTGTTGTTTTCTGTTCCGTCCTATTTTCTTCTGTTTTTCTTTTTCCTCTATTCTCTTTTCCTTCTATTTTAAAATGTTCTATCTTCTTTTCTGTTTTCTATTCTCTCTAATTTCTATTTTCTATTTCCTTCTTTCCTATTTTCTTTCTTCTTTTCTCTCTTTTTCTTTTCTTAAATTCTTTTAAAAACCCTCAGTGTTCGGTTTTCCGTCGTTCGATTCCTCGGCAGTCGATAAAGTGAGTGTCGATGTTGAATTTTCGGAAGACGAAGAATCGGGTCCTGACAATGTGGTATCAGAGCTTATGGTTAAGCGACAACCATGGTTCTGTTGGGTATTACTCATTAGAGATAGAGTCAGTAGTACTCTAGAATGAATTTGAGTGTAATAATAGCTATGAGAGCGTATTTGTTAGTGAATATGAAATTGTTTTATATTGTGATGATTGGTTTGTTGAGTGGTATATGAACTTTCGTCAGCGTGGTCCGCAAGACTATGCCGAAGGGGTTTCTAAACACTTGAATAGAACAATTCGGCACAATATTGATTTTTAAATTGGGTAAATAAAATAATTTTTGCCTTGATTATATTTTTAGATATAAAAGAATAATTTTTCAGAATTATTAAAGTGTATATAAGTTGATTGTTTAGTTGTTTGAATAATCTAAATAAAAGAATAAATTGTATAAGTAAAGAATTATAAGAATTGAATTATAATTAAAGTGAATTTAAAGTTAAATGGAATATAACTTAAGTGATATGGAATGAAGTTGATATTAGTATCAAACTAAATTAATAAAGTTAAGTGACAAATGTGAACTTAAGTTATATAAATAAAAAAATTTCAACTTTGTAATTGAATTGAATGAATGGAATAATGTGTAATCAATTGAATGTGAATTAAATTGATATGAAACAATGAATATAAGTGTTAATTCATTAAAATCTAATGTTATTAGAAAGTTGAATAGTTGAATAAGAAAATCAATTAATTAAACCAATTGAAAGCAAAGAAATTTGGTTGTAATTAATATACATTGGTTGTTATATGATTGTTAGTTGAGTGATTGTATATAATTCATTAAGTGTTAATGAAATAGAATTAATGAAATTGGAAGCTAAAGTAGATTGAATTTGAATTTGGAAGTGAACCAACTTGAATATGAATTAGTGAATATAAACTAATTGAGAATGAATGTTAGTAAGAACATCCACTGTTAATGAATCAAATGTGATTAAATTGAAAACCTATTTCATTGAATATTAATGAGAATATGAATGAATATTGATTTGTTATGGATGATAGTTGGTTGGTGGTTGAATATATTGCTTTTCATACATTGCTATGTTGGCATATATAGTTATTATGTTGCTATATGTTGTATATTGAGATTTTTTTGTCATATATGCATGTTCTCATCTTGTTTGTTGAGTAATTAGTAGGTGCGGATCGCGTTTGCTTCGCATTTGGAGCTCGCTTTTGCGCTATATTAGCCGTATATGCTTGCTAATAAAATATAAGGTACATATCTCGGATTACATACCGTACTTTTACATTTTTTCCCTTCGGGATGCCTCATTACTTGATGAGATGTATATTTGTGATATATATACTGTCATTTTTTTTTTCGGATCGAGCCGCGCAAAGGAGACTATGGCGAATTTTTCCGAAAATTTAAGGCGTTAGAAAAATTTGAGAAAATTAGGAAAATTTTGAAAACTTTAACTTTGATTTAGAATTGAAAGTTAAACAATAGTAATTGTTTTTGAAAAGATAACTAAGTATGATTCGAAAACTTAGTAAAGTATTGTAAGAAGTTTAACTGTGGATTTTGGAAAATTAATAAATTCTGTAACTTTTCTTACTTAATAATTTCGAGGACGAAATTCTTTTAAGTGGGGAAGATTGTAACGACCCAGAATTTTTAATAATTAAAATTTGAATATTTAATTAATTTTAAATATTAATAAGTAAATTTATAACTCAAATAAATTTTTATTTGAATTATTGGATTTAATTGGATTATTAAATCGATAATTTAATACGTTAAATTATGGAAATAATTGAAAATATAGCTAAAAATGATTGAAAATGATTTGTAAAATTTTATTTTATCATATGGGAGTTAGAACGATATTTTAGAACTTTTAAAATCGAATTAAAAGTTAATTTGTGAAAATTGAATATTTTAATATTTAAATCGACTAGTGAAAATAGTCAATTTTTGAACAGTCTCAGAATTGAACGAAACCAGTTCCATTGGATCCGTAATAGTTAGTTATTACCGGATTTCAAATTTCGTGTCAATCGGAGTTATCGTTTGAGCGTGGCAGCTCGAAACGCATCGATTTATTTTTAAATTTAATTTGACGAGTGAAAATAGCCATTTTTCAAAAAGTCTCGGATTTCGACGAAACTAGTTTCATCGGATCCGTAATGTGATATTATTGTAAGGTTTCAAATTTCAAGTCAATTGGATTTACCGTTTGTCCGGTACAAATTAAAACGCCTAGAAATCGACTTAAATCGGTTTAATCTAAATTGAGCGTTTGCAGCCATAACTCGCACAGATGTCCGAATTAGCTTCCGAAACCTGTTCCATTGTGTCCGCAACGCGGGATAAACCCTAGGTACGTCAGTTTCGGCGCGTAAATCGGAGTTCGGAATTTCCGGATGAATAGTGTTTCGTCGGTTCCTTATAAATAGACCCTTGCCTTCATAATTTATAAAAAAAAAAAAGAAGGAAAATTAAACCCTAGCCGCCACAGTCAAAACCCACGGCCGAAAATGCTCCACTCTTTCCCTTCCATTTACTCCAAATCTACACATTATTTCGAGAAAGCTTCAACATGAATATTGTAGAGAGTGTCGAGTACTAGCATCTCAACGGTGGTGATTTGAATCGAAGCGCTGGATCGACCAGAATTTCACCACAAAGGCCATACGTTCGGCCTCGTTTTCTGTGCGAATAGCTCGACCGAGCTTGGCGTGGCTGGGGGCGGTGGTTCGTGAGGCTATGGGCTTCAATTTGGCACCTGCTGATCGATGTGAAGTTGAGTATCTTGCTCGCGTGAGTTAGGGTTTGAAGTTGAAGATGGGTTCGGCTGTAAACGTAAGAGAAGAAGAAAGGGGGGGAGGGGTGTTGCGCACGGCCTGATGGTGATGGGTTTAGATCCAACGGCCCATGTTTGAGTAGGTTTAAAATTTAATTAAAAGTTGTAAATTTATATTAGTTTAAATACGTGTAAACTTTAAAATATTGTAACTTTTTCATACGATGTCGAAAAAATGCGAAACCAGTTGCGTTGGAATCGTATGGACGAGCACTACGCGATGGATTTGGTTTGGAGTCGTTTGGAGTTAGTGAGAATTTTGGGTAAAATTAAACGTCCGTTTAATTTTATTCGAAATAAATCGCTAAAACGGAATTTAAAATCAAGGTGAGAATTTCTCACTCAATCGAATCAGTTTCGATTTTATTTTAAATAGTTAGATTTAAAATATTTGGATGCATGTTTGAATGTTGATTGATATCTATTGATTGTTAAAATAGACATTATACGCCGTTAGTAAGCGGATGTTATTTATTAAAAACATATACCGCGAATATTTCATAAACAGTGAAATTGGTATTATATATATAATAGCAATATATATATATTGGCATATGTATATGTTGGAGTTATTGATTTTCTGCATTTTTTGTTTAGCGGATGAGACCCTATTGCGCCGTTATTAAGCGGATAATATTTAATAAGAACATATACCGCGATAATTTCGTACTGGAGCGAAATTGGTATTGTGCTAATGTTTTTGGATGCAGGAAAACAGGTTGGAGGGATCCAACTGGATTCCTCAACAGTTTTTATTTGATTTCAGATATTTTGATATTTGATGGATTTTCATATTGATATATGATATCGTTGTAGTCGTGATTGACTATTTGGTGTGTAGCATCATTGGACCCAGATTTTGGGATTTTAAAATGATTTTAAAGTGATTTTTGAAAGTATACGTTTATAAAATATTTTTGGAATTGATTCATTTTAAATAAATAAACGTTATAATTTTTAAGGTTATAAAAATTATGATTTTTGTGAAATACAGTAAAAAAACTGATTTTTGAGAATATGATGCTATTGAGTTTATAAAATAGTTAAATCGAGATATTTTAGAATTATTGTGAAAAGTTTAAATGTAGGATTTATGAAATTTAATTATTTTATGAATCAAAAATGGTGAAATAATAAAGGAGATTAAAGAAGTTTTAAAAGGATAATATAAATTGATTTATATTAAGAGATTTATAAATGGATATTTATAAATTGAAATATGGACATTATAAAACGAGTTTTTATAAGTGTTTGAATAAAGTGAAGATGAATTTAGTAAATGAATGAAATTTACAGGATTATAAACAGTGAAGTTATAAATGGAATTTTATAAACAGTAGGTTTATAAAATTTATAAAGTTATTGAAAGAATGAATTTTGGATAAATAATTGAATCTTATAAGATATAAGATTTATAATTATGAAGTTTAGAGAAACGATTTTTGTAAAATAATCGTTTTATAAGTATTTAACTTATAATATGAACTTTTAGTTTATAATTGAGTTATAAACTGAAATAGGTTAATAAAAGAATTTATAAAAAAGGAAACTTTTATAAATATATAGAAATGGAATTTATAAACGTTGTTTTATAAATTCGCAAATGACTTATTTTGATAAGTTAATTGTTGAAACCTATAAATGGAGTATATTCACATTTTTGAATAGTGAATAATCCTTTGAATTAAAATGGATAGAAGGATGAAATTGTTAATGAAGTATATTCACATTTTTGAATAGTGAATAATCCTTTGAATTAAAATGAATAAAAGGATGAAATTGTTAATGAAGTATATTCACATTTTTGAATAGTGAATAATCCTTTGAATTAAAATGAATAAAAGGATGAAATTGTTAATGAAGTATATTCACATTTTTGAATAGTGAATAATCCTTTGAATTAAAATGAATAAAAGGATGAAATTGTTAATGAAGTATATTCACGTTTTTGAATGGTGAATAATATGTTAAAGAAATTGTTTTGAATGTGATATTTCAAATAGAATTAAAACGATCTAACGATGTTTTAAAAAGGTGTTGAGATTCGAAACCATAGATTTCAACATTAATTGTTGAAATAGACGTTTTCGAGAAATAGAAGGAAATGATGGACTATAACACTGTTGTTATAGTAAATGATTTCCGAAAGGAAATGTTTTGTATAGTATTGGGATTTATATATCTATTTTAAATTCGAATCCCTATACTAGTGATTTTGGGTTGTCGTAACGATGTTTTACGCAACATTCGTTTTGGCCCAAATAAATATGTTTAAGAGAATGATTTCCTTAAAGAATGAAATATATACTTAATTTCGATTTAAGTATATTGAATATTTTCCAAGTGTTGAAAATAAATAAAAATTGTGAATTACTTATGAATAAATAAGTAAGGAATTGTTTTCCAATATAAAGTGAATATTTTAAGAATTTATCTTTTTGAAGATAAATTGAAAAGAAAATTGAAATGAATAATTGAAATCGAATATTCATTGATATCTTGGAATTATAAATTCGCTAAGGAATTTATAAAAGAAAGTGAAATTGGTTTAAAAATAAATATTGATTTATTTTTGAAGTATTGAAATTATATATCTTGTAAAGATATTTTGGAAAATAAATAATTTGGAAAATTATTTGGAATCTGGTGATGTGTGCATATCCATTGATAGTTCAATAACCGACTGTCAATATTTCCCTTTGAATGGGTAATTGATGTGATTTGTTTGAATGTGAATGCTACACTTATTTTTGAATAAGCGCTCACTATTCGGGTTAACCGGGAAAGGACCATGGGGTCGTATAACCCATTCCGAATATGTGATACGTCGTTGTGAATTGCATTGAAGATCGGTGTTGAAGACCCGGTATTTGCGAGAGCGATAGGATGACCTGTCGATTTACTCTGCACCGAGTTGCTCCGGTATAGAGTTCTCCATATGTGATGGTGAATCCGATCAGGATTGTGAATATCCGGATTGCAAGGACTTCTTTGTAAGTGCCTTCGGTTTTGTTCGAGCCCGGAACAGACTTGTATGGATTGTGTGTCTGACATTACAAGTTGAGATATAAAGCCGATTTCTTTCAAATATATTTCTGTTGGTGGCGAAGAATTTATTCTTTTAGCTTAACACCCTTCTCTGAGACGTACGAGCTCAGAGGTTATATAGTTGAAGTTATCAGCGATATATTCCCAATTTGGTAATGTGATATGCTGAGTGTTGCTGAAATGATCATTGTGTTGATTATTGTGATAGGATCGTTTATTTGATCGTCTATCTTGGTGATCATTGTGTTGATCATTTGTTGACCCAAAGCATGGCTTTTGTATAAAGTATGTTTTTGTGGACGTGACTTCGTCGAACCTCACACCCCGAAAATGGTCAAAACAGGAAAGACGCGGCAAGGTTATGAGGGGTAGCACCCTTTTGGGTATGTACATTTCCTTCTGGATAGAGGTTGTATCATGGTATGGAGCCCAGATATTTAACCTATGTGGTTACTACGAATTTATTACTTTGTGGTTGTTGGTTTTCGGGATCCCGTGAGAAAGGTCGTTTACGATCGGGGAATGGCGTGCTCGTGTCAGTAGTTACCCAGTTAGGGGTAACCCGGCCTTGTATTGGCAGAGTTCCGGTTTGGTTCTCGGGGATGTCTTTCCAGAGGCATTCTCATGTGGCAATGGGAAGTTCCTTGGCCTGACCATTTGTTGGAAATCCAAAGAAACAATACGAAACTTGTACGGTATTAGTTGTAGAACCTATCATTCACTTATGGTGTCGCAACACTGTTTGGATGGTAGCTATAGTAGGCATACGATAATGGTCGTATGTTGGCTAAGATTTATATTCTACTTTCAAAATGAATTTTTTTCCTACACTATGCACTAGTAATAATATCAAATGTTATTTTAAATGCGTATCAAGCATCTTTGACTATCATAAGGAGAAATCTCCTCCGATTCTGCGTTTGCATTATGTGTGTGTGCGGGAGGCCTTATGGTAGTCTCATTTTAAAAAAAAACATTGCGAATTGATTTAAAATATTCCTCTATTTTGATTTTAAAGTTAAATAAACTGTTTTGAGTTCTCACACCAGTCACATGACTGACTTGGAGTTTATTGTTTTCCTTCCTAAACTCTGGGTGCCCACCAATTTTCACACGGGCAGTTAAGAGTAAGGTTTATCAGGATATTCTGGATATTCTGGAGTTGCTGGAGGCAAGCTGGGTGGCATGGCGTATTACTTATATAGTATTTCTTTTTCCGCTGCACTGTTTGTTGTTGTATGATGTTGTACACTCTGATGATATGATGTAATGTAATGTATAAAATGTAATAACTGATAGTTCTTTGTTTAAAGATTATTCATTTAATTATTATATGTTGTTCCGCTGCGAATTGTGAGATTCTGATGTAGTTCTGTTGTTTTCTGTTCCGTCCTATTTTCTTCTGTTTTTATTTTTCCTCTATTCTCTTTTCCTTCTATTTTAAAATGTTCTATCTTCTTTTCTGTTTTCTATTCTCTCTATTTTCTATTTTCTATTTCCTTCTTTCCTATTTTCTTTCTTCTTTTCTCTCTTTTTCTTTTCTTAAATTCTTTTAAAAACCCTCATTGTTCGGTTTTCCGTCGTTCGATTCCTCGGCAGTCGATAAAGTGAGTGTCGATGTTGAATTTTCGGAAGACGAAGAATCGGGTCCTGACAATGTGGTATCAGAGCTTATGGTTAAGCGACAACCATGGTTCTGTTGGGTATTACTCATTAGAGATAGAGTCAGTAGTACTCTAGAATGAATTTGAGTGTAATAATAGCTATGAGAGCGTATTTGTTAGTGAATATGAAATTGTTTTATATTGTGATGATTGGTTTGTTGAGTAGTATATGAACTTTCGTCAGCGTGGTCCGCAAGACTATGCCGAAGGGGTTTCTAAACACTTGAATAGAACAATTCGGCACAATATTGATTTTTAAATTGGGTAAATAAAATAATTTTTGCCTTGATTATATTTTTAGATATAAAAGAATAATTTTTCAGAATTATTAAAGTGTATATAAGTTGATTGTTTAGTTGTTTGAATAATCTAAATAAAAGAATAAATTGTATAAGTAAAGAATTATAAGAATTGAATTATAATTAAAGTGAATTTAAAGTTAAATGGAATATAACTTAAGTGATATGGAATGAAGTTGATATTAGTATCAAACTAAATTAATAAAGTTAAGTGACAAATGTGAACTTAAGTTATATAAATAAAAAAATTTCAACTTTGTAATTGAATTGAATGAATGGAATAATGTGTAATCAATTGAATGTGAATTAAATTGATATGAAACAATGAATATAAGTGTTAATTCATTAAAATCTAATGTTATTAGAAAGTTGAATAGTTGAATAAGAAAATCAATTAATTAAACCAATTGAAAGCAAAGAAATTTGGTTGTAACTAATATACATTGGTTGTTATATGATTGTTAGTTGAGTGATTGTATATAATTCATTAAGTGTTAATGAAATAGAATTAATGAAATTGGAAGCTAAAGTAGATTGAATTTGAATTTGGAAGTGAACCAACTTGAATATGAATTAGTGAATATAAACTAATTGAGAATGAATGTTAGTAAGAACATCCACTGTTAATGAATCAAATGTGATTAAATTGAAAACCTATTTCATTGAATATTAATGAGAATATGAATGAATATTGATTTGTTATGGATGATAGTTGGTTGGTGGTTGAATATATTGCTTTTCATACATTGCTATGTTGGCATATATAGTTATTATGTTGCTATATGTTGTATATTGAGATTTTTTGTCATATATGCATGTTCTCATGTTGTTTGTTGAGTAATTAGTAGGTGCGGATCGCGTTTGCTTCGCATTTGGAGCTCGCTTTTGCGCTATATTAGCCGTATATGCTTGCTAATAAAATATAAGGTACATATCTCGGATTACATACCGTACTTTTACATTTTTTTCCCTTCGGGATGCCTCATTACTTGATGAGATGTATATTTGTGATATATATACTGTCATTTTTTTTTCGGATCGAGCCGCGCAAAGGAGACTATGGCGAATTTTTCCGAAAATTTAAGGCGTTAGAAAAATTTGAGAAAATTGGGAAAATTTTGAAAACTTTAACTTTGATTTAGAATTGAAAGTTAAACAATAGTAATTGTTTTTGAAAAGATAACTAAGTATGATTCGAAAACTTAGTAAAGTATTGTAAGAAGTTTAACTGTGGATTTTGGAAAATTAATAAATTCTGTAACTTTTCTTACTTAATAATTTCGAGGACGAAATTCTTTTAAGTGGGGAAGATTGTAACGACCCAGAATTTTTAATAATTAAAATTTGAATATTTAATTAATTTTAAATATTAATAAGTAAATTTATAACTCAAATAAATTTTTATTTGAATTATTGGATTTAATTGGATTATTAAATCGATAATTTAATACGTTAAATTATGGAAATAATTGAAAATATAGTTAAAAATGATTGAAAATGATTTGTAAAATTTTATTTTATCATATGGGAGTTAGAACGATATTTTAGAACTTTTAAAATCGAATTAAAAGTTAATTTGTGAAAATTGAATATTTTAATATTTAAATCGACTAGTGAAAATAGTCAATTTTTGAACAGTCTCAGAATTGAACGAAACCAGTTCCATTGGATCCGTAATAGTTAGTTATTACCGGATTTCAAATTTCGTGTCAATCGGAGTTATCGTTTGAGCGTGGCAGCTCGAAACGCATCGATTTATTTTTAAATTTAATCTGACGAGTGAAAATAGCCATTTTTCAAAAAGTCTCGGATTTCGACGAAACCAGTTTCATCGGATCCGTAATGTGATATTATTGTAAGGTTTCAAATTTCAAGTCAATTGGATTTACCGTTTGTCCGGTACAAATTAAAACGCCTAGAAATCGACTTAAATCGGTTTAATCTAAATTGAGCGTTTGCAGCCATAACTCGCACAGATGTCCGAATTAGCTTCCGAAACCTGTTCCATTGTGTCCGGAACGTGGGATAAACCCTAGGTACGTCAGTTTCGGCGCGTAAATCGGAGTTCGGAATTTCCGGATGAATAGTGTTTCGTTGGTTCCTTATAAATAGACCCTTGCCTTCATAATTTAAAAAAAAAAAAAAAAGGAAAATTAAACCCTAGCCGCCACAGTCAAAACCCACGGCCGAAAATGCTCCACTCTTTCCCTTCCATTTACTCCAAATCTACACGTTATTTCGAGAAAGCTTCAACATGAATATTGTAGAGAGTGTCGAGTACTAGCATCTCAACGGTGGTGATTTGAATCGAAGCGCTGGATCGACCAGAATTTCACCACAAAGGCCATACGTTCGGCCTCGTTTTCTGTGCGAATAGCTCGACCGAGCTTGGCGTGGCTGGGGGCGGTGGTTCGTGAGGCTATGGGCTTCAATTTGGCACCTGCTGATCGATGTGAAGTTGAGTATCTTGCTCGCGTGAGTTAGGGTTTGAAGTTGAAGATGGGTTCGGCTGTAAACGTAAGAGAAGAAGAAAGGGGGGGAGGGGTGTTGCGCACGGCCTGATGGTGATGGGTTTAGATCCAACGGCCCATGTTTGAGTAGGTTTAAAATTTAATTAAAAGTTGTAAATTTATATTAGTTTAAATACGTGTAAACTTTAAAATATTGTAACTTTTTCATACGAGGTCGAAAAAATGTGAAACCAGTTGCGTTGGAATCGTATGGACGAGCACTACGCGATGGAGTTGGTTTGGAGTCGTTTGGAGTTAGTGAGAATTTTGGGTAAAATTAAACGTCCGTTTAATTTTATTCGAAATAAATCGCTAAAACGGAATTTAAAATCAAGGTGAGAATTTCTCACTCAATCGAATCAGTTTCGATTTTATTTTAAATAGTTAGATTTAAAATATTTGAATGCATGTTTGAATGTTGATTGATATCTATTGATTGTTAAAATAGACATTATACGCCGTTAGTAAGCGGATGTTATTTATTAAAAACATATACCGCGAATATTTCATAAACAGTGAAATTGGTATTATATATATAATAGCAATATATATATATTGGCATATGTATATATTGGAGTTATTGATTTCCCGCATTTTTTGTTTAGCGGATGAGACCCTATTGCGCCGTTATTAAGCGGATAATATTTAATAAGAACATATACCGCAATAATTTCGTACTGGAGCGAAATTGGTATTGTGCTAATGTTTTTGGATGCAGGAAAACAGGTTGGAGGGATCCAACTGGATTCCTCAACAGTTTTTATTTGATTTCAGATATTTTGATATTTGATGGATTTTCATATTGATATATGATATCGTTGTAGTTGTGATTGACTATTTGGTGTGTAGCATCATTGGACCCAGATTTTGGGATTTTAAAATGATTTTAAAGTGATTTTTGAAAGTATACGTTTATAAAATATTTTTGGAATTGATTCATTTTAAATAAATAAACGTTATAATTTTTAAGGTTATAAAAATTATGATTTTTGTGAAATACAGTAAAAAAAACTGATTTTTGAGAATATGATGCTATTGAGTTTATAAAATAGTTAAATCGAGATATTTTAGAATTATTGTGAAAAGTTTAAATATAGGATTTATGAAATTTAATTATTTTATGAATCAAAAATGGTGAAATAATAAAGGAGATTAAAGAAGTTTTAAAAGGATAATATAAATTGATTTATATTAAGAGATTTATAAATGGATATTTATAAATTGAAATATGGACATTATAAAACGAGTTTTTATAAGTGTTTGAATAAAGTGAAGATGAATTTAGTAAATGAATGAAATTTACAGGATTATAAACAGTGAAGTTATAAATGGAATTTTATAAACAGTAGGTTTATAAAATATATAAAGTTATTGAAAGAATGAATTTTGGATAAATAATTGAATCTTATAAGATATAAGATTTATAATTATGAAGTTTAGAGAAACGATTTTTGTAAAATAATCGTTTTATAAGTATTTAACTTATAATATGAACTTTTAGTTTATAATTGAGTTATAAACTGAAATAGGTTAATAAAAGAATTTATAAAAAAGGAAACTTTTATAAATAAATAGAAATGGAATTTATAAATGTTGTTTTATAAATTCGCAAATGACTTATTTTGATAAGTTAATTGTTGAAACCTATAAATGGAGTATATTCACATTTTTGAATAGTGAATAATCCTTTGAATTAAAATGGATAAAAGGATGAAATTGTTAATGAAGTATATTCACATTTTTGAATAGTGAATAATCCTTTGAATTAAAATGAATAAAAGGATGAAATTGTTAATGAAGTATATTCACATTTTTGAATAGTGAATAATCCTTTGAATTAAAATGAATAAAAGGATGAAATTGTTAATGAAGTATATTCACATTTTTGAATAGTGAATAATCCTTTGAATTAAAATGAATAAAAGGATGAAATTGTTAATGAAGTATATTCACATTTTTGAATAGTGAATAATCCTTTGAATTAAAATGAATAAAAGGATGAAATTGTTAATGAAGTATATTCACGTTTTTGAATGGTGAATAATATGTTAAAGAAATTGTTTTGAATGTGATATTTCAAATAGAATTAAAACGATCTAACGATGTTTTAAAAAGGTGTTGAGATTCGAAACCATAGATTTCAACATTAATTGTTGAAATAGACGTTTTCGAGAAATAGAAGGAAATGATGGACTATAACACTGTTGTTATAGTAAATGATTTCCGAAAGGAAATGTTTTGTATAGTATTGGGATTTATATATCTATTTTAAATTTGAATCCCTATACTAGTGATTTTGGGTTGTCGTAACGATGTTTTACGCAACATTCGTTTTGGCCCAAATAAATATGTTTAAGAGAATGATTTCCTTAAAGAATGAAATATATACTTAATTTCGATTTAAGTATATTGAATATTTTCCAAGTGTTGAAAATAAATAAAAATTGTGAATTACTTATGAATAAATAAGTAAGGAATTGTTTTCCAATATAAAGTGAATATTTTAAGAATTTATCTTTTTGAAGATAAATTGAAAAGAAAATTGAAATGAATAATTGAAATCGAATATTCATTGATATCTTGGAATTATAAATTCGCTAAGGAATTTATAAAAGAAAGTGAAATTGGTTTAAAAATAAATATTGATTTATTTTTGAAGTATTGAAATTATATATCTTGTAAAGATATTTTGGAAAATAAATAATTTGGAAAATTATTTGGAATCTGGTGATGTGTGCATATCCATTGATAGTTCAATAACCGACTGTCAATATTTCCCTTTGAATGGGTAATTGATGTGATTTGTTTGAATGTGAATGCTACACTTATTTTTGAATAAGCGCTCACTATTCGGGTTAACCGGGAAAGGACCATGGGGTCGTATAACCCATTCCGAATATGTGATACGTCGTTGTGAATTGCATTGAAGATCGGTGTTGAAGACCCGGTATTTGCGAGAGCGATAGGATGACCTGTCGATTTACTCTGCACCGAGTTGCTCCGGTATAGAGTTCTCCATATGTGATGGTGAATCCGATCAGGATTGTGAATATCCGGATTGCAAGGACTTCTTTGTAAGTGCCTTCGGTTTTGTTCGAGCCCGGAACAGACTTGTATGGATTGTGTGTCTGACATTACAAGTTGAGATATAAAGCCGATTTCTTTCAAATATATTTCTGTTGGTGGCGAAGAATTTATTCTTTTAGCTTAACACCCTTCTCTGAGACGTACGAGCTCAGAGGTTATATAGTTGAAGTTATCAGCGATATATTCCCAATTTGGTAATGTGATATGCTGAGTGTTGCTGAAATGATCATTGTGTTGATTATTGTGATAGGATCGTTTATTTGATCGTCTATCTTGGTGATCATTGTGTTGATCATTTGTTGACCCAAAGCATGGCTTTTGTATAAAGTATGTTTTTGTGGACGTGACTTCGTCGAACCTCACACCCCGGAAATGGTCAAAACAGGAAAGATGCAGCAAGGTTATGAGGGGTAGCACCCTTTAGGGTATGTACATTTCCTTCTGGATAGAGGTTGTATCATGGTATGGAGCCCAGATATTTAACCTATGTGGTTACTACGAATTTATTACTTTGTGGTTGTTGGTTTTCGGGATCCCGTGAGAAAGGTCGTTTACGATCGGGGAATGGCGTGCTCGTGTCAGTAGTTATCCAGTTAGGGTAACCCGGCCTTGTATTGGCAGAGTTCCGGTTTGGTTCTCGGGGATGTCTTTCCAGAGGCATTCTCATGTGGCCTTGTATTGGCAGAGTTCCGGTTTGGTTTCGAAAGAGATGCTTTCATTTATATTTACTTTGATCCAAATGATATTTTAAAAGATAAATCCAATGATGTCGAAAGGAGGACTTTCAATGCTTTAGGAAGAGATACTAATGGTTTCAAAGCTTATATTTCTAAAAATCAATAAGTGACACTTTATTATTTTCAAAAGGTTTCGAAAGAAGGTTTTAAAGTAATTTGAAAGGCAGAAGCCTAATGTTTTAAAAGAGATATATGCTTTCGAGGAGGTTATCCAGTAAAGTCGAAAGCAAGGTTTTGAAGATTTCGAAAGTATAGTTTTCAAAATAAATAACCCAATCTTTTCTCAAGCAAAACCAAGGCATATTAATAAGGAAAATATTTTGAAATGGAACTTAGGAAGAAGTCTAAATGGGTTAAAGAAATTGACTAAGTTATATTGTTTTCTTCTTAATATATGTATATATTCACTTTATAGTGAATCCAAAAAATGTACTTTATAAAAAGGAAGAATAACTAGTTGGGTTGACCAAGTAGTGAATAAATAAAAGATATTGATATGGCCCAATAGGTTCACAGTAAGCCCAAGAAAACTGTGTAAGGGAAAAGATATTGGCAGGGGACAATAGGTTCATAGTTAGCCCATGAAAACTATATAATTAAAGATCTCGGTTGGACAGGTTTATATTAAGCCCATGAAAACTATATTTGGATAAGAAAAAATGAAATATTGATAGATAGTCAATAGTTTCCTAGTTAGACCATGAAAACTAGTGTTAAACAAAAATATTGACCGTTAGTAAATAGGTTTCTAGTCAGCCCATGAAAACTAGGATGAAAGAAATGATATTGGAGTTTCCAATATGTTCATAGTAATCCCATGAAAAATATATAATCGGATAAGGAGTCCTTAAAAGTTTGACTGGTTATTAGTTAGCCCATGAAAACTATTAGGTTAATAGTAATCCTAGAAAATTATAATTATGACATATTGTCAACAATGAACTGGGGTTGTGTAATACAGAATTGATTCAATTATTTTGCACATTATGACATAATAATTTTTTGAATTGAATTAACCATTGTGGATGTAGAGGCACAGAAAATGGTTTATAAAGGTTTTAAGATACTAGTGAGGGGAAATTCGTTCCGCTAAGCGGTATGCTCTCACTGGATATTTAAATGATTTGAGATGCTATATCAGGCTTTATGTCTGACTCGATGTTTATTTTTTTACCTTAAAATCTCGGGTACTCAATTGATTTTGTGTAGTTTAAGATTTGAGGTTTTCAAGAACCTCATAAGATGGAAAAGCTTACGGAGTCATGTAGAAGGCATGTAGTTATTTTAGTTCTTTCCCTTGTGATTTCGCTGTGTTATTTTGTTAAGGCAAAGTGGTTTATTGCCTATAATATACTTTGATCACCAAAGGGACATCTTCTTATTTTTCTCTTGGAGTATATTTTAATAATTATATTTTTCAGAACATGGACAATGTTTTGGGATTATGTAATAAATGTTGAAATGAGTTTGGAATGAAATGTGAAAGTTATTTTGAAATTTTAAACTTTTTCCATATTCATGTGTTTCTGGTATACCAATTTACCTAACATTATAGTATTTGGTCGTCGAGGATTGATAACTATGGATGGCTGCGGCATCTGTAGCCGTTAGTTTTGGGCCTCCAAGCAGGGGATGTTACAAGTTGCTATAAGAGCATAGGTTCATGAAAACTTAAGCAATTCAAACCTAAAAGATTTCAAAACATAAACCAAAGAGCCAAAAATATTGATCGGGATTTGGGTTAACGCGATTGTAACGTACTTGTATTTGATATATATATATAGGTGTGTGCATATATATATAGGTGTGTGTATATATATATATATGTACATAATTCCACTTCTCTTAGACCGTTCTTCAGTATCACACTAAGGCTCGTATATAGATTTACGAGAAAGAAGATATGGAAGCAGGAAACAGAAAAGGAAATCTAGTTGGACGAAGCACCACAATTGATGGAAATGCTTGATATAACACTTGGAGGAATCAAGGTCGAAAGGCTAACGCTAATCAAAATGTAGAAGTTAATGTGAGTGCTGGGAATCTACCAGTAGATTCGTGGATGATGTATCAGTTCATTGCTAATTTGATGCAAGCAGGAACTGCTGGATTGGGTGGAAATATTGGAGGAGCAAATCCTGTAATTTTCATTGGGAATAATTATGCCAAGCTAAATCGGGACTACACCAGTTTAGGTGGAAAGCAGTTTATAAGAACGGAAGATGCTATAGAAGTGGAGAATTGGTTGTTACATTATGAAAGGATTTTCTTTGATTTGGGTTTAAAGGATGTGCAGAATAAAAGGCTGGCTTCTAAATAGTTGCAAGGGTTAGCACTTCACTGGTGGAATGGTGCGACTACCGGAGTTTCAGAGGAAGAGTTGACTAGGGCTGATTTTCGAAGGAGATTCAAAAAAAGGTTTATTTATGAAGTTGCCAAGTCGGCATTGATGAGAAAATTTATGGATTTAGTTCAGGGAGACATGTCAGTTATCGAATATACAAATAGATTTAACGAGTTATCTCAATATGGATACGCAATTATAAATACCTACATCAGAAGGATTGAAAAGTTCATTCGAGGACTGAGGCCCAAGCTTGCTAGGACGACCCTGACTAATATCCGTGATCCCTGTAATATGGTGGTGGAGATGACCATTCGCCATGAAGAGATGCTTGTTATTTATGCTAGAGAGAAGCCTATCGAATTCCAAAGTTCTCAAGGAAAGAAGAGAAATTTCTTCAAAAAAAAAAGGAGCCTAGAAGGGAGATTCAGCCAAGAAGTCAAAAGCCGATTTAGTCTGCTTTAAATGTGACAAGAAGGGTCATTTTGCTAAGGAGTGCCAGTCAGGAAAGGGGTAGAAGAAAGCTGCGAATAAGAAGCATATTAAGTGTTACAACTACAATCAAGTTGGGCATTATAAGAACCAGTGTCTAGAGTCAGTAGAAACTTCTGACCAAAGTGTTTGTACTGTGTTGAGTACCTTGAAAGTAGCGAAGGAGCTATGCCGATCCGAGATGCAAGAGAGTTTGAAGACATATTTGTGCCAATTATAGGACTACACCGAAACGAGCTTTTGAGTTTTAGATTGATCTTGTACCAAGAGCCGAACCTATTAGTAGATCACATCGAATAATGACACCGACTAAGATAAAAGAATTGAAGGTGTAGTTAGTGGATCTAGAAGGAAGAAATTTTATTAGACCAAGCAGTTCGCCTTGGGGAGAGGCTGCGATTTTCATAAAGAAGTCAGATGGGTCATTGTGGATTTTCATCGACTACCGCAAGATGAATGAAAGGACGATCAAGAACGGATATCATTTGCCACGAATTGATGATCTATTCAATCAGTTGAGTGGACCTAGATCGTTTTCCTAATTATATTTAGCGACTGATTCCCATCATTGAGAGTGGCAGAGACAATATTCCTTTGATAGCGTTTCAAACGAGGTATGGCTTGTATGAATGGTAAGTGATGTCATTCGGGTTGACGAATGCACTACTATTTTCATGGACTTGATGAACTGAGTTTTCTAAGAGCACTTGTATAGTGTTAGTATTTATAGATGATATTTTGGTATATTCAAAAGATGGGAGAGAGAGAGAGCAAGAGAATCATTTTAGAATAGTACTTGAAACGGTAAGGCAGCATCAGCTAAAGGCTAAGTTTTCTAAATGTAATTTTTGGAAGAAGGAGGTCAAGTTTCTTGGTCATGCAGTTTTGAAGGAAGGTTTGGAAATAGTTCAAGTTAAGATCGAAGCTGTCAATAATTGGAGGAGACAAGAAATGGTAACCGAGATCTGAAGTTTTCTCGGACTTGTTAGCTATTCTCCAAGATTTATTAAGGATTTTTCATGGATAACAGTACCTTTGACTAAGTTGACCAAGAAGGATGTAAAGTTCATTTAGTCTGACAAATGTGAGGAAGGGTTCCTTAAATTAAAACATTTGTTAACCAACACGCCAATGTTATTTGTTCTAGATGGAAACCAAGGGTTGGTGGTGTACACTGATACATGTGGAATAGGATATGGAGCTGTATTGATGTAGAATGGTAAATGCATTGCCTACGCTTCTTGATAGCTTAGACAGCATGAAGTAAGATATTACATGATCTGGAGTTTGCTACGGTGATCTTCGCATTGAAGATTTAGAGACATTATCTCTTAGGGGAGAGATTTGAGCTATACACTGATCATAAGTCCTTAAGATATTTATTCTCTCAGAAAGAGTTGAATATGCGACAGCAGAGGTGGTTGGAGTTTTTGGCTGCTTATGATTTTGGCATAGAATATACTGCTGGAAAAGGAAATAAGGTAGTGGATGCCCTTAGCAGGAACCATTAAAATGTGGTGTTAGCCATATTGGCATAATGGAAGGATTTAGAAGTTTTGGCAAAGTGTGGTATAAAGCCGAGATCGACTACTGATTCTAATCAGCGTACTGCTATGTTGACCTGTTTAGAGGTTCGACCAGTGCTGATCGAAAAGATAGCTTCTAAAAAGATAGAGGATCCAGGGATAGTTGAGAAAATTAAAAGATTTGAGGTGGGATCTAAAATCGTTGATCTTAAAGATTTTGGCATTGACCATAAAGATGGTCGATGAAGAAGGGACAATTATGTGCCCTAAATATAGAGAACTTGAGAGAGAAATTCTAGATGAGTGTCATCGATCCAGGTTTACGATCCATCTTGGGGCCACCAAGATGTATCAAGATACGAAGAGAAGTTTCTATAGGAAAGGCACGAAGAGAGATGTTGGCTTGTGGGTTAGACAATGTATTAATGTTCAACAAGTGAAAGCCAAACACCAGAAGCCGATCGGGTGCTTCAGCCCCAGTTTGGAAGTGGGATTCTATATCCATGGATTTTATAGATAGGTTACCGAGATCGAACAAGGAAAATGAAAGCATATGGGTCATAGTGAACAGGTTGGCCGAGAGCGCCCATTTCATTCCATTCATGTCAACCAAAACGACTTCTTTTTTGGCGAAGTTATTCGTGAAGAACATAGTTAGACTTTATGAAATCCTAGTGGCATAGTTAACAACAGAGATGCATTATTCACTAGCGAGTTTCGAAGAAGTCTACAGAGAGTATTAGGTAAGAATCTCAAGATGAGTACAACATATTACACATAGACGGATGGGCAGACTGAGAGAGTCAATAAAGTACTCAAAGATTTGTTGAGAGCTTGTGTATTCGACTTTGGTTGATCTTGGGAAGATCACATACATTTAATTCGGTTTTCCTATATTAATAGTTTTCAGAATAGTATAGGAATAGCGCCTTTTGAAGCTTTGTATGGAAGGCCATGCAAATTACCCGCATGTTGGTTAGACACTGGAGACAGATTAGCCTTAGGTCTAGATATGGTTAGAGAGGCGTCAGAGAAGATTGAATTGATCCGAGCTCGGATGAAGGAAGCTCGGTCCATATAAAAGAAGTATGCAGATAAAAGGCGTAAAGACTTAGAGTTCTTAGTTGGAGATAGAATTTTCATTAAGGTGTCACCAATGAAGGGTGTGATACGATTCAGAAAGTCAGGGAAGCTAGCACAGAAATATGTTGATCCATTCCAGATTATAGAAAGGATTGGAAAGCTCGCATATAGAGTAGAATTGCCGAGCAATATGGAAGGTGTCCATAATGCATTTCATATGTCTCGTCAAGTATGTGCATGATCCACAGACTACTGTTCCTCCAACAATATTGGATAAGTTGGTTATAGAGCCTAATTTGAAAATTTTTAGACAACCAATACGGGTTGTAGCAAGAGATGAGAAAAGATTAAGGTCTGAAACAGTAACGTTGGTGAAAGTTCAGTGGAGCGACAACGAAAAGGAACATAATTGGGAGACAAAAGATAGGACTCGAGTTACCTATCCTGATTTGTTTTAAATGGTATGTCTATATTAGATTTATATAGATGATCGCTAGTAAAATAAATAGTATGATTATTAGGAGTGGTTACAGATGAATGCTATGATTAGTATTTAGTCCTTACTGAATTTCGAGGACGAAATTCTTCAAGGAGGGGAGCCTGTAACAGCCCTAATTTTAAATAACATTATTCAAGATATTTAATTAGATAAATTAAATAGAATAATAAAAATGTTAAGTGATAAGAAGATTGAGATTTGAATAAATTTAAGTGGTAATGCTTGAGTACTAAATTAAATGGGTATGAGAATAGATTATAATTAAATTAATCTACATAAAGGTATAATGGAATAAGCTTTACCTAACCGCTTTTTCTTATACATATATACTCTTTTTACCATTTCCTTTCCTAGCAACTTTATGTTAAAAGCAAATCGAAAATGTAAGTAAAAGAATAATAAAGCCGGCTATTAAAAAGAAAAGAAGAAGAGAAATTCAAGGAAAAAGAAGAGAAAATAAAAAGGAGAATCAAACTCGTCTCAATCCATTTCCTTATCAAAGATTAAGATGAATAATAACTTCGATCTTTATTTGCTAAATATATGTTTCATATTTGAGTTTAAATTCGTACATATGATGTTTGATGATGATATGCTTGAGTTATGGTTAATTTAAATCTTGTTTAAATAATGGTTCATAAGGTTTTAGATCAAAACCGTGTGATATTGATGCTTAAACGCCATGGAAAAATTATATGTTATGCAAAACATGATTTTAGAGTTAGGTTCTATGTTTGATAATTTTTCGACCTTGGAAAAGATTATTATGAATTTTTAAATGAAAATATAGCAAGTTGGGTTTATTAATCTATTTCATAAAATATATTGTTAATTTGGATTGAAAATTTGATATGTTAGATAACGTGATCAACATTTCTGTGAATTTTGAGGATTTTTCATAAGTGATTAAATATACAAAATAAATTATTATAAGAAGAGGATAAAAATGATTTATGCATAAATAAAGAGGAAGGTTTTATTTACAAAAGTTTAAGTTTGATACTTATCCAAAAATAAAAAGGCAGGTGGTTTTGAAAAGCATGGGAAAAGTAAAGGCAGCCAATAAGAAATTTACATGTAGGCAGGTAAGTTTATATAAGACACGTAATTTAGTATTTAATCCAGAAAAATAGGTTTTGACTCTATTCAGAGTACCTTTTGTCCCTTACCTTTCGCCTTCGATTATGTCAAAACCCTATTGAGCTAAATTTAATACACAGGGTATCATCTAGGTGATACGTAGTGGATTGGAGAAAGGCGAAAGGTATGGGGTCGTTACCTAAGTTTGTTTTGAAAAGATAAGCACCTGCCTTTGTTTTACTAAGCTTTCAACGTAGTCGATACATATGTTTTTGAAAGAAGTTTTATAATGGAATTCGAAAGGGTTTCCATGTTTGTTTTAAAAGAAAAAGGGGTTTTGAAGGAGCTCCTTTAATTATAAATCAATGCTTTTAAATGGAGTTCAGATCTAGTCGAAGCGCTGCCGCCGATTCTTGTGCCTTTCAAGTGTATTGAAGTCATCAATACTGTAGAAAGGTATTGTTTGTTTTAAAGCTATAATAATCCACTTTCTAAATGCTTTCAACAGGTTTATGGGTTTCAAAGAGATTGGTTTCAAAAGGGATTTCGAAGCTATCCTTCATTATTTTAAATGTAGACTTACGACTCTATCGAAAGTGATGGTATCAACGCCATCATAAATTCCCTAATATTTTTATATAATAAAGATTGGTTTCAAAAAGGATACTTTCGTTTATGTTTACTTTGATCCAAATGATATTTTAAAAGATAAATTTAATGATGTCGAAAGGAAGACTTTCACTGCTTTAGGAAGAGATACTTCCTATGGTTTCGAAGCTATGTTTCTAAAATTAATAAGTAACACTTCATTATATTTGAAAGGTTTCGAAAGAAGGTTTTTAAAGTGTTTTAAAGGCAGAAGCCTAATGTTTTGAAAAGAGATATATACTTTCGAAGGAGGCTATCCAGTGAGGTCAAAAGCAAGGTTTCAAAGGTTTTGAAAGTATAGTTTTCAAAATAAATAACCAATCTATTTTAAAAGTAAAACCAAAGCATATTAATAAGCAAAATATTTTGAAATGGAACTTAGGAAGAAGTCTAAATGGGTTAAAGAAATTAACGAAGTTATATTGTTTGCTTCTTTATATATGTATATATTCACTTTATAATGAATCCAAAAACTGTACTTCGAAAAAAGTTAGAATAACCAGTTGGGTTGACTTAGTAGTGAATAAATAAAAGATATTGGCAGAGACCAATAGGTTCACAATACGACTATGAAAACTATGTAAGGATAAAAACATTGGTAGGGACCAATAGGTTCATAATTATCCCATGAAAACTATGTATAATTAAAGATGTCAGTTAGACAGGTTTATAGTAAGCCCATAAAAACTATATCCAGATAAGAAATGATGAAATATTGACAGATGTCAATAGGTTCCTAGTTAGCCCATGAAAGCTAAGGTTAAAAAAAGGTATTAACTATGAGTCAATAGGTTCCTAGTCAGCCCATGAAAATTAGGATAAAAGAAATGACATTGGAGTTACCAATATGTTCGTAAAACTATATAATTGAACAGGGAGTCCTCAAAAGTTTAACTAGTTATTAGTTAGCCCATGAAAACTATTAGGTTAATAGTAATCCTTGAAGACTATAATTATGACAGATAGTCAAAATGAATTGGGGATGGGTAATCCAGAATTTATTCAATTGTTTTGCATATCATCACATAATAATGTTTTGAACTGAATTAACCATTACGGATGCAGGGGCACAGAAAATGGTTTACAAAGTTTTTAAGATACTAGTGAGGAGAAACCTGTTCCGCTAAGCGGCGTGGTCTCATGAGATATCTTAATGATTTGATATGGTGTTTTATTATTCATACCAGGCTTTATGTCTAATTTGAAGTTTATGTTTTCCCCTTAAACTCTCAGGTACTCAATTGATTTTGAGTAGTTTGATATTCGAGGTTTTCGGGTATTCTTAAGACGAAAATGCTTTCGGATTTCTGTAGAAGGCATCTGGTTATTTAAATTCTTTCCCTTGTGATTCCGCTATGTTATTTTGTTAAGGCAAAGTGGTTTGTTGCCTATTATATATTCTGATAGCTATGGAGGCATTTTCATATGTCGCTCTTGGAGCATATTGTAATAATTATACTTCTCAGAACATGGCTAATGTTGTGGGATTATGTAATAAATTTGAAATGAGTTTGGAATGGAATGTGAAAGTTGTTTTGAAATTTTAAATTTTTTCCATATCCACGTGTTTTTGGTATATCAATTTATCTAACATTATCATACTTGGTTGCTGAGGATTAATAACTATGGACATTGCAACATCCGTAACCATTTGTTTTGGGCCTCCATGTGGGGGATGTTACATATTGCCTTGTCAAAAAGTGGGTTACCACTTTGCCCTTCAAAACATGCCTTGCGATAGGAAGGGCTGCTTTGAATTGCCATAATTCCAAAATCCGAAGTCCATAATCCAACGATATCCACATTATCCAATCCTAATCCAGTATGGGTCTAATCGAAATCCATGATCTCTTTGGATAGTTAGTGAAATCCATGACCATTCCGAGTCAATATCCAATTTGGAATCTGCGAACTCCTCGGATCGTTTGGTCCAAATCCATATCCATCCGAAGTCGAATCCATCACCATTCTAGGTTGACATCCAAATCTGTGACCTCTTTGGGTCTTGCCAAGCATAGTCCATACTCGACATCCAAGTAAGAAATCATATCGCTCTCCGGCAACGGCATTACTTCATGTACTCCAGTTCAGTGCCCTTAAACATTAAACGTTGTCCTGGCCTAAGTCCTAGGCCGTTCTTGGTCTCTTCGGACCCTTTGTCGAGCATAATCCATACTCAATGACCTGAGTAGGTCGATTATGTTGCTCTTCAAGGAAGCGACCAACTCCTTGCTAAGAATAATCCATACTTAACAACCTGTTGGGTTTATTCTCTAACCTCGACTCTCCGGTCGAGGACATAGTCCATGTACAACTCCATTATGCCGCTCTCCGATGAGGGGATTTGCATCTTGAAGTTACTCGATATCACGCCGGTCGAGAAAATAATTGAGTTCAGTTTAATTAATCACAGTAATGCAAATCATAAATAACCTAATAAATAAGGGTTCGTACATCTAGATATCCAAAAAACTAAAAAAGCCAAAGGGTGCCTCTCAGGGCTTGACGGTTTATTGTCATCTCGGAACATGCCAAACGGATATCCTCGATTCCATACGCGTGGAAGTAACTTAGCCACCTTATTATAGAATTTATTATCATTATTATTATGGCCAGAGTCTAAGTCCTGAACTCGCCCTTTACCATCATGATCAGTTGATGACGATCTATAACCTCGATCCAAACCCATTGTTATTTCCATTCGATGCGAATGGTGGCCATTCCTGTTCCACCGTCGTTGACCAATTCCTCACATAATGCGACCGTCTACCATTCCTAACATGCTCTTCAATCATATCTTTTAGTGCCTGCATTCATCTATGGTATGCCTGTTCAATTCGTGGAACTGGCGGTATTTTCCGGGCATACGCTCCCGCTCCGTGAGGTCTCTCCTTACCGGATTTCGATAGGGGAGGTGCTCCTCAATATCCAGATAAATCCATTCTAAGATTTTCATCAAATTTGTGTAGGAAGAGAACTTCGCCTCTCGCACTTTCCATCGCCTTTTCATCCAATCATATCCATCATCTGGTTTCCTTTTACCTTTATTATTCTTGTTTGCATCTCCTAATGATCCTCCACTTCGCACAACGTTCACTACTGGTTTGTCGGCTCATGTGTCTTCCTACCCAGGAACCATTCTGCTCTATGACAAAATTCTCTGAGATCCTTAGGTGTATCCTGCGCTAGTGAATCCTTGATACCCATGCCATCAGTAATTCTTGATACTACTGCCATAAAAACCATGGATGGATCTGGCAAATCCTCCAATGCAACCATAGCATTAAATCACGTTAGAAACTCCTTAAAGACTCTCTGGTCTTTTGTTTTAGTGTTTCTAAACTCATCACATTTTTGGATCTTGAGATGCGAACCCTGAATTACCTCATAAATCTTTCAATCAATTTAGTCCATGTGCCAATAGAGCCGCTCTCCAACTGCCTGAACCACAATGTAGCAATACCCTTTAGATACAGGGGAACGCATTGTGCCATGATTTCATTTGATGCCCACAGTACTTCTATGTGTCGTATATATATCTCATCATATGTATAGTTGGGTTCGACTTTTCGTCATACACTTCCAGTGTTGGTAGTTTAAATTCCGATGGATTCCTAACATTCTTGATATTAGTAGTGAATGGACTTATATTTACATTCTCCAGATCCCTATTCACCAATACTCCATGCATAGCTTGCCTGATCATCTCTGTAAACCTGTTATTGTCATCCAGCAGTAGTCTCCTACGATCATTCCCAAACTGCCCTTCAAGTCTCCGAATGAGCATCCATATTTCAATTTGCACCAAGCTCCATGGGATTAACCGTAGGTCCTCCAACATCCGATCCACCAGACCAAGGGACATGCCCCCAAGCATCCAGGGATCGAGGCCGATCCTTCTAAGATGGCCGAGAACTGCTCTTGGCTACTCTATACTGTTCCATTGTCCAATAGCTTTGTCTCTATGTTCCCTGTTCTGATTTCAAGCTAGTCTTGCTACTTCAACTCCATGACTTAAGTTGTCATTAGCATTTGCTACTCTATTCCTTTGGTTCTGCGCTCTAGCTTGTCCAATCTATTGAAACAAATTTGGCATCATCTCCTCCTATTTTTCAGCTTCTTTTTCCATTATCTTTTCCATTTCATTCCTGGTGATGTAGATAGATTCTTGATTAGCTCCAGCTACTGAGGAAGCCTCCTAACTCCCTCCATGGTGGCTTCTTTCCGTTAGCACTCTCCCTGTTGATTGTCTATCCATTGCTTTAAATCAAAGCTACCTAGTTGATTCCAGATCTGAACTCCAAATCCTCGAAGGCTTGTCTCACAGTTAAAGCACCAAAATGTTAGCATCAAAAATTGCCACTAACACTCAGTTATATGAAAGCACCATTGCCCAATCATAGATCTCGGATAATTAAATGTAGAGAGTATAAACTAAATAATAATAAAATCAAAAACGAAAGAAAAACAAAGAGAGATAGAGATTTACAATAGTTTGGCTACCTCTGGCCAACGCCAACTCCAAAGACTTTCTTTTTATTCATTTATATTGCGGACTACAATTACAAGTCCATGAAATCCAAGAACAAAACATGCAAAGTTTAGCCTAGCTAGAAGATATAATGAAGTAAAAAAGAAGATCCCCCTTCTAATTCCGTACCTGATGTATTTATAGGAGAAGACTTGAAAACATCTCGCTTAGAACCAAGATCTGGAACCCTGAAGCCAAGACGACTCTGCCCATGGAGTTTTGGGCCCACCGGAACCCATATAAGGATCGATGTTGATCATTATTTTAAGGAAACCAAGGGGTGCAATCCCTACTGTGGGTCCTTTGTCTTATAATATGCTTGTATTCCAAGTTTAATATCAAGTGGAATAGTAGAACTTGAGTTACTAATCGATCTTTATTGCAACATGTAATGTTGCCGGATTTATGCCGATCCCTCTTGCTTGCTCCTTTTGGGGGTGTGATCTCTTTGGTTGGTCCTCCATGTGGTAATATACTTCCCTCCAAAATTTATATTGATTGCATTTCCAGATTTTGAGTTGTTGACTGATCATTGCCATGGACTTGAATAGGACTGATCCCTCATTGGGATTTAAGCCAATCCCTATATAAGGATAGGGGGCTTATCCCTCTAATTTCCTCCAGTAGATGTGTGCTCTCTAGGGTAGACTCCATAAGGTCCATTCTTCTTGTCTGCAAAGGTTCAATTTAATCTGTCTCGTGATTATTGAGTTTTGGAGCGATAATTATTGAGTTATGTTTTGTGCATCCTATTCAATTCGATCCCTTTATTCTGATTCTTTTTGTAGAGTGACTATTCATATCTGGTCCCTCACCCAGGGAAGTGCTAGTTCCATACTTAACCATTGCTTGAGTGTTATCCATTTGAATCCACTCAATAATCATCCATAGTTATAAACATAATCAATTTTCAATCCTAGTAACCATCTCTTTGGGCTTTCTGCCTTGATGATCACGAAGACCGTTGGGTTAAATCCGCATGTGTACTACCTTGTAAAAAGGCAAGTTAACATATAGTTTATTCATAATAGGATATCAGTGTACCCTATAATCATGCAAAATTTTCCATAGAGTTATGTGCAACCTTGGCATAAAAATGTTACTAGATATGCATTACCTACTTCCAGCGTTCCAAATAATAGACAATGACACCACCTTCTTCCTGGAAAGAAATATAAAGGAAATAAAGGAGAAAAAAATCTCAGTGATTTTGTGTAGATTGGATTTATAAACTAGTGCAATGTTAAATCAAATTGATAGTTAGCTAGGATCTATACCTATATTGCGGTGATCATAATCTATAAGCAATGTTCATATATGCATACAATATCTATACCAAAGGTACAATGATCATAATGAGGTTATGTTGCAAGTTTTGGAACTTTATTCTAGTAGTAAGCTAATAGAAACTACATACAACCATTATTTAAACACTAAGCATGCAGTGCCAATTCATCATCTCCATCAAAAAATTAACTATCAATGTCACTAAGATAAAAGATCGTAGATTTTCGTATATTTAGCTTACTTCATAAGTAAAGACAAACTAAATTCATATTTCCTTTTTTTACTCGCCTATTCGGAGTAAGAAAATATGATATAAAAGTAAATATGTGCTTGGCCTTACGCAAAAGTTATGTATAAAGCACATGTAAACAGTTATCTCTGGCCTTCAAAATTCTGTCAGCGCCAAGGAGCATAGCTACATAGGCATCATGACTGCATGCATGCATCTTTCCATCCTCTTTGCTCTTATATTTCCACTCCAATGCTTCCTACAGTTACAAGTAATGCATGCTTGATGATTTAATTGGCTACAGATAATATCCTCAAAAACAAAGTACTATATGCTCTGGTTTAAAAAATTTATATACCTGAATAGGGAGGCATCCATGTTAGCTCTAATTGCAACAAATGGAGGATTTCCTGTAACAATTAAAGCAACAATACCTGTAATTACCACATGGTAAACGTAAATCTCCATGTCACCTAACTTCTCTCTGATGAACTTACTCGTCTACACTTCATCATATACAAGCTATGGATTCTCTTGTATCCTTCTACTTACTTCCTTCACCCATTCCATTGCTTCTTCATTTTTTGCCAAACTTAAAATTTCCTTTTTCCACTCTGAGTAATCTTTTTTCTATGTGAACTTGTATCTCAATTTCGAAGTTACTTTGGTAGAATAGTTTGATTATAGAACTGAAATTTGTAGCAATGGGTTTGAACACATCATCAATATATTTGTTATCACTAGATTGAGCGGAAGAGAAAGAAATGATCAGTGTTATTATCCAGACGTTACCTCTTAGGTTGTGCATGCACACTCGCGCACTTCTATGTCAAACTACTGGTTTTTATGCATCTTCTAGAGTTCTACTAATTACATATATTGCAATATTTACCAATGTTTTCTTACTATATATATATATATATATATATATATATATATATAAACAGAGAAATCACTTGTATATTTTAGACACATATTTATATAAGAAACAGTGACAGAAACTACTTAGAACTATAGTACACAACTTATTATATTTACCTATTATGTATTGCTATATTTACCAATATTTTGTTACTACTTACTATTTACAATGTTTACTTAATAAATTAAATACATTAATTAAATTAAATAATCATGAAATACATTAAGTAAAACTGTAACACCCTGCCTCAAAAAGGACCAAATTTCGACCATACAAAAGCATGTCAAGCCTTAGGCCCATCTCAAGGAAAGCTGTTAACTTGATTAAAATACAAAATACACAATACACAATACGTAGAGCTGTCTATCTACACTTCCAAAATCTTACGTCGGAATGGATAAAGTATAATATCAAAATATACTCGTTTCATAAAGAAAAAACATTTTAGATACATAACAAGTTAAATATTACAATATGTTTACATAAAGCCTCTATATACAATATTTCTAAAATAACATAATGTTTTAAACAGGGTATAATAGAAACATTTTAAAAAGCATAAATATATTGATAACTGCCACAAGTCTTCATCTTCACCTTCATCCCTAAAATCAGCATTGCCTTCTCTAACCTGTGTTTTGTAATGAGGAGTGGGTTAGAACAATAAATGCAGTGAAATGAAAATCTCATACTTTACCATAATTATTCTCGAGCAGTATTATTTAGATAAGAAATAAGTCTTATGTTTTTGAAATGATACCATACTAATAACTTTAACTTTAATCTAAAGGCCTTTCTAGTCTAATTCCAAATTCTAATGCAATTAACATCAATGATGCAAGAGAAAGCACCTAAACTAATAAATACCCTTTATTGGAGATTTGACAGACTCTAACCATTTAATACTTAAAAATTGGGCAAGTTTCCATTATTTAATACATAAGCTGTTTTCAAACTCTAACACAGCTATCATTAACGATGCGAGAGCTCAAACCTCCAAACCACTTAATTTCTATTTCCTAGAAATTTAGGCAGATACAGACCATTAAAGACCTATAAAATAGGCAAGTCATCGTCATTTAAGACTTAGCCCGAAGCGGGTCCCTAGGGTTCTTACTAACCGACACCGTAAGAAATAGCATCAGGTCACCTAATACTTCTCCTAAAAAAGAAGGGGCCCTACCATAGACACTTAACACGTCTAACTCAAAGCAGATCCCTTCTAAAGATTTCTCCTATCGTAACAATATTGTAACTTATGACTCATAACCCAACAGTGATATCTCAGATTAATCCGACAATTCGTAAGTACCAGTAGCCAGGTTGATTGGGCAGATTTATCCTATAGAATTGGGACTAAACTCGCATCCAATGGGTTATTTATTATAGGTGATGTCCCACATCAGTCCGCAAAGCCACATCGCTGGTAGCAAGATTTAACTAGGCAGACATTAATGCAACTTTGGACAAACCTCACATCCATATAACCTAGTCATACTTTACACACACACACACACACTGATTATATACATATAACGTCATATACAATTAATAATTGAGGCCATATAAGATAGCCCCTTATTACGCCTCTAATTAGGAATTAATTCCCTAGTTTACGTTAACTATCTTCCTAAGATATTAAAGCTATTTACTACCCTATTTATTTTAATCAATATGTTCAACACAGTATAATTATTACATATAATCAATACATTAACATTGTATATATACGCATGAGATTCGAATAAAATATTTCCAGTCACACGCAGAGAAAAAGCTTATTAATTTAACACAAGTCCCAAACTCCAAACAAAAGAATAACTAATATGCTTAGCCAATAACTTGACTTCTGGACAAAAAGGAATTGCGATATCCCGGAATTTCAAGCAAATAAATATGTGATAATTTCTTTTATATATATATATATATATATATATATATATGAGTTGATTTTAAATAGAATTTGAATTTGAAATTCAAAGAATAAATATCTTAAAATAAGTTGGTTTTAAATATATATAATTTTTATTAGTATAAAATTAGTTTTATATTATTTTCTTTTAAATGATTTGCTAAATATAAATTTAGAAAAAGTATTAACTAAATAGAAATTAAATATAATGTTTTTTTTAAAAAAAATTAACACATGCTAAGTATAAGTGTAAGATTTATAGCAAATAGTTTAGCAAATGTAAGATAATTAGCTCATGCAAATGACAATTGGTAGATAATTACACAAGCGTCACAATCATTATTATTATTTTTTTTAAATATTAGACAAATCAAGCTATAAATATATCTCTACTTTACCTTCTTTATTTCTTTCCTATCTTCATTTTTTTCAAACTCAAAGAAAACAAAAGCTACAAACTATGACGACCCGTCTTTCACTCCATAAAAAGACTTATCATATGACAAAGAAGGGGATAGAAAAGAGAAAAGATAGAAAAGAAAGAACTAAACAATATCAGAATCTCACAGCAGAACGAATAAAATATATTAATCACAAAGATATTACATAGTATACAACATCTATTAGAGTTACAAAACTTTATATGATAAATTAGACAGTTATAAGCACCTGTCTAATATACAACTCAAGATACAACACAAACATTAACACAGAGATCAACACAGCGGAATCACTATATATCTACACGTTGAAGCCTCTTTCTCTAAATCCCCCCAGAATTCGTCAAAGCAAACCTGAATCCCTTGGCTACTCGTAAAAATTTGAGTACCCAAGAGTTTAAGAAAAGCAGAATAAACTCCAAGTCAAACATGGGTCTGGTGTGAGTAAACGGTTAAAGTTTCTTAACTTTAAAAACCTTTGAAAGCAAAGGTATCAGGTAAGACTCCCCACACATAAACATGGGTAAGTTTTTACCTTACATTAACCAAAACTTTGATGGAAAATCTTGAGATATTGTAATAAGGTCTAGGGTTTTCAAATAAATATTCACATAGCCGAAATTGTTACATTTATTAAATTCCAGCATACAAGCCACAAAGTGGGTTATACAATCAAATCCGAGGGCACTTATTGGAGATTGGATTTCCATACAATGGCATGGCTATTGGGGTACCGCCTATCGCAGTACGTGGCCTAGATCAACGTACCGAGGATTACTCCCAACCCCCTGCAACACAAGGCCGGAACTATCCCTTGCTGGATAGTCCTGAACAAGACAACCCCACAGTTGTTTCGAACCAACTTCCCATACAGTCGAATGAAAACGAACCTCTAGACAGGGGTAAATCTCGTCCTACTTGGGTGCTACCCACTTAGACTTGTTGCACCTCCCCTGTTTTAGCCATTTCCGGTTGATGAGTCATGAGGCTACGATTACCTTTATAGGACACATCTATCTTAGAATGCTCATCGTCCTCCCGACGATGTTATAAAAGCATTCAATTCATACAAGTTCGTTCCAGATTCGAACGAAGCCGAAGGCACTATCTCGCTACACTCATTTTGGAATCACCCTCAGAGTTAACGACAATTGCCCTTGCACTCTGAATCTTCATCTTGAATCTAAAAGTACTACTCTCGTTAAACTCATATTGGAATCACCCTTAGAGTTTTAACGATGAATAGCCCTTACACCTCCAGTCTTTACTTTTCACTTAAGATTCACGACCTAACGTTTAATTTGGATCGATGTGGGTTTCGGAATTCCAAATTTGAAAATCAAATCCCGATCTCATCGAAATCCAAAACGCTGTCTTTTAAAGCCAAGTTGTTTTAAAGTTAAAACAATTTGACTTATTATCTATATTCACACAGACAGATAATCCACAATATCACAAATAGATAATCCATATCATCGCAAAACCAAAGCACCCAATATCACAAATCAGCACACATCTCATATCAGAGATAAACAATTCAAGGCATTCAATAACATTTAGCCATTCATAAGCAAAAATCTATTAATCACACCATCAATAATTAATTTAAAATAAATTAAATTAATTATTTCACCTCTAATTAATTTAAAATAAATTAAACTAATTATTTTCATCACTATAAATCTTGCTTACTTAACCATTTATTAATTACAAATCAATTAATTAACCATCCTCTAAGTATTCATCTTAATTAATCACCTTCGATTAATCATTCTCTAATTACGTTAAGTAATTAGTCTTAATTAATTTACATAAATTAATCATCCACTAACAATTACAGTAATTAACCTTTAATTACTTCATTAATTAATTAAATATAATTAATTACATTAATCCTTAATTATTTACAATAATTAGTTATCCTAAAATCACTTATATAGATTAATTATTCTTTAATTAATCAACCCTTAATTACTTTTATTAATTATATTAGTCATCCCTTAATTGCTTCTTTAAATTAATTATTAATCATTTTTCATAATTAATCTTAAATTAATCACATTCATTAATCAGCTTGATTAATCATATTTAGTAACTAACTACCCTTAATTAATTACATTACTTAATTAACTTCTAAATAAATTTTATTAATTAATTCTTAAATTATTTACACAAAGTAATTAATTCTTAATTACTTCCACTAAGTAATTATCCTTCTTATTAATTACACAAAGTAATTAAACCAAAACTACTTCCATTCTTCAGTTAATTACATCCAGTAATTACCCATTAATTACTTCACTAAGTAATTACACTTATTAATTTCATTAAGTAACTATACTTAATCAATCCTCAAATGATTATCTTTAATTAATTAACTTAAATTAATCGCATTCATTGTATTAATTACAATTGGGTAATTCATACCTTAATTACCTTATAACCAACTAATTAATCTTTAATTACAGATTAATTATTCTTTAACAATTAATTGATAAACCCTATTATTAATTAATATCCCTTAATAACAAATTAATCAATCATTAATTATCGGTTAATTAATTCTTAATAACAGTTAATTAACCATTAATTAACCTTTAACTATAGATTAATTATCTCTTAATTGTTAATTAATAAAACTTAATTATTAATTAATAAAACTTAATTAAGTACTTCTTAATTACCAATTAATCAACCTCTAATTGCTTAATTAAGTATTTTCTAATTACAAATTAGTTAATCTATTATCATTAATTAATAAATCATAATCATCAATTAATTTAATTAGTTAATAATTCTTAATTAATTACTTAATTAATAATTCTAAATTAATTACTTAATTAATCCTTTTTCCTTAATTAATTAAATTAATTAATTATGCTTAAATTTCTTAATTAACTTAATTAATCTCAAATCATTAAAACTTTAATTGTCTTAAGGTAAAATATCATCTTATTTAATGTGTTAATTATCATTAATACCTTAAATATTTAGCCTTTAAAGATTATCTTCCTTTATTAAATCTTTTTAATTAAGATTTTAAAATAAGTTGAAAATTTACTTAACAATTTCAAATTAAACATTTTTCAAAATTTTCTCAAATCAATTATTCAAAAACATTTATTTTTATAAAGAATAAATTTTAAAAATAAGACTCATTTCAAAATTTAAAACTTATTTTATTTAAATTTGAAAACTTGTTTTTATAGAAACTTTCAAAAACTTTTGGAAACTTTTTTTACTCTTACTTCGGGTCTAACTCGTCTTCTTTCCCACTTTTTTTAAAACTTAGTTAAATTTTAAGTTTAAAACCTTGACTCGAAACTCACTCGAATTACTCGAGTATAAACCCAAGTCACATACCTCTATCACTCGAGCCTTACTTCGAGTCAAATCCTGCCCAAAATCCAGACACACCAGAAACCTCCGTGCACCATGCATCATGCACCATCCACGGCGAACTTCCGACCATCACCTACATTTCCCATACATCCTCGATCGCTTGCATCTTCGATCCTAACACCCAAATCTCAAGCACAAGAGCGAAATCGAAAACAAGCCAATCAAATGAAACTGGAACCAGAAACATCACCAGAAAAACGTCTCGAACCTCACATCTCCGATCACTGGGCATCGCCCCACCACATCCTTAGCTTCGTCAGACAACCACGCCACCATTCCCAGATTTTCGTGCCACTCGATGCACGATAGATGACGCCGTCCTCCAAATTCTGACCACAACCCAATTTAGGGTTTAAAACATAATCGATCAATCCCCAATGCCACGATGGTTTAACCACCTTCCAGACCTTATTGCCGAACACTCCTACACCCCGACCTCCTCCAATTGAAGCCTCGACCACCAGAGATGCTCCGGCCACCAAAAAATCCCAAAAACCCAAATTCTGGTTAACCCAGAATAACACATTCGATCCAAGACTAAAAATTATGATTTATCTCTTAAAATTCATGATTTAAGACAAGGATTCATGTTATAAAAGAAAAACAAAAGATTGCAGAGTTTGAATTTTAACATATATCAAAAATTCTTACTGTCATTTTCTTTTCCAGGTGATACTCTAGCTTTCCTTACTTAATTATAATTTCAAAGCTTAGATTAGGTTTAAACAAACAATTCTTGTTTAAATTCCAAAATCTGACAAAGAGCATATGACAAGATTTTGAATTTTACTCAATCTTTAAACTATGAACTATGAAGAGAGATATACTCAGGCAACCAAACATGCACACTTCAATCAGATGCATATGCATAGAGATTATACTTATATATATATATATATATATACATATGCAAAGCACTCTCCAACACAGAAATTCACATGAAATAACTTTCATTTACTTAAGCTTTTTATGCAAATATTTACTCACCTTTTTGAATGTTGAACAAAGAGATGAACGGGCTTTGATTTGAAACAGAGAAGCTTTGATCTCTTGAAAACAGGGAAGCTTGCTTTAAAAACAGAAATGCTTTGAAAAATTTAAAGTTTTGAAACTGGAAACCATTATTAACTTTGATTTTGCTTCATATTTTCTTGCTTGAACCCTTGAAAATGTTATAGGCTTGAAAATAAATGTTTACAGACTTGATTTTGAAGCAGAAAAATGTTTGCAGGATATTTGAACTTGAGTTTGAGCTTTTGAAAACGATTACAGGTTTGAGGATAAATGGTTACATGCTTTGTTTACAGGGCTTGATATGTTTTGAGGGATGTTTATATGCTTTGGTGTAAAAAAGGTTATAGGGTTTTTGAAAAAACATTGCAGATTTGGTTTTTGAACTTGTAAAATGTTTTACAGGGCATCGATTTGGTATGGTTTCAGGGTGTAGATTCTTATGGATTTCTGGTTTTTGAAAATAGTTTATAGGTTTGAGTTTTCTTGCATTGAAAATGAAAAGATAAGGTAAGAAAAAGAAGAGAGGGGAGATGAATGTTTATATAGAGTTGAATTAGAATTTATTAAGATTTAAGAAAATGATAAATAAATTATGACACTTGTTATCACAACTTACATTTGTCGTCTACAATTATTAATCACCTAACACACGTATTTAACATGCTTAAAAATTCAATACTTGTCATCATTTATTTTCATTTGTTTCAAAATTATTTAAAAGCTTTATAACTAATTTCCTACTTAATTAGTACATTTATTAATTTATAAATGCTTTTTCTTAATTTATATATATAAAACTTTTAAAGGAAATAAAATGAAAACCCATTAGATTCTCAATAAAATAACATAAAAATATATTTAATTCATTTTTTAATGTAAAACTATTGTATTTATTTACTATTAATAAACACTTCCTAAATTTATATAAATAAAATTCTTTTAAAGAAAATATTATAAATCAAATCTTATTTTAAATAAAAACCTTGTTCATATATTTTATATCCAAAATATTTATTTTATATAATTATCTTTAACAATTTAAATTTAATTCTAAATCCAAACTCAAATTCAATTTAAAATCCAACTTAAAAATCAATTTAAATAAATATATATTAATTTAAACAAACACATTATTAAATTTGTAAAAAATTATTCTATTTAAAATTAACTTAAATATATATATATATATGTATATATACACATTTAAACAACATTTGTTAAAATTGAAATTAATAAGTCTATTTAAAAATCTATTTATACCCATATTAAAAAAATCACAATATTATTGTTGTTTGAACATATTAATTTTTTTACCAATTTTAAATAATTTAATAAGGAGCTTATCATATTTTCAATTCCTTGAAATTCCAAGATATCACATTCCTCCCCCTTAAAAGAATTTCATCCTCGAAATTTAAAACAAAAGATAATCCAAAATTTTATTTTATTTCAACAGTACAAGCATACATATCAACCATACACCCAAAATAAACAAACAAATTCATACAATCAAAGATTTCTAGCTATCCGGACACAATTTCTGATAAGGTTCCTAAAACTATCAAGAGTTTCCTAGGTATATATACTGGAATACTCGCTCTACTGAATCCAAACTAGCTACATAACTAAGCTTCTGAGCTCCTACTCATCTAGATCTACCATCTACACAAGATATCTGACCACAGACAAGACCGACTCAACAACCAAAACCTCCTAATAGCTGGTTCCAAAACCAGTGATGGATCATACACGTACTCCCACAGTGATATGAGAAATACATTGAATCCCAGTCTTCCAAATTGGCAATTCAACCTTGTAAGCAAAAACACTTGTCCTTATAAGAACATTGAAAGATCCAATATACCTCAGAGCTAGCCTTCCACTCTTATCTGACTTATTTCTCCTTTTACCGGAAAAAACCTCATCCAAAATCCAAATCTCCAATTTCAAATTCCTCCATTTCTTAACCACAAAGCTCTTCTGACGATCCTGGGCTGCCTACATCCTTCCTGATCAGCTTAACCTTCGCTGATGCTTCATGAAACAAACTGGAACAAAAACAACCCAACAAAATGATCCTCTCAAGATCTACTGAAATCAAGAAAACAATCTCTACTCCATGATCATCGGTAGACTTCATACTTACTTCTCCTATCTGAAAAAGACAAAACAGGTGCACTCGCCAATCTGGCCTTTAGATCCAGAAAAACTTCCTGAAGAAACCCTTTAATCCAAAACACTGCAACTTCTGGTTGCTTCCACTCTAGAATAGCTGCCCCCTTGCTTCTGCTGCGCAACTCTGATCTCGAGTAGATAAGAATGCCATCGATTAACACGCGCACAGACTAGTCCGATACATCCCAGAAATAAGGTTCAACGGATCCATAAAGAGAAAATACAGAGGTTCTACGAAATGGTGAGCTGCTTCACCAAATCCTTTCTCTAGGAGACATCCTTCTACCTAGCTGAATTACCGATAGCTCCATGAACCAAGTCGATACAGCACTCAAACTTCAATGTCAACAAACCTCAGACTTCCTAGAAGACATCCAGAAAAGCTCTAACAACACTATAACTCCTACATACTCAAGAGATGCCACAAACCCAGGCAAAAGATTATCCAAGGCAATCACTCAAACTATCGCAAGTCACTTTTGCGATCAACCTAGCATAATATCCAAAGATATTGTTCGCTCTTCACAAATCAGAACAGCTTATCCTTGATCAATTCATCGAAGAAACGGGTCCACTCTGCTGCTTTAGAACTCCATCTCTAGAAAACTGCAAAGCCAAAAGATCTTCCTACTGGCACACAAAACATCCTTCAATTGCACTACTACCACGGATGCCAAAAGACTTCTTTTCTAAAGCTCTCCGATCCTCAAAACTATATCAACCAATATTACAAAGAGCCTTGAGATACGCAGACATCTCCTCAAGAAACTCGGGCCTTAAACCAAGCACAAAGACCTTTCTGAAATTAGTCTCATCACCGATGCAGACATACATTCTTAATCTTGTTCCAAAAGAAATATCTTTGGAAACATCCATAGTCACTACATCTCACCATGCACCCACTCCTTCCTGAAGTTGCCAAGATACTATCACTTGCTTCTACTCATCCAAATTTGCACTTCAATGCAGGACTTCGAACCATAAAATAGGTCTCCTTCTGAGATTGGGTGAAATCCTTACATCACTGCAAAGCTTATTCGAGATGGTATTGGGTCTACAGTCTTGACAGATACTCTTCTAACCTCATCACTTGGACCTCTTCCATTGGTAGACGTGCTACACACACCACTACCCTTCCTACCTCTAGAACTCATATTGGAAAACCCAAATAGGTAACCCAGCAAATAGGTATATACATACGCAAATATATATATAATTACAAATATGTGCTCTCCAGATAGACACTACTCTAGAGCCTAGGTATTCGCTCAACCTAGCTCTGATACCAACTGTGACGACCCATCTTTCACTCCAAAGAAAGACGTATCATTATAAGAAAGAAGGGGATAGAAAAGAGAAAAGAAAGAAAAGAAAGAACTAAAGAATATCAGAATCTCACAGCGGAATGAATAAAATATATTAATCACATAGATATTACATAGTATACAACATCTATCAGAGTTACACAACTTTATATCACAAATGAGACAGTTATAAGCACTTGTCTAATATACAACTCAAGATACAACACAAATAACACAGAGGTCAACACAGCGGAATCACTATATATCTACACGCTGAAGCAACTGCTCCAAATCTCTTCTAGAATTTGTCAAAGCAAACCTGAATCCCTTGGCTACTCATAAAAATTTGAGTACCCAAGAGTTTAAGAAAAACAGAATAAACTCTGGGTCAGACATGGATCTGGTGTGAGTAAACGGTTAAAGTTGCTTAACTTTAAAAACCTTTGAAAACAAAGGTATCACGTAAGACTCCCCACACATAAACATGGGTAAGTTTTTACCTTACGCTAACCAAAACTTTGATAGGAAATCTTATGATATTATAATAGGGTCTAGGGTTTTCAAATAAATATTCACATAGCCTAAATTGTTACATTTATTAAATTCCAGCATAAAAGCCACAAAGTGGGTTATACAATCAAATTCGAGGGCACTTATTGGAGATTGGATTTCCATACAATGGCAGGGCTACTGGGGTACCGCACGTCACAGTACGTGGCCTAGATCAACGTACCAAGGATTATTCCCAATCCCCTACAACACAAGGCCGGAACCATCCCTTATTGGATAGTCACGAACAAGACAACCCCGCAGTTGTTTCGAACCAACTGCCCATACAGCCGAATGAAAAGGAACCGCTAGACAGAGGTAAATCTCGTCATACTTGGGTGCTACCCACTTAGCCTTGCTGCACCTCCCCTGTTTTAGCCATTCCCGGTTGATGAGTCTTGAGGCTACGATTACCTTTATAGAACACATCTATTTTAGAATGCTCATCGTCCTCCCGACGATGTTCTGAAAGCATTCAATCCATACTAGTTCGTTCCGGGTTCGAACAAAACTGAAGGCACTATCTCACTGCCTTCATTTTGGAATCACCCTTAGAGTTAACAACAATAGCCCTTGCACTCCGAATCTTCATCTCGAATCTGAAAGCACTACTCCCGTTAAACTCGTATTGGAATCACCCTCGGATTCTTAATGCTGAATAGCCCTTACACCTCGAGTCTTCACTTTTCACTTGAGATTCACGACCTAACGTTTAATTTGGATCGATGTGGGTTTCAGAATTCCAAATTTGGAAATCCTATCCCCGTCTCATCGAAATCCAAAACGCCGTCTTTTAAAGCCATGTTGTTTTAAAGTTAAAACAATTTGATTCATTATCTATATTCACACGGATAGATAATCCACAATATCACAAATAAGTAATCCATATCATCGCAATTCAACCAAAGCACCCAATATCACAAATCAGCACACATCTTATATCAGAGATAAACAGTTCAAGGCATTCAATAACATTCAGCCATTCTTAAGCAAAGATCTATTAATCACACCATTAATAATAATTTAAAATGAATTAAATAATTATTTCACCTCTAATTAATTTAAAATAAATTAAATTAATTACTTTCATCACTATAAATCTCGCTTACTCAACCATTTATTAATTACAAATCAATTAATTAACCATCCTCTAAGTGTTCATCTTAATTAATCACCCATGACTAATCATTCTATAATTACCTTAAGTAATTAGCCTTAATTAATTTACACAAATTAATTATCCACAAACAATTACAATAATTAACCTTTAATTACTTCATTAATTATAATTAATTACATTAGTCCTTAATTAATTGCATTAATTAATTATCCTAAAATCACTTATATAGATTAATTGTTCTTTAATTAATCAACCCTTAATTTCTTTTATTAATTATACTAATGATCCATTAATTGCTTCTTTAAATTAATTATTAATCATGTTTAATAATTAATCTTAAAATTATTACATTCAATAATTAGCTTGATTAATCATATTTAGTAACGAACTACCCTTAATTAATTACATTACTTAATTAACTTCTAAATAAATTTTATTAATTAATTCTTAAATTAATTACAAAAAGTAATTGATTCCTAATTACTTCCACTAAGTAATTATCCTTCTTATTAATTACACAAAGTAATTAAACCAAAACTACTTCCACTCTTCAATTAATTACATCCAATAATTACCCATTAATTGCTTTACTAAGTAATTACACATATCAATTTCATTAAGTATCCATTCATAATCAATCCTCAAATGATTATCTTTAATTAATTAACAAATTAATTAACGTAAATTAATCACATTCATTGTATTAATTACAATTGGGTAATTCATCCCTTAATTACCTTATAACCAACTAATTAATCTTTAATTACAGATTAATTATTCTTTAATTATTAATTAATATCCCTTAATAAAAAATAATCAATCATTAGTTACCGGTTAATTTATTCTTAATAATAGTTAATTAACCTTTAATTAATATTTAATTATATATTAATTATCTCTTAATTATTAATTAATAAAATTTAATCATTAATTAATAGAACTTAATTAAGTACTTCTTAATTACCAATTAATCAACCTCTAATTCCTTAATTGAATATTTTCTAAATACAAATTAATTAATCTCTAATCATTAATTAATAAATAATAATCATTAATTAAATTAATTAATTAATTATTCTTAATTAATTACTAATTAATCCTTTATCCTTAATTAATTAAATAAATAAATTATACTTAAATTTCTTAATTAACTTAATTAATCTCAAATCATCAAGACTTTAATTATCTTAAGATATAACATCATCTTACTTAATGTGTTAATAATCATTAACACCTTGAATATTTAGCCTTTAAAGATTATCTTCCTTTATTAAATCTTTTTAACTAAGTTTTTAAAATAAGTTGAAAATTGACATAACAATTTCAAATTAAACATTTTCCAAAATTTTCTCAAATAAATTAATCAAAAACGTTTATTTTTATAAAGAATAGATTTTAAAAACAAGATTCATTTCAAAATTTAAAGCTTCCTTTATTTAAATTTGACAAAAAAAATTTATAGAAACTTTTAAGAACTTTTGAAAACTATTTTTACTCTTACTTCGGGTCTAACCCGAACATCACTCGAGAGCTACTCCAAGTTCTTCTTCTTCCCCACTTTTTTTTAAACTCGGTTAAATTTTAAGTTTAAAACCTGGACTTGAAACTCACTCGAATAACTCGAGTATGAACCCGAGTCACATACCTCTATCACCGAGCCATACTTTGAGTCTAATCCTGCCCAAAACCCAGACACACCAGAAACCTCTGTGCACCATCCACGGTTAAGTTTCGACCATCGCCTACACTTTCTGCGCATCCTCGATCGCTTTCATCTTCGATCCTAACACCCAAATCTCAAGCACAAGAGCGAAATCAAAAACAAGCCAATCAGATGAAACTGGAACCAGAAACACCACCAGAAAACATCTCGAACTCACATCTCCGATCACTGGGCATCATGCCACCACGTCCTTAGCTTCGTCAAATAACCACGCCACCATTCCCAGAGTTTCATGCCACTCGATGCGCCATAGATGACGTCGTCTTACAAATTCCGACCACAACCCAATTTAGGGTTTAAAATATAATCGATCAATCCCAATGCCACGGTGGTTTAACCACCTTCTAGACATTTTTGCCGAACACTCCCACACCCTGACCTTCTCCACTCGAAGCCCCGACCACTAGAGATTCTCCGGCTACCAGAAAATCCCAAAAACCCAAATTCTGGTTAACCTAGAATAACATATTCAATCCAAGACTAAAAATTATGATTTATCTTTTAAAATTCACGATTTAAGACGAGGATTCATGTTATAAAAGAAAAATAAAAGATTGTCGAGTTTGAATTTCAACATATATCAAAAATTCTTACTATCATTTTCTTTTCCAGGTGATGCTCTAGCTTTTCTTACTTAATTATAATTTCAAAGCTTAGATTAGGTTTAAATAAACAATTCTTGTTTAAATTCCAAAATCTGACAAAGAGCAGATGATAAGATTTTGAATTTTGATCAATCTTTGAACTTTGAACTATAAAAAGTGATATACTCAGGCAACCAAACCTGCACACTTCAATCAAATGCATATGTACAGAGATTATACTTATATATATACATATGCAAAGCACTCTCCAATACAAAAATTCACATGCAACAACTTTCATTTACTTAAGCTTTTTTATGTAAATGTTTACTCACCTTTTTAAATGTTGAACAAAGAGTTGAAAAGGCTTTGATTTGAAACAGAGAAGCTTTGATCTCTCGAAAACAGGGAAGCTCGCTTTAAAAACTGAAGTGCTTTGAAAACTTGAAAGTTTTTAAACTAGAAATCCTTATTAACTTTGATTTTGCTTCAGATTTTCTAGCTTGAACCCTTGAAAATGTTACAGACTTGAAAATAAATGGTTACAGACTTGAGTTTGAAACAGAAAAATGTTTACAGGTATTTGAACTTGACTTTGAGCTTTTGAAAATGATTACAGGTTTGAGGATAAATGGTTACAGGTTTTGTTTACAGGGCTTGATATGTTTTCAGGGATGTTTACTGTAACATCCCGCCATTTCGCGCGATTTAAATCGACACACGTGCCAATTCAAACTATAGAGAAGGGCGGATTGTTATGGGGTAAATAAGAAAACGGAGAAGAGAAAACTAAACAGAATCTCACAGCGGAAGGATAAAATATAATAATAAATATACAGTTCATAAAACTGTTTACAAAACATTTGATTCTTCTTTATACAATAAATATCAGAGTTCACATACCAATAAATATCAATGCAGCGGAATTAAATAGTATAATGGAATAATATAGTAGATAATAATACTACAATCTTCGTGTTCGTCCTCCAGAATAAAGGCTTCAAATCCTGAAACGCTCGGACTGACCCGAGCGAATTGAAAGACAAAACACTCGAGTCAGAATTAAAAGATCTTATGTGAGTTAAATTAACTGAAATAAATATGAGTGCAGTAACTCAAAAGATGCTCGGGATTTACATCTCTTAAGGATCCGTCAAACTATTTACTATGTAGTATATTTTGCTATTATAATAGTGTCTAATTGTAAAATAAACTTACTTTTTAATAGCGTTAAGGGGTTACCCATATAGCCCTTAACATAAGTAATGCCAATAGTCTATACGTACCGTAATACCTCCTGATCGGGAGGCTACAAGAGGATACTCCATAGGTATGACACAAATAGAAACTCGTACAAGGCTCGGTATGGTAGGTGACAAGGCACAACTAGGCAATGCCGGGGTAGATATACCAATTACGCATCCGGGCTGGTGGAAACGCGCAGCGCGCAGCTACCGCCCACCTCGAACAGACTCCCCCAAAATCAAAAATAAAGGTGGCCACCGAATCAATCCAAAGTCAAATTATAGTATCGAAGAGGAGTGTCCGATCAGAGGAATGACCTCATTGGCCCGAGAATTGCTCCTGTTTTAGCCACCTTATGCCAACTCACGGGAGTCGAGTCCACGTATTTACCTCAAAGGAAACGCCGCCGCCATCCTACTTCATTCTGAAATCTCCATCGCGTACACGGTTGTTAAAGTGGTTTTCGGAGTTGGCAGAGAGTATGACAACTTCCAATCCCAGTCTCTTCAACAACCAAACGTTATTACAACACCACGGTCATTTAAAATAATTATACTTTCAAAACCAGAATATAATTATCCATTTCCAAACCCATAAATACGATATCATTTCCTTTTAAAACCCAAATAAATATGATATCATTTTATTTCAAATATATTTCTTTTCCAAAATCATGCCACTTTTAAAGTTTATAATACCTCGAAACCAAATATTTGAATTTTAACTTTCAACATAATACTTCGAAATCCATAGTTTTAAAACCACAACTTTCAAAACTTAAATGGTTTGGATATTCAACAGTATATAAAATAAAACAGTTGAATTTAAAATTTCTTTAAAAGAAAATAATTCCCACACCATCACAAATTTTATTCACTTTAAATTCAGTCTAAAACCATAACCTTTAGATTCACTTTCAGTTTGAATAAAACACTTCGATTTCAATATTTTCAAACTTTGAGTATTTAATGAATTTCAAAACTAAGGTTGGGAATTTCTAATCAACAATTCATTTTCCTATTGTTTAGTTTTGAAAGGTTTAAATGGTAAATCCATAACCATTTAAAATAAAACTCAATTTATTAACACTAAATATTTCCTTCCATTTATTTATACTAGAATTATTCATTAAATCCAGTTATAAATATCATACCTTTAAAGTTTCCAATTTTAATAAGTTAACATCAACTTATGGAGTTAAATTTTTAAATAAGTTCAATTCCAATTAAATTTCCAATTTATCTTTCAATCTTAATTGATTTGAATCATTTAAAACTCTATATATATCTACAAGATCTTAATCCTGTACTTAATCATATAATATAAATTATCAAATTCCATTTTTCAACTTATTCATTTTTATTTAAAAGATTAATGCATAGCTTAAATTCAACAATTTAACTATATATGTATATATAAAATATATTTATATCATATCCAAATTTAATATTTATTAAACCGCATCATATCCAAACCAAAAATCATTTCAAAAACAATTTTATATATATACCGCGGTGCTTGTATATAATTTTCTATCCTATGGTCAAGTGATACGGATATTTATCATTTCAATCCGCAGTTTAAAAATAAAAAAATGTGGTTGTATATCATTTCAAACCACAATACCGAATGAAATGAAATGCATGATAACTTGTAGTTTATGTAAATAAACATCCATTCATTTAAATATCAATCATCAACCATTTATTATAATCATCATCCAATTTGAACAAAACATTAATATACAACATATAAAATATAACAGGTAATAAGTAACAGGTATTAACTAACAGTTTATATTCAATAATAAATTTAATAACTGTTTAACTAGCAGTTTATATGCAAATAAATGAATTTTAACTGTCAATTTTTATGCAATAATAAAATTAAATAACAATTTAATTTAAATAAATGCAATCTAACTGAGATGATGAATAAAATATGCCAAACAGTCATAAATGAATTTCTACCCATATCATAAATCAATTTAACGAACATAAGAAATCTTAGAAGTTGTGAGTGGGTTAAAACACTCACCTTTTGAATTTAAATTGAATTTAAATCCAATTTAAACTCAAAAATTGGACAGTCTCCAAATCCGACCAAACCATCACCAAAACTTCAGAAATTTCAATACGATCCTAACAAAAAAAATCTCGCGTGAAACGGAGTTCGTAGGAGAAAGTTATACGCATTAATGGTGATTGAAATTTCAAAAAAAAAGAATAGAAATAAAAGAACACCTTCAAGCGCCACGTCATCACCCTTTCTTTCCCTCTCTCCCTCACACGTTTTGCTTCCAGATTTTTCTGAGGAGTTTGAATTTTAGCATTTGATTTGGTTTTGAATTTTTATTTGGATCTAAGATTTGTTTGTCTGCTATTGAGGAGGAGAGAGTTGAGATGTACGTACAGAACAAATGAGAATTAGGGAGGCTAGGGTTTATAGCAGGATATTTATAGAGAAAGTTGAAAAGAAAGAAGAAAGTTTGAACTAGAATAAAATTTGAAGAAGAAGAATATTTTAAGAGGAAGGAAAAATTAAAATGAGAGATAATAAGGAGATTTGAAGAATAAATTAAGGCTGCAGGAATGAAGATAGAAATAAATGAAAAGCTAACAAAGTATATACAAACCAAGTAAGAATTGAAATATAAGTAAAAATATGAACAACCTTAGAAAACGGTAGTGTTGAAAGAGGTAAAGTAAAGGAATAAGTATATAAACGAAGATAAAAATAAATCTTCCATTTTCAAATATGAAGCTTCAGGAGAATTAATTGCCAATAAAAGAAAGCTACAAGAACTTATAATGTGTAAACAAATTGAAGTTTAGAAATAAAAAATATTAAATGCTAATGACGTGGCATGAATAGTAATTTGGATGTCATTGAAAAAAACTTCAGGAAAACTACTTGTAATGGAGCAAACAAAAAAGAACAAATGAAAAGAATGAGGCAGTTATTAATTAGAAATCAATCATACGAGGTTACTATAAATTAATAAGAATGAGTAGTTTAACAAATGGATGCTCAAGTGGAACCTACATGGATGACTTGGAACGAAAGAAAAAAAGAAAGAAAAAGAATGCGGATATGATAATAAATATTAAGCAAATGAAGGGCCACTTATATACTATAAACAAACCTTTGGGGTCCAAATTTTGAATCTTACTTCGGTTAATTCATTCCCATAAATCCAAATATGCACATATTTATATCATTAAATTCTTTATTAACACATTCATTTTATGGTAATATATGCATCCTCCATTAATGCAATCAATTAAACAATCAATTTAACAATCAATTAATGATATTACTCAATCGATAAAAAAATCAATCAATTATACAATCAATCAATCAATTACCAAAACAATTTACCTATATATTTATTTATATTACTCAAACCAATTTTATTAATGTACAACTTTTAATACAAGGTAATTTCTAATTGATTCCAAAACATTTACACAACCATGAACCCTATGATATATTTTAAAATATGAATACTAATAAGTGCGTTTGTATACCTTATTCGAAAATTCAATTTTTTCCGTTATATAAAATTATACTTATTCAAAATGAAATTTTTTCTTTATACATCTCAAAATAGGCAATTATTTTAATTGAAATGTTCATTCCATTTTGACAAAAAAAATGCAAGTTCTTATATCAACTCATTGATTATAATTTAATTTACGTTTCCTTCAAATTAAATAAATTAATCTTATTCCAGTTCATTTCATTACTAATTTCAACGAATTCTAATTATATAACACTGTTTTCTTTTCATTTACACCAATTCAAACATATTTTATAGAATTTCATATACAACAAAATTTATACAATATTTACAATGTAAATGTTTTATCTTATTGAAAATCAACTTCTCTAAGATACATTTCAAATAACAACCACTACACCATTATAAGCTATTAACAACGGGTAAAACCCGTTGTTAAGGAAAAAAGCAACGGGTAAAAACCGTCTTCAAAAGAGGAGTGGTTGAATTACGCGACGGGAAAAAACCGTTGCTTTATGTCCAAAAGGCAACGGGTAAAAACCGTTACAAATGAAGGAAAGGCAACGGGTAGTAACCGTTGCAAACTTGAACAAAGACAACGGTTAAAAACCGTTGCAAACAGAGACAAACGTTGGTCATAAAGCAACGGGTTTTAACCGTTGTTTTATTTTCAATAGGCAACGGGTGTAAACCGTTGCTTACTGTACATTAAGCAACGGTTACAAACCGTTGCTTAATGGGCAAAATATCAACGGACATAAACCGTTGCGTTCTACCAAGTAAACAACGGTTAAAAACCGTTGCATTATGACCAACGTCACACATAAAGCAACGGTTAACACCCGTTGCACATAATGTTTGCTCCTGCTCCGTAACTCACTACTGCGTTACACGCATATCTCAGTATACATACCAGAATATCAATATATATCAAAATATGCCAGAATATCAAAATATTGGTACACAAGCACTATAAGCATATTGCACATATACCATACATATAAAATTATCAAACTTATAATTACGCTCATTGTTTTGCAAACAGAATGCTGCCGTGCCGGAATATCATACTTAGTACACTGCATTGTTTATTATCACTACAGTACAAAGATTTCATTAATTACACTACATTGTTTTGCAAGCTAAAAAGTCTTTCACCTGAAAATAAAATCAAAAGGGCAAAGCATTCCAGTTTTCAGACTTCAATGTTCAACCTGGTTCATGCGCAACTCGAAGATTTAATTCAGAGGCAGTTCAACTTCATAAATCTGGAAAGAATATTCCAGTTCAAAAACAAACAGCATCTACCTAATTCAAAAAGTCTGAAACAAATTAAAACAAAGTAGAACCCAAGCAAAGAGAAAATCAAATAATGCAAAGCAATTCAAAGCAAACAACGGTTAGGATAAAGCAAATTTGATCAAGCCTCAATTTCCAGATTTTGAAATCTTTTTCAGGTTCTCTTTCATCTCTGTCAAACTATACAGGTGAGCAAACCACCCTTATAAATTCTTAAAACTTGATATATCTATTTTGCATGTGATAAGTCTTGAATGTAAATTGTGAAAGGTGCGTGCATGCTTGTATTTACGTATGCATGACTGTGTGTACGACTGTGTACAGGCAACATGCATGACCGTGTGTACGATTGTGTACTGGTAATCACTTTACATGGCGAGGAGGCTATACATGTTTTATGGGATAGGATTGAAGATATGGCAGTAAATACAAAGGTTCTGAATGTATCAGTCGAGGAAATAAGGGTTTGGAATCTTGTTCAGTTACTCCATTTTGTATATTGTGATGTAGTGATACAAATAAATGTGCAGGAAACTTTGATGGATTGTAGAGTCTTGGAAAGTTGTTTGAATATTGATGTAAGTATTGGTACTGGTTGTAGTAATGTTAATATTTCTGATGAGGGTGTTGATGCCTTGTTGTGTGATATCGATAACGTGCACATGATCAGAGATGTAAACATGCATAGTGATAAATCCTTTGTTTTTACTTTGAAATCTTTGAAACTACCTAAAATTCATATATATGTGACAATTAGCCAAAATTTACTGTTATCTATATGCGGATTTGGGTGTTTTCTGCTGGTAGCAGCAGTTTGCAATATGAAGGCAGTAGTGTTTGTATGTGATGGATAGTGGGTGGATGGAAGAGTGATTGAAGATGAATGATCAGTGTATGATCAGTGAATGATCAGGCAGGGAGGTCAAAGGTCAGAGGTCAAAGGTAGTGGAGAGTAGGGGGATGTTTGATATGCTGATGTGTTTGTAGTGGCTATCTTGTTGAATGCATTGTGAGCAGAAAAGTAGGTTAGAAGATGATATATTGGTGTTGAACTGCAGTGTGCAACAGTGCAAGAAGGCATTGGGTATGTAGTTTGACAGAAGTGGATAGAAGATGATATGAGCGCATAAAACTGAAGTGGATATGAGGTGTTAAAATGTAGAAGGCAGTGGCAGGAGAAAGTATCAGTGATGTTGTAGTTTTGTGGTGGTCTGTAGAAGAATGGTGAAGACAGGTATGAAACTGTGAAGACTAGTGATGCAACGGAGTTGTAATGGAGTTGTAATGAATGGTGGTGAACGAGTGGTTTAATGAGCAGTGAAGTATGGTTATTGTTAATGGTCAGGTGGAAATTTTGATGAGGAGGAAGGTGGTTTGAATGGCCGAGAACCGTGGTTGACAATGGATGTGGTGTGTGGCAGATGTCTGTTTGTATGATTTTGAAGAGGGTGTTGATGGTGTGAATTAGATGACAGTAGAGGCAGTGAATGGTATGAAGTTTATGCAGAGATGGTCAGAGATAGGAAGTGGACAGTTTTGCATGGTGGTTGATGGAGGAATGGTTTCAGGGAGTGGAATGGTTTCAGTTAGAGTGAAGTGGGAGGAAAGTATGAAGTTTGTATTGTATTTTGGTGACAGGCTTGTGTTGAGGCAGGAATTTCATGTTGAATTGTGTGCAGGGGGAGGGGATATGTTGGCAGTTGTTAGCAGTTTTGGTGACAGGATGAGGAGTTTGGAGTTATGGTAGTATGGTGAAGTAGTTTGCGGGTAGTGTGGTAGAAGCACTGGCAGGTTGCTGTTGAACTGCAGAGCTTAGTTTCGAGTGAAGTTTGATGATGAAGTTTGTCGAGGCTATAGGAGTGTAGAGATGTGACTGTGATATGGTGTGTTGGTGTTTGGGAAGGGGCAGAGTGATGAAATTAGGTGGTTGAGGACAGTGAGTCGATGTATGATCGCTGTAGAAGTTTGACAGAGGAGAGTTTGAAGTGGCTGTCAATGAAAGTGGCAAGCGGTAAGATGTATTGTTGATGGCACGGTGTGGTAACTGCACAGTTAGATGAAGAAGCAGTCAAAACTGTTGTCTTTCAAATTGATGACAACAGTTCAAATTGTAAACAAGACAGACCAAGACAAAATACACATGCATTTGCATATGCAAATTTCATATACAGCAAAAAAAAGAAAATCAGCAATATATGCAAAGAACAGGTCAGAAATATCAATACCTCCGACTAAAGATATCGTATCAAACCCTTTTGATGGCTCACATAACCTCCGACTCCAACATCCCCAAAGGTCTCGGTAAATTGTCGACATATTTTGGCGGTTAGCTCATCCGGCAATAAAATTTTGTCCAACAACACTTTTTCATAGGTGGGTGGTACTGGTTTTCCATGAATTACTAATGCTGTGGAATCTCGGCATATAGTGCCTGTTATATAAGCATTTCTGGAGTGAATATATGGAATCACATTTACAGAACACACGCAAGAATAAAAGTTTTAAATCTTGGAACCATTTGCCTTTAGAAATTATACATGCAATATATATCAAGCATGCAACAATTTCCACACAAAAATCAAAGTAAAACACACGTATAAAGCTTGTAATTATACAAACTTGTTTTATTTCTTGACTAACAGCCTCACTATTATTCAGCTATGTTAAATGAAAAATGTAAAATGCAAGAAAATGCAGCGCACTCTCCCGTTCACGAAGTTAAGCATTCACTGACTTTGCAACATATTATTTTCTTCAAATTTTAATAAAATAGTACATGTTGCAATTACTTCGTCGTCGAAGTTCAGGATTTCACATCTTTGGTCGATTAACGGATTGTTCGGAGTGGCAAACTGAGAAGATGCGATTTCACTGCCTACTCGACGATTATCTTGGGCTATGCTGAGAAGACGCTCCAGTTTATCATCCATATTGTCCAGCTTCATCAATTTTTGCTCCACATTTTGCAGTCGCTGCTCATATACTCCTTGGGCCTGTTTGAGCTGTTTGCATGGAATGGCAGCACTCTTAACTTGGCTAGGAGCTATATTGGTCCCAATACTTCGGCTCCTGCCCTTTACATCTTTACCAAACACTGATATAAAGACGGCTTCATCACCACCACTCGTCGTTTCCTTTACTTTTTCAATTTTTTCCTAAAAAGTAAATACATATATATATATATATATATATATATATATATATATATATATGTGTGAATAATGAAAATTTAATTTAGAGGCGTTGTTATTTGTTTAACTTACAAAGTAGGAAGATGTCGCATCTGACGTGCTGCCATCTTTTTTCTTATGCGTTTTCTCCCATACTTGAAGACGTGATAATTCTGTTCCCGGACTACTTGAATCGACCTGCATACAAAGACCTAAAATTATATTTGGACCTAATGGTATATGCAATGTGATGCACCAATTCAATGACACATACCATTTCTTGTGTAATCATAGCGTGACTCTTACGTCCCGAATGATGAGCATATTCGAGCATCGATCTATTTTGTTTGCCTCGCTTCCTTTTTTCTTTCACCTCGGGTTTTGATTCGTTTCTTATGAACTCATCCCAATCATCTTGAGCAATTTTCGGTGGACAATTTCTCATTCTATCTTCGTCAGTGATGAAATGGTCATAATGATTCTTGCGCAAATCATTCTTGTGTCTCCTAAAAGCCTCAGACATTTTTTTCATAATAAGGTCCTTTGATAGAGGATCGAGCTCATAATATTTCTGCATAACAAAAAATGCATGTAAACCATTTTTTATTTATGTATTGAAAGCATTATAAATGAATTTAAACCATCAAAGTTCATGCAGTTTACGTTTCAAAGTATATGGATTTTTACATTTCAATAAATTTATCATACATTTCATTGTAAATTCTACTTTAACTTCAAATACCTACATTTAAAATTATCATAATTATTCACAAAATTTACCTCACTTTTCTTCTAATATTTTACTTCTCACCCTATATGTATCATTTAATTTTGCGATTTAAATTTAAACTAATTAGATAAATCTAACTAACTAATATTCGTTAATTCGTTTACTAATTTATAAAAATATCAATATGTACACCATATTCATATTAACAAAATTTAAAAAAAATGATTAATGTAAAGATACCTCCAATTGATTCCACACGTCTTCCTTGTAATTTGGCGGAACTTTTTTCCAACTTGGATATGAGATTGGCACATGATTTCTTACTAGTTTACCAATCTTCGTAGCGACCTTTGAACCATTTTTTCCAACTGGAGAACCGTAGTTGTCCATATCAACTTTCTCCCGTTTTAAAGTGGATGATTGTGAAGTTGTTTTATTTGACGGTGGTGTGGCATCTTGTGACATTATGTCCTGCAAAGTTTAAACTCCTAAAATAATCCCAAGAACATTATGACGTACATTTCTTCCCCTTCCGGCCCATCCCTGTGATGCCCGATTGCTGTCGGCCAGATTATTGCACGGACTTCCCTCCACAACAAGATCAAACGCCTTATATGTCTAAATAAAATTTGCTCCAAGCGATCACTGTTAAGCTGCTGTACATCTGATATATAAACCAACATCCCCTTATTGATTTGTCTGATCCCACCAACTTCTCACCACATTACGATTTTTGTCAGTCCGACTGACAATAATCGTAATGTGATGAGAAACTGGTGGGATCAGACAAATCAGAAAGGGACGTTGTTTACTATATCAGATGTACAGCAGCTTACCAGTAATCGTTTGGAGCAATTTTATTAAGTCATATAATGCGTTTGATCTTGTTGTGGAGGGGAGTCCGTGCAATAATCTGGCTAACAGCAATCGGGCATCCTAGGGATGTGCGGGAAGGGGAACATTCACTTTTATGCGGCAATGATAAAGTCTTCCTGCATCACCAGAATTTTAAACTTAAGCAATATCAAAAATACTGACTGAAATAAAGGATGCAAATACAAAAATATATTATCTTAGCACTGCTGAACTAAAGGGTGCAAATATAATATCTTGAACTGCCTGTCTACCTACAAACACAAAGAAAGAAAGAATAGTCAAGCTGATCATATGTATGTATGTGTACATGTGTGTATGTATGTGATCATATGCAAGTACCTACAGCTACAAACACAAAATGAACTCTTGCAATATATCCATCCTTATTTTGTTAAGGTACAATAACTGCTTTGAAAGACAAACACAAAATATAATGCATCTATTACTATCATATAACACACCATTCTACATTTTACACCATTTTAAATAAATATTTTGTTAAGGTACAATAACTGCTCTGAAATACAAAGTTAACATATGCATTTTCTAAGATCTTCTAATTTTTCATTATCTTCAAAAGCTGATTGATAAACGGTGGGAAACTCAGTGTCATCCACATTTATGGTCAACCATTTTGGTGTATGCAAAACCACAAACCATCCACTATTTTGTAAATCTTTTGAGTAGAACACTTGACTCGCTTCCGATGCAAGAATAAATGGCTCATCATTCACGCTATCTTTATTCTTCAATTTTCCCAAGTTAACTGTGATCAAGCTTGAAACAGAATCTATTCTACAACCATTGATCTTATCTTCGACCTTTACCCAATCACAATAAAAAACTGTTTGTTTGAAGTCAATGTAATCCAACTCAATTATCTGTTGAATGACTCCGTAATAAGTTGTTTCTGCTTCCTTAAAATTTTTATCCTTCCCACTCGCTCTAAATTGTGTAATTGCTCTCATGCATACACCACTATCCTGTGTTAGCTTTCGCTCTTCATAACTCTTCGGAGAAAATAAAAACCCATTCACTTGGTACTTCATATAACTACGGGCATCAAACTTCGGCCCGTTAACTAACCGCCAAAGAGTTGAGTCAACATCGACGGTCTTCAACAACTACAACAAACACAATAAGTATAAAAACACTGTCAAGGAGGTGTATGGTCAACTTGAAAATACGTTAAATATTTAATACATATACCTCCTCACGTAACCAAAAAGTGAACTTTTTAATAGTTTCCCCAGATGTACCCCCGCCTCGAGTTTGAGATTTGGTGCTTTGAACATAGGAGTTATACCTCCTACGAAAAAAACACAATAAATACTATATATATGAATTGATTTACAATAATAAGAATTCAGAACAAATTCATGAATTTACTTCTTCCATTCATCCAATCCATCATACTTATCAAGGACCCATTTACGCACTTGTTGAAATTGCACTTGAGTTAACGTTATATCTTTACCATTATCTATTGCTATTTCATCAGCAAACTCATCATCCTCGTCTAAAAACGCTTCACGGGTATGTTTATGAGTGCCAGCACCTCCTTTTGGCATATACTCCATGCAGTAAAGACTAGCTTCTTGTACAATATATCCTTCTGCAATATACCCTTCAATATATCTTTTGTTGCGCACATATCCTTTATATGTTTTCATCAACCTATGAAGATGAATAATTGTAAAATGTAGACATCAATAGCTATTTAAATCGAATAATTATGTACATAACTAAAATTAGTAATTTACCGTTCAAATGGGTACATCCACCTATATCTAACAGGACCAGAAATCAATGCTTCATCGGCTAAATGAACCATAAGATGAATACTGATATCAAAAAATGCAGGCGGAAAATGTTTTTCAATAACACACATTGCTTCTACCAAACTAGCCTTTGCTTTTAGAAGATGTCCCCTGTTGATCACCTTTGAGCACAAAATGTTATAAAAGAGACTAATGCGGTGAATAGCATTCCGTAGATCCTTATGTTGCGGAAAACAATGCTGAAGCAATACTGGAAGTAAATTTTCCATTATGACGTGGTAATCATGTGACTTCATATTTTTTAGTTCAGGAGGGTTGATGCTCACATTATTATGGAAGTTCGAAGAGAATTTGCTTGGCACTTTCAAATTTTTCAAAACGGTGCAAAACCTTATCTTTTCTTCTTTTCTCAAAGTGAAAGTCCCATTTGGTATGGTTACTTTACTTGTTTCAGGATCTTCTATCACCCACAACTTTTGTTTTATACCCATGATTTTCAAATCCTTCCGTGCATTGATCCCATCTTTTGACATGTCTTTATGGTTCATAATTGTGTTGATCAAATGTTTCGTGACATTCATCTCCGTATGCATAACATCAATATTATGTCGGGTCAAATTTGTTTTCCAATATGGCAAATCAAAGAATTTCGACCTCCTATACCATGCAGGAACTTCTTCATCGATTGTCTTTTTCCGTTTTCGACCAATTTCCAGTATGTTTTTACCAACTTTCATTTTTATATTCGCTACCTTTTTCAACTTGATAACCAGTCAGTGGTTTTGGAGGACGCTTAAGTTCTTGCTCGTTGTTGAAATTTGTCTTATCGTATCGAAACTTGTGTCCGGACGGAAGAAATCTACGATGTCCCATGTAACAAATCTTCTTACTTTCAGGGAGATAAATAGATGTAGTTTCTTCTCCACAAATAGGACATGCAAAGTAGCCGTGGGTTGTACATCCCGATAAAGTCCCAAGAGCGGGATGATCATGGATTGCCCACAACACTCTAGCTCTCATTATGAACTCAGATTTCTTAAATGAATCAAATGTAACGACTCCTTCCCATAACTGCTTTAACTCGTCTATCAAAGGTTCTAAATAAACATCAATATCCTTCCCCGGTTGTTTTGGCCCAGAAATCAACAGTGTTAACATTGAGAACTCTCTTTTCATGCACAAAGACGGAGGAAGGTTATATGGTACTACAATTACTGGCCAACAGCTGTAAGGGTTAGTTAAAGAAGCATTCGGACAGAAACCATCTGTTGCTATTCCAAGCGTGATATTTCGTGGTTCAGTAGCAAACGAAGGATCAAAAGAATCTATAGTTTTCCATTGAGAAGTATCACGCGGATGACGCATTACGGTTGTACCGGACTTGGCACGACCATGCCAGGTCATCGCTTCTGCTATCCATGGTACAGTATACAGTCTTCTCAATCTAGAAATTAAAGGAAAATGTCTTAATGTCTTTCGAGGTACTGTGGTAGCTTTTCTCTCTTCGTCGAATGATGTCTTATATCTTGGTGCGTTGCAATTTGTACATGAAACTTTGTTCGCATTATCTTTCCAGTACAAGATGCAGTCATTAATGCATGCATCATAAGTTATGTAATTCATCCCAACTTGCTTAATGATCTTCTTCACGTCGGGGTACTTTGACGGTAGCGTGTTACCTTCGGGGAGTAACTCCTTTATGAATTCGAGTAGGGCAGTCACACCATTGTCTGAAAAGCCGTATTGGGTCTTCAGGCTATTCAGTTTGACAATGGCATACAACTTTGTAATCTCTTTTGGACAAGAAGGATACAATGGCTCTGTTGCAGTTGCACTATCAAAAAATGATTTATCCGTAAACTCCTCACCAATATTAGCACTATCATGCAACTGACTTGTAGGTTGAAAGTGATGGAATCTATCTGCATCATCGATCAAATCCTCCATCCTAATATGTTCGGACTCATCAGTATTTGTGGCATGACTAACCGGTTGTTGTTTTGGCTTCTCCGGTATTCTTTCCCCGTGAAAACACCACACGGTATATGATTGAACAATACCATATCTAAGCAAATGAAAATGAACGTCATTTAATTTGAATGTATCTTCATTTTTGCACAGTGTGTAAGGGCACGAATACTTTTCCTTATTGCCACCGTTTTCAGCAACAAATTTAACGAAATTTCTCACACCTTCCACATATTCTGTATTTCTTCGATTAGATTGATTCATCCATTGTTTGTCTATACTAAAAGACATACTGAAAGAAAATAACAAAAGCTAATAAGAAATCATGGGTAACAATATCTTATGGCTTTCCACCAAGTTCAACTCTGATATTAACTAAACAGATGTCTATTCTTCTTATTTCACTTGAAATTTAACATTAGCGTCAAACTGTTTCCAAAAAATTTGCCATTACAACGGCGCCATTTTGTAGCACCAGAGTAATGTCTATGCATTACCCCTCTCCTGATACTTGGCTTGCTCCAATAACAACAATTTTATCCACTTACTAAATATGGTCTCATATTTAGTAAAACAAAATTCATTGCATCAACTTATACCCTAGCAGTCACTATAAGCAGCTATGTCTAACTAGCATGCAGTGCAGTACAGTACAATACATTGCAATTTGTAAAATCACATATTAAACTATAACATAACAAAGTACCAACTTTTTATACAAAAGTTGCCACATTAAGTGGGCTGCACTACTTATAGTATCAAATAGTTTACAAAACAGTGTATTTAATTTTGAACGAAATGTATCAAGTTTACAAACTAGTGTATCTCGTTAAGTGTACAGGCAAATCATATTGGATTCTCCCTAAATGTTCGCGTGTAGACATACACACACTGCAGGAAAAAGTACATCAATGTAAATATCAGTTCCTAAATAATTATTAGTTTGTTAGCTTCAGCTTTCAAATTTCAATTCCTAAACGATTATTTACAGAAAACTAGTTGTTTGTAACTAAATACTAATAAGTTATTAGCTTCAGATGTTTTCAAGGTTAATGAAATCGAAAGCAGTAAAAGGGCGACTCAATTTTTGAAAATTAGACAACTCAAAACAAGAAATTCGCATACTTAATTAGCAGTGGCAGTATAGAGACTGTAGCAGGACTTCAAATCAGCAGTAGAAAATATCGCGTAGGGGGCAAGCAAGAGCCGACGATGGCTGATGGCTATAAAATAAAGTAAATAAATTAATCTTTTTTACCTTAATGAAATTTATTTACCTTTTTAGCAAAACAAAATCGAAACACGACAAATTAAGCAAAAGAAATTCGCATACTTAATTAGCAGTGGCAGTATAGAGACCGTAGCAGGACTTCAAATCAGTAGTAGAAAATATCGCGTAGGAGGCAAGCAAGACGCGACGATGGCTGATGGAATAGCCGAGTATACAGCGATGATTATTTAGAAAGCGTTGATTTTTGAAACCCTAGTTTTTTGGGTTTGAGCATCGCCGACATGGAGATTGCTATTGAGCTGTAACTTTGAAGTAAAACAGATTTTTGGTGCTGCCCGGTTCAGTTGGTTGCCCCATCCCATGGGCTTGCCCCTGGGCCGGCCCTAGCTAAAAGATTTACAACGGTTAATAACCGTTGCTACTTAACCACGGTTCAAAACCGTTGTTAATTGTAACGAAGCGCGCCAAAAAAGTATGGCGCAAAAGGATGAAATTCACCGCGCCCATTTGTCTCCAAAGAAGCTACGGTTAATAACCGTTCCCAATTAGCAACGATTAAAACCCGTTGCTAATTTAACCAAGACGGTTACTAACCGTTGCTAAATGGCAACTGTTATTAACCATTGCTAAATGAGCGGATGGTTAGTGGCAAATCACAGTATTTGGTGTAGTGAACTTATGTTATTCTTTCATTAAAACTTTCATTTAATTCGTTTATTTAACTTCAACATTTGTTATTCGATTAGAGATAAACATTTTTTTTATTCTTTTTCAAATGTTCAATCGATTAGTGATAAACTTTTAAATTGTTTTCTTTGAAATCATATTTTCCATGTTAAACCCAATATCTGTATGCTAAAATAATTCCAACATTTAATTACAATTGTAATAAAACCCATTCATTGTATATTTAAATTTCAAACAAATCCTTTATTTATTGACTATTATATTTCCATCTCAAATTTTAAATGTAAATTATTTCACCAATTATAGTATTTATTTCAATTTCTTAAAATAATCCCTTTATGACACTTCGAATCCAATTTATTTTAATAAGTTTCCAACTAAACAGATTAGATTCAATTTCAACCTTACACATAAGTTTAGATTATAATCAATTTATAACGTATTCCTTTCTCAGTTATTACTTTACATACTTCTAGTATTAATTTCATAATTAATCATAATTATTAAAGTAACGCTTATAATAAATATGACCCTATAATTACTCAACATTTAAACGAACGTTATTTCATTTTCCATTAGTGTAACATTCATTTATTTTATTATCACTTATTACAAATTCTAATTCCATTAACAAATAAGCAGGTACTTTATAATATATGTTACAAATTTTCAGTCAATCATTATTCATTATCATTGACTTTAATTTAGCATTACTTACCTTGCTTTAACATTGTTACTTAAAATCCCTATCCAATTGCAATTAATATTCTAATGAATACATTTACTCCTTTCCATTAAGTTATTAATTATCATCAAGGCACATCTAATTATCTTTATTGGTAAATGAGTAAATTTACTAGTAACCCGCTATTATAACCTTTAATATACTTGTATATTTATTCTTCACAACAACTACTACCTATCAATATTATTTCGCCCCTAAATACAAAATTTGCAATTGTTCTTATTATCATATTCCATTTGCTAAGTCATAAAATTTGAATTAATTTATTAAATTGAAACATTCATTCAAGTTTATAAATTATTAACTTGAAATAACGTATCCCTAATTAAAAATCAATTACTGTAACAATGTGTCCTTACACTTACAAATTTAATGCCTACCCTATATTTTCCATATTCACATTATATCCATGTACAATACTTACACCATTTTATTTTATTGAAATTTTATTCATATTACAAATAAATAGGCTTTAATTACCATTCATATATTTTATTTTTGCCTTCATTCCAAACCCCCTTTATTATTTCTACTAAAAATTAATTACAAAATTCTATTAAATTAACAAATTAAATTGTCGAAATTTACGGTTTTACAGGCTTTGGTGTAAAAATGGTTACAGGGTTTTTGAAAAAACATTGCAGATTTGGTTTTTGAACTTGTAAAATGTTTTACAGGGCATTGATTTGGTTTGAGAGATGGTTTCAGGCTGTAGATTCTTGTGGATTTCTAGTTTTTGAAAATAGTTTATAGGTTTGACTTTTCTTGCATTGAAAATGAAAAGATAAGGAAAGAAAAAGAAGAGAGGGGAGATGAATGTTATATAGAGTTGAATTAGAATTTATTAAGATTTAAGAAAATGATAAATAAATTATGACACTTCTTATCACAACTTACATTTGTCATCTACAATTATTAATCACCTAACACGTGTATTTAACATGCTTAAAAATTCAAAATTTGTCATTATTTATGTACATTTGTTTTAAAATTATTTAAAAGCCTTTATAATTAGTTTCCTACTTAATTTGTACATTTATTAATTTATAAATGCTTTTTCTCAATTTATATACATAAAACTTTTTAAAAGAAATAAAATAAAAACCCATTAGATTCTAAATAAAATCACATAAAATTATATTTAATTCACTTTTTAATGTAAAACTATTATATTTATTTACTATTAAATAAACGCTTCCTAAATTTATATAAATAAATTTCTTTTAAGAAAATATTATAAAACAAATCTTATTTCAAATAAAAACCTTGTTCATATTTTATATCCAAAATATTATTATTTTTATACAATTATCTTTAACAGTTTAAATTTAAACCTAAATCCAAATTCAAATTCAATTTAAAATCCAGTTTAAAAATGAATTCAAATAAATATATATTAATTTAAACAAACACGTTATTAAATTTGTAAAAAATTATTCTATTTAAAATCAAACAATATATATATATATATATAAATCTAAACAACACTTGTTAAAGTTGAAATGAATAAGTCTATTTAAAAATCTATTTATACCCATATTAAAAAAAATCACATTATTATTATTGTTTGAAAATATCAATTTTTTTACCAATCTTAAATAATTTAATAAGGAGATTATAATATTTTAAATTCCTTGAAATTCTGAGATATCACATAAACAAACTTGTAAACCAAAAAATCAAAGCAAAAACAACTTTATCATTCACCTTAAACCTGTAGCGAACCCAAGCAAAATCATCTCAGATTTAAAACAAAATCAACTCAATAAACATCAACAATGATTAAGTTTCAAGTTGCAATTCAAATCAAAATATCAAGCAAGCTAACAATTCAAGGTTGCAGATCAAAATCAAAAGCATGTCTCTCTGTTTTAAACTGTGAGTAAAACTAACATATTTAAACTTGAATCTATTGATATATCTGGATGGTTGTGATTAATACGAAGTATAATGGTGACAAGTGATTGCATGAATGTAAATATTCTTGTATGTGTTTATATATATATGTGTGTGTGTGTGTGTGTGTGTGTGTGTAAATAAGTGTGCATGACTGGGAACAGGGAAGAGATGCTTCTATTCATTGTTTGGAGGTTTTAAAACCTGATCAAAAATCTAAAACATCTCGCCTAAACAATTTAGACATTGATCTTTGAATGAAAAGTATTTGTATGTGCATAACATTATTTTTAAAAATAGATTCAAGAAAAAATATTGGGTAAATATTTTGAAAATGGAAATATACAGTGAGAAATCAAATATAAGTCAAAAATCAATGTCCATAATTTCGTGTTTGGATTTCATAATCAGATTTGTATTAGAAAATGACGATTTTTGATAATCATTCCATAAATTTTAAATTTATATTTGTGGAGTATTTCTAGGTTGAACGGTATTTGCATTCTCATCAAATTCAGATGATCGCGAGGCTCGACGGTGTCGGGGTTAAGGCCGGAGATTGTTTGTTGGTCAGTGATCATTGGAAAATTGCTCGGAGGGATTCTAGATCATCAGGGTAGTCGGGTAATGGCAAACTAGGGTACTGGGTCCTATTTTGGTCGACTTCGGTTTTGAGGTGGGTACGATGTCGTCGAAGCATCGGTCTTCGTCGGAATGGGTGGAATTGAAGCTTTAGTCTACGGCGAAGCTCTGGTCAGGATGTCGAGGGTTCTGGAGACAGGTGGTGGAAATGCAAGGAGGTTTTGCGTGCCAGTTTCGTCCAAATGGATACGAACGAGTTTGATTTTTCTTCCATGATAAATTCGATGATCTGGGTGTTCATGTTGACTGAGAAGGGGTCCCCGACGTGTCGATGGCCGGGGCAGCGATCGGAGATGGTCGGATTGCTTGTGCACGTGCACGAGTCTTCGTCATATCTATTGATGTTGCTGTGATTTGATTGCTTCGAGGAGGATGGTGTTTTTACTCGAGGTTGATCTCGAGTTTGATTGGGTTGTGTTTGAGGTTGGTTGGCTCGGGTAGGAATAGAGGTTGGCTCGGGTAAATGATGGTTTGGGCTCGGGCCTGTACCTAAGTATTTATGCTTAGTTGATAATTAATAAATCAAGTTTTAAAAGTTTGTCTAAAAGTTATTACATAATAGGTAAATTCCTAAATGTTTTCAAAGGTGATTTAAATGATGTAGTTAAATAAAGGATTAGTTATTTAATGTATTAAAGGATGGTTAATTAATTAATGTAATCAGTTAACGGAATAATTAGTAAACTTAATTAATAAGATAATTAATTTTTGTAATCAATTTAAAGGAATGATTTATTAATGTGATTAATTAATTAAGGTAATTAATTAAAAGATGATTTAATTTAGTAAATGCTAATTACTTAATGTAATTAATTAATGACAATTACTTAGTGAATGTAATTAAAGAATAACTATTTAATGTCATTGATTAAGGTGGGTAATTAATGGATAATTACTAAATGTGACTTATTAAAAGGATAATTACTTAATGTAAGTAATTAAAGGTTAATTAAGTAATTAAAGGTTAATTACTTAATAATTTAAGGTAAATTAATTAAAGTGACTAATTAAAGGATAATTTACTGCCACAATCCAAATTCCAGTGTTCGAAAATCGACATCCGTACACCACTGTACTTAAATGCCGTAGATTCAAACGTTGAAATTCAAGTCGTGCCGGAGCTTATAACACATTAAGTATAACAACACAGCGGAAGAAAAGAAATGAATATCATATACAACTCCAATGAATACAATATCCAGTGATATACAACAATGATATCAAAATGATACAAGAATAACAGAGTCAATAAACAACATCGGAAAACAGATAGCAAAAGAGATAACTGCATTGATCAAACTGCAACTCCAATACAATGCTCCAATGCCACTAGCTCAAACCACCATTATGTTGCACCAAGCTAAGCAAGTCTGGTCCGTGAATCCAACGACTCCGTTATCCAAGATCTCCAAAGAATCACAAAGAGGACGCTGAAAGCTACCGAATTGATATCTACTATCTGAAAAACCCAACTCTAGACTGCTCGTGTGGAAAATAATGGGCACCCAGAGTTTAGGAAGGGAACAATAAACTCCGGGTCAGTCATGGGACTGGTATGAGCAAACAAAAACAGTTTATCTAAAAAAACAAAAGATTTTAGAACTGAAATCCGCAATGCTTTTTGAAAAATGAAACTACCATAAGGCCTCCCGCCACACACACCATGCAAACACGGAATTGGAGGAGATTTCTCCTTATGACAGTCAAATATGCTTGATACGGGATTTTTTTTATATATTATTATTATAAGTGCACAGTGTGGAAAATCATTTCGAAAGTATAATACAAATCCTAGCCAGCATAGACATTCCGAACTATGCCTACTATAGCTACCATCTAAACAGTGGTGACCACCATAAGTAATGGTAGGTTCTACAACTAAAACCGTACAAGGAGCGTATTGGAGAATGGATTTCAAACAAATGGTCAGGCTAAGGAACTTCCTAGGGCACATGGGTACGCCTCTAGAGGGACGCCCCGAGAATCAAACCGGATCTCTGCTAACACAAGGCCGGGTTACCTCTATAACTAGGTAACTACTACACGAGTATGCCATCCCTCGGTCGTAACCAACCTTTATCCCAGGATTCACCAGCAACCACAAAGTAATAAATTTGCAGCAACCACATAGGTTAAGTATCTAGGCTCCATATCATGATACCACCTCTATCCAGAAGGAAATGAACATTCCCTCAGGGGGCGCTACCCCCAAATTACCTTGCTGCATTCTTTCTGTTTCGACCATTTCGGGTTGTGCAGTTCGGCGAAGTCTCGTCCACAAAGCTACTCATTTCACAAAAGTCATGCTTTGATCAACAAATGATCAGCAGCACTTCGTATCCCACATTACCAAATTGGGAATGTATCACTAGTAACCATCAACTACATAACCTCTGAGCTCGTATGTCTCAAACAAAGGTGTTAAGCTAAGAGAATAAATCTCCGCCACCAAACAGAAATGTATTTGATAGAAACTGGTTTCACATCTCAAAGTGTAATGTCAGACACACATCCGTACAAGTCTGTCCCGGGTTTGAACAGAACCGAAGGCACTTCCGAAGAAGCCCTTGCAATCCGGGCATCTTCAATCCCGATCGGACTCCCCATCACATATGGAGATCTCTATACCGGAGCAACTCAGTGCAGAGTCATTCGACAGGTTATCCTATCGTTCTCAAAGACACCCGGTCTTCACCACCATCTTCAATTGTTATCCATTTACGACATATCACATATTTGGAATGGGTTATATAACACAAAGGTCCTCTCCCGGCTAAGCCGAATAGTGAGCGCAATATTTAAAACCATATGGATATGGGATTTCAGTTAAGTCATAACTTTAAAACCTAAAACTTTTCTTCAAATGGCTTAAACAATTTACCATTTCAAATCTTTAAACAAAAAAATTTACTTCCAGAAACCTTCAATAGGTTAAACAATTTCCACATTTAAATCTTTTAAATAAAAGATTCATTTTTAAGACCCCCTTTAAATTTAAACAAGGTTCACTAATCTTTGACCAAGATTCAATTATAGCCTTTAAAAAACAATTCCATTTCAATTTGGATTAACTCATCTGGTCTTTAAATCAAAGACTTATTTCATAGCTCCCAAAATAATTTTCAAAGATTCATTCATAACTTTCAAAACCATTCCCGTTTCAATCTTTTATATATAAAAGATACACTATTTAAAATCCTCTTCAATTTCAAAATAGGGTTCAAATATCTTACACAAAGATTCAATTATAGTTTTCAAAGCCATTCTATTTCAAACTTGAAAATCTTTTCATCATAATTTGGAAATTCTTTCCTTATATAAAAACTATTATTATTTGAAACCACTTGTTTCCGTTTCGAAAAATCCGATTATATTTGCACGAGTTAAGGCCTTTCAAGTCCAAACCTGGGTTAAATTCAGATTCTCAAAATCATACTTTTGAATGGTTTAAAAACTCATGTAAACACATTTATAGCTTGTATAACCTTTTTGCATCATAATACCAGATATAGAATTCAATTTCAGATATTGAATTCCAATTTAAATCAAATGATTCAAATTTCAAATCTTTATTAAGTTATTCACAATAGCTTTCATTTTTAAAAACACCCTTTTCAAAAGTTTTTCACTTTAAACCCAATCCATTTCCAAATCCCATTTGAATTTAAAATTCAAATTTTAAAACTATTTAGAAATCTGTGACTTAACTGATTCCCTTGTGAAATCCATATTGTGTGTGTATAATGTAGTCCAGGGGTTTTACACAATAATGCAACATCATCAATTATCACAGAATTCAAACACAGCAATATTTATAAGCGGTATAATCTATAACGCTTATCTTTATTTACAGATCATGGATGAATAATATAAGTTCATCGTAGATAATAATTCACATCACAGATAAATAAATTACATCATAGATCACAACACAAATCAGGATAATTCATAACAGAAAGCATCATATATCAAGGATACCTACCAATTAAATCATCCAATCCAAGCATCCATCAATTAATTATCTGATTAATTTAAATCAAATTAGTCACTAATCTTGGTTAATTAATGTTAATTAATTACAAACCATTTAATTAGTTATTCTTAATTAATTACAATAATTAATTAACCCTTAATCAATAATCATCTCTTAACCACCTTCATTAATTAATTAACCTGTAATTAATTCATCACATTATTTAATTACCCTTAATTAATTATAATAAGTAATTTTTCTTAATCACTTAGTCATTGTTAACCATAAATTAACTAGTAACTAATTTACCTTAACAAATAAGAAATTAATCCACCTTTAATTATTAATTTATTAATTAGCTTTAATTAAATTCTTTAATTAACTTTCAATTAATCAATTATTCTTAAATTAATTAATTACCTTAATTAACTAATTACATAACTAATTATTCTTTAATTAATTATTATTTTTATCACTTGATTAATCAACCCTTAGTCATTTATTTAATTATCATTAATTACTTTCATCAAGTAATTATCTTTAAGTAATTAACTTCCCCTTTAATCACTTTAATTAATTAATTCACTTTTATTTACTTAAGACTTTAATTATTAATTTATTCCTTAAAATAAATATTTAAGTAATCAACCCTTTAATTATTTTCATTAAGTAATTAATTACATTAATCTATTTGAATTAACCTGAAATTAATCACGAAGATAAATTTTCTTTAATTTCTTTCATCAATTTCTATTTGAAAATGCTTAAGAAAATAATTATTCAAAACTCAAAAACAATTTTAAACATGTTTTTAAATTTAAAATCAATCTTTGAAAAACTTGACTCAAACTCGTGTATAATTTAAATTCAAAGACTTGGTTTATTTTACTTTAAAAACTTATTTATTTTTATATACTTTAAAGTTTAATTTTTTAAAACTTACTTTACCTTTAAAACTTCAATACTTTATTCTATTTTTGAAACCTTAAAGAAAACCCGAGACATTCCCCCAAAACACTCGAGTCACACTTCGAGTTTTCACCAGTATTACCTGTACGCCTTAAAATACTTCAACTTAAATTTATCTAAGTATTTAACCCTACGCACTAGTAAAACCACTCGAGTAAAACTCACGCCATCACGCGATCGTCCCGAGAATTACTTCGAGCTCAATGTCTTTCTTCCCCAATTTTTTTCACTGACACTCACTACACGTCGTGCACGTGTACGCCTCGGCTCGTCGCTTCTAATCATCACTCTGGCCATCTGCGAGTCATCAACTACACCACTAACTAACCTAAACACTTAGGGGCCTGAATCGAACTCGAGAATGCAATCGAGTAACCTAACCCAAAAAAAATTGGAACCATCCCCATCAGAGAAACCACCAGAAACTCCCCAGCACCACCACCACAGACCTCCGGACGCCACGTAACCACAACCCTAGCTGGTCCGATGACCCACGACCCCTTTCCCCCTGGTTCGATCTTCTCGAGTTCACCAGAGATGACGCAATGCTCACAAATATGCCGTCGACCAAAACTACCTTTTGAACCCTACTCCGCCCTTCTCGGCCACCACTGTCATTAAAAAAATGATCCACCATTTTTGCAGAGAACCTCATCACATCGACCACCTCCAGCCTTGGTCCTGACCAACCCCATCACGTCGTTCGCCGAAATCTGACAAATACCCAATTTTTGATCATCACAGAAATTCCTAACCTATACTAATCTAAAAAATTTGATTTTAATGCCTAAATTCATTTTTTTTTTCCATTACGAATTGAATCACGAAATCCAAATTTGAAATTAAAATACTCGAATTTTCATTTTGAAAAGAGTTTTGCTGTAAAGTATAAATTTTGAAAAAGGATTGCATAACATATCTGCTTAAAACTATTTTTAAAAATCAAATGTTGTTATTATGAACAAATTCCTTCTAGAAATCAAATCCTAAAAGGATTGATGAATGAGATTTCCAATTTTTAACAAGTTTTGTGATCTGTAACTGAAAACAGAAGAATATATATAGCATGCACACCAGACATACAGGCATGCAAGCATTGTCTCAACACAGATCAAAAATATAAACCAGATACCATAAATTCCATATTTATATGGAAAGTTTGCTCACAAAAAAATGAACAGATTTAGGGTTTGAGTTTTGCTCATAAGGTTTTGTTGAACAGAGAAGAACAGAGGCAGGATTTTGATTGAAAACTGATCTTTGCTTTGAGTTGCTCTACCTTTTTATCTTTGCATTGAATCGGGTTTGAATTTGATTTGGTTAGGCAAGTTGCATGCTTTTTCTGGTTTTCAGTTTGAATCAAAAACTTTGATTCCTAGGCTTGATTTATTTCCTTTTGCTTCCAGGTTTGAAAGCTTGTTTCAGTTTGATTCTGCTTTGTTTCTGATGCTTTTTTATGGTTATTTGTTGCTTTGCCTTGATAAATTTTGAAATGTATTCAGGTTTCAGGTTGAAGCTTTCGTATTCTTGAATTTTTTAAACTACAATTTTATTTTCTGGTTTCCTTTTCCTTTTGAACTGTTTTCAGATTTGAATGTTTCTCGGGTTTGTATTTTTTTTCTTGTTTACTATCTAAATTTCAATTTGAAGATGAAAGAAGAATTTTGATTTTTACTTACATAATTCAATTAAAGAACACATTTTCCACTTGTTCTATAAACCATAAACTTGTACATTTATTTTTAACACTTGTTGAAATATAAACTTTTTATGTTTATATCCTTTTGTTAAATTTAATTATAAATTTTGTTTAATTCCTTTATTCGAATTAATTTAAAATTTATAGTTTAAACCCTTTTCCATAAATTTATTTACAAATTGTGTTTTTAAACCTTGTTTTATTTTTAATTTATAAATCACGTTTTTCATGTTTTCTTACTTATACTTTTATGTATTTCCAACTTAGTTCATTTTAATATTTTACATATGTATGTTTTCTTATTTTATTTTTAAAAGATAATTTCAATTACTTATACTTATATATAAAAATACTGTAAGCACCTAGCAAACCAACCCCGCAAGGCCATATACTAAATCCAATTTATTTCCTAAGATATTCATTCTTGAATTTCAATTTCACAATTTAAATTTAAAATAAATTTTATGTACAAATACCTGATTAAATTTGGATAATTCACATTTATTCAAAATTTGATTTAAATTAGTTGTCAAGTTAACTTGTTCAAAATTCGGGAATGTTACAGATTCCCCCCCTTAGAAAATTTCGTCCTCGAAATTTGAAAGTAAGGAGATAACAACGGAATATAGAGAGATAGAGTGATGAATTACCAGATCAAACTGAATATCTATTCTGCATTTGGCGTACCAAATCAGAATATTACTAATAATTATGAGAACGAAGTCATACAATACGAGATACTCGGGTCATCCAGATCTACGAATACACAGGAGTATTCGTTAGTTCAAAAGATAACTAACCACTCGTAGAATATATCCAGACCCAAAAGAACAAATAAATGAATTTAATCTTCCATAATTTTCTAACACTGGGTATGGATTCCAAGCTCAAGTCGGAATTCCCCAAAGAATAGACAGATATATGGATACAATTTCAAAACTTTTTAGTTTAAACAACCAAAATATACCTATCAACCATAGCAAACAGAGCAAACAATTCATCCAAACAAACAATTCTGACCCATCTGGAGTTTGTGTCCCATGCAAAATCAAAGCTTCTTCCTGGAGCTGCTAGGAATCATCGAAGAATTGAAAAGACGAATCAAAGGAGATTGATAGAGAAAGGACTGTTTCCGCTATAGTAGGGTATCGACCATTTGTAGTCGTACTCCCCTGTCCCCTATCTCATCCTCTTCGCGCACTCATACTCACTATCAGTGAATAGTAAGAGAATTTACTAAGGCATTCAGACGGATATCTTAGGGATATACTCATTCTGGCGTATACTTCACCCTATCTCTAATGAGTTACTTAATGTGTTATACTCCTGAGCTAAAGTTTTAATCTTCAGCTCTAATACCAATTTGTCACGATCCAAATTCCAGCATTCGAAAATCGACATCCGTACACCACTGTACTTAAATGTCGCAGATTCAAACATTGAAATTCAAGTCGTGCTGGAGCTTATAACACATTAAGTATAAAAACACAGCGGAAGAAAAGAAATGAATATCATATACAACTCCAATAAATACAATATCCAATGATATACAACAATATCGAAATGATACAAGAATAACAGAGTCAATAAACAACAGTGGAAAACAGATAGCAAAAGAGATAACTCCATTGATCAAACTTCAACTCCAATACAATGCTACAAAGCCACTAGCTCGAACAACCATAATGTTGCACCAAGCTAAGCAAGTCTGGTCCGTGAATCCAAAGACTCCAATATCCAACATATCCAAAGAATTACAAAGAGAAAGCTGAAAGCTACCGAATTGATATCTACTATCTGAAAAACCCAACTCTAGACTGCCCATGTGGAAAATAATGGGCACCCAGAGTTTAGGAAGGGAACAATAAACTCCGGGTCAGTCATGGGACTGGTATGAGCAAACAAAAATAGTTTATCTAAAAAACAAACAAAAGATTTTAGAATTGAAATCCGCAATGCTTTTTGAAAAATGAAACTGCCATAAGGCCTCCCGCCACACACAACATGCAAACACAAAATTGGAGGAGATTTCTCCTTATGATAGTTAAATATGCTTGATACGAGAAAATTTCTTTTATATTATTATTATAAGTGCATGGTGTGGAAAATCATTTCGAAAGTATAATATAAATCCTAGCCAGCATAGACATTCCGAACTATGCCTACTATAGCAACCATCTAAACAGTGGTGACCACCATAAGTAAATGGCAGGTTTTACAACTAAAACCGTACAAGGCGCGTATTGGAGAATGGATTTCCAAAAAATGGTCAGGCTAAGGAACTTCCTGGGCCACATGGGTACGCCTCCGGAGGGATGCCCCGAGAACCAAACCGGATCTCTGCCAACACAAGGCCGGGTTACCACTATAACTAGGTAACTACTACACGAGTATGTCATCCCCCGATCGTAACCAACCTTTATCCCGGGATTCACCAACAACCACAAAAGTAATAAATTTGCAGCGACCACATAGGTTAAGTATCTGGGCTCCATACCATGATACCACCTCTATTCAGAAGGAAATGAACATACCCTCGGGGGCGCTACCCCCAAATAACCTTGCTGCATTCTTCCTGTTTCGACCATTCTGGGTTGTGAAGTTCGACGAAGTCTCGTCCACAAAGCTACTCTTTTCACAAAAGCCATGCTTTGATCAACAAATGATCAGCAGCACTTCGTATGCAACATTGCCAAATTGGGAATGTATCACTAGTAACTACCAACTACATAACCACTGAGCTCGTACGTCTCAGAGAAGGGTGTTAAGCTAAGAGAATAAATCTCCTCCACCAAACAGAAATGTATTTGATAGAAACTGGTTTTACATCTCAAGGTGTAATGTCAGACACACATCCATACAAGTCTGTCCCAGTTCGAACAGAATCGAAGGCACTTCTGAAGAAGCCCTTGCAATCCGGGCATCTTCAATCCCGATCGGACTCCCCATCACATATGGAAACCTCTATACCGGAGCAACTCAGTGCAGAGTCATTCGAAAAGTTATCCTATCGTTCTCAAAGACACCCGGTCTTCACCACCATCTTCAATTTCTATCCATTTACGACATATCACATATTCGGAATGGGTTATATGACACAAAGCTCCTCTCCCGGCTAAACCGGATAGTGAGCGCAATATTTAAAACCATATGGATATGGGATTTCAGTTAAGTCACAACTTTAAAACCTAAAACTTTTTTTCAAATGGCTTAAACAATTTACCATTTCAAATCTTTATACAAAAAAATTTACTCCAGAAACCTTCAATGGGTTAAACAATTTCCACATTTAAATCTTTTAAATAAAAGATTCTTAAGACCCCTTTAAATTTAAACAAGGTTCACTAATCTTTGACAAAAATTCAATTATAGCCTTTCAAAAACAATTCCATTTCAACATGGATTAACTCATCCGGTCTTTAAATCAAAGACTTATTTCATAGCTTCCAAAATAATTTTGAAAGATTCATTCATAACTTTCAAAACCATTCCCGTTTCAATCTTTTATATATAAATGATACACTATTTAAAATCCTCTTCAATTTCAAAATAGGTTTCAACTATCTTTCACAAAGATTCAATTATAGTTTTCAAAGCTATTCTATTTCAAACTTGAAAATCTTTTCATCATAATTTGGAAATTCTTTCCTTATATAAAAGCTATTATTATTTGAAAGCACTTGTTTCCATTTGGGAAAACCCGATTATATTTGCACGAGTTAAGGCCTTTCAAATCTAAACCTGGGTTAAATTCAGATTCTCAAAATCATACTTTTGAATGGTTTAAAAACCCATATAAACACATTTATAGCTTGTATAACCTTTTTACATCATGAATACCAGATATAAAATTCAATTTCAGAAATTGAATTCCAGTTTAAATCAAATGATTCAAATTTCAAATTTTTATTAAGTTATTCACAATAACTTTCATTTTTAAAAACACCCTTTTCAAAAGTTTTTCACTTTAAACCCAATCCATTTCCAAAACCCATTTGAATTTAAAATTCAAATTTTAAAACTATTTAAAAATCTGTGACTTAACCGATTCCCATGTGAAATCCATATTGTGTGTGTATAATGTAGTCCAGGGGTTTTACACAATAGTGCAACATCATCAATTATCACAGAATTCAAACACAACAATATTTATAAGCGGTATAATCTATAATGCTTATCTTTATTTACAGATCACGGATGAATAATATAAGTTCATCGTAGATAATAATTCACATCACAGATAAATAAATTACATCACAGATCACAACACAAATCAGGATAATTCATAACGCAAAGCATCATATATCAGGGATATCAACCAATTAAATCATCCAACCCAAGCATCCATCAATTAATTATCTGATTAATTTAAATCAAATTAGTCACTAATTTTGGTTAATTAATGTAAATTAATTACAAACCATTTAATTAATTATTCTTAATTAATTACAATAATTAATTAACCCTTAATCAATAATCATCCCTTAATCACCTTCATTAATTAATTAACCTTTAATTAATTCATCACATTATTTAATTACTCTTAATTAATTATAATAAGAGATTATTCTTCATCAGTTAGTCATCGTTAACCATAAATTAACTAGTAATTAATTTACCTTAATTAATTACCTTAATAAATTAGAAATCAATCCACCTTTAATTATTAATTTATTAACTAGCCTTTAATTAAATTCTTTAATTAACTTTCAATTAATCAATTATCCTTAATTTAATTAATTACCTTAATTAACTAATCGCATAACCAATTATTCTTTAATTAATTATTATTTTATCACTTGATTAATCAACCCTTAGTCATTTATTTAATTATCATCAATTACTTTCATCAAATAATTATCTTTAAGTAATTAATTTCCCCTTTGATCACTTAAATTTTCTTTAATTTCTTTCATCAATTTCTATTTGAAAATACTTAAGAAAATAATTATTCAAAACTCGAAAAAAAATTAAACATGTTTTTAAATTTAAAATCAATCTTTGAAAAACTTGTCTCAAACTTGTTTATAATTTAAATTCAAAGACTTGGTTTATTTTACATTAAAAACTTATTTATTTTTATATACTTTAAAGTTTAATTTTTTTGAAACTTACTTTACCTTTAAAACTTCAATACCTTGTTCTGTTTTTGAAACCTCAACGAAAACCCGAGACATTCCTCCAAAACACTCGAGCCACACTTCGAATTTTCACCAGTATTACCCGTATGCCTTAAAATACTTCAACTTAAATTTATCTAAGTATTTAACCCTGCGCACTAGTAAAACCACTCGAGTAAAACTCACGCCATCACGCGATCGTCTCGAGAATTACTTCGAGCTCAATGTCTTTCTTCCCTGTGACGCCCCACCTCTATACCCACGCTAGCCAAGAACATTACGGTGAATGCTGTAACCTAGCATGGAGAATAAGGCTATTGAGGAGCGACCATCCGTGTAATTACTTTGTGCGAGCATCCATATGTCAGATAGTATAACATGCAATTCTTTTCAAGTGGAAATCCGACATGCCGACACAAACTCAAAGCTACTAAACAATGGCTATAATGTCTTCGGAAACAAATATAGAAATAAACATAACACAAATCAGTCACAGATAATTCATATCACAAAGAAGGAATAAGATATGAATACTACACATAAAAGTGTACATCAGAGTAGTGGTCAAACAAGATCCACAATATCAAAAAGAATAGATACAAGTGCTAGACAAAAGAATAAGTATACATCATAGAGTCTGTATCTCAAATGTATACAACAAAACTACCAAACTAAAGTAGTTAGCCAAAAGTCAAGGAGGTAACCCCGGATGTAAAGTCAAGCAGAAGCACCTGTAACCTCTCGGTCTGATCCGAGTATTATTTAATAAGAAAATAATAAACGGATCAGTCTAGCTATAAATATCAGATGAAATGATATAGAATAAGAGATATGACTAAACGTATAATAATCACCATGCCAAGCTGTGATATATATAAGTAATTGAAAATCAACAAGAGATTAATCAACATCACAAAATCTACACAAGAATCAAAGGAAATGTCATACTCCTAATTTCATTCACCAAGCCACAATATATGACATACATATCCATGCCAATCGTAAAAGTTGGTGAAACACAAATTCCAGAATTCAACACACGAAATCCAGAAATCACAATCAAAAGGAACAACGACGTCGTACAGCGTGACATCCGATGAACCAAAACACAATCAAAGGGAACAACGACGTCGTACAGCGTGACATCCGATGAACCAAAACACAATCAAAGGGAACAACGACGTCGTACAGCGTGACATCCGATGAACCAAAACACAATCAAGGGAACAACGACGTCGTACAGCGTGACATCCGATGAACCAAAACACAATCAAAGGGAACAACGACGTCGTACAGCGTGACATCCGATGAACCAAGTCAAAAAGACATCGCAAAATGCTAGTCTAAAACATAAAATGATCGTCATGATCAAAGAGAAGTGTCAATTACAGTAAGCTAGTAAATATATGAGCTTAGCTTCATGTCCCATAACCACTAGCTTAACTTAAATATTTACGAACAAATTGTAGATTTTCACTAGAAAATTGTCACAAGAGATTCAATCGAACGAGTCCAAGAATTAACCGACGAAGTAAACGCAAGCGTTTCATACCACTTGTTTTACTAAGTCGTTTAATTAGATTTCTCATACGAGTGAGGTAAAGGTTTGTATATACTAGTAGATTGGAAAACGGTTTTAGAAAACGAGCTTTGTAATAAAATAGTGTTGAAATCATTTGAAGAAAGAGTTTTGATATTTACTACTAGTATAGAAAACCTTTATATTTTTAAAGTGACAAATCACAAAGAAAATTGTAGGAACAATCAATCACTAAGATTCACATTCGAAGATGTGAATAAAATCCAAAGAAACCGATAAAGAATCCATCGAAATGGACATTCAAAAATCCCTAAAAAGGAGTCATCAAAGTCATAATAAATGATAACAACAAATAGGGTCATCACGAATCGATTTAAATTGGAATTCTCAAGCAAATAGGCAAATAGGCAAAATAGTGCTGATTCAGACGTCTGAAATCAAGGATTCAGACGTTTGAATCTGGAAAATAAATATTTTCCAAAGATAGAATTCAGACGTCTGAATCCTTGAATCCAGACGTCTGAAATAGGCACTTTTTAGCCTATTTCCTTTCTGGTTCCAAAAGAACCAATTCAGACGTCTGAAACCATATATTCAGACGTCTGAATCTGGGAATAAAAATCTTCCCAGAACAATATTCAGACGTCTGAATATTACGTTTCAGACGTCTGAATTTGGGGTTCAGGGCATTCCCTGAACCTAGGCCAAAAATGGCCAAACGAATATCGGAAACGATCGAACGAGCAAATGGCGATGACTAAGGAATTACGTCGAACGACAACCCAGCCTGAACGGCTCTTCGATACGCCTCAAATATCTATGTCCAAATATCCATAATAGGATTTTCATAAATTAGACCAAAACACCAAAAATTGGAATATACACAAAATCAATCCAAACCCAAATCAATTGCACAAGAATAAATGTTAGGAATTCATACCTAACAATCGAAGATAATTATAGACTAAGATGTGAGATAAAAATCTCACCTTTGAACCCAAAAGATTGAAGAAGAAGCTATAGAACAATGACAATCATTCTTCAATTCCAACTCAACAAGCTTGAATCTAAGCTAAAAAAGAGAAACATCTCCTAAATTAGGTTTAGGAATTTTCTAAAATCAGTAAGAGAATAAGTTGGAGAAGAAGAAGAGAATGCTTACCAATGGGTTCTCTTGAATTTGGAGCTAGGAATTTGAGGTTGCAAGAGGAACTAGGGTTTTGGAGTTTTAATTTCCAATCTCTCCCACCATTATTGCCTTAGAACTGAAAAGAGGAAGAAGTGAGGGTGAATGGGGAAGAGTGGTTCAGTTTTGAGTATAAGTTGGCTAGTGGGCTGAACCCAAACTCAATCCCAAAGTGAAAAAGGTCAAATTTTTTGACTAACTCCAAATATATCAAAGTTTATACTCAAAAAGGTCGCAAACGGCATTTTGAACTCAATGGAGGTGGTCTCGAGTCCTAATTCGGCTGTTTGCAATTAGTAGCTTTTCGGACTAAAATCCGACTAACGATAAAATATTTAAATAAAATATTTAAATATAAAATCGATAAATATGCGGGTTGTTACAGACTCCCCTCCTTAAAGAAATTGCGTCCTCGCAATATTTAAGAAGAAGATATGCAGTAACAACCATAAAAGCATATTCAGCACGAAAGAAATTTGAGATAAGAAGTTTACCTCAAAGAGCACGAGAAAGTAAGTCCGGATGTGTTCGCTTGATGTACTCACTAGATTCCCAAGAACAATCCTTAGGATTTGAAGACCATTGAACTTTAACAAGCGAAACATCTTTATTTCGAAGTCGTTTGACCTCCGAAGCAGTGATGCGAATGGAATGTTGCTCATAAGTCAAATCTGGTGAAACTTCAATTTCCTCAATATCACCGGGCTCAAGAATAAAATAGGAAACCTAAAAGCATTTCCATAGTTACAAGACGCAGAAGACGTCAAGAATAGCAGAAAATTGAGCCAGTGTAACGGCGTAGTACAGAAATGGTACGCCCGAGAAACTAAAACTCCAATAATTTGGAATATCAGCGTAGTACAAAAACGGTACGCCCAATGAACCGATAAACCGGAACAACGATGTAGTATAATAATGGTACATCCATTGATCCAGATAAGACGAAACATCGATGTAGTATAATAACAATACATCCGATGAACCGAACACCATAAAAGAACCTCGGACGCTAGTCCATAAAAGAGATGAGATGAAACTCAATAAAACGAAGTATACCAAAACGCCCGATGAACTTGATAAAAAGATAATTCCATTCAGAGAACATCAAAGAATCAACCACTTGTTGCTTATGACAAAACGCGTTGGCAACACGATTTCCCTTTCGGGAATGAAAGAATACCAAGATCATAAAATGCCAGGAACTCGAGTCGACATGAAGTTCCTTATGAGAAAATAAATATTCCCAAGATTTATAATCGAGGTAGATAACAAATTTCTCATCCAAATATGGTGATGCCAAATTCCAAAAGCGAAAACAATAGCCGCGAGCACTAGATCATGAGTGGCATACCTAGTCTCAATCGGCTTTTAATGATTTAGAAACACAAGTGATAGCACGTTATCTTATGTAAGAGAACGGCATCCAAACCAATACGATAAGCATCGGTATAAAAGATAAAGTCTTGGTTCCCCCTCGGGAGTCACAAGAACAAGAGTATCGAAAAGAAAGAATTTCTTTTAAATAATCTTCTTTCCTGAAAAGTTAAAACTTTCAAAATTACATTTATCATTATGTAATAATCTTTCTAGAAAAAATTACTATTTTGCAAGTCAATATATCGTGTCTGATTGTCTCATCAAAGCGTTTAGGAGATTCTTATCGTTAACGTTAATCAAGCGCATCGACCAGAATTCTTAAAGCACTCAACGGGCAATACAATCACAAAATCATCTTCTATGTGATAAACTTCTCAAAAACCTTTAAGAATATTCTTTGTTCGTTTTAAGAACAAAAATCCGGTTATACTTCTAAATAAATCTTATAAAAAAGATTTTGCAAAATTTTAAATTGCTATTTTCATCCAAAAATCAATAAATACAAGAATGGTCTCATCGAAATATTCATAGAATATTCGATTTATAAAATGGATGAAATAAGCTGGACAAACTGAATGACATAATAATTCATTCATAGGAATCATAACGAGTGCGGAGTGCGTAAGTGGAATGCTAACTTCCGCAACTCGTAGCAAATGAAAATTGGTGGTAAGGTTAAACTGAAAAGACCTTAGCACCACACAAAAGATTACTTAGGTGATAATCCTAAGACAAGCTCAAAGATTCCGGAAAATTTCTCTAACTACATGAATGAGAGAAATAACACTTTCCTTATAAGTGGGCTTAAGGAATAAAATGATGCCATCAAGTTGGAATCAAAATCATAAAGGAAAAATAGAAATCTGCTTAACAGACAGAAAATGTTGAAGATGAATAGTCCACTCGAAAAATAGGATATGGGCTTCACAATGATTAAGCCGATCCTTACAAACAATCAATTCCGAAGCCTAAGTAAAATTATTGGCTCGGAGAGAAAAATTTCATAAAATAATTTCGACATCAATAAAAAGCAAATTGAGTGTTGCGGACCTACCATCCGGAATCACAACTGTCAAAGAACTCATCAAGCCCAAAAATATTTTTAAAGAAAAAGAATCAACAAGTTCTTTTGATATAAAATAGTGAGATGGAACCCATATCAAAAAGAACTCAACTAAGAAGACCACGAAATAAAACAATGCCATCAAGGATTAAGTGAAAAATACCTTGACCACGAGAAGTTTTACCAGGAGCTTGCACAATATTCAGCAACCCCTCTCTCCTGCTTTGAAGAATGGGACATGTAGATATAAGATGACCCGAACTTTTGCAATAACGGCAAAAGAGAGTTTTCGGGCACTCCTTTGCATAGTGGTCCGTGGAACCACAATTGTAGCATCGTCCACGACTAGAGATAGGTGACTTTGCTACCGGAGTTTGTTGCTTCCCTTTGTTGATGGGATTGGGGCCTTAGAATTTAATAGGCCTCTTCATGTTGTTGTTGAAGTTCTGTTTGGCACGCACAACTTCAATATCGCTTTCTCTATCGGCCTCTTCAAGACGAAGAGCGATATCAATAAGCTGATCAAATGAAACCTCAAGTTTCAAAAGCAATGGCTTCTTAAGATTCTTATTCAAGCCAAAGACAAATCTTTGATTTTTCTTCATCGGGGTACTAATATACTCAACCCCGTATTTAGAAAGAGACTCGAAAGATGCGACATAGTCTGTCACAGAAGATTCACCTTGAGCAAGGTCTATGAAACGCCGGGCTAAAGTTACTTTCTCAGCCTCCGGCACAAATTTCAATTCGAATCTTTCCCGGAATTGCTCCCAAGTGAGATCCGCTTCAACGATTTCAGAAATTAAAAGCTCATACCAATCCAATGCTCTTTCTTGGAGCATGCTAGAAGCTACTTGGACTCGATGTAAATCAATAAGGTTCATGCGAGAAAAGATGCGATCGCATGATTTGAGCCAAGCTTGAATTTCTATAACACTCTCGGATCCCCTGAATGGCCTTCAACCCAAATCGGTGTAGTCTCTGCACAAGCGTGCAAAACCGGATCTAGGATGAGTAGGCTCTGGAGTGGGACCGGCTGCTTGAGCGTTCTTAACAAGATCTAGAAGCTGCTGGGCAGACATAAATACTCCATCCTAGGGAGTAGCACTAGATTGACCAGCGCTGGGACGGCCTGGTCTAACCATTTCTCTTCTTTAAGAAAGAAAGAAGGAGAAAAGTAATTCTCAAAATAAATATCAAGCAATCTTGATAGATAAAACAAGGAATCATAAAAGAAAATAGGATAGGACGGTACGAAGACCCGAATAAAATCCTAAAGCACGACTCCTATGATGGACTTAGGACGATGATCCTTGTTATAATATTCCATATTGTTCCGAAGTTTGGCTCTGGTACCAAGCTGTGACACCCCACCTCTATACCCACGCTAGCCAAGAACATTACGGTGAATGCTGTCAACTAGCACGGAGAATAAGGCTGTTGAGGAGCGACCATCCGTGTAATTACTTTGTGCGAGCATCGATATGTCAGATAGTATAACATGCAATTCTTTTCAAGTGGAAATCCGACATGCCGACACAAATTCAAAGCTACTACACAGTGGCTATAATGTCTTCGAAAACAAATATAGAAATAAACATAACACAAATCAGTCACAGATAATTCATATCACAAAGGCAGAATAAGATATGAATACTACACATAAAAGTGTACATCAGAGTAGTGGTCAAACAAGATCCACAATATCAAAAAGAATAGATACAAGTGCTAGACAAAAGAATAAGTATACATCATAGAGTCTGTATCTCAAATGTATACAACAAAACTACTAAACTAAAGTAGTTAGCTAAAAGTCAAGGAGGTAACCCCGGATGTAAAGTCAAGCAGAAGCACCTGTAACCTCTCAGTCTGACCCGAGTATTATTTAATAAGAAAATAATAAACGGATCAGTCTAGCTATAAATATCAGATGAAATGATACAGAATAAGAGATATGACTAAACGTTATAATAATCACCATGCCAAGCTGTGATATATATAAGTAATTGAAAATCAACATCACAAAATCTACACAAGAATCAAAGGAAAAGTCATACTCCTAATTTCATTCACCAAGCCACAATATATGACATACATATCCATGCCAATCGTAAAAGTTGGTGAAACACAAATTCCAGAATTCAACACACGAAATCAAGAAATCACAATCAAAAGGAACAACGACGTCGTACAGCGTGACATCCGATGAACCAAAACACAATCAAAGGGAACAACGACGTCGTACAGCGTGACATCCGATGAACCAAAACACAATCAAAGGGAACAACGACGTCGTACAGCGTGCCATCCGATGAACCAAAACACAATCAAGGGAACAACGACGCCGTACAGCGTGACATCCGATGAACCAAAACACAATCAAAGGGAACAACGACGTCGTATAGCGTGACATCCGATGAACCAAGTCAAAAAGACATCGCAAAATGCTAGTCTAAAACATAAAATGATCGTCATGATCAAAGAGAAGTGTCAATTACAGTAAGCTAGTAAATATATGAGCTTAGCTTCATGTCCCATAACCACTAGCTTAACTTAAATATTTACGAACAAATTGTAGATTTTCACTAGAAAATTGTCACAAGAGATTCAATCGAACGAGTCCAAGAATTAACCGACGAAGTAAACGCAAGCGTTTCATACCACTTGTTTTACTAAGTCGTTTAATTAGATTTCTCATTCGAGTGAGGTAAAGGTTTGTATATACTAGTAGATTGGAAAACGGTTTTAGAAAACGAGCTTTGTAATAAAATAGTGTTGAAATCATTTGAAGTAAGAGTTTTGATATTTACTACTAGTATAGAAAACCTTTATATTTTTAAAGTGACAAATCACAAAGAAAATTGTAGGAACAATCAATCACTAAGATTCACATTCGAAGATGTGAATAAAATCCAAAGAAACCGATAAAGAATCCATCGAAATGGACATTCAAAAATCCCTAAAAAGGAGTCATCAAAGTCATAATAAATGATAACAACAAATAGGGTCATCACGAATCGATTTAAATTGGAATTCTCAAGCAAATAGGCAAATAGGCAAAATAGTGCCGATTCAGACGTCTGAAATCAAGGATTCAGACGTCTGAATCTGGAAAATAAATATTTTCCAAAGACAGAATTCAGACGTCTGAATCCTTGAATCCAGACGTCTGAAATAGGCACTTTTTAGCCTATTTCCTTTCTGGTTCCAAAAGAACCAATTCAGACGTCTGAAACCATATATTCAGACGTCTGAATCTGGGAATAGAAATCTTCCCAGAACAATATTCAGACGTCTGAATATTACGTTTTAGACGTCTGAATCTGGGGTTCAGGGCATTCCCTGAACCTAGGCCAAAAATGGCCAAACGAATATCGGAAACGATCGAACGAGCAAATGGCGATGACTAAGGAATTACGTCGAACGACAACCCAGCCTAAACGGCTCTTCGATACGCCTCAAATATCTATGTCCAAATATCCATAATAGGATTTTCATAAATTAGACCAAAACACCAAAAATTGGAATATACACAAAATCAATCCAAACCCAAATCAATTGCACAAGAATAAATGTTAGGAATTCATACCTAACAATCGAAGATAATTATAGACTAAGATGTGAGATAAAAATCTCACCTTTGAACCCAAACGATTGAAGAAGAAGCTATAGAACAATGACAATGGCAATCATTCTTCAATTCCAACTCAACAAGCTTGAATCTAAGCTAAAAAAGAGAAACATCTCCTAAATTAGGTTTAGGAATTTTCTGAAATCAGTAAGAGAATAAGTTGGAGAAGAAGAAGAGAATGCTTACCAATGGGTTCTCTTGAATTTGGAGCTAGGAATTTATGGTTGCAAGAGGAACTAGGGTTTTGGAGTTTTAATTTCCAATCTCCCCCACCATTATTGCCTTAGAACTGAAAAGAGGAAGAAGTGAGGGTGAATGGGGAAGAGTGGTTCAGTTTTGAGTATAAATTGGCTAGTGGGCTGAACCCAAACTCAATCCCAAAGTGAAAAAGGTCAAATTTTTTGACTAACTCTAAATATATCAAAGTTTATACTCAAAAAGGTCGCAAACGGCATTTTGAACTCAATGGAGGTGGTCTCGAGTCCTAATTCGGCTGTTTGCAAAAAGTAGCTTTTCGGACTAAAATCTGACTAACGATAAAATATTTAAATAAAATATTTAAATATAAAATCGATAAATATGCGGGTTGTTACATTCCCCAATTTTTTTCACTAACACTCACTACATGTCGTGCATGTGTATGCCTCAGCTCGCCGCTTCCGATCATCACTCTGGCCATCTGCGAGTCATCAATGACACCACTAGCTAACCCAAACACTCAGGGGCATGAATCGAACTTGAGAATGCAATCGAGTAACCTAACCTAAAAAAAAAACTGGAACCATCCCCATCAGAGAAACCACCAGAAACTCCCCAGCACCACCAACACAGACCTCCGGACGCCGCGCGACCACAACCCTAGCTACTCCGATGACCCACGACCCATTTCCCCCTGGTCCGATCCTCTCGAGTTCACTAGAGATGACGCAATGCTCACAAATATGCCGTCGACCAAACATGCCTTTCAAACCCTTCTCCGCCCCTTCCCGGCCACCACTTTCATTAAAAAAATGATCCACCATTTTTCCAGAGAACTTCAACACATCGACCACCTCCAGCCTTGGTCCTGACCAACCCCATCACGCCTGTAACGACCCATAAAATTTTAATAATTTTTAATAAATTAATAGGTAGAGAATAATAGTTTAAATTAATAAGTAGAGAATAAAACGTATAAATTAATAGGTAGAGAATAAAACGTATAAATTAATAGGTAGAGAATAAAACTTATAAATTAATAGGTAGAGAATGAAACGTATATATTAATAGGTAGAGAATAAATAGTATAAATTAATAGGTAGAGAATGAAACGTATAAATTAATAGGTAGAGAATAAATAGTATAAATTAAAAGGATCTGCAACATCATAGTTGTAAATTATGAATGTTATTGTTTATAATCATACGTGTAACTCTAATGAGACGATTTTAATAACAAATTCCGTGTACAAGATATGGATTGCATAATAGTATTTTCTTAATATCCTTAGCTTTCAACAATAATCAATTAGCGACCTTAATCTTAATAGGATTTGAAAATCATCAACCTTCGGATAAGTCAAATGATATTCTAAATGTTAATAATAATCTTGAAAAAAACAAACTTTATCAGAAGAACATTTTAAGTACACATAAATATTTATGGGATTATGTTAATATGTATTCAGTAGGCATATGCTAACAACCGCTCAAACAAGAAATAATCACTAATACACAGTGTAAATTGTAAAAAAATCAAACTATCTATATTCATCACGCAAAAATGCAAAATCATAAAGGTTATTAGTGAAATTATGCAAATCTTAACATGTGCGTAGAGGGCACATGCTGATTTTTCCAATTTTGTGCATTGCACTAAGAATTATTGGATCCTATTCATCGTTAATTTGCTACCATTTCATGACTTTGACCACCACCTTAATTTGTTGAATGCCACCAAAATGATGAATGATGTTGCAAGTCGGAAGAAAATGATTGCTCCTATATGCGTTTCTTTTTTTAACATGGGTGTCTGACATGATTGATGCTAGTTAACGTTAAATGACATTAGATGCCAACAATATTATTATGCATTTTCATTATCTTAATTCTTTTATCAATTAACCTCTCCACTTTCCTTTCCAATCTGATTTATAACCTGCCTATTTACTTTTCTTACCATATTTATTATTTGCTAGAATCTAGCCGTTTCATAATTCCCTTTTTCAGCATTTGATGTATCTTCTCTAAATCTAAGCGGAAAATCTGGCTTACCCCTTTTACTCATTTACATTTTCTTCTGTTTCAAATTTCATCGTGACTGACACGCAACCTTACTTTAATCACTGCGTCAATCAAGCATCCATCTATTAATTTTCATTTATTTTATATTTATTACCAACGTTATAAATTTGAAAGATCACTTGCTTCCCTTGTCTCCCTGATTTCACGTCTCTGTGCCTATCCTTTTGAGTTTCTTACTTTTATATTTTATTATTAGCCTAAACGTGCATTTTGACTGCGGTCATCCCCGTATTTATTTCTTTCCTTTTTGAAATTAAAACGTATACGTTTTACATTTATTTATTTCTAAACCATTCATTGCCTTTCCTTTAGATCAATCCATTCTCTTCTTATTTGCTTTAACTTCTCTGCTGAATCAACGCATGAACGTTGATATTTCATTTATTATTCCCTTTTATACTATATTTTTCTCTGTAGCTTTCCACTACCTCTCTCTTCATATATTTCATTGTTGCCTGCTCCTTCTTCATTTTCGAGATCCACTCCCCACCATCGCTTACTTTTCCTCCTCCTAAATTTTTCCATGGCCTACGCCAGATATAAAAAAAAAAAACTTGCACGAGTATATACCCATCGCCTGAAGCTATCTCTGCCCCTCTTCCCTTCCCACCGCCTACAACCCTCAACCTCCACTCACGCTTCTCCTACAAGTGCCTGCTTACTTTCTTTCCTAAATAAGAAGGTATATTTATTGTTTAAAATTTTTCTTATAAACGTTCAAAAGGATTTGAGAAAAGTTTGCATTCTTTTGTACAGATCTTGTTATATGTGAAAGTAAATAAGTTATGAAGCTATAAAGGTTTACTTATACAAGATTTATATATATATATATATATATATATATATAAGAGTGTTATATAAATGAATTTTATACTATGCGTTAACTAAATACATTGTTATTTATATGATCCAGTTTTTGAATATATGTTTGAAACGTTTTGATTTTTATATATACAAATATTTTATTTTATACATATATTTTGTTATATATAAAGGTTTTATAAAAAAATAAAAAAATAAAAAAAAGGAGAAAAAAGGAGTAAGTTAACAATGTATTATAAAGAATATTGTTTATCTGCACATATATGTGCATAAGTTTGTTTGATTTCCTGCTGGATATTTTGAAAAGGAAAGTAATAAACTATAATAATTATATATATATACATAAGTATTCATTTCAAAAGATATTATATATATGTGTGTTGATCTTTAATATATGTGTTTTATGTTAGAACATTGACTTTTTTAACTATACATATATATTATTTTAATATTGGTTCAAAATGAATATTTATTACATGGAAACGACAACCATAAAATGAATATACTATATATGTGACATTTTGAATAATTATATATTTGTATTTAACATTAATATGAAATGGAAGCGTTTTAAAGTTATATGGTTTTCATGGGTGTGCATATATATATATATATATATATATATATATATATATATATATATCATTTTTAAAATGCGTGTTTTGATTTAACGTTCATTTTGAAAGAAAGTAATAAATTATTCTTCGTTTTAATTTTATCAAGCTAATTTGGTCCGTTCTCATCAATTTATATCTATCATCTTTTCCGTCGAAATCGTACCATCTAACTTTGCTTTGGAAGTCGTGGTTGCATTTCATAACTCAACTTCATTGTCTATCTCTCTAACCTTGAAAGGTGAGCAATCACTCACGATTTACATTCTTTTATTTATTAAATTTGATTTCAATTGAAACGACAATTGAAATATGTTGCTGTAGTTATTTAAATTGTTATATTTATGCTATTACCTGTATCTGTTCACCTACGGGATATGACACCGTATCCTATTGTTTATACTTTATTTAATTATTGATGATATATTCCTGTTGTATATTATTATCATATCCTGCTATATTTTTTGTTATCTGTTATCACTCTGCAAGTTCCCTGTAGTTTAGAATTCACTATGGGTTGAAATGATACATACCCGAACAGACTTTAGAATAGGAGAATTTCGTTATGGGTTGAAATGATAGACCCAAGCGATTTTCATTTAATTAAATTTGGGATTACGGATTGGAATGATATCCACCCGTATATATTTAGTGTACGGATTTAAATGATAAATATCTGTAACACTTGACCAGATGATAAGGAATATATACAGACACCGTGGTTCATATATAAATATTTTGGAAATAAATTCTTTGTTTGGAAAGAAATATATGGTCTTAATAAATGTTAATCCTTAAATTTCTCTATATATATATGGATTTAATAATATTTAATTTAATTAAGTTTGATTTAATACATAAACTATGTTAATATTTATGTAAATTATATTTCAAATAGATTTTTGAAATAATTGGGATATATTAAGATGGGGAGATAAATTTGAGTTTATTAAATGGTATCTAAATAAGGATTTATTTAATTAAATCAATCTAAAATTTTTAAATGGGAAATTTTAAAAAGGTAGGATTTTATAACTGGATTTTTGATTTAACCGATTAAATGCATATTTCACGTTTAAGTAAATTAAAGAAAATATTGATAAAAATGGAATTTAAGGTTAATTAAATAATCTTGAATCAAATGAGGAAGTATTTCAAGACTAAATAATAATGAGGTTAAATCGAGATCTATATGAAACGGTTAAATTGAACATTTAAATTTTTAAGCCTTAAACTATATTGGAATTTAAATGGTTTAAATTTGAGATTCGGATCTGTATTTGAAATCAATATAGTTTAATTTGTTATTTAGAAACTAAATTGAATTAAAATGAAAATTTAGGTTGAACTAAATTTGAATTTATTATTTAGAAAACTAAATTGAATAAAAATTTAGTTGAAACGTTGAATACTTAAATGTTTAAAAATATTGAATATAAAGGGGTATTTTGTGATTACAAATCCGAATTTGAGATCGATAAAATTGAAGTGGTTATTTTAGGAATTGAGTTGAATTTAAATTGATAAATTGAGATTGAATTTAATTTAAATGGGAAGGTCGGGTTGATGTTGAAACAATTTGTTAAGTTGAGGGAATTGAAAATATTTTACGGTATAAATTATTTAATATATCTAAATACTATTTTGGAAAATACCTATATTTGAAGTGAAATGATATTTGATTTTGAGGTATAAATTAAGATGAAAGAACCACGGTGTTATAGTGTATATTTCTACCCTGTAGATAGTTCCATGGACCCTTAGAGGATGGTTATTCCAAACATCCTTTAAGTTATTTGTATTTCAGTTGATATTTCACTTGAGTTGGATTTATTGATATAAGAATGTTAATCCTGACTCGAGTGTTTTGTGTTTTGCTTTACGCTCGGGTCAGACTGAGTGATACAACATTTGAGACTCACCTTCGAAGTGGGAGCCTTGCTTGAAGATCCAGCTATCTATCCTTTCAGTCATCCTGTTGATTTGTTCAAAGAAGTCATCTGCGCATACTCGAGACTTCACTACATCTAAGATGCTCACTTGTATTTTATTTCTAACTCCAATGTATATAGTAGCTTCATGAACTACTATTCTTTATCTATTCCGCTGCATTATATTACTCTGTGTCTGTGATCTGTGATGATTTATTTACTATATATGTTAATTTTTGCCAAATTTTAATTAACAATTCGGTATTTTGAATTATTCAAGTCGGACATGTATGGTTTTATTGTCGATTTGAATGGTCCAAAATAGCGGGTCGCTTCAACGCCGTTCGCCGAAACTCGACAAATACCCAATTTCTGATCATCACAGAAATTCCTAACCTATATTAATCTAAAATTTTTGATTTTAATGCCTAAATTCATTTTTTTTCCATTACGAATTGAATCACGAAATCCAAATTTGAAATTAAAATACTCAAATTTTCATTTTGAAATGAGTTTTACTATAAAGTATAAATTTTGAAAAAGAATTGCATAACATATCTGCTTAAAACTATTTTTAAAAATCAAATGTTGTTATTATCAACAAATTCCTTCTAGAAATCAAATCCTAAAAGGATTGATGAATGAGATTTCCAACTTTGAACAAGTTTTGTGATCTGTAACTGGAAACAGAAGAATATATATAGCATGCACACCAGACATACAGGCATGCAAGCATTGTCTCAACACATATCACAAATATAAACCAGACACCATAAATTCCAGATTTATACGGAAAGTTTGCTCACAAAAAAATGAACAGATTCAGGGTTTCAGTTTTGCTCACAAAGTTTTGTTGAACAGAGAAGAATAGAGGCAAGATTTTGATTGGAAAACTGATCTTTGCTTTGAGTTGCTCTACCTTTTTATCTTTGCATTGAATCAGGTATGAATTTTATTTGGTTAGGCATGTTGCATGCTTTTTCTGGTTTTCAGTTTGTATCAAAAACTTTGATTCCCAGGCTTGATTTATTTCCTTTTGCTTCCAGGTTTGAAAGCTTGTTTCAGTTTGATTATGCTTTGTTCCTGATGCTTTTTGATGGTTATGTGTTGCTTTGCCTTGACAAATTTTGAAATGTATTCAGGTTTCAGATTGAAGCTTTTGTAATCTTGAATTTTTTAACTGCAATTTTATTTTCTAGTTTCCTTTTCCTTTAGAATTTTTTTCAGTTTTGAATGTTTCTCAGGTTTGTATTTTTTTTCTTGTTTATTATCTAAATTTCAGTTTGAAGATGAAAGAAGAATTTTGATTTTTACTTACATAATTCAATTAAAGAACACACTTGCCACTTGTTCTATAAACCATACACTTGTACATTTATTTTTAACACTTGTTGAAATATAAACTTTTTATGTTTATATCCTTTTGTTAAATTTAATTATAAATTTTGTTTAAGTCCTTTATTCAAATTAATTTAAAATTTATAGTTTAAACCCTTTTCCACAAATTTATTTACAAATTGTGTTTCTAAACCTTGTTTTATTTTTAATTTACAAATCACGTTTTTCATGTTTTCCTGCTTATACTTTTATGTATTTCCAACTTAGTTCATTTTAATATTTTACATATGTATGTTTTCTTATTTTATATTCAAAAGATAATTTCAATTACTTATACTTATATATAAAAATACTGTAAGCACCTAGCAAACCAACCCTGCAAGGCCTTATACTGAATCCAATTTATTTCCTAAGATATTCATTCTTGAATTTCAATTTCACAATTTAAATTTAAAATAAATTTTATATACAAATATATGATTAAATTTGGAAAAATTCACATTTATTAAAAATTTGATTTAAATTAGTTGTCAAATTAAATTGTTCAAAATTCGAGAATGTTACATTTACTTAATTAAAAGGGTAATTACTAATTGTGATGTATTATGGTATAATTAAGTAACGAGAGTAATTGAAGGTTAATTAATTGTAGTATAATTAATTAATATTAATAGTTAAAGGTCGATTAGTTAATTTCATTAATTAATCAAAGTTATGATAAATGGTTTGTAATTAATTAATGTTAGGTAATCAAGATTTAAAGGTAATTAATTTAATTTATTTAGAGATTAAATTGGATTAATTAGGGATTGGACAACCAATTAATCTTGCTTATGGGTGATTAATTATATTGAATGCCTTGGCTTATTTGATATCGCGGATATGTGATGCTATGGGATATAATATGTTTGGGTTGGACTATGATAATATGGATTATCTATCTGTAATGGGTTTGCAATGTGAATATGTTACTCTAAGTATAAATTGAATTGTTTTCACTTAAACAACTTAGATTAATAATGGCATTGGATTCGAAGAGACCGGGGTCGGGTATCAGCAAATACATGAAACCACTTCAATTTGTAATCTACAACAATTCTTTATAGATTTGCTATGTGAAATTAATAGGCTGTAATGGAATATTTTACATAAACTGGACCATTGAAACTAAGTAAGGGTCCTTAGGGATTGATTTAAGAAACAAGCGTTGACTATAACAAGGTAAGAACTCGTAGTAAGGTGCAAGTCACCCCGGGTTTCAGTTATGTTTTATTACTTAGTATTTCAATTTTACGGGTTTGCTCATGTTGGTTTCCAGCCTAACTCGGGTGTTACTTTGTTGTAATGCTCGGGTCAGACCGAGTACTACAGATTTTTGGGTTAGGACGTCCTTGAGCTCAGGTGGCGAGCTGGATGGCAGGAACGTATGGAGTATATCCCGCTATGTTTTTAGAGTTGTATTGTTTGTATTCTAGAACAAGTTAATTATAAATGTTCAGTTTATATGTAAATTTTTGTGCTCTGATATGTTGAATATAAAGTAACAATTACAGCTTTTATTTGTGTAAATGCTATTATTTTTAATAATATTTGATCCACTGCGAACATGAGATTCTATGCTTTGTTTTTATGTTCTTCTTCTACATCTTTTCTTAATCCTAACAATCTGGAATTTTTGGCGTTCGATTGCTCGTCGCCTCTATATGAACGTATTAATGTTGAATGTTCGAGGTAGAAAATTTTAGGTCATTATATTTTGGTATCAAAGCTGAAGGTTAAGCGAGATCCTTGGCTCTGGTAGGTTTACTCATTAAGGATAGGAACAGCAGTACCCTGGAATGACTTGAGTGTGTGTGTGTGTATGAGAGCGTGCTTTTTATTTTCTTATATAAAGATTTTAAAACGGTTGATTCTTATATAAGTTTATATTTTGATGTACAAAGAAATAATTTTTCTAATTGTTATAAATATTAAGGTAATTGGTTGTTGAATTATTGGAATTAAATAAAATAATAAGAATTAAGTGGTAATAGAAATACAACCAAATAAGAATTGGATAATATGAACTATACAATAAGATAAGCTAGAAATGGATTCAAACCCGAGAATAAAATCATGAAATTTGTAGGAGTGTTTTCAGAATGTTGAATTAAGTTACCCCGATTTTATTTTCCAACAAATTGTGAAATAATATATAGTGAATTGGTTTCCAGATATGATAATCTTGGATATTATCATAAAATGTTTGTTGTATCTTAACAAAAGGATGTTTATCTTTCTAAGATAATAATGACAAAGCAAAAATGAAATGTTTTAAGGAAGTAACAATTTAGATAAGCATGACTTATAAATTGAAAAGAATTTAAATTGTGCAGTTTTAAATCTAAGTCCAGAAAATTTAGATTGTTTTAAATATGTTAAAAGATATAATGAATAATATTTAGGAATTTTATTTTAAAACAAGAGTTATTTTAAAATTTTAAAAGGAATTTTTTTGAACTAAAAACCAAGAATGGTTTAAAATTTAAAATATGTCTTAGGGCGCAAAGGAAATAAATATGTATATATGTGACATATACATAATATCAAAGATGATTTGAAAGAAACTGTAAGTGTTAAAGCTTTCCTTGGAATGTGATGTGAAAACGCAGAGTGAAATAAGTTTTTAAACATATAAGTGGGAAGATTTTTAAGTTTAAAATTTGAAATGGATATTTCAAATTTAGTAAGATTGACTGGATTAAATAAATTGAATTTAACATAGGGGAAGTCTAACAAATAACCTGAATTGGGAATTTCAAGACGAAATTGAGATTTAACTTAGGGAAGTAAAATGGTTGATTTGAAATGGGAGTTATTAGTGATTTCAAAACAAGTTTGACATCTAAGTAATGGAAGCTATGGATGCATGTTTTAAAATAATTTGGATGTTTATTTATCCTGATATCTTCCTGTTGTTATTAATAATCTAAGTAACTGAGAATTGGATTATTTTAAATGAATTAAGAAATGGATTGAGGTAATACACATCCACTACTGAAATAAAATAGAAATAAGATTGAACATATGAAAAGAAAATCGCTTTGAACTTAAAGATTTAAATGTTAGAAATGAGCTTGCTGAAAATTTGTTAAGAGTTGGTTTCGAAGTTAAAATTGGGTAATAGTTTGGATTCTGAAAATTTAATTGTTTAAAAGGTTTTGAACTTTGAAATAAGTTAAGTAAAGATAATTTAAAATGAAATTTTTGAATTTGGACTCAATGGTTTAAAGATTTAAGTTGTTAATTTAAAAAGTAAAGGTTGATTTGATTTAAAGGATTAAGTCAACATCTAAAAAATTAACTCGAATTTATATAATTGAGATGGTTTAAAGTTGAGATTTGAATTGAATTAGTTCAAATTTGATTTGAAATTAATTGGAATTGTGATTGTAGTTGAATAAATTTAAATTCATATGGAAATTGATTTGGATTTGGGATAGAAATTGAAGTTAATTCAAATTGAATTGGAATTGAATCAATTTAATGGGATGAGAAATTGAGTAGAAGTGGAGATTGGGAAATTGAACCAGTTTGACTCTGAAACTATTTTTGAATAAATTGTTTGAATATAAACTGTTTTAAATCTATTTTCCTAGCTATTTACTGTACAACCTTTCTTTTTAAAACCCGAATTATCTTATACTTATTTTACAACTATTTTGAAACTGATTACAATTTTACATCTGTTTTACAAAAAAATAACTATTTTATAACTAATTACCATTTTATAATTATTTTGGAATTATCTAACTATTTTGCAACTATGTTATAACTACTTAACTATTTCACATCTTTTTACAACTAACGACGATTTTACAACTATTTATCTATTTTAAACTTTTCAAGCTATTTTCTAAATCAAGTGGTCAGAGTGTAAACTATTTATAATTAAATAGCAATTGAGATTAGAATTGAAGCAATTCTGAATAAGTGAAGAGAATCAAAATAAAGGTGAATAGAAAGAATATTGATTTAGCTAATAATCAATGATGATAAATACGTAGGACGTATGTTTATTATTCTATTCGCATAATGATTTGATCCAATTTTGAGTACCGAATTTCGAGATAGTATATCGATCCGAGTGGGATTTTTCACTCGATTTTCGACGGCGAACCCTGGATATGGATTTTTGATTGATTCTAGAAATTCTCTATCATAGTTAGGGCCATGCAAGGAGAATGATGTTTTCTGATCAAGAAACCAGATCTGAGTCCGCACTAGGAAGTCGGCTGGATGATACTAGTTCGGATGTGAAATTGTGTGATCGAGTGAGCGATCGGATTTGATATTGCGTACGGATGATATATATATACATCGTACGTGCTAAAATGAAATTGATATTGAAATTTTTAAAGAAATGAAAAATGATTTTTGAAAGAAAAGTATATTTTGAAAAATATATGATGAATAAAGTTGGAAGTTAGATATCTTTTGAAATTCACTTTAGGAAAAGTAAGTGATATGGTAAATATTTTTTTAAAGGAAATCAAACTTGAATATTTGATTTGGTATAAATAAAGTAATATATATCTGTTACATATGATAAATCTTCCCTTGTTAAGTCTGTAGCCAGAAGAGGCGATCTTTGAAAATATTGAGATGTAATAGGGGAATCCATATAAGTATCAAGTGATCCAAATTTTTTTGAGATTATATATCTATATATATATATATATAAATGATTTTATGAGAATGATTTTGGAAAAAAAGTTTTGGAACCTTTGGATTTTGAAAAGGCTTTTGATTTTATGGAAAAATCAATTTTGGAAATTTGGAAAGCCAAGTTTGGAACTATTGATTTGAGATATCGATTTCAGGTACAGGAGATTTTTATGTGAATCATAAAGGGTATAATTTGAAGATACTATATGTGTATAGTATAAAATGTTTTGAGATTGGCTCCGGGGAAAAAGGTACTCCCATTGAAATAAACTTCATTGGAGATCCACAGGGTGGTTCTGCCTTGAGCTTTAAGGGGAAGGCTCTAAATTAGATCCTGGGAGGAAGTCCAGACAAACTGAAGTTCCTAAGGATTATGTGTGTGGGTAGCGAAAGTCGACGGAGCTGATTCCTACAGAGACATTTGGGTTATGCTGTGACGATAGTGTAACTCGATGCACTGTGATCTACTATGGACCATAGCGGAAGTCGTGTGGCCGTGAGAGCCAACGGTCTATGTTTGATTTTGCCATAATGGCAATGTAACATCAGTAAACTGCGATCTATGAAGACATAGCGAAAGTCGTGAGGCAGTGAGAGGCTAAGGCTACATTGGGACTTAACTGATTTGGTCTACGATCTATGTGGGAGTGGTGAAGTTTCATTTGGCAGCGAAATTCGAGGGCGTTGGTGTTACAGTTACATGGATTTTTACCGTGATGGCAATGTAACCCTGGGTGTAGATGCGATCTGTGGCGGGTTCCATGGCATAATCAAGGGGCACGGAGTGCCTACAGTTATTTATGGATTTCGCCGGGATGGAAGAGGGGGTGATGATTTCCAGAGCATTCTTACCAAAAATGTTTCCTATATTCTCAAAAAAAATTGTTTTCTATGTTTTCACTGGGTGTTGAAAACGGGTTTATCAAGTACTTATAGATTTTTTTTCCTACATCTGATCAACATATGACCAAATTTCTATGAGAACGAGGATGGACTTGTTGAGACATCGAGTTATAAAAAGTATTTTTATTAAGTTATTTTGGTAATATTACATAGATTTAAAGTATTTTAAAAATTCTTAATAAAAGAGTTTATAGTTGAAAATGATCAAAGAGCAATTTAAACTAATAATAAGCATTTTAATAAATTCTGGCTTCGTTCCTTTTCGAGGAAAAAAAGATTTAAAGGGGGGAGGAATGTGATATCCCGGAATTTCAAGCAAATAAATATGTGATAATTTCTTTTATATATATTAGTTTATTTTAAATAGAATTTGAATTTGAAATTCAAAGAATAAATATCTTAAAATAAGGGTTTAAATATATGTATATGATTTTTATTAGTATAAAATTAGTTTTATATTATTTTCTTTTAAAAGATTTGCTAAATATAAATTAAGAAAAAGTATTAACTAAATAGAAATTAAATATAAAGTTTAAAAAAAATAACACGTGCAAAATACAATTGTAAGATTTATAGCAAAGAGTTTAACAAATGTAAGATAATTAGGTCATGCAAATGACAATTGTTATATAATTAAACAAGGGTCACATTTATTCATTTTCTTTTATTTTAAAAATATTAGACAAATCAAGCTATAAATAAATGTCTACTTTACCTTCATTATTTTTTTCCTATCTACATTTTTTTTCAAACTTAAAGAAAAACAAAAGCTGCAAAAAAATTGAAAACCAGAAAATCAAAGCAGCAGCAACTCTATCATCCACCTTAAACCTATAGCAAACCCAAGCAAAATCATCTCAGATTTAAAACAAGATCAACTCAATAAACATCAACAAAGATTCAGTTTCAAGTTGCAATTCAAATCAATATCAAGCAAGCTAACAATTCAAGGTTCCAGATCAAAATCAAAAGCCTGTCTCTCAATTTTAAACTATGAGTAAAACTAACCTATTTAAACTTGAATCTGTTGATATATCTGGATGGTTGTGATTAATACTTGAAGTATAATGGTCATAAGTGATTGCATAAATGTAAGTATTATTGTATGTATGTATATATGTGTAAATAGGTGTACATGACTGGGAACAGGGAAGAGATGCTTCTGTTCATAGTTTACAGGTTTTAAAACCTGATCAAAAATCTAAAACGTCTCACCTAAACAATTTAGACTTTGATCTCTGAATGAAAAGTATTTGTATGTGTATAACATCATTTTTAAAAATAGATTCAAGGAAAAATATTGGGTAAATATTTTGAAAATGGAAATATGTAGTGAGAAATCAAATATAAATCAAAAATCAATGTTCGTAATTTCCTGTTTGGATTTCATAATTAGATTTGTATTACAAAATAAGGATCTTTGATAATCATTCCATAAATTTTAAATTTATATTTGTGAAGTATTTCTAGGTTGAATGATATTTGCATTCTCGTCAAATTCAGACGATTGCAAGGCTCGGGGGTGTCGAGATTTAGGTTGGAGATTGTTTGTTGATCGGTGATCATGGGAAAATTGATCGGAGGGATTCTAGATCAATGGGTTGTTTGGGTAATGGCAAACTAGGGTTCTGGGTCCAGTTTTGGTCGACTTCGGTTTTAAGGTGGGTAGGATGTCGTCGAAGCATCATCTTCGTCGAAATGGGTGGAATGGAAGCTTTAGTCTAAGGCGAAGCTCTGGTCAGGATGCCGAGATTTCTGGTGGCTGGTGGTAGAAATGCGAGGAGGTTTTGGGTGACCAGTTTCATCCCAGTGGGTTCGAACAAGTTTGATTTTGTTTCCATGATAAATTCGATGATTCGGGTGTTCGTGTTGACTGAGGGAGGGGTCGCCGACGTGTCGATGCTCGAAGCAGGGATCGGAGTTGGTCGGATCACTTGTGCACATGCACAAGTCTTCGTCATATCACTTGATGTTGTTGTGATTTTATTGCTTATGGAAGGACGTTGTTTTTACTCGAGGTTGATCTCGAGTTTGATCGGGTAGTGTTTGAGGTTGGTTGGCTCGGGTAGGAATCGGGGTTGGCTTGGGTAAATGATGGTTTGGGCTCGGGCCTGTACCGAAGTATTTATGCTTAGTTGATAATATATAAATCAAGTTTTAAAAGTTTATCAAAATAAATAAGTTTCAAAAGAAAAATATGTACCTAGTTCTAAAGTAAAGCATTAGCAAGTTTAAACAAGTTTTCAAGGTTTTAAAATGTTTTAAAATTGTTTGTTTAAAAGTAATTATACAGTAGGTAAATTCCTAAATGTTTTTCAAAGGTGATTTAAATGATGTATTTAAATAAAGGATTAATTATTTAATGTATTAAAGGATGGCCAATTAGTTAATGTAATCAGTTAAAGGAATAATTAATTAATTTATTAAGATAATTAATTAAAGGTTAATTAATTTGTGTAATTAATTTAAAGAATTGATTTGTTAATGTGATTAATTAATTAAGGTAATTAATTAAAAGATGATTTAATTTATTAAAGGTTACTTACTTAATGTAATTAATTAATGATAATTACTTAATGAAAGTAATTAAAGAATAACTATTTAATGTCATTAATTAAGGTGGATAATTAATTAATAATTACTAAATGTGATTTATTAAATGGATAATTACTTAATGTAAGTAATTAAAGGTTAATTAAGTAATTAAAGGTTAATTGCTTAATAATATAAGGTAAATTAATTAAAGTGGCTAATTAAAGGATAGTTTACTTAATTAAAAGGGTAATTAACTAATGTGATTTATTAGGGTATAATTAACTAATGAGAATAATTAAAGGTTAATTAATTGTAGTATAATTAAGTAATGTTAATAATTAAAGGTTGATTAGTTAACTTCATTAATTAATCAAAGTGATGATAAATGGTTTATAATTAATTAATGTTAGGTAATCAGGATTTAAAGGTAATTAAATTAATTTATTTGGAGATTAAATTGGATTAATAAGGGATTGAACAACCAATTAATCTTGCTTATGGATGATTAATTATATTGAATGCCTTGGATTATTTGATATCGTGGATATGTGATGCTATGTTATATAATATGTTTGGGTTGAACTGTGATAATATGCATTATCTATCTGTAATGGATACGCTATGTGAATATATTACTCTAAGTATAAATTGAATTGTTTTCACTTAAACAACTTGGATTAATAATGGCATTGGATTCGAAGAGACCGGGGTCGGGTATCAGCAAATACCCAAAACCACTTCGATTTGTAATCTACAATAATTCTTTATAGATTTGATATGTGAAATCAATAGGCTGGAATGGAATAGTTTAAGTAAACTGGACTGTTGAAACTAAGTAAGGGTACTTAGGAATTGATTTAAGAAACAAGTGTTGACTATGACAAGTTAAGAACTCGTAGTAAGGAGCGAGTTACCATGGGTTTCAGTTAAGTTTTATGACTTAGTATTTCAAATTTTATCGGTTTACTCATGCTGGTTTCCATCCTGACCAGGGTGCTACTTTGTTGTAATGCTCAAGTCAGACCGAGTATTACAGATTTTTAGGTTAGGATATTCTGAAGCTTAGGTGGCAAGCTGGATGGCAAGAACGTATGGAGTATATCCTGTTGTGTCTTTAGAGTTATATTGTTTGTATTCTGGACCAAGTTAATTATAACTGTCCAGTTTATTTGTATATTGTTGTACTCTGATTTGTTGAATATAAAGTAACAATTACAGCTTTTATTTGTATAACCGCTATTATTTGCTATTATATTTGATCCGCTGCGAATGTGAGATTTTATGCTTTGTTTTTATGTTCTTCTTCTACCTCTTTTCTTAACCCTAACAATCTGGAATTTCCGGCGTTCGATTGCTCGGCACTTCTATAGTGAACGTATTAGTGTCGAATTTTCAAGGTCGAAAAGTTTGGGTCGTTAGAGGAATAATACCAAACTTATCTCATATTAATATAATAGAATTAACCCCTCTATTCAAGGAACAAACTTTATAATTTAAACCTTTTATATTCTACCAACTTTTGCAAGTACCACTTTGGAGTGAATAAGAGATTCATACTTATTTTAAAATACAGAAATAAGCGGTGCAAACTACAAATAATCAAAATTCATACTTTGCACACCATCTCTAACTTTACTTATATTTAGAATCATATAACACTACAAGAGAAATCAAAAGAGAAAAGTGAGATAGATTATAAATTACTTAAACCTCAACACAGGTCTGGTTCTACTATATCAATACAAAACGGTTAAAATTCCAACATATTCAAATATTGACATTTACTTTTGGAAATTATTGGGGTTTTACATGTTATGTTTTCGTTTACCAAAATTTCCCAAGGCGTGCATCAAACCCAAATAAGTACTATTTAATTAAAAAAAATTGAAAAACTTGATATTTCCACTCATGGAGAATTATTTGCTTCCTAACTAGATTTGATTCCACCATTCCTAATTTCCTTTTAGATCTTCCTCTTTTGGAATATGCAACAAAGTGAATTATATACAAAAATTAGATCTAGAATTAGTAACTAGAGAGGAATAGAATCAAAAATCAAAAGAATTCAACATTAACCCTCTTACCTGAAAATCCTAACTAATTCTAGAATCTAAGGAGGAGGAAGAAGAAGAAGATGGGATCTAATTTATATAACTTATAATTCTCTGTTAGATCTTTCCCTTTTTAAATTTACAACAAGTAGATAGTGTATTTATAGATTAGATTTTGGAAATCAAAAGATAGAGAGAAGATGGATTGGGAATATAATTTAAATTGGAGATTAGAAATTATAGTTGCTTCCTAGAAAGTTTATTGTTTTTAAAATCCTAAGGGAAAAGAATTTGACAGAGCTTCGCAGTTGCTACATAAGTTTATAATGAATGGTGGGGGATTCTAGGGGTCTATTTATAGTGTGGAATGGAACGAAGATCACTAGATTAAAAATAAACAAATCCAGGGACTAGGGTTTTTATGGCCCAGAAGTCATCACTGGTCGACTGCTACCCTTTTGACAGTAGACTGGTCCTGCTTGCGACCGTTGATTTCCTTTTCCTTTTTTCATTTATTTATTACTTACTTTATACATTACCTTTAATTATAATGCTTAATCAAATGTTAAGTAACCCTTAATGTTAACTAACTCAAATTTTAAAATTTTCAAAGTTCAGTTATCAAAATTTTAAATTTAAACTCATTTGAATTATTTTAAATTTGGAAACTTCAAATACCCACAATTTCTCTATTTAAACTCCGATTTTAACGTATTATATATGAAAATTGATCAACAAATCACCATGGATGCAAATAGTGCAACTCTCATGGTTAAATATTAACCTTATTTCCATTATTAAATTTCATATTTAAATCTTATGGGGTGTTACGTTCTCCTTCTTAAAAAATGATTTCGCCCTTGAAATCACCAAAGGAAGATAGTGCAAAATGCACTCAACAATCATGTTATACAATCAATTTATCTACAATAATCTGCATAACTATCTATTCAACCAAAAATGCAATATAGTTATGCATGCAAACATACTATAATAAGATCAATCCTAGCGCGAATGCAAGGTTGAGATATATAAGCATGTATGCATGCATCCTAAATATGCATAAAATTCTATATAAGCATAAAAATAACGGTAAACAGTGTAGCAACCATCTCCTACCATCCAATCTAGCAACCACAATGCAACCAAAAAACAATACTTTTGGATAGAGAAAATACCAGAGAAAGCTCGTGGTGCGAAACTTTCATCATTCCTTCAGTTTTTTCATGTGCTTTCAGCTGGGTAACATCCCCATCTACTTGAACTAACCAAATTTTATTCATTACGAAGCCTATTAATACCATGCTCCACTATGCATGTGGTGGCACGAGAAGGAGGCGATGGGCTCTGTGTCAACATCAACCATGTAATCAGGCATAACTACAAAGCTAATGTCATGCGGTCATTTCCTTGAGTATGGAACATGAAAGATGTCATGCACTCCAGCTAACTAGTCCAAAAGCCCACCCGATAACCATGTTTCCCCCACCCTCTTTAAAATTGAAAAAGGCCCAACGAACCTTGGTGCAAACTTTCCAGATGTACTAAACTTCATAACCTTTCTAAGAGAGTAAACATGAATGAATACCATGTTCGAAACTAAAAAATCCAATCCCTTCCTTCATCTGTCAGCATTGGACTCCTAACGGCCCGATGCGGTCTTCATTCGTCGCATAAAAGCTTCTAAATTTTCCAAGTTCCTCCAAATCCATGATGAAAGCTCTTAGCAAATCTTCCAAAATCTTTGTTCTCCCTTTCCGTCTAATCATCTGTCTGCAGGTGATAAGTGGTGCTAAGGTCAAAAGTTGTTTCCAAAGCAGACCGCAAACTCCTCTAAAGTTTACTAGTGGATAAGACGACCCTGTCAATCATAATACCAACTTGAACTCCATAAAGTCGCACACTTTATTATATAAATCTTAGCTAGAGATGTTGTAGTCCTATTACTCTTATTGGGAATAAAATAAGCCAATCTACTATGGCCTGATTAGTGTCACCGTCTGTAAGTAACCCATCTATAAAGTTCACCAACATATGCTCTCGTTTCCAAGTTGGAATCTCCAACAGTAATAAAAACCCTTCAAGCTTGCCTTGCTTAGTCGTTACCCTTTGGCATGTCAAAAAACAGAAGAAGAAAATTCAACGATTCTCTCTTCATCTTGACCAATTAGAAATTCTCATCATATCCCTTTACATCTTAACTCATTCGGAGTGAATGGTGACCCTTCGTAAGCTTTTGGGTTTGAAGCATTCTAACCTAATTTCCTTAGTGACTTCCAGACTTACTCTCGGTTTATCTCTAGTTAAGTGTCCTTATAAAATTTCATTATTTACGATGTTACTTAATATGTATATATATAGTGGTTTAATCCTATCCCTAAAATCGACATAGTGATAAAATATACAGTGGTCTAATCTCATCCCTAAAATCAACATAGTGATAAAATAGAAACATGCCTTGTACCATATCAAACACTTTTCCTAAAGGAGACAACTAGCTATTCCAACCCAAAAACTCCAAAAGAAAATTTTGCTACAAGCTACCCTTAAGAATTAACTGATGTTATTGATGTTAGGGTCCTAATGCTCCTTACCAATTTAAGATGGAAATTCCTAGAATGTCATTCCACCATTACTCACCTTGCTCAATTTTTTAGTTCTAGTAAATATCCATTACCCATAATACCGGTCATTAATGTCAAAATTGATAATCTATAATCAATCGTTATTAAATCCATTTGAACCTATTACTAGTTTCAAATTTATTTATTATGAGTATTCAATTCCTCCATAAATACCATATTAGCTTCGTTAACCGGTCCCTTATCTAATTTCCTTTTTATCCTCTATTAATTACAAATTTACTACCCATTAGATCTATAATTAACATCCATAAAACCTAGTTCTATAATTACTATGTTGTTTATAGTTAATACGGATATTGTCGTAAATTACGCTATTTATATGTTTATTAATTCTAACTATTAATTTCTAAGCTATAATATTTTTTCCATATTTTATTTTATCGGCGCCATCCTTCCAAATAGGATCAACTAAAAATCTCCATAAATTAGCCACAAGTGATATTTTTGCTTTATTTCAAAATAGAAGAGATTTATTCTTTTTATTTTGTTGAAATAGACAGTTTAAACTACTGATAAGAACATCCATATCTTACACGCCTCTTTTCTTTTTTTGGTATATCCCTTGTAAATTCAAATGCTGCACTTTTATGCCTTTAAGGAATTAGATAATTTGCTGAATTACACAGAGCCTGCGACCAATAAATCAAAATATGGAAATTCACATTCCAAAAGAAATCTAACTTACAACCCAATTATAGATCTGGAATACATTTACTACCTTACCAACATTCTACAAATAAATGTTTAGAATTGATTTTAAATTTCCATATCAGACTATACATATCAATCTTATTTTATTCATATCTTAAAACCTTTTACCTTTCTTGCCTAGATAGTGATTACTATCTACTCCATAAAATATAAACTTAGAAATCCACGTTATGCTAGTATACAATACTTGGAATTCAAACTTGCAAAAGAACTTCCACATCTCGAAAGAAAACCTTTATGCATACTTTCCAAAATAATTTTCAACTTTTAAAAATAGCTTGGGCATCCCAAAAGCATCTAAATATCATATTTTTATTTTATTTCATATATTTATTCCATTTTTATTGAAAATTTGGACTAAACCTTCCAAAAATAATTGCACCCGACTTTTTACAATTATTGTAACATTTGTTGCTTTATTGTTAACCCTAAATTTAAAGGTCCTAAAATTGTTTGGTAAAATAATTTCCCTTCTCAAATACCTTTGCCTCAAAGACCTACTATTTTAAAGTAGGGTCCACAACTTAAAACATTCAAAAACTCAGTCATTAAACCAAACCATCAAAATTTCAAAAAGGATTTCATAATCCCAAAATGAAGCAGAATAATTTTCCTTTTTGAAAAACATTCGACACCAAAGCTTTATTCCTTTAAAAGTTAGTCTTTCAATTCAAAACATTCAAATACATCTTCTAAAGTTTTAACCATGAAAAGTGGAGTAGATAAAGATAACTTCCATCCTATTATTTTCCTATCCTATTTTTATCACTCAACTCCTACTTTATCTCTAACTAGATTGTTATTCCTATTTTATAAGTTCCGAACACTATTCCTTTCCAAATCTCCCAATATCGCCTCTGTTTATATTTCTCCTACTTAAATGGCATCTACATTATTCTATTCAAGTTCCATTTCAAAATATATATTAAAAAAATTAAAGAACTTCCAAATTTATGTAACGAGAAAATCATCAAGTCCAACCTATGCTTTATTTTACATTTATTTCAAAAAGAAAAACTTCTTTATTGAAAATCTTTAAATCAAAAACTTTTTGATCCAATCAAATACTTAAACTAAGAGTTTTAAAAATGAAAAATCCTTTTTTACCTAAAACTTTTTAGTCGGAACTTTAACTTCACAACTTCTTTTTAAGTTATGATTTTCCTCAAAACATCTTAATTAAACCTTTGAAATATCCATTCAAAACATTTCAAGAAAGTTTCAAAGAATTTTTTTATAATATTTGTTTACGTAAGGTTGGATATTAGAAATTGACCTTAATTGTCCTCTATATTGAATTATATCCTTCTATCATCTCTTACTTCCAGATGCTTACAACCATACTACCTTGCAGTATTTGACTACTACCTAACATGCTTATTTGCTATTTCTGTAAATGCTGGTTGTCCACAATAACGATTATTATTCTAACCAAAAATATTTTTAAGTCATTTATTTACCCATTCAACTTTTCCCATGAAAACCTCTTTATTTTTCCATAATACCCTAAGAATCTCTTTAATCAGTCTATTTACGTCCTTATTAAATTATTGCAACTTCCTATTTTTTCACATTCATTGTCCTATTATTGTTAGAGTTACAATCTTTTTCATCTAAATTCTTACGATACGACCTACATTGCACATTACTTACTCTGTTTATCTTTCCAACCCATAGTCGCCCTATCTATCCCTTTAGAATATGTTCGCGACTACTTCTGTGGTCGGGATTTATAGAGTAAGATCAAATAAGCATATATATATATATGTTATAGCATGGTTTTTAGAAAATACGTTCAAAAATAACAAATATTCCACTTATACGTATACTTATTCCCATTGATATTGTAACCTTAGCACTGATACCAAATTTAATAACCTACCCCATAACGGACCAAATTTCGACCAAACAAAAACCCATCGAACTGTAAGCCCATCTCAAGGAGAGTTGTTAAATTTATAAAAAACACAATACATAGTACATAAAGCTATCTATCTATTCTTCCAGAATCTCATAGTGGAATGGGTAAAATATAATATTAGAAACAAGTACCCATTTCATAAAGAAAACCACTACAGAAACATAACATGTTAAAATATTACAACATGTTTACATAAAACCTCTATACTACAATATTTCAAAAATAACACAATTTTATAAACCGGATACATTAGAAACATTTAAAAAACCATAAAAAATAGATAATTACAAAAAGTCTTCATCTCCATCTTCGTCCCTAAAATCAACATTATCTCCGACCTGTGTGTTGTAATGAGCAGTGGGTCAGAACAAAAAATGTGTGGTGAAATGAAAATTTCAATTTTGACGCCCCACCTTGAGACCCACATTGACAAAGAGCATTCCGGAGTAATACTGTCTGTTAATGCAGAGAATAGGGCTGGTTATGAGCGACCATCAGTAAGTTTGTCTTCAAAAAGTATTGAATACGTCGATTGGTGCTCTAATTTTTGTCCTTTTACCTTTCTCAAGTAGAATGACATACTCAATAAATGTTTAACACAAATCTATGGTAGCTAATGGATCTATCAGAACAAAATATAACAACAACAAATACAATATATCATGGAACAGCAATCACACACATATATATACATACACACACACACACACACACATAGAGATACATCATAGTACACTACATAGTGATAAACCAGCGGTGGTACATAAATCACAACATATACATCAAGTCAAAAGGATATGTACATATCAGAGTACACAAATAGTTACAAGGCTGCACAAAAGATGACTAGCATCCAAAACAAAGCAAGAAAATCCATAGCGGAAGCTGGATAGCGGTAATCTACAATAGGCGACTAACATGAAACAACTCGGTCTGACCCAAGTATATAAAATAGACAGGTCTGTCTAGCTTACATAAACCGATTAGCACAAGATAGATGAAGTATAGGGGCAAACGATAATATTTTTCTCAAAAGACAAGAAGCAACACCAAATAGATATATATATACACATTTACATACATACATACATACATATATATATATCAATTACTCATGTGAGATGGTACCACCGAAATATCATATGAAAATTTCTCGAAAGAGGCAAGATCAACGACAACATCAATTAGACATAAATAATCGCCTCATTTCTTCGACATCTACAACGACCAATATAATGGCTTCAATCAACCATAACTCCTAAATAGGAAATCACAAATCATAGCCAATGGATGGCAACCATAAATTACAGTATGTAGAGCTCGGTTAAGAGTTCAAAACTCCAAAATGTAATCACCATATGATAAATCCTTAAACGGCTCAAAGGCGTAATAATCACGAAATGGAGAAAACATTTGGAAGTCATAAATAAATCAAGAAATATCGCCAAAGATGCACATGCTCAATAAAATGGCCGAAGCGCGCCAAGTACTATCACAAATATGGCGCCTAATATAAATAACCCAAAGGCCAAACGACCCAAAGGCCAAACGACCTGAAGGCCAAACAACCTGAAGGTCAAACAACCCCAAGGTTAAACAACACGAAGGTCCAATGGCTAGAAAGCCTAAATGATCTGAAGGTCCAATATTCATTTTATTTTATGATCATACTCTCTACTATCTCTGCATTCTGAAAAGCAATCACAATTTACATATATTGCTTGAATCTCTAAATCAAACTTATTCTTCGATTCAAAGCAATATTCTCCTTTATAATCTTTACATGCACATATATACTTGAGGAAAAGATTATAGGAAGGTTGTACAATCAAAGACAAATCAGTGTTATCAAGAACACAGAGTGTCAAAGTAATTTTATTGAAACTGTTGAAGTCCTGTTCGGTTCTTCAGGCGGGTAAAGTCCTCTTTCAGTTGTTAGAGGCACAAAAATCCTGATCAGTTGCTTAGGTGTTGTATTCCTATTCCTCCAGGTTAAGTGTGGGGTTATTGTGAAAAATTCCTGAGGGATGTCTAAGACTGGACGTAAAACGGGAAGTTCAAACTAGTATAAAAACTTTTGTCGCGTTTATTCTTATTTACTTTACTATTATTATCTATTTCCGCATTTAGATTATAATACATTCCATATTACACGATTTTAAGTGATAACTAGCCACATAGTAGTCACTTTCATTTGGTATCAGAGCAAGACATCCTATAACCGTAAAATAGTTCTTTGATAATTTTTTTGCTAATATGGAAAATAACACCAGCACAAGCACTGTCATTAACACTAGTTTTATTGAAGGTCAATCTACTGAGCGACCTCCACTATTCAATGACATGGATTATAATTACTGGTCAACTAGAATGAGAATATATATGCAAGCTAATTGTTTTGAAACTTGGAATATTACCCAAAATGAATATACCATTCCAACAGAAGATTTTTCAACTTGGACTACTGCACAGAAAACTGATGCTACTTCAAATGCTAAAGCTATTAACATGTTATTTTGTGCATTAGATAAGAATGAGTTTAATAAAGTCGGTATGTGTACAACTGCTTATGAGATATGGATAACTCTAAAAGTAACTCATGAAGCAACTAACAAAGTCAAACAAAGCAAAATCTCCATGTTGAGAAATCAGTTTCAAAATTTCAAAATGAAATCAAACGAAAGTATAAATGACATGTACTCTAAATTTCAAGATGTATATCACTCACTGTTGGCACTAGGAGAATTTTTTTTGACTTTGATATAGTATCAAAAATCGTAAACTCTTTAATGTATGAATTCGAATGAAAGGTCCTAGCTATTGAAGAAGCAAATGATCTTTCTACTATGAATCCAAAAGAGTTAATAGGAAATCTAATGTCATATGAAGTGAATTTGCAGGCAAAGAAAGTTCAAGCACAGGATAAGAAGAATATAGCATTTCAAGCAGAACAAGATGACTCTGACTCAAATGAAGAGGATGTGACATTTATTGCTAAAAGTTTCAAAAAAAATTTGAAATTCAAAAAGAATAACAAGTTCAGGAGTTACAAAAATAACTCTAGCAACAATAATAGCAATAAACCATCATCTTCTGTCATGGAATGTCATAAAAGGGTCATATGAAGAAAGATTGTCCAGAGAAATAGAAAATAAATTCAAGAAGAACAAGAAGAAAGATTTTTCAGTAACATGGGTTGATTCAAATTCTTCTTCATCAGCAAGCGACGATGACAGTGACACAGAGCAAGCAAATGTATGTTTCATGGCTACAAATAATGATGTAAGTGAACTAAGTTTTGAAGATTTAGTTGAACTGAATTCAAAACTAGTAGATTTTATAAAACAAACTAGAAAGCAAAATAAGGAGTTATAAGGAAAATAAATAGATCTAAATTAGAAATTAGTATGCTTAGAGATGAAAAGAAAATTCTAAAAGAAGAACTTGAAAAATCTCAAGAATCTAATTCTAGTTTGGCATCTCAACTTTCTATCATAACTCAGAATTAGAAATTCAGAAAAATAAAAAAGATGATTTATCAGTTGAAATTAATGATTTAATATCTAACACTAAAGTATTAGAGTTAGAAAAATCTAGTCTCAAAACTAAGTTAGAAGATATTAATAAAAGTATCTCTAATTTTAATAAAGGACGAGAAAATCTTTCTAGAATAATAGAAAATTCTTGGCCTTCTTCGAATAAATGAGATTAGGATATAAGAAAACTGAAAATCCAAAGACATCTGGAATGTTTAAAAATAAGTTAAAAACCAAAATTAAGAAAGATATTAAGAAAACAGTTTCTAAAGATTTTAAAACTATTAAAATATGGATTCCTAAAACAAATAATATTTTAATTAGGAATAAGCACATCAAATCATTTATGGAAACTGTTCATAAAAATGAGAATTATATTTATAAAGGGAATTCTGAACCTTCTTGGGTTTGGTTTCCTAAGATCTAACTCTTAGGACCTTAAAAAGAAAAGTGGGTACCATCTTAATCTTTATTTTTTGCAGGTACCACTTAAAAAGAGAGGAAAATGGATTTTAGATAGCGGTTGCTCGAAACACATGACTGGTAATAAGGATATGTTAACAAACATTGTCTACTCAAATGGAGGATCGGTTACTTTTGGAGATAATTCAAAAGGTTATATCATCGGCAAAGGCAATGTGAGCAATAAAGGTACCTCTAACTCACCTCTCATTACTGATGTTTTATTAGTTTAAAACTTAAAACATAATTTATTAAGCATAAGTCAATTATGTGATAAAGGTTTTAATATATCTTTTTCAAAAAATAAATGTAATATTTCTGATAAAAATCAAAATTTAATTTTTGAACGTATAAGAGGTAGAAATATTTATATTTTAAATATGAATATAAATTATAACACAAACATGTGTTTGTAGCTACAGAGAATGACTCTTGGCTATGGCACAAAATATTTTGTCATATAAATATTAATACTATTAATAAAATAGCTAAAAATAAACTTGTTAAAGGACTGCCTGATATGAAATTAAGAGTTGATAATATTTGTGATGCATGTCAGTTAGGAAAGTTAACAAACCCTTCTTTTAAATCTAAGAAAATCATATCTACAACACAACCACTTGAACTACTACATATGGACCTTTTCGAACCTACTCAAGTTCAATCTATTAATCATAATAGATATGTGTTTGTTACTGTAAATGATTTTTCAAGATATACATGGACTATTTTTATGAAAAATAAAAGCGATACTTTTGAGAATTTTAAAATTTTTGTAGAAAGAATTCAAAATATAAAGAGTTTAAAAGTTAAAAACATTAGAAGTGATCATGGAGGTGAATTTGAAAATGAAGCTTTTGAATATTTTTGTAGCAAGAAAGGAATTAATCATAATTTTTCCTTTCCTAGAAACCACAACAAAATGGGGTTGTAGAAATGAAAAACAGAACATTACAAGAATGTGCACGAACTCTATTAAATGGAAGCACTTTACCTAAGCATTTCTGGGCAGAAGCTGTTGCAACTGCCTGTTATGTTTTAAATCGTGTTTCTATTCGGTCATTAACATACTCCATATGAACTTTTAAATGGTAGAAAACCAAATGTATCATATTTCCAAGTTTTTGGTTCAAAATGTTTTATACTTAACATTAAAGATTAGCTTGGCAAGTTTGATAATTCGATGAAGAAATATTCATAGGATATTTGGAAAGAAGTAAAGCTTATCGAGTTTTAATACAAGAACTAAAGTGATCGAAGAAACTCTTCATTTTTCATTCGATGAAAATGTCAAAATTTCTTCTAAAATTACAGCTTGGGAAATAATTCAAATAAAATTCTAACAAATAATTCATAAGATGATGATATTATTTTTCAAAACAATAATGCTGATAATACTATAGAAAATGAAAACATTGTTAATAATGATAATATAGTAAGATCTTCTCGAAGAATTCTTAGAGATCACCTGTTCAAAATGTAATTAGAGAAGTAAATTCAAATGTAAGAACAAGACATCAATTAAATCAAATGGCCATATAGCTTTTCTCTCTATTATAGAACCTAAAAATATTAAGGAAGCCTCAACTGATGACTATGGGATTATAGCTATGTAAGAAGAGCTAAATCAATTTGAAAGAAATGAAGTTTGGGTATTAGTTCCTAGACCAAGTGATCAGTCAATCATTGGTACAAAATGAGTTTTCAAAAACAAAGCTGATGAACAAGGTAACATTGCTAAAAATAAAGCTAGACTAGTAGCACAAGGATATAATCAAGAAGAGGGAATAGACTACGAAGAAACGTTTGCTCCTGTCGCAAGATTAGAAGCTATACATATTCTATTGGATTTTGCATGTTTTCATAAGTTCAAATTATATCAAATGGATGTTAGAAGTGCTTTTCTAAATGGATATATAAAAGAAAATGTTTATGTTGAACAACCTCCTCTTTTTACTCATGAAAAATTCCCATATCACGTTTATAAACTTAAGAAAGCTTTATATGGTTTAAAACAGGCACCTTGTGCATGGTATGACTGACTTAAAAGCTATCTACTAGAATATGGTTTTGAAATTGGAAAAGTTGATCAAGCATTACTTATTAAGAAAACTAAACAAGATATTTTAGTTATACAAATATATGTTGATGATATTATATTTGGTTCAACAAATGAAAAATTATGTCAGGAATTTTCGACTATCATGACAAATGAATTTGAAATGTCGACAAAATTAAAAGCTTCTTTGGGATTTTATGGGATGCAGTATCTTGTTCCTCTTCCACAACTACGGAAACTTCACACCTGATCTGGGTAAATGTCCAGCTCCTCGCTTTATTTGGTCTACATCAAAAGAACACACAAGTTCTGACACAAGCGAAAACAGAGGTGGCAAACAGTTTGTGAAAGTTCTTCCAGAGGTAAAGCTTCAATGCAAGTGGAAGAAGAAGAAACGGAGTCTGACTCTGATCGATATTGTTGTTTCTTGCTGGTAGTAAGTTATCTATTTATTCCAAACATTTTATTTCTATGAGCATGTAAAAGTAGCTCAAAACAATGTGATACATTTTTCTGTGACTGCAATTTTTAAGTTCAATAATGGAGTTATTGTTATTTATTTTTTGTCGATGACAAAGGGGGAGAAATTTGAATGACTAACCATTTCATGCAGGATTAAATATGTCGCCAGATATTCAGGGGGAGATATATATAAATCCTACTATATATTTCTTAAAATATAGTATCATCTGTAACAAGTTGTCATGATCAAAAGGTGGAGAATGTTGTATCATAAGTTTTGATTCATGACAAAGAGCTTAAAACAAATCAGTGAATGAGACTATATGGACAAGCGACAAAAAGAGAAAGAAATATGCTGTTAAAACTACAAAGGAGACAAAACTACAAAACTGAGTATAGCATGTTTATTTGTCGAAGTTTTTAGTCGTAGAATTGTTAAAATCTATCCTCAAGTAGTCCACGCAAATCAAAGTTGTTTTAAGCTTCAAATTCTTCAAAATTAATGTGAATTATGCACTGACAGTCAGGTCAGTCGACTGACCATATATGACCAGTTGACTGAACCTGCTCAGTTGCACAGAAACACCCTGTTTTGCATCAACTTTGAATTTTCAGTTGACTGGTCATTTTGTGTCAGTCGACTGAACTTTTCCAACAGCTATTTTTCTGAACAGACACTTCCATTTCCTGAGAGATACGATCTAAATTGAAGAGTTATGGATGCTTCTTTTGCTCAAAACTCTTCATGAATGGTTGCAGCTGTTTATCTACTATACACACACATAAGATTCACTTCACAGATCACCATATTTCATTTTATTTTCTGATCATGCTCTCTACTATCTCTATGTTCTGAAAAGCAATCACAATTTACGTATGTTGCTTGAATCTCGAATCAATTAACTTATTCCTCGATTCAAAGCAATATTCTCCTTTCTAAATTTTTACACACATATATATACTTGAGGAAAAGATTACTTGAAGGTTGTACTATCAAAGACAAATCAGTGTTATCAAGAACACAAAGTGTCAAAGCAATTTTATTGAAACTATTGAAGTCCTGTTCGGTTGTTCAGGCGGGTAAAGTCCTCTTTCGGTTGTTAGAGGCGGAAAAATCATGATCGGTTGCTCGGGTGTTGTATACCTATTCCTTCGGGTTAAGTGAGGGGTTATCGTGAAAAATTCCAGTGGGAAGTCTGGGACTGGACGTAGAACGGGAAGTTCGAACAAGCAAAGAAACTCCTGGTGTGCTTATTCTTATTTACTTTACTATTATTATCTGTTTCCACATTTAGATTATAATACACTCCATATTACACAATCCTAAGTGATAACTAGCCACACAGTAGTCATTTCAATTATAAATATTGTAAAATATTTATCTCTAAAGCTATTTTATTATAAAAACCATTCCAAAATAGGTTTATAAAACACGTGCACGAAAACAACCAAAATCACCGAAAACGCCATAAAATCGGCATATGATAACTACTCGAAAACATGCCAATCCGGAGTACGGATCAACAATAATGTTGGCTTACCTATTGACAGGTTTAAGCCCTTCAAAACACTTCAAAACATCACAAGAATTGGTCACAAAAATCACTGGAATAAGTAGAATAATGAAAATAGTGCATAGGAAGAACAAAAGAACGGCCTGGACAAATAAAAGAAACAAGCGTCGACCCTTATATTGCTCAGGTCGACCCTAGGAAAGCATGGGTCAACCCATGTATGGCTCAGGTCGGCCCTAGGAAAGCATGGGTTGACCCATGTATAGCTCAGGTCAACCCTAAGGTCGAACCCCAGAGAGCTTGGGTCGACTTGATTGTCGCGAAAACAACAGGCATTTCCGCCTGTTTCATTTTCAACTTCAAGCACTGATTTCACGCACTTCCAGATTGAACTAAACTATGAAATTTGACATGAAACTACTACTATACATGATTTATGATACGAAAAAGGTTTCACTCATTTCCGGTATGAAACCAAAGAGGTACAGGGTCACAAAGTTGAAACCTGATAAGATTTTTACTGTAAACTAGAAATTTCACGTTTATAGTTTACAATATACAAAAGACACAATAGATACCGAAACAAATTTCTTACAGGCAATTTGATTTGGCCAGAAATGTGAGTTACTACTAACCTTGATAGGATTTTAGTGATTTTGAGTAGCAAGCAGTAATCTTTTGGCCTCGGAGAAGCTTCAATTACCTGTAGAAAGAAGATGTAAATAGGAAAATGAAGTTACAGACATTGATTTTTTCAAAATTGACAAATAGAGGATGAAACAAAGATTGTTTTGGTGAGATTACTTGTATTAGATTAGGATTTACTTAATGTCACACTTTGATTTACTATAATTTTGAAAAGATTTTAATTTTAGAGAATTGGAGTGGAGGCCATTTATTTTTTGGTTTCTCGGAGGAAGACAGAAGAATGAAAAGAAGAAGTGTACGTATAGCCCAACCCCATCTTCTTTTGTTCATTCTAGAGAATGGGTTTGGGCTTGAACCCATTACCCAAAAGCCTATGTTAATGTTTAGTTAAAATTTAACTAAGTTAATTTAGGTTAACACTTTATTTTCACCATATTTACACAAGTTTTAACTAAATGAATTTATACAACATATTTCAATGTTTACAAAAAAAATTAACATATAAAAATTAGTTTAGCCATTTAAAAGTATTTTCTATCATTAAATTCTTATTTTTATTTAAATACTTCAATTTACACCATTATTTACATAAAACAATATTTTTAACACCAAAATTTCCACAGAAAACATTTCCTTATCCACACAAACATAGAAAATCATATTAACATTATTTTTACATACGAATATTATTTTTGAACAAAACTTTCCCGTTTATTTACAATATTTTCCATGTTAAATTTTAATACTTCATTAAAATTAACAAAAAGCAACATGTTATCACTATTTCCACAATTATTATATTTTATCAAAATAAAATCATCCAATGGTTATTTTTACTACAAATTCTCATAATAAAGTTTCTAAAACTTTATTTCCAACATTATTTATTTATTTACAACAAATAATTTTTAATTAAATTCTTTTACTTCACTTAATTAATTTATTAACCACCAAAACAACATATTTCCATAAATCTCAATTTATTACCAACCCAATACCCTTTTATTTTGCCAAAATCCATTATTTATTTAAAATAAACAGATTTAAGAAATTTTACATCTCCAACTTATTTTATTCCTCCATTATTAAATTATAACCACTATAATAGTTTAATTTCACAGGTAATCACCCAAACCAGGGTTGTTACAGACTCCCCCCTTATAAAATTGCGTCCTCGCAATTTACTAGAGAGGAGTGTATACAACATAATTTGTTTCATTAAGCAAAGGAAAATAGATAGCTTGAGTTTAAAAATTCTCACCTCAATATGAGAAGATAGAAAACCAGGCTAGTATCGCTCAATAAATTTTCTAGTTTTCCATGTATAGTCATTAGGATTAGCAGACCATTGAATCTTCACGAGTGGTACATCCTTATTTCGAAGGCGTTTCACCTCCGAAGCAAGAACATGGAAAGGATGTTGCACAATAGATAAATCATGTGAGATCTTAAGCTCTTGCAGACAAGGAGAATCAGTAACAGAATATGAATTACGAAGGCACTTACGAAGCTGAGAGATGTGAAACACATCATGAATACCAGATAAATGAGCCAAAAGTGATACTTTATAGGCTATTGGGCTAATACGCTCAGTAACAGGTAATGGTCCTATGAATCGAGGAGCCAATTTCTCCGCCCTACTGAAACGCATCACCCCCTTCAAGGTAGATAATCGAATATAAAAAAGTCACCAATAGAGAATTCAAGAGGCTTCCTACGGTTGTTTGCGTAGGATTTCTGACGACTCTGTTCCTCTTTCATTCTCTGACAAATAAGATCGATCTTCTCTGAAAATTCACGAATAGAATCGGGTCCTAAAAGCAACTTTCCCTGGATTCCAAACGACAAGAAGGTGATCGAGGTGGCCTTCTGTATAGGGTTTCGAAAGGAGCCATACCAATACTAGACTGAAAACTGTTGTTATAAGAGAACTCAACAAACTGTAGGTTGTCTTCCCAATTCCATCAAAATCAAGAATGCATGCACGAAGTAGATCCTTATGAATACAATTCACCCGTTCAGTCTATCCATCAGACTACGGATGATAAGCTGTGCTAAAGTTAAGCTTTGTACCCAAAGCTTTCTAAAGACTGCCAGAAATTACTGGTGAAAAATGGATCTCTATCACAAACAACGAAATAGGGACACCGTGAAGTATCATGATCTCCTTAATCTATAGCATAGATAGATGAGAAGTTGTCCTATTAGATTTAATAGGAATAAAATCAGTGAATTTAGTCAAGCGATCCACAATAACCAAACACTGTTATGGCCCAATCTCGAAAGAGATAGGCCATCAATAATATCTATAGCAATTTGATCCCATTTCCACAACGAGACTCAAGAGGCTAAGAAGACCACTGGGATGCTGATGTTCGGCTTTAATGAGTTGATATTCATGCAATTACTTACATAACTTGCAACATCACACTTCATGCCTTTCCAATAATACAAGCGTTTCATATCGGCATACATTTTGCTACTATCGGGATGAATAGTATATTTAGAGCGGTCAGTCATCAAGAATGTCCCGCCTAAGACCAGAAACATGAGGCATGATCAATCGATTCTTCTTACGAAGATAACCATGAATATCAATGTTGAAATCCCTCAATTATCATCATTGGATTCAGACTTACAAAGCTGAAAAAGGCGCACAAGATTTGCCTCTGAGCATCAGCAATACCAATAAGCTAGGATGAGCTTCCAAACTAAATAATAAGATAGGAAAATCTAAAGATGGGGCATGATCACGAATATCACAAAGAGATAAGGTCTCCAACACATTCAACTTGGCTATCATCATGAAAACAACTGCTGAGTGCTTGTGATTTAGCGCATCTGCAACTCGTTCCCCTTTCCAGGCGTGTACTGGATATCAAAATCATAAGAGGCTAGAAACTCGAGCCAACGTTGTTGCTGCATATTAATCTCTTTCTAGGTGAACAGATACATCAATGATTTATGATCGGTACAAAGAATGAAGTGCTCGCTCAAAAGATAATGACGCTAAATCTTTAAGTCAAAGACTACGGCGGCCAACTCTAAAGTCACAGGTGGCATAGCGAACCACATTTGAACATAATTGCCTAGAAGTATAGGCAACTACTCGATCTCTCTACATAAGCATGGCACCGAGACCACATCGACTTGCATCGGTGTAAACAAAAGATCTTGATTCCCTTCGGGAACCACAAGGATAGGAGCATTACTGAGAATTTCTTTCAGTTTCTTAAAAAAAGCCTCACACTTATTAGGCCAAATAAATTGAACGCCTTTTCTAGTAAGGCTAGTAAGAGGAAGAACAATGTGTGAAAAATCCTTGATGAACCAACGGTAATAACTAGCCAATCCAAGGAAACTGCGAATCTCATAAACAGTCTCTAGCCTTTTCAAATTCTGAATGGCTTCTATCTTCGATTGATCGATAGAAATGCCATCCGAAGATATAACGTGCTTAGAAACTTCACCTTACTCTTCCAAAAGTGGCACTTGGAGAATTTGGCTTTAAGTTGATGCTGACAAAGAGCACTCAAAACAGTCCTCAAATGATGACCATGATTGGCTTCAGACTTAGAATAGATAAGAAAATCATCAACGAATACAAGGATGAACTTATCGGGATATTCCCCGAATACTCGACATCGACGAAAAGTTGGAGCGTTTGTCAACCTGATCGGCATAGCAAGCCACTCGTAAGAACCATAACAAGTACGGGATGCAGAAAGAGGAATGCTGTCCTTTGCAACTCGTAGTTGGTGAAAACCGACGGCAAGGTTGAGCTTAGAAAAGACCTCAGCACCACTCAATTGATCGAACATGTCATCGATCCTAGGCAATGGATACTTATTCTTAATGGTTAACTCGTTAAGCTTGCAGCAATCAATGCAAAGCCTAAGAGTACCATCATATTTCTTAACAAAGACGACTGCGACACCCCAGGTGAAGAACTGGACTGAAAGAATTGCTTGGCTTCAAGCTCCAACAATTGCTTTTTGAGTTTCTCATTTTCCTTAGTGGACATCCTCGTGGGAGGACAAACAGGCTGAGCACTAGGAATGAGGTCAGTATGGAACTTATTGTCCGCTTGGGTGGCAAACCCAAAACAGGCTAAAATACATCAACAAAATCACAAATGATTGGAATTCGAGATATATCATCATCAACTCGAGACGCAAGAGAAAATAAGGATGCTTCAAAATCACCATCAACATTCCGCAGAACAAGAGACAACTGGTCAGCTGAATCAGGATGCCTAAGATATAGGATCCTTTCAAAACATAGGATTCAGGCATGATAACATGCAAGCCAAACCATCCTCAAAATCATATCAAATCCAAGATAGTGAATAACATGCAGACTCGCACAGAAAGAAAAAACCACAAAGAATAATCTCAACATCACTATAAAGCATGTTATGTGTTGCAAATCCCCCAATAGGATTTGCAATCCTCAAAGAAGTAACAAGGCAAGAAACATCCAATGGTATAACATCAACAAGTTCCTTCGATACAAATGAGTGTGAAGCACCCGTATCGAAGATAACTTGAATAGAATGATTATGAAATAAAATAGAATCTTCAGGAATAGAAGGAGAAGTACCTATGGGCTGAGAAGAACCACTAGAAGCAGCCACCACATTAAGTTTGCCCGACTTGACATCACTAGAAGCAATGGGACAAGATGAAACCTAGTGTCCCTCTTTCTTGCAATAACTGCACACATGAGGCTTAGGACAATCTCATATCAAATGATCAAAGGAGCCACAACTGAAGCACCCCTTCTGACTAGGAGGTGCTCCACTGGGCTGAGAGCTAGAACCAACAAACTTCTTATTCTTGTTATAAGGATAAACTCTAAAAAGGAAACTTCTTCTTATGGGGTTCTTACAAACCTCGGTCACATCACTACTCTCTCTCCTTCTCGACTACTTCAAGATGAAGCGCCGAGTTGACTAACTTCTCAAATGAAAGCTTAAGCTGAAGCATCAAAGATTTCTTTAAATATTTCCTAAGGCCATTAACAAACTTGAGATTCTTCTTATAAGAAGTGCTAATATACTCGAGATCGTACTTGGACAATGCCTCGAATGAAGATACATACTCGAAAACTAAAGACTTCCCTTGCTTCAACTCAAGGAAGCGACGGGCTAAGAGGGCTTTCTCGGACTCGAGAACGAACTTAAGTTCGAATTGCTCCCAAACCGGGTCCAAGTAAGAGTAGACTCATCAAGCTCAGTGATAAGAAGATCTTACCAATCAAGAGCATGCTCTTGCAACATACTCGATGCTACAAGAACTCGGTGATGGTCGGAAAGATCCATGCGAGTAAAGATACGCTCGCATGTACGAAGCCATGCCTTGACCTTAAGAACGGTCTCTGAGCCTTTGAAAGGCTAGCCATCAAGATGAGAGAAATCATTGCACACACACGAAAAAGTAGACTTGTGTTGTGGGGATGAAGGAGTAGGAGCTGGAGGCTGAGTGCTCCTAAATAACACCATGAACTAATCAGCAAACATATACACACCGTCTAGATGTGAGCCACTGGCCGACCCAGCATTAGAATGGTGACCTCTGCCTCTTCCAGCCATAGGCTGAAAGTATAAGATAAGATAAGGATTATTCATAGGGTAAGTTATCATTATTTCAATTATGGAATACTACGGAATTAAAATGCATTCCTACACGTATTTCCAACTTATATATATCCCAAGGACACAGAAAGATTAAGGAAACGATGATTAGGGAATATGCAACACTTATACTGTACTCTGGTGTACTATAATATATGTTATGTTTTGTGTTTATCATATTTTGTGTTTATCATATTTTGTTCTGAATTCAGGTCTTATACCAAATTGTGATTCCCCCACCATTAGATCCATATTAACGAAGAGCATTATGGAGTAATACTTTCTGTTAATGCATAGAATAGGGGTGGTTAGGGGCGACCACACGTAACATTTGTCTTAAACAAGTACTGAATACGTTGATTGGGCGCTCTAATATTTTTTCTTTTACCATTATCAAGTAGATCAACATACTCAATAAATGTTTAACACAAATCTACGGTGGCTAATGGATCTATCAGAACAAATATAATAACAAATACAACAGATCAAAGAACAGCAGTCACACACACATACACACACACACACACACAGGTACATCATAGTACACTACATAGTGATACACCAGTGGTGGTACATAGACCACAATATATATATTGAGTCCAAAGAATATGTACATATCATAGTACACAAAATAACTACAAGGCTGCATAAAAGATGACTAGCATCCAAAAGAAAGCAAGAAAATCCATAGCGAAAGCAGCACAATAGTAATCTACAGCAGGTGACTAACTTAAACAACTCGGTCTGACCTGAGTATTTAAAATACACGGGTCAGTCTAGCTTAAATAAACTGATTAGCATGAAGAGATGAAGTATAGGGATAAACAATAATATTTATTCTCGAAAGAGAAGAAGAAACACCATATATATATATATATATATATATATATATATCAATTACTCATGTGATATGGTATCACCGAAATATCATATGAAAATTTCTTCAAAGAGGATAGATTAACAACAACATCAATTAGACACAAATAATCGCCTCGTTTCATCGGCATCCATAACAACTAATATAATGGCTTCCATCAAACATAACTCCTAAATAGGAAATCACAAATCCCAAAAATGCCAAAGCAATACAACAAGCAGAGATTTCCATAGCGTTTAAAAATTGCTGTTATAGTTTACTATAGCGTTTCAAAGATGAACGACATGCTACAGTAGACTATCACCTTGTAATAGCAAAACTAAAATGCTATAAAAAATCCTAATTTCATATTGTTTTCAAAAAAAATTTAAAAGTAAACGCTATAGTAGGTCGTCAAATTGTAATTGCAAAAATAAAATGCTATAAAAACAATGCTTCCTATTGCATTTTAAAAACGCTATCAAAAGTAAACATAGGCCATCAATTTGTAATAAAAAAATAAAACGCTGAACAATATCATGTTCCCATAGCCTTATGCATTTTACGATAGTAACTACTTTTCTATAGCATTTCCATTTTGACATATAGAAGTATCAACTAATTACCGAATATATAAATGTTACATATTTTCACATATTTAGTATCATTTAACCCACTTCTTCATTGCATATCAATATATCGGTTTCACATGTATTATATAAGACAAACAAAATATGTAATTAAAGCACATGATATTTCATACATACCATTCAAACAATTTTTCCCTTATTCATATATAAAATTTCATACTTATAACAGGTGTTTACAACAAATGCCTGACAGGTCACATATATATCTCCTAGCAAATGATGCACCATAACCACTCACTTTGGAAAACGATACAATATAGCTATGTGACATTTCCCTCCTCACTCAGTCACAAAACTAGCTAACAATAAGCTTCGATAATTCCTGCGTGCCAAAAAATATATGGGTATATATTAACAGTTTTAACTTGGAATTTTGTTGAATCTATGCATTCACAAATATTAACAAGTACGAAAATACACTCAATATGTTTACAGATAAATATAGTGAACACATTTACAAAAAACTTAAACTATGCATTATAGATATAAATACATAAATAACATTTACAAGTAAAGTACAGCAAAATTATATGTAAAATAGCTCCATTGTACGTCATGTTTTAAATATCAGTTACTTACAAAAAAATTTACATTATGATGATAAGTAGTTCTTTTGTATATCTTAATTGTATTTGAATCTGCATACAAACTTAAATTTGCATTTGAATAATCTAACTCGTCATAAAAGAGGTACTATATAAGCATCAAGATGGGATTTCATTTGGAAGCAACATATATAGAATTAGGAACATATACTATACAAAGCTGTAATAAAAAGCACATGAAAATGTATAGTGCAACAAGTTGCAGAACTTTCAGCTATAACTCCAACAATCCATGCTGCCCTTGATTGTTGGATTTGGTGAATCGCAATAATTTCTATAGCAATGCTCTTTTAATATTAAAAAAGTGCGGTTTCAAATTTAAATTGGAGCTAACCTACTATGATTATAACCAAAGCATGCTTTTCATTCTTTATAGGTATATATATATATATATATATATATATAGTTGTTTTCCATCTCCCTACCTCCTTCAATAACTTCCAGCACACTTCCTCAGCAAACCAGAAATCACCACCCACTACCTTAAACCATTATCCAAAATCAGCACCACTTTTCACAACCAACACCTCACCACAACCTTACACTAACTACTGCTTGCATCACCCGAACAACCTGCAACCAAAATAAGCAACACGAGTATTGATTTTTGTAATGCTGTGATGACCCACCTTTTTGGATGTTTTAAATCGAAAATAAAGGACAAATGTCTAACTCAAACCATTCAAAAGGGAGAATTGTCAATGCGGTTTAATAAGAAAATAAGGGAAAAGAAGAAAATCAAAACATAAAATCTCGCAGAGAAATGATAAATATAACAATCAAATAAACAGTTCATGAAGCTGTTTTATAATATACATTGGGTTACACAAATTTTACAATGAAATCAGAGTACAATCGACAATATACTAAAATAATGTAGTGGAATAATAATAGTAAATACGATCTAGCAAACTCCATTTTCATCTTTAAGAAATAATGCGTTCAAACATTGAAAGGCTCAGGCTGACCCGTGCGTAATGAAAAGATAAAACACTCAAGTCAGAACTAAAAGTTCTTATGTAAGTTAAATCAACAACAACAAAATATGAGTGTAATAGCTTTGGAGATGTTAATGGGATTTTCAATCTCCTATCAAATGTACACCGTGAGTGCGATAGTAATAACCCGCATATTTTACGATTACATATTTAAATCTTTTATTTAAATATAGCATCGTTAGTTGAATTTAAAGTCCGAAATGTGACTTTATGTAAATAATCGAATATGAACTTGAGACCACTTCCGTTGATTTTAAAATGACGTTTACAACTTGTTTGAGCATAAACATTGATATGTTTGGAGTTGATTATGATTTCGGTATTTTCATTAGGTTTGGTCTAGCCCACCAACCCAACAAGATAACCCAAACTCCTCTACCAAATACCCTAACTCCACTCTTCTACATTCATTCCCTTCATAATTTCCTAACACTCTCAAGCAAAAGGGAAAACGGGGGAAAAGAAAGGAAATTAAAATTCCTAAGCCTTAGTTCTCTTAGGAAATTCAAATTCAAGTTATAAATCAAAGAGAAGCTTAGGTAAACATCCACTTCATCTACTGTTTTAAATCTTGGATATCTCGGCCAAGATCTCGGTTAAAGGCATGGGTGAAACGAAATATGAGATATCGGTTGATATCCCATTTCAAATATATCGGTCGAAATTTACAAATATCGTTCGATATTTGTAGCAAAACGATATCCCGAGATCTCCCTGATATATTCTTTTCTAAAAATAAAACAAAAATATAAGCCCTCTAAGCCAATTCAAAAAAACAAACATCCCTTTTCCTTATTAAACTTCTCAAAATTCACATTCGTCCTCAAAAATATCAAACTCCCTCTCTCAATAGAAAAATCGTCCTCCCCCTTCTGAAAAAAATCAATACCCACTGCTTAAAAATATCAAATTTCCAACTGCTCGATCGCTTCCAACGCTCATGATTGCGATTGCTTCCAGTTTCCGACTGCTCGATTGCTTTTGATAGTCCACGGCTTCATCTTCACTCAATCTCGTTACTTCACTTTTTACAGGTATGTAAATTAGGGTTTTTTCCATTTCAATGAAATTCAAAAATTAAATTTACATGATAATTTACAATAGATTTGCTTACTGACCAATTCTGAAAATTTTGGGCTTTAGGGTTTTATACATAAGTCACTAAGCATGATCCGAGTACAAACGATGGTTCTCGTCATCTTGTTATTCCTGTGAAAGAAAAGAATAATGGAGCTACTAGCGATATATAATGAGCATCGACCACCATAGCCTCTGGATTTTGTTCTTACTTGATGCAGTGAACTTGATTAGTTGTCGAAGGGTTTGTTCTGTTTGATAGGTTATAATGAGGGACATAAAAATTGAAGGGATACTTCTAATATAAAGGATGTAGCATATAATCTTGCAGTATAATTTATGCAATGCAACCATTGAATAGTTATACAATTCTTTTTGTTTTTTATAGTAAACTTTAACTTGCATATGTTTTACATATGATAAGTCAGTCCTTTAGCACTACAGTATTCCCTGCATCTTGGCATATTAAGCAATTCTAAAAATTTTGCTTACCGAGTCTGGTTTTTAAATTTTGCTTACTTCTGGTTCCTCGCCCGTTCATTTAATTGACAAGTCAAACTATGGAACGTTTAAAATAAAAGAATCAGGTTGTAATTGCCAGGTTGTAAAAAATAAGATGAAGTAATTGATTGTGGGTGGGGATTTTATTACTATTGGAACCAGTAAGTTTATTATATATTTGATTTTGTTTTATACCCTTTTGTAAAACAATCTGCAATTAGTAAATGGGTAGCGTTTCCTACTTTTAGTGTTGTGTAAACTCCATGGATATAGTTCTTTTATATTGTTCATCATATTTTAGTATTGTATGAACTAATTTGAACAGTTAGAATAGTGGAGATTAGTTGCAGTAATTCAGCAAATGTTAAATAAATTGATATTATGCTTCTTTTGCTATAAATTATGTTGATGTGTTATTGTCTCATTTGAATCATTTCTAGAAGGGATACACCATCTAATGCTTCAAATAATCCACCACCGATAATTGAAACAAGTTTCAAAAGCAAAGCCGATCAATTTTGGGAGCATGGCATCAAAATTAAAGGCAGAAAGAGTTCAAAATGCAAATATTGCAATAAAGAGATGAGCGAAGGAATCACAAGATTAAAAGAACATCTAGCGGGTAAACAAGGAAATTGCGAACCATGTTCAAAAGTCTCCGTTGAAATTAGGCACAAAGCAATAGAATTATTAACCATGTCCAAATCCAAAGAAGAAGCCAAAGAATTAGAACGACGTGTGGTCTTGAATAATGTATCAATTGGAGAGGGTGATGCTATGCATGGATTTGAAAGATCTATTTCTTGTAGCTATAAATTTAGGAGGACCTATGGACATATATGTATATCCTACTCCTTTTGAAGCTACAGTGGGTGTGACTCAATCAAGTTTTAGATAAATCAAGAAGAAAGAAAGAGATAATACTTGTAGCTAGATTTCTTTTTGAAGCGGAGATAACATTTAATGTTGTTAACTTGTCTTCTTTTAAAGAAATGTTGCAAGCGATTGGTTTATATGGTCCTAATTTAAAAGCGTCGTCGATGCATGAAGTTAGTGAAAAGTTTCTTCCTCTTGAAAAAGAGAAAATGAATGAAAGTTTGAAATCTTTTAAAGAAGCATGTAGAATTCAAGGTTGTAGTCTCATGACCGATGCATCGACGGATCATAAAGGTAAAAGTATAACGAATTTGGTAGTGAATTGCAACTCAAAGACTATTTTTATGCACTCAGAGAATGCTTCCGGAGAAGTACACAACGCAAAGTACATATGTGATTTTGTAATTAAAGGAATCAAAGAATTAGGTGAAGAAAATATTGTTCAAATTGTCATCGATAATGCAACAAACAATATGGCAGCCGCTAGATTGTTGTCTTTAGATTATCCAACCATATTTTAGACAAGTTGTGCGGCTCATACTTTAAATCTTATGTTGAAAGATATTGGAAATATAAAACCCATTCGAGGTGCAATATTAGATGGCAGATGCATTACCGTTTACATTTGTGGACATACAAAGATTCTTGATTTTATGAGAAAATGCACTAACCAAAGTGAATTAATTCAACCCGTTCTTACAAGATTCGCTACGTCATTTCTTTCGTTAGAAAGTCTTTTTGAGAAAGAAAAAAAAGGAGTTAAGTTGAATGATCACATCGGAGGAATGGGGTTTGTTTTCTCAATCCGAATCATTGGAGCATAAGAAGGTAATCACTTTATATGATGTATGTAAGTTTATTTTGCAATTTTGCAATACGTTTGTCTCATTTTGGTGCTGCACTACTGCTGCACTAATTGATTATTGTTGCACTAAATTTACTGCTGCACTAAATTTACTTGACGCTGCACTGAATTTACTTGACACTACACCGAATTTACTGCTGCACTTAATAAAAATGACAGTGCACTAAATAATATATATTTTTTGACCATGTTTTTTTTGATAGTGGTCGAGTTCAAACATTATTTGTTTCATTTACGTTTTGGAACCAGTGACCGTGTTTGTTCTTTTATTTTTATGTGACTAGTGAACACTTTTGTTCTTTTATTTTTTATGGAACCAGTGAACATGTTTTGACAGTAGTTGAGTTCTCACATCCTAATTCAATGACAGTGCAATTTGTTCTTTTATTTTCTATGTGACCAATTTTGCAATTGCAGTGACATGCTTCTTTTATTTTTTTATGTCAGTGCTTATATAATTTACCACTGTTAATTGCCTTTTAGGTAACACGAACAATAAGTAGTCCCAGATTTTGGGAACATGTTCAGCTTGCACTCAAAAATTTCAAACCGTTAGTGAAAGTCCTTCAAAGAGCCGACGGTGATATACCCTCAATGAGGTAGCTTTATGGTGATTTAGAGAATGTGAAGAATGATATTGCTGAAGCACTTAACCATGAGAAAATGAAATACATAGCAGCTTGGGTAATAATTGATAAATGATGGAATCGCAAATTGAAAAATGAGTTGCATCTGAGTGGATACTATCTAAACCCCGTTTACTATTATAATAAAAGAGAAGAAATAGAGAACAAACCAGATTTCATGGATGGGTTTTCTTCTTGTCTTTTTAAAATGTACAGAAATGATCATGTTGCTCAAGACAATATAAGTAAACAAATGGGTATTTACCAAAATCAAGAAGGGATGTTTGGAACTATGCATGCCTTAAGACAAAGGAATAGTTCTTCGTTTAATCCGGGTACATTTCTTTAATTAATTTGTTGCCTATCTACTTAAAGTTCTCATATGTTGGTTTGTTCTATATCATTGAGTTGGCATACCCTTAAAGTTTTCAGATGTTGGTCGAGAAGAAATGTTATGTGGCAAAGATTCATTGTCATACTCATCTTTTTTGCAAATTAATAGTGTCTGCACATGTTAAAGAATATGGCCTGAGAAGAATGTGTCGTATATGGTACTTTATTTGCATTAGCTGTGCATTTTGCATTAGCTGTGCATTAGCTGTCATATATGGTTGTTTATTTGCATTAGTTATGCATTAGATGTGCACGCGTTAAAATATAAGGTAAATATGCTAGGTTGTATCAGTGCTGGCTTTAGGTGCATAGTTTAATTAAAGGATATTGTAATGTTCTCAAGATTACCAATTAGTCTTATAGGTGTTTAAATTCTTGACTTCATTCAATCTTCTGCATCATTCGTAAATGTTTATGCAATGCCATTATCAATTATAGCTTGCTTGGGTTTTCTAGTTTTGTAAAATGATATTCAATATCATCCAAATGATATGTAATTTTCTCATATTGTGATTCCAACATTATGATGCATCTTTTTTAGTTACTTGGTGGAGAATGCATGGTTGATCTGCACCGAAGCTGAAAAAATGGCAATAAGAGTTTTAAGTTTGACTACCAGCTCATCAGGATGTGAGACTGCATGGAGTGCGTTTGAGATGGTAAACAAAATTATTTTGTTTTATTTACAAAAGTTGCAAAACATTTATATTACAACATTCAAAAATAACGAAAATCATTTAAATATACAAGAGTTATCAATTTTTTCCTGTTCTACTAGTCCATTTTCACTCGTGAACCTTGATATCATAATTGTGTAATCACCATTAACCTGGAATTATATAAAAGAAGTCAGATCAAAAATATCAACAATGCAAGAAATTAAATAGAGTAGACTCCTTAACATTTCAAATTTAGATCATCAATATTCAACGTCTATCATTCTCTAATGATTGCAGGTACATACAAAAAAGCAAAATAGACGACATGTTGATAAATTTAGAGATTTGGTTTTTGTCAAATTCAATTCTCAGCTTAAAGCAAAATTTGGTACAAGTATAAGAGATGCTCTTTTAGCCCCTAGTAGTCATAAAGGGATGGTGGATGAATGGATTTGTTTCTCTACAAAATCTAATGTTGATGGTACACTTTCAGACAATGATACAGATGACGAAGTTTTCCCCGGAGTAGGATTAACTTGGGCAGAAGTTTCTAAAGCCATGGGAAATGAGGGGTATAAAAGACCGAAACGAGCTAAAAAGAAAGCTAAAACATATCATGGGAAAAGTTCATCAAGAAAGTGCAAATCACTTTTTGATGAAGAAGATGAATTGGACATGATGTCGCAGGAAGATACTTCATCATGTTCAAAATCTGATTCGGAGTTCGATGAAGAATAACTTATAAAATATATCAGCGGCTCTCTTTTTTCTACCGTATACTTGGTTTAGATTTAGAAATATAAATTGTCAAAACCTTGTTTTATTTTGATTTGACCATCATGCACTTTTTGCATGTTTTGTATAAGAATATGTAACTTATTAAGAAATTATATTTAAGCTTTTGTTCTTTTGCATGTCTTTTGTTCTATGTTCTTTTATGTACGTATTACATATGTACATACATGTTCTCTGTTCTATGCTATTTTTTGTTTTTCCCTTGTCTTGTTATATATATATATGACATTATATGTTAACTTATGATCATGACACATTCTTTCTTTATATTGTGTAGATCCCACTGTCCAAGATAGAAATGACATGGATGTTCTATCGAGCAATCGATAACAATGGTATATGGTGTGATTTTACAAATCAAGTAAGCTTTATTTTTCATTTATTTCAGTATATGTAAATAATATTGCATAATCAAATTAATTTAAAACATGAAACATTGAAATATATGCCGATATGATCCTGAGATGAACTTTCAGGTCTGATATATAAATGCGATATTGGCATCCGAGATGCACTCATCTCGTACGAGATCTCCACTGATACTCCCCTGATACGATACCGAGTCATTAAAATCGTCGAGACGAAACATGACCTATATCCGAGATTTAAAACCTTGGTTATGTAATTATGTACATATATCAGAACACAAATAAATATAAGACTGTGATCTAAAAGTTCAAATTTTCTATTATTAATAATCGACCTAGTTTATATACCAAACTAATATGGTTTGATAACCATGGGTTTGTTTTATTATTTACTTTCTACCATCATCAACTAACAACAAAATTCTCACAACATTATGCAACAAATTGAATCAGATAACAGCCATTACACAACATAAGATAGATTTGATGTTATCCCAATATTTACTGCTATTTCACAACACATGAAAAAACCATCTGTTGTGTGTCATAACCCCTGAAATCTCAGTTTTCATACTTGTTGTTCAGGCAACATTTTTCTATTGTCTGATTGAAGTGATAAAAAGATTAGTTTTGGCTCAATCTTTATTTTGGTTTCCCTCCCATTTATTTCGTGGTCGCCGGTTCTTTTAATTGTTTCCCCCTTTCTATTTTCTTTCCTCTGTTTTTTTTCTTCCATTTTCATTCCCCTCTTTCTTTCTTTCTTTCTTTCCACTCCTCGTGCTTATAATCCAGAATCTAACTGTTCAATGGTCGACTTGTAATCTCGAATCTAATCTAATGTCGGCTGCTACTAATCCCGAATGTAATCTCGGCAAAACCCAAATCTCGACGGCGAAACCCTAATAGCAACAATGAAACCCTAATCATCAATGATCGAGTTGTTTATGCTATCCTAATTTGGTACGCATGTCAATTTTTCCTCTTTGTAGTTTTATTTGAACTCGATCACTTTTAATGCCGATGATGATATGGGTATATATAGGAATCAATTTCCTACATTTTTGAATTGAAACGTTCAAACTTGATTTTGAATTTTTACACTTCGGCTATTGATTTCTAGTTGAACAGAATGCTTTCCGGCTTGGTCTCTAGTTGATATATATGTTCGATATGTTTGAATATACTTTGACTTTGGTAGAAATTCTAATTTTGATTTTGAACAGTTCATTATGATGGATTTGCTGGTAACGTCTAGTTATTTTAATAGTTCATTAGTAGAAATTCTTCTTGTATCGATTGTTCTTACCTATTGTGATTATTTAGTAGTTCATCAGTAATTAACTAATGAATGATTATTTAACTTGAAAGCATTCAACTTGAATTATATTAAGCTGAGTTCTTGTTTACATTTTAATGGTTTGGTTAGTCATCGTTTTGGACTACAATTAGTCATATTGTTTGGCTATTGATTCTTATGGTAATCCTTACTTGTTGAAGTTATATATACATTGTATACATCCTTGCCTTGTTTTCTTTGATTCCTTTGATGCTTAAGTTGGCTGTTGGTTTATTTATGCATTTGCGTTGCTTTCTAAACCTATAGTCTTCTTGCTTGTTTGTATATCCATTGCGATCAGTTTGTACTTATACTTGTATATGTTCTTAGTTTGTTGAACTTATACTTGTTACCATCTGGACCTGTGGCTTTGAGTCTGGACTTGCAGATAGTCTTGTTACTTTGAGTCTGAACTTGTGGCCGAACCATACTAGATGTTTCATGTATATACATACATGTGTGTGTGTGTGAACAGTTGCTTGTATGTTTAGGCTTGTCATTGCTGAACTTGCAGTTGAACTTGCTTATATGTGTGAACAGATGCTTGTATTTATAGTGTTGGTTTGTGAGTTGTTTGTATATACTTGTATACACTTGTATAAACTTGAGCTTGAACCAATTCAGTTCTGAACCATCCATGAATATGTTTGTATGTATGCATGTATTTATGCAACACATCCATGTATATACATACATACGTATGCATGTATATATGTGTGAATGTTTGTATATACATACATATCTATGCATGCTTTGTTCACCCTTGTTCATGCTTTGTTTAAAACTGATATGTGTTGCACCTTTGTAAAACATCCATGCATGTATTTACATACATATGTGTGTGTATGTGTTACTGTTTGCAAACCATTTTGAAATTTTACATACGTATGTATTTCCATTCTTCGACTTTGATATTACTAGTGCTTTCATGCCACATTTCTTGTTTAAACCTTTATAAATTTAAACTCTTAAGTTGCATTATTCATCTCTGAACTATTTGTATCCTACCTTAACTTGTGTGAGCCATTATCCTTGTGCTATTCTCTAAGTTCATCTGAGATTATAAATAGCACTCCTCTATTACCTCATGTATGTGTATACATATACACGTATAAGTGTATATATGTACTAGTATGTGTGTTATATTATCATATTTTGTTGTTGCTGTCTCTGGCCAGTTATTGTACCTATGCCTTTTCCATGTCCAATATACTTGTATAAAAATATACATATATACTTGTGTGTGTGTTTGTGTGTGTGTGTGTGTGAGTGCATATATGTGCACATAGCTGAAGTGTATGTACTTGTATACACTTGCAAATTTTGGTTTTGGTTGGTTTGTACATGTACATTTTGGTTTTGGCTTTTGTTTATATGAAATGTGATTTCATATATACTTGTATATTTTGGTTTCGATTTTGGTTTATACATGTATATTTTGGTTTTGGTTTTGGTTTTGCTTTATACTTGCATATGTACACTATACTTATTTGTTCATTATGGTCAGATTGAAGCTTATTGAATTGTTGAAACTTACAATTTTGAACTAGGTTACCTACTTTAGTTTGGTTTTCTGATTTGTGTTGCATTTCCTTGTGCACCTGAGTTGAGCCTGATGAGGCTTAGGCTTGACCTTGTGCACATTTGCACTACGTTGAGTCTTCTGGCTTAACCGTTGCAATAGTCCGTGAGATTTAATGTACAGCCTTGTGATATTCATAGTGATATATTGTGCATATCATAAGTTGTCCATAAACATATATATTTTTCCGCCAATGTCTAAAACATGAAGATAAAAAAAACCCATGAACCGTGGCAATATTAATATTCAAATTTAATTTTATTATGCAATTTAGGTTTGTTTTCTTTTCCATTTTACTGCGTTCTTTATTTGACAGGTATAAAAGATGACTAGACATAAGATGGAGCAAGCAAATGAAGATCAATATCAAAAATAAACTCGAGTGAGTGTGAGTGCTGAAAAGGAATGCGAATTAAGGATCTTAGGGCTAATTTAACACTAGAGGGGGGAGAATAGTGTTTAATGGATTCTAAAACTTGTATGGACTAATTTAAAAATTATGATATAAACAAATGGAGAACTTAATCACAGAACAATCACATAATCAAACACAGATGCAGAAAGTAAATAAAAAGTGGTAAAGGGAAAGAAAACATCGGATTTTATATAGGTTTGGAGTTACCCTACATCCAGTCTTGTACCAAGGCAAACACTCATACAGATTTTAATTATACCAATGTCGAGATTACATTCCTCAATTTCTAAAGGCCTTGAGGTACCATCCTGTCCCACGAGTCTGGGGCAAACTCTCTTGATTTATGAAACACAAGATCACCCAATTGATTTCCAGGTACAACCACACCTTATAGAGAGACACGATGAACTTTTGATTACAAATTGATCATATAACTCTGAATAACACTTTGATCTTCGAGAGAGGGCAGAGAATCAAATAAGAATGAGATTCTAATTTGATTCACTTGAGAATTCGTTAGAATTTCGGCACGATCTTAAAAATATGAAAATTTTAGAAATGGATTTATAGAGAAGGAGTGAAGAAAATAAGAAATTAGTTTGTTAAAAAATTTGTTTGTGAAGGCTATTTATAGAGCATCAAAGGTCATAACCATTCGTGAAGAGATTTAAACGAATAGACACTTCTTTTGAAAATTGAAACTTTTGAATTTAACGGTCACCATGTCGACATAGGGTATCCTATGATGTCGACATCCCTTAGTTAAAAACAATGTAAAATTTGTTTTGAAAATGAGGTTTAAAACAAGAGTTTATTTTTAAAAAAACAAAGAATATTTTGAGGCTAAAACAACATTTTGAAAATCATTCGAAAAGATAATTTTTAAGGCTAAAATATTTTGAAGAACGGCTTTGAAAATCATTTTGAAAAACCATTTTGAAGTAGTTTTGCAAGCTTCTTCCTGCAGAATATCTCATCACATTAGGACTCGAGAACTTGTACAAAACTAGAATGTTCGTGGGTTTGTAAGCCACTTGTCGTAGGTTTGTAAGCTACTTGTCGTGGGTTTGTATGCCACTAAGAAGGTAAAAATGGGTTCCATCCTAAATGAAATTCGAAATGAAGATTTTCATGCTATTATGAAGTTTTAACAAAAATTAGACGCATGTCTTGAAATCTTGATCTTGATACTCATGAGTCTTCAAACTTGATTTTTTTTATTCTTGATCTTTATACTGTTTAGTCTTCAATAATCAATACCGGCCTTATATATATCCTACACAATAGCATTCATATATATCTACACAATAATGTTAGTATATAAGTTATAATGAAATAAGTTACAAAGCTTGTTGTCATCAGAAACATTATCTCCAGTTTTTAACAATCTCCCCCTTTTTGATGATAACAACCTTATAAAATATACTTACCACTTCGACCGTATCATAACTCCCCCTTACACCAACTCTCCCTTACTCCTAGCCTATTATTTTATATAACTTCTCCCCCTTCGTCATCAACAAAAAAATAACCTATAAACCTTGAACTTAATAGAAAACAAACATATGACATAAGAATAATAACATATGAAATATAACACGCTAAGTTAAATGGAATTCAAGATCTTATATATAAAAGATTATTTTTAGAAGAACATTAATCAAGATAACAATTATATACAAATTAACAAACCAATATACAATCGAGAAAGAGAAAAACAAAAAAATGCTTAACGAGGACCCTTAACTATTGGTGATTTATGGACCGAACAATTTAGATAGTGGAGACAAAAGTTTTCACATTGTTCGATCAAGTTCACATTAGCGTCAAAAATGACCACTCCAACATAAATCACGCCATCGTCTTCGTCCATATGAACGTTCGGATTTGGCAGAGGATGTTCTTCTTCTTGATCTTCTTGTGGTTCTTCTAAAGGCTCTTCTTCTTCAAAATCCATGGCTTATGATGATTCTTCGATGACAATGGGATTCGCATGGTTATCCATAAGGAAGTTTTGTAAATTCCTAAAGATTTTGCCTTGTCTATCTTGTTCTCTTGCCATTCGTAGTTTACTCAATTCAATCTCCGTTATCATTTGAAGCAAATCTTTCGTCTTCTCTTTCAATTTGATGACTCGTTCCTGTGTGGAACGTCGAAAAGGACCAAAATAAGGAGAAGTGGGTGCAAAAGGTTCATTATTAAAAGAAGAAGCCATTAATTTACTGTTTCAAAAGTTTATTACAGAGATTAGAACAGAGAAAAGGAGTACAAGTCGAAATATATTAATATATAACTTAATAACTAATTTTAGAGGGAAATTTAAATTTGAAAATTTTGGCCTGTACGTCGACATAGGAGGATGGGTCATGTCGACATGCTTAATTTAATTTTTGAGAAATTTTAATTTACATTAATTATTTACTATACTTGTATTGTTTATAATTTATATTTCAGTTAATGAACATATACCTAATTCTCTTCTAAATTTAGTAAGGTTTTGATAATTTAATAGTTTGGTTAATATATCAGCAATTTGTTTTTCAGTATTAATATATTCAAGAGTTATGACTTCTTTACTTATATTATCTCTAAGAAAATGATGTCTAATATCAATATGTTTTATTCTAGTATGATGAGTTGGATTTTTAGATAGATTTATTGCACTAGTATTATCACAATAAATTGATGATTTAGTTATAGTTAATCCAAAATCTTTTAAAGTTTGTTGCATATATATAATTTGAGAACAAGCCAAAGCAGCAGATATATATTCTACTTCAGTTGTTGACAAGGATACAATGTTTTGCTTCTTACTAAACCAGGAAACTAGAGAATGTCCTAGAAAGTGACAAGTTCCACTTGTGCTTTTTCGGTCTGATTTACAACCAGCGTAATCAACATCACAATATGAAATTGAATCAAATACATCATTTTTAGGGTAAAATAAACCATAATCTAAAGTATGTTTTACATATCTTAAAATTCTTTTAACAGCTTTTAAGTGAGTTTCTTTAGGGTGAGATTGGTATCTTATACAAAGACGGATACTATGCATGATGTCAGGACGACTTGCTGTTATATAAAATAGCGAACAAATCATTCCCTTATGTAATTTTTGATCAACATCTTTTGATTTATCTTTTTGATTAAAGCTACATTAGTTGTCATTGGAATTGGTTTCCCACCAGAAATGGTCAATCGAATTAAATCCTTAGCATATTTTTATTGACTAAAGAAAATTCCTTTATCTATTTATTTGGTTTGAAGTGCTAAGAAGAAACTTAGTTCACCGACATGACTCATTTCAAGTTCTTTAGTCATTATATCTGAAAATTCTTTATTCATTATGTTATTAGTTGATCCAAATATTATATCATCTACATATGTTTGTACTTATTGAATATCATTTTCGTTTCTTTTAATAAAAGGAGTTGTATCTATTTTACCAATTTCGAAACCAGATTGTAGTAAATAAGATCTTAGTCTTTCATACTAGGCTCTAGGAGCTTGCTTCAGACCATATAAAGCTTTCTTTAATTTATATACATGATTTGAAAATTTATTATCTTCAAAAAGTGGAGGTTGTTCAATATAAACATCTTTTACAAAACCATTTAGATAAGCACTTTTAACATCCATTTGATATAACTTGAAATTATTGTAGTTTGCGAAAGCAAGTAGAATGCCGATAGCTTCTAGTCTTGCTACGGGTGCAAAGGTTTCGTCATAATCAATTTCTTCTTCTTGACAATAACCTTGCGCGACTAAACGAGCTTTATTTCTCACGACCTCACTAAGTCCATTCATTTTATTTTTATAAATCCATTTTCTTCCAATTATATTTTTATCCTCAGGTTTAGGAACAAGTTTCTAAACATCATTTCTGGTGAATTGATTCAATTCTTCCTGCATAGCAAGAATCCATGAATCATCAGATTATTCTTCCTTTGGATTTTTAGGTTCAACAGTTGATATAAAAGCTACATTACTCATATTATTTAGTTGATTTCTTGTTTTAACTATAGATTCAATATTTCCTAGTATATTTTCTACAGGATGATCTTTAATAGCCTAATTCTTTTTTTAGGTTTAATAATTTCACAATTACTTTCATTAGGTTCATTATTTAAAGTTACAAGATCTTCTTCATCTTCTATTTATACAGTATCTTTAAAATTTTCATCAAAAGATACATGCATTGTTTCTTCAATAATATTAGTGCTTAAATTATAAACTCTAAATGCTTTGCTTCTATTAAAATATTCGATGAAGATACCTTTATCGGATTTAGGCTCAAATTTATCCAAATTATCTTTTGTATTAAGAATAAAACACTTACTATCAAAAACTTTAAAATAAGCCACTATGGGTTTCTAATTGTAAAGTAATTCATATGGTATTTTATTAGTTAATGGTATAATTAAAATTCAATTTAATATATATAACACGCTGTAGCGACTGCCTCAGCCCAAAAGCTTTTAGGTAAATTACTATCAGAAAGCACTGTTCTAGCACACTCTTGAATCGTTCTATTCTTATGTTCCACCACTCCGTTTTTTTGTGGATTTCTTGAAAAAAAGAAATTATGAGTAACTCCTTTTTTATTGCAGAAATTCTAAAAAAATTCATTTTCAAATTCTCCACCATGATCACTACAAATAGTTTTTTTATAAAGAAAGTTGATTTTGAATTCTTTTAGCAAAATTCTTAAATAATTCAAAAGCATCGCTTTTAAGTTTAAGAAAAACTGTCCACGTATATCTAGAATAATCATCTACAATTACAAAAACATATTTATTGTGATTAATTGATTGAACTTGAAATGGACCAAATAAATCTAAATGAAGTAATTCCAGAGGTTTAGAATTTAGAAATCATATCTTTTAATTTAAATGAACTTTTCTTAAGTTTTTCTAATTGGCAAGGATCACATATACAATCTACTTTAAAGTTTAACTTGGGAAGGCATCTAACTAAGTTAAATTTTGATAACCTAGATAACAGTTTGAAACTTAAATGACCGCGAATCATTTATGTTCAAATCCAAGGATCACTTGTATATGCCAAAAGACATAAGTTATCATTTGAAATTTTCATACTAAGAATGTAAACGTTTTTCTTTCTAATTCCTTCAAAGATAATATTTGACTTATTATCGTTGATGTGACACTTATCTTTTTTAAATTTAATTTTAAATTATTTATCATACAGTTGACTTATACTAATAAAATTATGTTTTAAATTCCTAACTAGCAAAATATCATAAATAAGAGGAATTCTAGAATTACCGAAATTGCCAATGCCAATCACATATCCTTTTGAGTTGTCTTCAAAGTTGACCAATCCACCATCTTGATATATAATGTCATTAAGTAACTCGAGATTTTCAGTCATATGCCTTGAACAGCCACTATCAAGTATCTATTTATCTTTCTCAATTTGCACAATTTGTTCATTGGTTGTTGATTCTTCAAAAGCCATGTAACATGTTTGTTCCTGCATAAAAAACTAATTCTGTAGATAACTTGATTTTTCATAAAAACTATATGCATACTTATGATACTTCGATGAAATGCATAAATTCAAACTAGTATTAAAAAAATTTCCTAAAAATGCCATTTTTAACTTTTCAAGTTTCAGATTATGAAAACTATGAAAACCTATGCTCCAATACCAATTGAAAGTGAGTGTGGATTAAGTATCTTAAGGCTAATTTAACACTAGAGGGAGGGTGAATAGTGTTTAATGGATTCTAAGACTTATATGGACTAATTTACAAATTATGTTATAAACCAATGCAGAACTTAATCACAGAACAATCACAGAATCAAATATGAATGCATAAAGTAAATAAAAACAGTAAAGGGAAAGAACACATCGAATTTTATACTGGTTCGAAGTTACCCTACATCTAGTCATGTACCAAGACAAACACCTTATAATGATTTTTATCATACCAATGTCAAGATTACATTCCTCAATTTCTGAAGCCTTGAGGTACCCTCCTATCTCACGAGTCCGGGGCACTCTCTTGATTTACGGGACACAAGATCACCCAATTGATTTACAGGCACAACCACACCTTATAGAGAGACTTGACAAACTTTTGATTATAAATTGATCTTATCTCTGAATAGCACTTTGATCTTCGAGAGATGACAGAGAATCAAACAAGAATGAGATTTCAATTTGATTCACTTGAGAATTCGGCAGAATTTGGACACGATCTTAAAAATATGAAAATTTTAGAATATGGATTTGTGAAGAAAAAGGAGTGAAGAAAATAAGAAATTAGTTGATTAAAAAATCGTTTGTGAAGGCTATTTATAGAGCACCAACGGTCATAACCATTCATGAATAGATTTGAACGAATAGTCACTTCTTTTGAAAATTGAAGCTTTTGAATTTAATGGCCACCATGTCGATATAGGATATCCCATTATGTCGACATCCCTTAGTTAAAACAATGTAAAATTAGTTTTGAAGATAAAATTTAAAACATGAGTTTATTTTAAAACAAAAATAAAGAGTATTTTAAGGCTAAAACATCATTTTGAAAATCATTTGAAAAGATAATTTTTAAGGCTAAAATATTTTGAAAAATACTTTTGAAAATCATTTTGAAAAACCATTTTAAAGTAGTTTTGCAAGCTTCTTCCTATAGAATATCTCATCACATCAGGACTCGAGAACTTGTACAAAACCAGGATGTTCGTGCGTTTGTATGCCACTTGTCGTAGGTTTGTAAGCTACTTGTCGTGGGTTTGTAAGCTACAAAGAAGGTATAAATGGGTTTCATCCCAAATGAAATTCAGAATGAAGATTTCGATGCTAATATGAAGTTTTAACAAAAACTAGATACATATCTTGAAATCTTGACTTGATACTCATGAAATCTTCAAACTTGATTTCTTCATTCTTGATCTTTATATTGTACAGACTTTAACAATCATTACCTGCTTTATATATATCCTGCATAATAGCATTCATATATATATCTAGACAATAGTGGTAGTATATAAGTTATAATAAAATAAGATACAAAGGTTGTTGTCATCGAAAACATTATCTCCAGTTCCTAACAAGTGCTAGTAAAAAGAATGTTATATATGAGAGTGTAAAGAAAATTTGTATAGATGAGAGTGATAGTGAAAGTTGTATTGCATTTGAAAATGTAAAAACTTTCAAAGTTGTATTGTATTTGACAATATAAGTATATTGAAAGTTGTACTGTATTTAAATTTGATTTGAGATAAAATATTTGTTTAAATAAAATTACGATTCATTATTTCATTCTGCAAATATAACATAAGTGTAATTGATATGCATATCAATCAATATTTATATGTTGTCTAATATAAAATTTTAAAAATGATACTATAACATCAGACAACGTTCATATATGTGGTCTGATATGTAATGAGACGGCACGAAAATAGACAACGGATAAGTATTCATTCAGACAACGGAGCATATCTGTCGTGTGATCCGTTTTTTCTACTAGTGCAATTAGTCTTGATATGTACAACTTTTCACAAAGCATTAGTCATTGAAAGTACTACTTAAAGAACTGGTAAAAACAGTTTTTCTTGTAGTAGTTTATTGAATAAAAATGCATATATCAAAGTGAACGAGGAATTATGCAATTATATTTAGCGTTATTTATCATTTGCATCATAACACTACTAGAAAACTTATAAAATAGCTACGAAAATTTTCGAAGCCATTCTAATACCAAAAATGCGTCAAATTTAATAGGTACGAAAATTTTCATGGTGCTATTTGATATTTTCACCATCTACGAATGCGAGGGACATGTATAGCCAATGGTAATGGCGGTGTTTCACTAAAATAATCTTTACAGGCAATTGTAATATTTTTATATATTCTACATGACTGATTGGAATTTTCTAGTTTACTAAATAATGACATCAAATTTAATGCAGAAATCAAGAGGACAAACTCCACTATGTTGTCTATAATCAAGAGGACTAGGACCAGGAGCACATGGCTATAATGAAAAGTATTTAGTTCGATTTCGAGTTTTCGTGTGCTTTCTTTTTTTATCGATGACTGATGAAAGCGGATAGAGTTTTACGGTTTTATATTTTTTAGTTATTTAAAAATAGAGATGTAGATTATAATCTGTAAATAGAAGTGCCGTGGACCGAATCATTTTCAAATGTGGGCCAAAATTTTTTTTTTTTTTTTTTTTTACTTAACAACTAACAATTGTTATTAAATAAAATAATTAATTTTTTTATTTAGTATTTCATATCATGTTTCAAAAATTTTATCAAATGAAATACTACAGAATTTTCTCCACCATTTGAAAAATAAAATAAAAATCAAAAGTCCATTTTAAAATTCATGAAAACGTTTCATACGTTTGAGAGTTTGGAAGAAGATTTGACTTTCTGACAAACCTGAGATATTTTTATTTTCTCTAGAGTCAGATTTAACTGATTCAAACTAATTTGACTTATCATATATTCTTATAAATCTCACTTTTATACATGGTTAGTACCATTAGTATCGTCATACAACAACTTATTGGACAGAGCTCAGTCGAGCAAACACGCCTAACGCGATGTCCCAATTCATTTTAATTCAAATTCCATTTTAATGGTTTTGTTAACCTGTTAAAGTTTTACAGTACGAAAACATCTTCAAACAGTGCACATACATACTTTAAATTGGATTAATTCGTGTGGCGACAATTTTTATAGTTGTAAAGCATAATTATTGTGTTTCTTCCAACAAAAACTAAGACCCCGTTTGGTTCACTATTTTTAGTTTTGTGTTTTCGTCTAAACAAAAATTCGCGTATGATTGAAAAACACACAATTTTGATAAATAAAACTACTATAGAAAATAGAAAACAATTTTATTTGATTTTTCATGTTTTAGGACATAACAAAAGGATAGAAAACAATTCATCTTCTCCGTTTCCTGTCCATCGTCGCGATGGCTAAGAATTGTAAACAAGTTTGCATAATTTTTTGTATTTTGTAGTGTATGTTGAAAACACAAAACTCAAAACGAAACCAAACGGAGCCTAACATTTTCGTTAATATTAAGCACTAACCATTATTATATTCAATCTTAATGGTAGGTCATTCTCTATTCAAGGATTTAATTGTCTTGAACCCTGAGTCGAGTATCTTTCGAAAAATATAATTATTTCAGTGTATTTATATCTTTTGTTTATTGTTTCCTCACAGTGTTTTCAAGATGGCCGATTGTGTGCAATCATCTCCTCCTCATTTCAGATACAAATCTTTCCTTTCCTTTCCTTTTTATGTTTTTGAGGTAACAACTGTATACACAATCATGGCTTTTTATTTCATCCTGTTTTGTATGATAATCGCTTTGCAAAATTCATGCGGCCACCTCCATTTTCTGTGTTTGTTGGGTTCAAAGAAGTGAAGTTAGCCGGTCTGGTACTTGATGCATTGCCTGTGAAATACTTTTCGTTCTTTTCAGCTCTCTTCAGGATTGGACATGCTGACTATGAAGAAATCTATTGCATCAATTAGTGAAGATTCAATGGAGCATAGCAGCTGTTCTTCCTCTTTGAGTAAAAATAAGGAGGTCTCAGAGGTGAATGTTTTACCCATTTTATTTATTCTACTTTATTACCTTGTTTTATGTTGTTTAACGGATTCTATTTACTTGATTGGTTATGTATTCTGTACAGTGGTAAAATCAGTACAGCTAAAAATATGGATGGTGTAATGTTGAGTTGAAAACTACTTGATTTTATTTCTTCTTTAAATATTTGGTAGGAGTTGTTAATAGAATCTTGTTTAACTTATAAACAATGAAGAAGTTAAAATGGTGATTTGGATATAAAAATTAATGATTGAAATCATAACGTTACATGTTACCAAAAAACAACAGCACAACAAATGTTACTAGACAGTAATATTTTGCTGGTGATCTGATTGTTTTTATGTTGCTTTCTTCTTTCTTAACTTTAATGTTAGACTCTATGTCGTTGTATTTTTTGTGTTTTCTTAGCTCCATAGTTCTCTTTTGCTTTATTTGACCAACTATTTTCAACATGTTGAACTTACATGGTGTTTGGAACAAATTTATGCATCAAACAACAGGACTAAGAGATGAGTAGATGCACGCCAACAACTTGATGACAATCAACGCATATTGTACCTTACGTTTAACATATTACTGCTCCTGAAAAGATTGATCCTAATACAGTTCACAAGTGAATTCAATTCCTATTTTGAATGGCATGCATACTAGTAAACTCAATTAATGGTAGCATTAAAATCATTGATTGTCTGTTCCTGATATATGCATTTTGAAATGCATTTTTTTAAAGAGAAATAAACATAATTATGATCAAGAGCATTAGTCCTGTCACAAAATTAGTTGCGTAGTTAGAGCACTGAATCTGTTGGGACATAATTGTGCTTATTTGGTGTGTGCTAACTGTCTTAATAGAGATAAGACTCTTGACAGACTTGCCCGTTTTCCCTAAATGCTGTTAGAATTCATTGACAGCTACCCAAATAAATCACTGAGTGACAGATCTTTTCATTGAAGGTAGTAGAATAAACTATAATGATTATAGTAGACAAATAAGTATAAAATTTAGTCGCAGCTCTCAATAGAACCAAAAATATAAAAGATAAATTTATATAAAATGAATATATTAATTTATATTTTGTTAACTAAATAAACAGCATTATATAGTGCTATTTGTTGGTCTTTATTATAAAATACCAAGGAGGGGGCGAGGGGTTCAGTTAATACCTTTTCAGAATTAGTACATAAGCTTTTGTGTGTAATCATGTTTCCTGTAGAGAGTCCAGGTGCAGTTTTTCTCTGTGTCACCATAATCTAATATCATAGTAAACAATAAGAACGAAGAGCATAGGTTGCATCCTCGGTTTATGAAATAACAAATTAACTAAGTATCAAGCTGACCAAACTCAAGAGTTTGGATGGTGCGAAAGTAACTAATGAAATAAACAAGTTGAAACTGATGTTACCGATTTTTCAGAACAATGTAAATAAGCTCCAGTGTTAATGTATCATTATCGTATCATTGCCCTCCCCTTTATTGATGTTATTACATGAATAAACAACATGAGTCAGAGACCATCAGCAGCAGCTGGAATATAACAAACTAATGTTGTGTTCGTTATAAAGATTCAAATTGCAATGAGAAAACTATCGGTTATTAGCTAAATATATGAATCATTGATATATTGTTACATCCTTCACAAAAGGTGGTAGAGCAAACAACTTAAGTAAAATATGAGTTACATCAGTACGTTCAATAAATATAACCTGTTGTTGTCGAACTAATACATCCTTCGCAGATGGCGGTGGAAGAAACAACTTAAATTAAGTAAAATATGAATTTCATGAGTATGATAAGTATAACTTAATAGGGTTATTTTACAGCCAAGTCCTTCACTTATAACTTCTTTCAATATTATTCCGCAAGCCCTTCAATTATATCTCTTCAATATTGGTCATACATCTATTTTTACTAACCGGTTCTAAATACCATGTTCCGGTTGGAATGATACAAATATTGATCCTGTCCTTGATTGTAACTATTATATTGATATAAAGATCTATTGTAATAACAAATATAAAGATTCCAGGACAATTTCAGCAAGGGTTAAGATAATAATATTAATTGCTACCAAGCAAAACTTATGTGATTTGGTTTTAGAACAAAAGGTTAAGCAAGTAAATATAGCAGTGGCCTAGGTATTATGGCTGTAGCATTTTCCACAAACATTCTTTTTGATTAGCTGGATAGGCGTGTTAGTGCCATGACAGCTCCTCCAAGAAGAGATGCAAGTACTAAATCTACAAGTAAGTCCTTTTATCTTTCGCTTGTAGCGAATTATGCAATGCTTTTACTTCTACTTTGAGATGCAAGTACTTGTACAGAATATTACATTCTTCCAATTTATTTGTGTTTCTTATTTGTTTAATTATCTTATGTCTTTCTTTACTTCTTTTCTTTCAGGGAATAGGTAGAATAAGGTATGCAACTTTAGTCCTACGAACAAAAACTTGAAATAAACAAGTTAAATATGTGATTTTGAAATTATATACTTATTATTTTAAACAGGAACTTTTAACAATACTTGGTGATTTAGTTGACATACCTAAGTATGAGAAACCAAAAAAAAAAAAAGATTTTGAACATGTGTATGTACAAAATTCACCCCTAATTAGCAAGGACGAAAATTCATATGGTAACATGAGCTAGGACTTCTATTCTTATTTTTCTTTTTTCTGTTTGTAAAATTTAAAAAATCATGGAGATAAACATCAAGACCTTTAAACTAAGCAAGTCCGTTGTGATATACTAAAGTAAAGTTCCACTAAGAGTGAAGTTGTAAATAGTAATTGAACACTTAATGTGCCTTGTAACATATATAAGAATAAACCTTGCAATAATGCAGGCTGGAACTTTTGTACCTTGGAATATTCATAGTATGAATCAACAATGGATTCACGATTTAACATCAGCCAAGTTCTTTTATTCACATATAATGACAGAAAAATGTTTGAAGTTATAGCTTTCTCAGAAATTATTTAGCATCTAAATAAAACACATAAAAATGAAATTGATTATCAGGGTATGAGAGCAAAATATAATCTTTGATGCAATCAAAAAGCATGTTTGTGTGGCATGTTACTAGGGTTGAAAATTTGTCAACTACAAGGCTTAAATACTTAATTTTTGGAGCACACAAAATAAAAAATGAGAATTTTTGTTTGAATCTTTAATATAAACTTCTTTACTATCCCACATGTTTGCTTAAAGCATCAATACTACTCATAATTTTAATATATAGTATATAATAACGAAAAAGTCATACTTAACTCTATGATATGAAGTATAAGCTATTTATATAGTATAAATAGTTTTAGAAGTTTAATACACGTGACCAAAATTTGTCATGTTTACAATCACAGTCAAAATAACTAAATTTTCTATTGTGGAACAAATGCATACACGCTCAAGTTCCAATAAACTAAATAAAACTCCTACCAATCACCAAATATAAAACAATATGAATAAAAATCAAATTTTAGTTGTGTGAAATTACACAAACTTTTGTATCAGGCTGGCAGCTAACTTACCCAATATCACCCACCATTTCTGCAATCAACGTCTTTTCCACCATTTCTATTAATGGCGAAGCGGGATAGAGAGTATAAACTACTTATTGTTTCTCCCAAAGCACCTAGATAGCCTAAATGAGCGTAAATAGGATCAAAAGTGACCAAAAATTCAACCTTATCTATCAGGAGTCGACTACTTTGAAGTAGCAGGAAACATTGGAAAATTAATAAATTTATTACAGTAAAATTATCAGGAAATATAAATCAAACCACTGAAACCAGGAGACTGCGACTTGATAGTGTTATTGTTGACGATGATGAGATGCTATGAATTTCAGATGACGGAATGATTGAAAACTAGATCATATCTAACCAAGTTACCAGTAGAGACTGTCGATCATATGGTAAAGGCTAACTGAGGGAAGAGGGGAGTTATAATGCGAAGATGGAAGCAGAATGATGGCATAGATGCAGCAAGTGGTGAAGGAAAATGATTTTAGTTTTTAGGATTTTCACTCGGGAAAATGGGGAAGGGGGAAAAGGAGAAATTTCATGGCCGCTCTTTTTTTTTTTTTTGAACCCGGCTTGTAAAATTTACATAAAGATCGACATGTAGTTATATTTTCTTTTTTTAATTTGTTGAATAGCGTTTGCTTCGTTTTCCAGTTAATTTAATAAAAACAAATACAGCATTTCACCTTTAAACGCCATGTTTTAATATATTTCAGTGCTATCTATTTCACCTTTTCTTGTAGTCAAGGATGGCAACCACAAATCACACTGTAGAACTCGGTTAAGAGTTCAAAACTCCAAAACGTAATCACCATATAACAAATCCTCAAATGGCTCAAAGGCCCAATAATCACGAAATGGCAAAAACATTTGGAAATCACAAATAAATTGAGAAATAACACAAAAGATGCACGTGCTCAACAAAATGGCCGAAGCCCGTCAAGTACTGTATCACAAATATGGCGCCTAATATAAACGACCAGAAGACCAAACGACCCGATGGCCAAACGACCCGAAGGTCAAACGGCCCAAAGGTTAAACAACATGAAGGTCCAACGGCTAGGAAACTCAGATGACCTGAAGATCCAGTACGGACAAACAACACGAAGGTCCATGAAATGTGTATAGCTTCAATAGAACGAATTCGGAATTAACTGGAAAAAGTAAATGCATGTGTCTCATACCACATGTTTTACTAAATCGTTTAAATCACTTCCTCTTCCTCTCGAAGAGTGAAAGAATGTGTACAGAAAATACTTTGCTTCCAGAAAACTAGTTCTAAAATAATTTTTCTTAAATCGTTTGGAAATTATGGCTTTGAAATTCTCTTGATTATAGAGAATTATATTTTAAGTAGCTTCAAAAATAATTGTAAATGTTGTAAAATATTTATTTCAAAAGGTATTTTATTATAAAAATCATTCCAAAATCGATTTAGAAAACACGAGCACGGAAACAACCAAAATCATCGAAAACGCCATGATATCGGCATATGAAAACTACTCAAAAACATGTCAATCCGGAGTACGGATCAACAATCACTACAACAAAACAGTCTTTTTACAACGGGCAATGCCCGTTGTAATATGATTTTCGCAACGGTCATGTGCCCGTTGTAATAGGCCTCGTTGTAATAGATCCACCACATTTTACAACGGGCAAAGCACATTGCAGTACATCTTTTTACAACGGGTTATGACCGTTGTAATAGACTATAATACAACGGCCATAACCCGTTCCAATAGACTAACCATACTAGTTGCATAGCATGTTTCACAACATGCATTGACCGTTGTAAGAAGCTCATGTAACAACTCACATTGCACGTTGCAAAATAAATGCAAATTTTAAAAAAAATCACAGCAGCATCAATGCAATACATCCGTACTAATACTAAATATTGTCGTAAAATAATTAAAAATACATACGAAAAGCATACCAATAACCAAATTTTTATTCATTTTCATTTGCTTTTACATTTACAACTTTCTTTCTTTCTGTTTTTCTCTCATAAAAAAAAGGCAAAAAACACTACACTGTGCATTGTTGTTCATCATTACTGTCACCATTCACTCCCCGTTTCAACAATCCATATTCCTATCATTTTCTGCACATAACCATATCTGTGCTTCTGTCAACCACATACCGGCCCACCCAATTTTCACCTGACATCAAACATGGCAACTCCGGCCCTCACTTCCACAGCCACAACTTCATCCCTGATTCACTTCCTTTTTCATTCACTGTCACCATCTGGCCACACCACTATCATCTGGTTATACTATTCCTGATTCCAATCACCTTATACATCAGCATCATCTCCCCAGCCTCCACATCAACTCATCACTAGTGCCATACACTACTCCTCTACAAAAACAGACCAACTACAATCTCCTGCCAAAGCCACACAACCGCTACTCCAGTCACAACTACAACACGAATACCCCCATCAGCTTCTTCGCATCCCCTTACCTGACCACCCACTCATCCATCCACTGCATATTACCAAAACAGTGCACATACTACCCATCCACCACTAACATACAACATCACATTGAACACCATATCACCTCCTCCTGGCCATAGTTCAACTGCACGCCTTCTCCATCAAATCACAAACACACCATCATCCACCCAATTCACCATCATCTGCTATATCAACTTCACTTCTGCACACTTCAACAATCACCAACCACCCAAACCACTTCACCAAACTCCAACATCAATATCACAACTAAACCACAATCTGTTACTCTCTTCTTCATCTTGTTCAGCATATTTCTCTTTTATTTTCTTAAGCTTGCTTTTCTGTCCACGTGTCACCTTAGGAATTGGTGTTTTTTTCTTTTCATTTTTATTACCGTAACTGGATTTCCGGACCTTTTTTCTTCTTTTATCATATGAGACAGATCTACCCAATCCATTCCATTTGCAAGGGCAGCACGAACATCTAAAATAGCTGCATCAACGTCTTCTAAGTTGTATTCAATCAGTTCTGCCATTTTGATGTTGTTGTCCACTTCCTTCCTCAGCATATGCACACGTTTTTCCTGTAAAACACCTCATTTACGTTAAATGATAGAAAGAAGGGGGAAATGGGAAATGTTAGCATGGTAAAACACTACTGCTTCAGCACTAGATGAGAGTTACCAACCATTTGCTGTAATTTTGAAGTGATGCTCATGGATTGTTTAGTATATATGACCAACATCCACCAGTTCGTCGATAGCTTCCCTAATCGATCAACATAGACAGCCATTAGTAGGGCTCAATAGCAATTATACATTTTTATAAATAAAGTAAACAATCCACAAAAAATCATGAACAATGTGGGTATAAAAGAGAAAGCGAAAGAGAGAGATGGACAGTTAACAACACATGATTTTGTTTGCTTTATCAATTAATTAACATGCACTCAACCAACGCTCTGGAAAGAAAAAGGTACACTGGCATTCAAAGAAATGTGCACTAGCAATATGGCTTAATTACTTACCATAGCCATTGTTCTTATCAATTCGGTTTGCTTCTGCAAATTTGATATTCCGAAAATTTGGTTTCATTCCAAAAGTAATGCCCATTTTCAGTAGACATTATAAGAATCAAACCCCATGTTGTCTCAATAACATTTTGAAAGTAATTTATAAATAGACAAAAATAAAAACTAAACGAGCACGCGAAATTTTCTAAACCAACATTAGAGCGCATCAATGGAGGAACAAGTATATAAAATAATTCATAAATATATAAATGCGTTGGAATAATGACAATAAGAAAAGATAAATTAGCAACATAATGATAAAATCATGCTTGTTTCATTATATAATCATGCAAAAATAGCTATTTATACATACGGAATAGCATGTCAAATAAAAATCTATCCACCCGTTAAAATAAAGATCTCTATATTTTTTGTAATACAGGATGTCGACCAATAATTGATAAAATGTTCTAGAAAATTAAAAATAATCAAGTAAAACAAAATGCAAGATACACATAAATACATGCTCATTCTGTTCGCATGGTCTACTGCACTAAATAACAACTCAAGGACTTTTATCCTTATTGACGACACAATAAAGAAATATATAGCAAACTTGTAAATTCAACCCAATGAATAACTGCCTTGGATGAAGTTCTATCTTATGTTTCTCAAGAAATATCCTATAATTTCGTAATATATCTTGGATGAGCTGAATAAATGATGTGATCAAATGAATAATCGACTAGCCTTTGAATATGTTTACTTATGCCAGGGGATAGGTTAATCCAACAGTGGTTATCATATCAATTAAATTTCTTTTCAGTTTGTTGCCTAGCATGAGCATATCCAGTAAATTCAAAAATACACAACTTCATGTGTTGTGCAATATAAGCCGCCGATGGTACAAAAATTACAAACTTTATTATAATTAGATATACCAGCGAATATATAAAATTCCAAAACAGGAAACCCAATCTTCTTTTTATGCGACTGGAAGTGCAAACAAATCTTCAAATCTATACATAACAATGAATTGACATTGCTCATCAAAAAAAAATCTTTGTACACTCCCACCTCTTCATATCAAAAGGTCTGTAAAATGCATGATTGTTAATGAACATACATTCTACTTGGCTTGAGATAATTTTAGGAAACACGGTAACAAATTTATGCCTACAAATCATGATATCATCCTTTTAAATGTGGGCACTCAAGCATATCATAATATAATTTAATGGGCTTCAATTGTATAGAGTTAAAGATATATAAAGTTGATTATTTGTACAACTGTATGGGATTTTGGATAACAGATGAATTTATACCAAAGCAACCATAAAAACAAAATATGAATTTGGTAATAAAGTTATGGACTGATGACTTATTGCATAAAAAAATTCTTCCAGCAAAAGAATCTACACGTTGTTGTTGACGCTCATCGTCGTCGTCGTCGTCAATGAAAATGAATGAAATCAAATTAAAAAAATTAGTCTTATTAATTGATAACAAAATATATATTTGGTAATATAGCTACTGTCTGATAACTTATTCCATAAAAAATTCTTCTAGAAAAAGATTAGGGATTGAGAATATGAACAAACTACCTCTTCAAATCGATATCTCTTTGCGTAACCACTTCATTGCATCCTTTTTTTCCAAGCATTGGATCTCAACCCTAACCTTCGTAATTGGGAACATCAAATCTATAAAACAAAACCGCAAAATGGAAGAATTACACAGATCTCGTACTCCTCCAGAGTCTTGACGGTGTAGATCTGAGAGCACAAATTGTATATTTTAATCAATTTAGCCATGAGTAGATATTGTGGAGATGGTGGTGGTGTATTTGAGTATAAGAGCTCTGATGGTGTTGAATCACCATGACAATTAGGGTTGGGAAAAAAGGGAGAATAAAAAGAGACGCAAAAGAAGCGTACGGGAATAGAATGATGGCTGAAACAAATATGAAGTGAAAGCGTAATTTAGATATTTTTATAAACCTAAATTACAACGGGCATGCATTGCAACGGGCATGTGACCGTTGTAAAGTTGGCATCTATTACAACGGACCTGAATGGACCGTTGTAATAGCCTTCTTTTACAATGGGCAACCAATGCCTGTTGTAAAAAGGGCATTGTATGGGCATCTTTTACAACGGGTGCAAATGGACCGTTGTAATAGCCTTCTATTACAACGGGCAACCAATGCCCATTGTAAAAAGGATGTTGTAATAGGGTATTTTTGTTGTAGTGAATAATGTTGGCTTACCTATTGATAGGTTTAAGCCCTTTAAAATATCATAAGAATTAGTCGCAAAAGCATTAGAATAAGTAGAATAATCAAAACAGTGCATCAGAAGAACAAACGAATGACCTGGACAAATAAAAGAAACAAGGCCCGACCCTTATATTGCTCAGGTCGACCTTAGAAAAGCATGGGTCGACCCATGTGTGGCTCAGGTCCAACCTAGGAAAGCATGGGTCGACCCATGTATGGCTCAGGTCGACCCTAAGGTCGACCCTTAGAGAGCTTGGGTCGACCTAATGGTCGCGAATACTACATGCATTTTTGCATATTTCGTTTCCAACTTCGAGCACTGATTTCAGGTACTTTCAGGATGAATTAAGCTAGGAAATTTGATATGCAACTACTACTCAACATGGTCTATGTTCTGGAAAAGTGTTCACTCAATTCCGGTATGACACCAAAGAGATACCGGGTCACAAAGTTGAGCCCAGACAAGATTTTTACTGTAAACTAGAAATCTCACGTTTACATTTTACAGTAAATCAAAAACATAATAGAAACTGAAAAAAATTCTTATAGGTAGTTTGATTTGGCTAGAAATGTGAGTTATTACTCATCTTGATAAGATTTTAGTGATTTTGAGTAGCAACCAGTAGTCTTTTGGCCTTGGAGAAGCTTCAATTATCTATAGAAAGAACAAAAGAATACATGCAAACATGAAACTGCAGTTACAAACACTGATTTTCTCAAAATTGAAATATAGAGGATGAAACAAAGATTGTTTTGGTGAGATTACCCATATTAGATTAGGATTTACCTAATTTCACACTTTGATTTACTATAGTTTTGAAGAGATTTTAATTTTAGACAATTGAAGAGGATGCCATTTTTTTTTGGTTTCTCAAAGGAAGACAGAAGAATGAAAAGAAGAAGTGTACGTATAGCTCAACCCCATCCTCTTCTATTCATTCTAGAGAATGGGTTTGGACTTGAACCTATTACCCAAAAGCCTATGTTAATACTTAGTTAAAGTTTAGTTAGTTAATTAATGTTAGCACTTTATTTTCACCATATTTACACATATTTTAATAAATTTATACAACATATTTTTATGTTTATAATTTTTTTTTACAACATACAAAAATTAGTTTAGCCATTTAAAAGCATTTCCCATCATTAAATTCTTATTTTTATTTAAATACTTCAATTTACACCATTATTTCCATAAAACAATATTATTAACATCAAAATTTCCACAAAAATCATTTTCTTATCGAGTCAAACGTAGCAAACCATATTAACATTATTCTTACATCCAATTATTATTTTTGAAAAAAACTCCACCTTTTTATTTACAATATTTTCAATATTAAATTTTAATACTTCATTAAAATTAAAAAAACAACATTTTATCACGATTTCCGCAATTATTATATTTTATCAAAATAAAATCGTCCAATGCTTATTTTATCACAAATTCTCATAATAAAATTTCTAAAACTTTATTTTCAACATTATTTATTCATTTACAACAAATAAATTTGAATTGAATTCTTTTGCTTCACTTAGTTAATTTATTAACCATCAAAAAAACATATTTCCATAAATCTTAATCTATTACCAACCAAACGAACCAATACCCTTTTGTTTTATGAAAAATCCATTATTTATTTAAAATAAACAATTTTAACAAATTTTACATCTCCAATTTATTTTATTCCTCCGTTATTAAATTATAACCACGGTTATAATTTAATTTCATAAGTAATCACCAAAACTAGGGTTGTTACATTTACCATAATTGTACTTGGGCAACATTATTTTGATAAGAAATATGTCTTGCGTGTTTAAAACCATACCATACTAATAACTTTAACTGTAAGCCCTAAGAGCCTTTTCGGTCCAATTTCAAACTCTAATGTGACTAACATCAATGATCCAAGATAAAACACCCAATCCAATAAATACCCTTTATTAAAGATTATGCAGACTATAACCATTTAATAACTACAAACTAGGCAGATCTCTGTCATTTAATACATAATCCGTCAAATTCATATAAATACTATTCAATTACAAAAACATGAAAAAATTGATATTTTCACTCACAGAGACTTGTTTGCTTCTTTACTAGATTTGATTCCACCATGCCTAATTTCCTTTTAGATCTCTCTCTTTTGGAGCATACAACAAAGTGAATTAATTTTAGAAATTGGATCTAGAATCAGAAACTGAAGAGAAATAGAATCAGAAATCAAAAACTTAAACATCTAAACCTTTTACCTAAAAATCCAAACTGATTCAAGAATCTATGGAAGAAGATGATGAGATCTAATTTATACCTCTCATAATTCTTTATTAGATCTTCTTCTTTCCAAATATACAACAAATAGTTCGTGTATATATAGATTAGATTTTAGAAAAAAGAAAATAAAGAGAAGGATTAGGGGATTAGAAATTAGAATTATTTACTAGAAAGTTTACTGTTTCTGAAACCCTAAGGAGAAAAAATTTGAGAGAGCTTCGCCATTGCTACAGAATTTCATGAGGAAAAGTATAGGGGTCTATTTATAATGTTGGAAAAGAACGACGATCATTGGATGAAAAATAAAGAAATCAGGGCATATAGGCCTAGGGTTTTTCATCTCCCAAAAGCCATCACCGATCGACCACTACCCTTTTTGGCCGTTGACCTATCTAAGTAAGACTTGTTAGAACCTTTGTTGTTGGATTTTAATGATAACAACTATAAAATTATGCAAAAGAACCTCTAATCTAACTTGCAGGTACATAAGTATCAAAAAAGACAAACAAGTTCAACATGGAGACACACTGTACAAAAGATGATAAAAGTATATATATGGAGATACAAGAAAAGATATACATGATAGAGACAAGACGGATATGACAAACAAAGTATTATTAGTCATAGAGTGTCGTATATGGAGTATACAAATGTTAAAATATTCTGAAAGTGGTATACACAAATATACATAACCATTCGAAACATTTTATAAATGTAATGAAAGTTTTCTTTAAAATGATGATGATGATATAAGCAATACTCAAACTCGGGTCATTCGTAAAATCATATTTTACATGAAAATCAAGTTTTCAAAAATGCATGGAGTAAGAATCAAACATGGTTCACTAGTTTAGAAAGCAAGTGCTCTAACCAACTAAGCCAAGGCAACTTTTATTCATCAGTAGAATTCAGCATACTGAATAAGATCATTCAGCCGACTGAATTTGTGTACGTGCACATGTTTTCAAATATATGAACATTCAGCCGTCTAATGTAATAAACTCAGCCGGTTGAAATTTACCTAAAATAGACTATAAACTTTCTAGTTTTAAAATCGTCGATTCAAATGGCTGCCTCACTCTATTCAGCTGGTTGAATCTGCATAATGGCTAGCTTTATGAAAGGGTACATCTTCATAATAAAGAGATACATCTCTTGAATCAAGAGTTGCAGTCATAACTTTTTACTATTACTTTTCATGAATGATTGCAACTATTAAACTCTATATAAAGCAAATCATTTCATTGTTTCAATAACGAATTCACTTATAATTTTTTCTATCTTTTCTACTGAATTCTCAAGCGTTTATTACCAAATTACTCTATTACTTCGATCACACGATTATTTTCTTGTGATCAGAATTACTTCATTCTTCACAAATTACATGATATACCACAAAGGAGAAGATTATAGGAAGAGTGTACATTATTGACTTATCAGTGCTATTCAAGAGCATACTCATTCATATACATTTCTATTTTTTGTTGTTAAAGTCCTGTTGCAGTATACTCAGGTGGTTGAAGTACTATTCGGTTGTCCACGTAGTTGAAGTCCTACTCAGTTGCTCAAGTGGTGTAATACCTACTCCTCCAAGATTAAGAAAGGGTTGATAGTTGAATTCCAGAAGGAGTTTGGGACTAGACGTAGAACGGTACATTCGAACCTGCATAAAAATCTCTGGTGTCATTTTTTATTAATTTTACTTTTATATTTATATTCCGCACAAGTAAATAGTTTAGGTAATATTTCATATTACACGATCCTTAGTCACTTTCAATTGGTATCAGAGCTTGGATTTCTAGAGACCGCAACAACATCCAAGATTAAATGGCCATAAAAAGATCTAGTCAAGGCAATAGAAAGATGTAGAGCAATAAAGAAGAATCAAAGGAGCAAACAAGCAAATACTTTATGACTAAACCCAGATCACAATTGGTTTACTTAGATTCTTTATAAAAAGATCTTTGTTAGCACATGATGAATTATTAAAAGATTGTAAAACTTTGAATAAAGTTAATAATTGCATTAGCTAGGTTAAAAAATTACGAGCAAGAAATTTCCAATTTAAAAGAGGAGAATAAATTTTTGTTAAAACAAACTAAATTTTTTGAAAATACAAGAGAAGGACTTCTTTTATAAAAGGATTTCCTACAAAAAGAAAGTTAGCAGTTAGAAGTTAAAAACGATGATCATTTGAAGGAAGTCGATGTTTTGCAAAATAAAAATATATTTTTGGAAAATTCTTCAAATAATTCTAGCTCTTTAAATTTGTCTCTTGGAAAAGAGAATGAAACTCTAATCGAAAGAAACTCAGAATTATCTAAAGATGTGAGATTTTAAAAGATAATAGTAATATTTTGCAAAATGAAGTTTACGATTCTAAAGAAAATTTTGATAAATTAATTGAAAAATAATCATAAACTTTAAAGGCAGAGATATCTTATCTTCCTTAGTTACAAATTCAAAAGCTCACAATGATCAAAGCGGTATAGGCAATAAACAAGCTAAAAGCAAATGTTTTACTAGACATGCATTCATGTATACTATTTTAGTGCTAGTACTAGTAACTATGATAGTCTTAAAACCACTTATAGTCATAATAATAATTTTTTTAGAAATGATAGAAAATATTTTTTATGTTCTAAGCTAATCACTAATAATATTAGAATATGGATTCCACTTAATATAATTGATCATGATAAACAAATTTATATTAGCAATTATTATAAGAATGAGATTTATAATGAAAACTATATTTATAAAGGTTCAACCACACCCAAATGGGTATGGTTTCTTAAAATTTAGGTAATTATAAGAACCTTGGGCAGCGTATGCTTTAATTGTTGTTTTTTTGATAACTTAATTTATAAGTAGTAGTTATTTTTATTCGATAAAATTATTTCATTATTTTTATTTCTTTTAAAGGGTACAACAATAGCTATTTTGGTAACCCTATGATTAACTCCTGAACCCTAACATAGTAAATAGGTACCAAAAATGATTATTATTTACTACAGGTACTAGGAGAACAAAATGAAAATGATAGATTTTGGAATTTTGAAGGATGTTCCATACATTAATAGAATTACATGCTTACAATGAAATATGGACTTCAACAAATACGGTAAAATCTAATTTATTTTCTCTATAATTAATATTGGGTTTGTCGTGCTATTTACAAGATATTTTATAAAATTTATTACATCCCTCATTCATTTTTTTAATGACAAATGAGAAGAAACTAAAATGCATATTGATAGGAGGAGATATTATACTTAGGGCTAGATGTTATACTTGGGGGAGCTTTAAACAAACTAATGTTATTTTATATAGAATGAATATTTTGAAAATTGTATAGTTGTCATCATCAAAAAGTGGAAGAATGCTAGAACCTCTACTGTTGGATTTTAGTGACAACAACTATACAATTATGCCAAAGAACCTCTTAGCTAACTTGCAGGTACATAAGTATCACAAAGAGATAAAAAAAATAAGTTCAACATGAAGATACATAGTACAAAAGTGGATAAAAGTTTTTATATGGAGATACAAGAAGAGATATACACGATAGAGACAAGATGAAGATGGCAAACAATGTATTACTAGTCATAGAGTGTCAAGCCTATAGTATACAGATGTTAAAATCTTCTCAAAGTGGTACGCACACATATACATCCACATTCAAAACATTTTATTAAGAAATGGAAGTTTTTTAATAATAATAATAATAATAATAATAATATATGAAGCAGGATTTGAACTAGGTACATTGGCGAAATAATATTTTACATGAAAATCAAGTTTTCAAAAAAGCATGGAGCAAGAGTCAAACCTAGGTCACTATTTTAGAAAGAAAGTGCTCTAACCAACTAAGCTAATGCAACTTTTATTCATCAATAAAATTCAGCTTACCGAACAAGATCATTCAGCCAACTGAATTCATGTACGTGCACATGTTTTCAAACATATGAAAATTCAGCCGTCTGATTTATTAAATTTAGCTGTTTGAGATCTTCCTAAAATACACTATAAACTTTCTACTTTTAAAATCGACAATTCAGATGGCTGTCTCATTCTATTCAGCCAGTTGAATCTGTATAACGGCTAGATTTCTAAAAGGGTACCTCTTCATTATGAAGAGATACATCTCTTAAATCAAGAGTTGCCGTCATAACTTTTCACTATTTCTTTTCACGAATGATTGCAACTATTAAACTCTATATGAATCAATACATTTCATAATTTCAAAGACGAATTCTGCTTATAATTCTTTCAAACTTTTCTGTTGAGTTCTCAAGTGTTCATTTCCAAATTGCTCTGTTATTTCGATCACACGATTGTTTTCTTGTAATCAAAATTACGTCATTCTTCACAAATTACATGATATACCACAAAGAAGGAAATTATGGGAATGGTGTATATTATTGACTTATCAGTGCTATTAAAGAGCATGCTCAGTCATATACATTTCTATTATTTGTTGTTGAAGTCCTATTGCAGTATGCTCAGGCGGTTGAAGTCCTATTAGGTTATCTAGGCGGTTGAAATCCTATTAGATTGTCCAGGCAGTTGAAGTCCTACTCGGTTGCTCAGGCGGGGTAATACCTGCTCCTCCAGGGTTAAGAGAGGATTGATAGTTGAATTCTAGAAGGAGTCAGGGACTGGATGTAGAACGGGAAGTTCAAACCCATATAAAAATTATTGGCGTCATTTACTTTATTACTTTTACTTTTATACTTCTATTCCGCACAAGTAGATAGTTTAGTTAACATTTCATATTACCTAATCCTTATGTAACGACCTACCTTGAAGTCGACACTAATACATTCACGGTATTCACGCGTCGAATATTTAGGTGCTAAAAAGATAGATTGTTAAGGGGAAAAGGGGTAAAAGATAGAAGAAACTAAACAATCACAGAATCTCACAATGCAATGAAATAATATATATTAATCAACATAGTACTTTACAAAGTCATTTACAAAATGATACATCAGAGTCATACTAAAACAATTTCTAACCTAGGGTAGTTATAACAGTCTATCCTTACATAACTAATAGAAGTTACGTATAATACAATGGAAAAAAAATAACTGACTATCGGTGAAGCATTTTGCTCCAAGCTCCTTCAAAATGCATCCGTAGAAAACCTGAACTACTTGGTTACTCGTAAAAATTTGAGTATCAAAGAGTTTTAGGAAAGAAAATAAAACTCTGGGTCAGACATAGGTCTGGTCTGAGTAAACTCAAAGCAACTAAATTATTACTTTCAAAACTTTTTTAAAATCAAAAGTATCTCGTAAGACCATGTCGCACATAAACACAACAAGTTTGTACTTTACGATAACCAAAACACTTTTATATAAAAATCCAGTGATATTATAATAATGTCTAAGGGTTCAAAGTAAAGTATTAAAATAGCTGGAATGCTTGCAACTTACATTCCAACATATTTGGCATACAACTAAAACCATACAACGTTTATTGGAGAATGGATTTCATACAATGACTAGGCACTCGGGTACCACTTATCACAGTACATGTCTAGAAAATATACCGTGGACCTTGCCTGGATCCCTGCCAACACAAGACTGGCCCCCTGACTGGATAGTACCGAATATTTCATCACCTCAGTTGCTTTGCAACCATTTTTATCGAGATCTCATGCACAAACAATCTAACCGAATATTTCATCACCTCAGTTGCTTTGCAACCATTTTTATCGAGATCTCATGCACAAACAATCTATAAATATGTAGATGTATTTAGAAGAGTGACAACATACTCTGATGGGTGCGACCCACTTAGTCTTGCTGCATCTCCACTGATTTTTAGTCGTTCCTAGTTGATGAGGCTTGAGGCTACTTTTAACTTTTTGAATAGAAATCCCACTTGGAATGCTAACACTGCCCTTCAGGCATCTATGCAATGCCAGCCTTCAACCATACAAGTTGTCAAGGATAAGGACAAACTGAAGGAACTCCTTCTACTACATCCATTTTGGAATCATCCGCAGAATTAGTAGCAAGTAGCCCTTGCACTTCAATACTCCATCTTCGATTCCATATTCTTCAAGATGTCTTCAGTTCGAAACGCTTAAGTTGGATCAAAGTTGTTTTTTCGGATAACAGATCCGATCCCAGTCTCTTCGAAATAACTTAAATAACTTTCGATAATTTTCGGTAAACTCAACTCCAGTTCTTTAAGAAATAAGCAGATAATAGATAAGAGCGGAGTTCACCTCTTAACAATTAATGGATGAATTTCCTTATCATTTATCCTAGAAGAATGAAATGAATTTATGCGTACAGTATATCACCGCCGAAGGTAACTATACCATATAATTTCTATGTTTCTCCTAGATATTTCCAAAGTTGCATCTTGGTCTAGATTTGGTAGTTGGTTATTTAACTATCAAATAAAAAAATAATCAAACATTGATCCAATTCGATATGGGATCCTCTAAGCCTTTCTTAATTGATCTTTAATTAATAAATCACTTTCTAAAACTTTATCAAAGGATCTTTTCTAAAAAACTTTTCCAAAATCCCTTACATCCCTTTTCATTGGTAAGCAATATAAACATTTACCAAAATATTTGAAAATTCTCTCTTCTTACATTCCATATTAAATAGCCAAACTATTCCCTTTCAAAACATCACTTACTATAAAACTCATTCAATTTATAAAACCCATTCCTTTCTTCCTTACAAAAATTCTTTTATAAGTTCACTTCGGATTTCAAACCGCTTTATGATTTTTCAAACTTGATTTTAAACGTCATTCAAAAATATCTAAAGTGATTTATAAAATCTTTTTCTATTTTTTTAACTATTTAAAAATATTCCTTCATAATTCCTTTAAAGAATCTCCTTTATAAAATATCATTTTCAATATATCATTTGTAAATCACTTTAGGTAAAACCTTTATTTAATAAATCCTTTTCTAAAAATAAGATAATGTTTAAAAATAACTTTATAAAATAATAATAAAATTTAAAAATCAATTATAACCTTTAAACCCAAATTGATTAAAGAATTAAAGCTAATACAAAAGCATACTTTAGTAAATCGAAAAGAGGCTTAGCAATCCCAATGGTGCTATTTTAAGTTACCATTCAGTTTCCATTTCAATTCACTTAACAATTATTTACATAGATCAACATATATATATATATATATAAATACACTCATATTCAAATCAAGGAATAACGTATCAATATGAGTTAACTAGCATACACATACCCAAATAACATAATAGCAGGATGGTGATTTGTCCTGCTAAATAGATGTCCAAACAATTCAATTAATTCATAGCTGAACGGTGATTTGTTCTGCTAACACATGCCCACACAAACAAACGAATAAACAAATGTTATAATATGTGTAAATATTAAAGTGAATTTGTTTTGTGTTTTTCTATTTAGTCCTACATCATGGGATATGTTCAAACTCATTCTCCAAGGCCTATATATAAAGGAGCCTATGTAATGTAATTGTATCAATCAATCTTATGTAACTGAAAGCAGTATGAATAATATTTTCTCCTCTTTTCAAATGTCTTCTTATCTCCTTTTAGTTTATAACACGTTATCAGCACGAAGCTCTCATAAATCTTCTAAAGGGTAAGCTATCTTTCTGATCTAATTGATCAAATCTTTCAAATCCCATTCTATTAATTTTTTTCCATTTAAATCTCATTGTATCATTGATCTAATTATTCGGATCTGATTATATTTGTGCATCTTATTTATTGTCCATGTGTTTTAGATCTTGTTCTGTTGTAGATCTTTTTTTTTTAATTCTAATTTTCAGATCTCTTGTAGATTTCACTATCATGTTCATATGATATATTTTTTAGATTTGTAGATTTTAATTATCGGATCTCTTATTTAATTTTCATTCATGTATATCCATTTTTTGTAATAATTTTAAATTTAATCTGAGACTAAATTATTCCATAGGCTAAAATGTAATTTTCTTTTTAGATCTTATCTATCATAGATCTAATTTTCCAGATTTCATTATATACATACACACACACACACACACACACACATATATATTACTCATAGATCTTGCTCTATTAATCTTATCATTTAAGATCACATTTTATTGTAGATCTAAACTTTTAGATCTCATCCCATTATTTGGTGGAAAAAAAGGTTTTCATTTTTGAATTTTTTTGTTTGGATTTCGGTTTGAATGAGAACTGTAGAAATAATTTTACCACATGATTTATATTTCCAAAAGAAATATTTCACTATTTCTTAGAGAAATATAAGGATAATACGTATCTAGAAAATCGTATTAAGTCTATATGAAAGAATAAGAACCTGAAGTTCATATGTGTGAAGGTGAGAGATTAAGGTTTTCATAAGTTGAAATAAAGCCATGAAAAAAAATAAGTGAGCAATTCCAAAAGAAGATGTTGCTATGTCCAGAGGAGATAACATAAAAATAATATGTTGAAATAACATTACAAATGTAGTATATACTATTTACTCGAAGAGAAATAGTATTATGATTCTCATGTTCGAATACAATTATGAAGAATCCTCTTGTTTCGTTGTATTTATTTAATATTGGAGACATGAAGTTCTCAAATAAAAATTATGCATATAAGTTTGCATTCCTATAAAAAAAAGGTTTATATATCAAAACTCAAATATATAAATTTGAGATGTGGAGCTTTGAATTATTAGAAAAGCTAAGCCAGATTATGTTAAATTCCCATTGCAATCAAACCTGAAGTTTGATAATGAAAATCAAGTTGTACCATTTAGGATCTAAAGTACTAAACAAAGACATTATTTTAAAGTAAAATTGGAACCTGAAGTTCTAAATTTTTTTACTAATGGTATTAACTACTAAACCAAATAAATGTATAGAAATTTGTTCACTCCAGAAGTGGTGATAATACTAACAAAATAATCTCCGGAAGAGATTTGTTGATATTTTTGGTGCTTTTACTAAACCAAATAAATACATAGAAATATATCTACTCTCTTTCTTTTTAATAGAAAACAAGGTATTCTAATAGGTAGATAATTTCCTAATTTTTTTCCTTCTTCCATGCATCCAATCATGTTTTTCAAAAGGTAAAATATAATAGATCAAGTTTTTTTCCTTTGGCTCATCAAGTGAGTATTTTGGATTCTTCATAAAATGAATGTTAGTATTTATACACACAAAAATTATGTTATATTATATATAAAAATCATTCATCTTTCCTCTTTCAGCAAAGAGGTATTCCAATGTTTACTATTTTATATGCTTAATCTTTCACCTATAATTGTCATGTCACAAAAATGTACTTATTGATGTTATCAATAGTTGTAACTCATACAACATACTTTTTAGTTGCCAAGTCAAACTATTTTGTTTTTCATGATATTATTCATACACTATCTGATATACAAATTTCCTATCTCTTTTTAGCTTACAATATGTAAATAGCCACATATAATAATTTATATATTAGTCAGTAGCAATTAATAAATCATTAGATAAAATTAATTGATTAATGAGAATGGTCCAATAGAGATGCGTATGAATACTTCATACATTTATTCTTCTTTTATTTCTCTTAACGTGGACAAGGAACATAACGCATATAAATGGTATATATTTATGTTTCTCATTATTGCAGTTGTTATGAATTAATAAATGGTATTTAGTACTACCTATTCATATTCTTAAATATGCATATATTATGAAAGTAAACATAATAAAGTCAGCACAATCTTTGATTATAATTCATCCCTTCTCCATCGATCAATCCATATAAAGACCTTTCCATATTTTAAGGATAATTTTGCATTTTCAGGAAAATTAATGAATTGCAATTAATGAGATTGGATCTAGAGTTATCAAAAGTATGTAAATAAGAAATTACATTCGCTTTTATAGATTATATTTGGTTGTCTTTTACTATTTTGCATTAATGTTTTTATTCTTTCACTATAACTACTATCAGATATGGTTTTTATTTTATGGAATGCATTGATTATATACCCATGAACAATATTTTGATGCTTATGCATTTTTATTTCCACTTATAGTGGGTAATATGATAAACACAGCCAAGCTTGAATTTAAAGCTTTGGACTTATTAGAAGATAACTTTTTGTCATAGATATTGGACGTTGACATCCAATTACAATCTCGTTGCTTAGAAAATGCCATAAAAATGATAATCCAATAGGATAAAACAATGGCACTTATATTTTTAAGGTGTCATATCCATGACAAACTTAAAATAAAACATTTAACTGAAAAAGATCATCTTTACCTATGGAACTCCCTGAAAGAGCGTTATGACCACCAAAATATGGTCACACTTCTAAACACTAGACATGAGTGGTTGAACTTGAAGTTTCAAGTCTTTAAATCTATTAGGAAATACAATCCCTCTATATTTAGAATTACTTCTAAACTAAAATTATGTGAAAGAATTGTCTAGTAATGCTAACATGAAGTTGGATCATTTTTTCGAAGTTGATGACGGAAACTTCATTAATGATGAAAATCTAAGTACAATAATAGATGATATGGTCGAATTGATCAATATTAGCAGCCTGAAGTCTGCTATGTGGTTTTATTTTATTTCAGTTCAATAAATCGTTTGGAAGCTGGTGCTTGTATGTTTTTCCTTTCATAACTAATTGAAATAATGTACCGGTAATGTTGGCTTTAATAAATAGTCTATTTTAAATTTTGGAAAGTACTAACATTTATTTATGCTTACAAATTTTAATAGTTGATTAACTATATTGTCTTTAATTCTTATGATATGGACCACCGATATTTGAGTGATAATATATACCTACTAGATAGTGCAACTACTCATATGATTTTGAAAAACCAGAAGTTTTTCTCTGAACTATCTGAAAATATTTAACTAATAATTTCAACCATAACATCTGCTGTAACGACCCGGAAATTTTCAAACCCGAAAATTCCAGATAGTTAGGGAAAAGAAGACAGAGATAGAAGAAAAAGAAGAACAGAAACACCAACATCCCACATTCGCAGCGGATAAAATATAATATCAATAATATCAGTTTACAATGAAAACTGTACTTGTCAAATTTCACTTTAATACATCAGAGTTACAACATATATACAAACACTGGACATATACAATCAATATGATACAGCGAAAACACTCCATACGTTCCTGCCATCCAGCTCGCCTCCTGAGCTCCAGAACGTCCTTATCTGAAAATCTGTAATACTCGGTCTGACCCGAGCATTACATCAAAGTAACAGTCGGGTAAGGCTGGAAACCAGCATGAGTAAACCCATCTAACATGAATGACAAAAGCATAAAACTTATATATATAAACCGGGCAACTTATATCAATTACAAGTTCACAAATTGTTTATAGACATTACTAATTTCACTCACAAATTTCTAAGTACCAAAACTTAGATTAAATAGTCCAATTCACTTAAATCATTTCATTCCAGCTTATTGATTTCACATATCAATCTAAAATGAACCGAAGTGATTTCGGGTATTTACTAATACCCGACTCCGGTCTCCTCGAATCAAATGTCATCAAACCTAAGTTATCCAATTAAGTACAATTCAACTTTAGTTACCGGATAACACTTTTAACAACAATTCATAATTTATAGACAATCACATTATCATCGTCCATCCAACATATCATATCACAAAGCAATTCATATCAGAGATATCAACCAATTCAAAGCACTCATCATCATTCAACCATTAATAAGCAAGATTGATCACTTCCATTAATTACATTAATTAGTGATCCTCTAATTACTTTCATTAGTTAATTATTTTTAAATTTCATTTAATAATTAACTTTTAACTTAATTACATTCATTAATCAACCTTGATTAATCACAATCAGAAATTAATTTTCCTAAATTACTCCATCAATAAAACCACTCCTAGGTTAATTATATTAATTAATCCTTTAATTACACTGAGTAATTATCACTTAATTTCTTCCACCAAGTAATTATCCTTTAATTACTTCCCATCAAGTAATTTCCTTTTTATTAATTACATCGAGTAATTATCCACTAATTACTTCACTAAGTAATTACACCTCATTAATTACCTTAAGTAATTATACTTAACCCAACATAAAATGATTTCCTTTAATTAATTAAACTTAATTAATTAACTAGAATTAACCACGTTAACTTAATTAATTACACAAATTAATTAATCTTTACCCATCCATATTAATTACATTGATCCTTAATTAATTACTCAAATTAATTTTCTTATAATCACCTGCATTGATTAATTATCCTTTAATTAATCACATTAATTAAATTAATTAATCCTTTGATTAGTTTCCTTAATCTTTCAATCCTTAATTAATTACTCTATGTTTAATCTCCAATAAATTACTTTATCAAGTAATTATCTCATTTGTTAATTATCATTAAATAATTAACTTTTAAATCATTAGTTAATTCATTTGAAACCCCTTAAGGATTTAATAAAATAATTAACCTATTCAAATCAATAAATCAAATTCAGCCTTATCATTAAAATTTTAACTTGTTATCAATTTACTTAAGCTTGCATTTGCTTAATGTTTGAACTTGTTATTACTTCCCCTTTACTTTATGAAAGAAGTTATCAAAGTCTTTGCTTTCCTTTTTCAAAACTTTGCTTTTCAGAAGCCTGTACCTATTAACTTAAATTTTTAAGTAAACAGATTACTGCACCTAAGACTAAACAAGCCAACTTCGAAACTTACCCGAGCAAAACACGAAGTTTCCCCTACATCTACTACTTCGAGTTGCCCATGAAATCACTCGAGACATAAGCCAGCTACAAACTTTCTTCCCCAAATTAACAAACCCAGTTACACCGATATGCACAGTGCACGTGTACAATCCTCCTGTCACCTCTGACCGACGCCGCAAACTTCATCAAATCGGCGATGACATCAACGTGCCATCCGTACACCCATAAAACACCAAATCCCCTCAACTCGAAATCGAATCACCCGAGTGAACGCAGGCACCAAACTGACCATCAAGAACCCTCCGTAGTGCTGCCAAAGACCACCGGTGGCCATGAAATTCTGGCCAAAACTTCATCATGACCTATACCACCGATCTCCTCCATGCACAAGATCCTGATCATCAATCGACATCCCAAATCTAGCTAGAACCCAACTCAGCCAAAATGCCGCCTAAACCCTACATCCTCTCCTACCCGCCGCCACGACATTCGATAAAACGCACCACTAATTTTCCCGAGACCGCCGTCCTCTCATCCTTCTCTGACCATAAACTCGACCACTAACATAACGCCTGTCGCGGAATTTGATCGAAATCCCTTCTGCGTTCAACCCAAAATTCCTCGATATTAAACTACTTAAAAATCTAGAATTCTATATTAAAAATCATGATTTCATGTCACGAATCCAATTATACAATAGAGATTTGAAAAATAAGTAATTTAAATTTTGACTTGAGTTGATTTTTTCCACTGTTAATTAATATTTCCTGTTTAATCACCTACAAATTATACTTATAGACATTTTTAAAACAAGATTTGGATAATACAACTAGTTTCCATTAATGATCATGATCTGTAAGACATTGAAGCAAAGGAAATTTATTTTTTTTTGAATTGAATTTTGAGACTGTAAACCAATAACAAAGGCTATATAATATGTTTATATAGACATGTAGTAGATCATTAGCAATTACATGTAATTTATAGACAAATACTTTTATAAATCTATTCAAACCGTATTTCTATCTTTACCTATCATTTCATGAGTAACCATGAAGGATCAAATCTTAAATAGTTTAAGATTTTACTCACCTGATATTTATAAAACAGAGAGCCTTTGAAACTAATGCTTGAACTACTTTAAAGCTTGCTGTTTGATTGCAAATGAGTTGATGTTATTGATGAGTTGATTCTTGTTGTTAACTTGGTTTCAGATCAGGTTGTAATTGCAGTTAATGTTGTTGCAATCTTATCTTCTTCTATTTGTGATTGTTTGAATCTTTTGCTTATCTCAGATTGCTTAAATTTTAAAGGTGAAAAGAAGCTAAGTTTTGAGATAGTTTTAAACTGAGGAAAAATTGGGTCAGGTTCCTCTAAAACTATTTTTTTTCTTTTTTTTTAAATTTTAATTTTAATTTAAAAGAAGAATGCCACTTGTTCCGGTGTATGATACTTAGGTGACAATTGTATTTACATGTATCCATTTATTTACAAATGTCCAACTTGTTTTATATGCTTACAAATTTCCTAATACACTTTCATATTACTTTTCTTATGTTTAGTATTAACGAGTTAATGTCTTTATTAATAAATTTTAAGGTAAAAAAAAGTATATTAAAAGAAATAATCCTTTAGTTAAATCTTATTTTTAAATTTAAACAAAAATATAATTTAAATAAATAAGAAATTATCTTTGTTGTTAAGAAATATAAACTTTAAATTTCAAATATATATAACTTAAAAGAAAAAAATGATATTGTTTTCCAATTGTTCACTTATAAATAATTTATAAAACATAGAATTTTTAAATCCCATTTATTTCTAAAATGTTTACAATTGAATTTAAAATCCAAATTTTATTTACTACTATATTTATTTAATAAGGCAACCGTTCCTTATTTTGCTTTGAAATAAAAAATTTATATTATCAGAATTTATTTTGTTCAACTTCATTTATAAACATATCCAAATATATTCTAACTACCCAAGTTTTATTTGTTAAACCAAACAAAAACAGCATTTCTGATAATTAATCCCATTAATTATCAATTAACATATACTCCAAAATCCGGGCTATCACATTCCTCCCCCCTTTGAATCTTTTCGTCCTCGAAAAGGAACGAAGCCAGAATTTATTAAAATACTTGATATTAATTAAATCACTTTTGATCATTTTTAAAACACTTTAAAACCTATATATTATTACAAAAATAGTTTTTATAAAAATACTTTTATAACTCGATGTTTTCAACAAGTCCATCCTCGTTTTCAAAGAAATTTGGTCATACGTTGATCAGGCGTAGGACTGAAAATCTACCAGTACTTGGTAAACCCGTTTTCAACACCCAGTGAAAACATCTTGGAAAATAATTTTATTGAAAATATAGAAAACATTTTTGAAATTAGAGAAAATATATTTGGTGAGAATGCTCTGGAAATCATCACTCACATCCACGGTTGCAATTAACCCGATGGTTACGTTGCCATCCCGGCAAAATCCACAGATAACTGTAGGCATCCACGCCCCTCGATTACGCCATGGAACCCGCTATAGATCGCAGCTACAACCCAGGTTACGTTGTTGTCATAGCAAAAACACATATAATTGTAGGCCTCAACGCCCTCGAATTCCGCTGCCAAAAAAATGAAACTTCTCCACTCCGACATAGGTCGTAATCTACCGATGTAAAATCAAACGTAGACTGTTGGCTCTCAGCGGCACACACGACTTTCGCTATGTCACCATAAGTTGTAGTCTGCCGATAAAAAATCAAACGTAGACTGTTGGCTCTCAACAGCACACACGACTTTCGCTGTGGTCCGCAGTAGATCGCAGCGACATCGAGTTAAAGTGTCATCACAGCATAACTTAAATGCCTCTGTAGGCATCAACGCTCTCGACTTTCGCTACACACTACTCATAATCCTCAGGAACTAGTTTTGTCCGGATTCCTCACAGGATCAACTTTAGAACCCCCGTAGGGTTCAAGGCAGTACCACCCAGTGGCACTCCTGAGAAGTTCATTTCAAGGGAGCGTCTTTTTCTCCAGAGCCATTTTCAAAACACTTTATACTATACACATATAGTATCTTCCAAATCATACACCTAGTATGAATCTCATATAAATCTCATTTCTTAAAATCGATTATCTCAAAATCGATAATTTTAAAATTAGGCTTTTCCAAATCCAATATTGATTTTACCCAAAAATCAAAAGCCTTTCCAAATCCAAAGGTTCCAAACCTTTTTCCAAAATCCTCATAAGATCCTTTATATATATATAGATATATATAACCTTGAAAAATCTTTGGATCATTTCAAACTTGTATAAAACCCTTTTTATACTTCAAATATTTTTCAAGAATCCTTTCCTTCCGGCAGTAGATTCAACAAGGGAAGATTTATCTTATATAACAAAGATATATAACTTTGTTTATTCAAAATCAAATATTCAAATTTGATTACTCTATAAAGTCACTTATCAAATTACTGACTTCCATAAAGTAAATTTTTACCATAGAAATCTCCAATTTTCACTTTACTTCATCATATATTTCACAAAATATATCTTTCATTACAAAAACCATTTCATATTTCTTATCCACAAATTTCCAGTATCAATTTTATTCAAACCCGTACGATGTACACATATCATCCGTACGCTATACCAATCTGATCGCTCACTCGATCACACAATTTCATTTCCAAACTAGTATCGTCCACCCAACTTCCTAGTGCGGACTCAAATCTGGTTTCTTGATCAGAAACCGTCATTCCCCTTGCATAGCCATAACTATGATAGAGAATATCCAGAACCAATCAACAATCCATACCCAGGTTCGCCGTCGAAAATCGAGTGAAAAATCCCAACTCGGATCGATATAACTATCTCGAAATTCTATGCTCGAATCTGGATCAAATCACTATGTGAATAGAATAATAGACGTACATCCTATGTATCTTCTTCATTAATTATTAACCAAATCAATTCTCTCTTCTATTCACATCACTTATGATTTGTATTCACTTATTCTTATTTGCCTCAACCTCATTTGGATTATCACTAAAATTCTTATCTCAATTGGAAATTTAATCGTAAACAGTTTGCACTCTGACCATTTTCAAATTAGAAAATAGCTTGAAAAGTTTAAAATAAATAAGTAGTTGAAAATAATTATTAGTTTGTAAAATAGCTGTAAAACAGTTAAGTAATGATAAAATAGTTGGACAATAGTCAAATAGTTGTAAAATAGATAGATAATTACAAAATAGTTTAAAATAGTAATTAGTTATAAAACAGTTGAAAAAACAGTAATTAGTTTATAAAACAGTTGTAAAGTAGTTAAATGATTTCAAAAATAATTATAAAATAAGTATAAAATAGTTTGAAATTTAAAAAGAAAGGTTGTATATATAAATAGCTTGGAAAAATAGGTCTATATTAAAACAATTTATATTGAAAATAGTCCAGAGCCAAACTGTTCAATTCCAAACCTCCATTCCAATCAATTCAATTTAAATTTCCACTTCCATTTAAATTGACTCAATTCTAATTTAAATGACTTCAATTTCCATTGAAATTGATTTAACCCCAATTCTAGTTGAATTAACCTCAATTTCTTTCCAAATTCAAATCAAATTCCGTTTGATTTTAAACCTATTCAACTTTAATTACAACTCCAAATTGTTCAAATCAATTTTGGACTAATTTCAAATTGAATCCACTTCAATTTCAAATCAGTTCAATTCCTGTTTGAACTAATCCCAATTCCCATTTGAATTTGAACTCATTCAACTTCAATTTCATTTCAAATTAATCCAATTCAAATTTCCATTTGCATTCTTAAACTTACCATCTTCAATCATAATTCCAATTAATTCAAATCAAATTCAATTTGAACTAATACAATTCAAGTTTCATATTTAAACCATCGCGAATTATATAGATTCGAGTTAATTTTTTAAAAATGTTAATTTAATCCTTTAAATTAAATCTACTTATATCATTAAACCATTTAATTTTGAATCCAAATTCCATTTTATCTTAATAATGGATATATTACCATACCCCGTTTCTCTAAACAAATACAATTCACAGTTTAAAGATTATTATTAATAATAGGGTAATATTGTCCAATTATTTTAAAACATCCATCCATTTCCAATTTCCAGATCTCAAGCCCATTTGAGATCACATAAACTCCCAATTCAAATTAACCATTTAACTTCCCAAGTTAAATCCTTATTTCATCTTGAAATTTCCAAATCAGGTTGTTCATTTAAACGTATTTAACCTCTTCTAAGTTAAATTCAATTTAAATCCCATTAACTTTACTCAAATTTAAATTCCCACTTCAAATTTCAAAATTCTTTCCCACTTCAAATGGTTTTGTGCTAGATAATTATGCGTGGGATCGTTATGGTAAACTTGTTACACCTTAATCTTGTTGTGTCAGTTGAGGGGGTGGATAATGTCAATGTTGTGGTGAATCATACCGAAGATACGATTGAAGATGCATCACGATCAGTTCCCTACATTTCATGTCGATGATGAAGATGTAAATGTTGAAGAAGAACCAGATATTGTAGCAAAGAAAATCTATGATTTATTAGATCCTACTAAGAAAACCCCTTAGGATGGCTGTAAAAATGGCTTTCAATTATCAGTAACCGTCGAATACATTATTATGAATACAGCAGGTAGATCGTCCCTTAGTTATATTAGCAAGCAAAGCAAGTGTGCAAGTATCAAATTTATTGCAACATTAGAAATATTTTGTGTATGATAGGTTATTCAAGATTTATTAAATTTCTATATCATAATTAATGCAGGATCTTTAAATTGGAGCCCTCGGATGCTATTCTTGATATTTCTAAGGCTGCTTAAAAGAGTAAATATCTAGATGCTGGCCTAAGTGGGAGAATATCCCAACCCACGTTGTAGAGTGCATTTGGCGGGATTTCTACGTAAGTGTAAATATGTATTTCATTTTACATATAACCACCGTGCAATTTATTGATTAAGTATAAATGTATAACTTATTTTATTTTAAATGTGCAGGGTTGTAGATTTGTAGAAAACCGACTATTCCCTTTGTAGAAATTACTGGATTAAAAAATGTGACGAAATTACTGCGATACAATGTCAAGCACCAGAAAAGGAAAAAGTCATGACTGGATGAGTGCAAGCATATGGGAAGGCTTAAATGCTTATGGAAAAGTCCAAAAGCGATTGTAAGTTTACTATTCTCGTATATTTATTAAAAATTAAGTAGAATTAGTATAATAGTTGCACCAATTTACAAATTTGTAATACAATGTTTATGTTAAATTTATAGGTAGAATCTGGACGAAATTATGTAAATAGGAATGCAAATCCTATCACATATCATGGGGTTTCAAAGTCGTTCCAGTATTACCACCATGAACTAGTAAATTTATAAATTTTGATTATAAATACTTATAACATTGTATAATCTTATATATAATAATAATAATGCATAATAATTATTTTAGGAAAGGGAGCGTGGTCGACCCTTCTCATAATTGGAAGTGTTTATTCGTACTCACACCATCAAGTATGTCAATGAAGATGGCTCAAGAACATATACATGGCAAAACAGAAAATCACAAGAGGCCATGATAAGAATATTTAAAATAATAATAATCACTTTAAATTATAATTTATAAATAATTAAAATAATGTAATATGAATTCTAACTGTAATTCTATTTTTAGTTGCATGATAAATTCATGAAAGAACAAGAAAAACAGCTCGAGGGAACAGGTTGGAACGAGCTGACTACTAAAGAGGAGGATCGAATTTTTGACCCGGACATGGAACCACCAACGTGGAATAGGTGTTATAGATTTGGGAACCAAAACCTTATGTTATGTATAATATATTTATGAATAATGTATAATAAATTGATTTTGCTAATCACACTATATAAAATGCATACAATTTGGTAAACAATGTTACAGGCTTGACGAAGGCAAGATATCTATAGAATAGCTTAGGACAAGCATTAGATTGCAGAGTTGAGAGCTCCGATTGCTAACCTGGAGGAATGAGTTAGGCGTAGGTTAGTGAACATGTACTAGATGCTGGATATGCGCATTGCTGCGTATATGCAACAACATGATATATTTCCTTCATCGGTGGAATCTGTAGATGATGAGGGTCAGTAAGTATGATTTTTTTTTTTGTTTTCATTGGGACATTGTATATATATGATCATTGATGTTGTAAAGTAGTTTGAGATTTATATATACTTTGAGATAGGTGCTGCTAGCGTCATTTGATATTTATGATACATTTTGAAGCGTTGGATGGGTAAGGCTGATTTGACGTGATGTTTTATGTATTTTGAGATTTGTAGTGTACTGATAGATGTTTAGGTTGGTTTATTATATATATTGATGTTTTATTATTATTGATGTGATATATTTTTTGATATATGTGGTATGTTTGATTTGGGCTTTGATATATATAATTTATATGTGTGAAATTAGGCTATGATATATATTGTTATATATATATTATTTGAGGCATGAAGTGCGGTTATAATAAAAAAATTCCAGATTTGTTAACGATTGTTATATATAAAACATACAGCTAATTGTTAACGATGTACCTGTGTTAAAATCATCTTTAGTTTTTTAATACTCGGCATTGGATTTGTGAATGACATCTTTTATAGTAAGTATAAAAGGTATTGGGAATGTCCCAAAACTATATGTAAGGACACCTTACTAAAATGTTTATTACAGAACATATAAGATGAATTTCTTATGCATTGGTAATACGAATTGTCATATATGTTATGTTGTCTACGATATCATGAATTGTTTATGTATTTGATAAATAAAGCAAATATCAAATCCAAAATGGTATCAGTAAATGGTAATTTGGAGTGTTCTCGTGTATTTATGAAATACTAGAGAATTATTTGCGGTAACAATAAACTCCTTATGAAGGAGTGTTCAGACTCAAACTTTCAAAAGTGATATTGAGTATAATATGTCAACAATAAATTTATGTTAAGAATCTTAAATTGAAAATGTTCTTAATGAAAGGTTGGGGCTGATTCAATGCCAACAGATAACTCATCACTTTGGATAGTGCCGTAAATAAAAACAATGTATATGAACATATATAAACATACGTGGACAAATTTATAATTCATCTGAGAGTGATTCCGAATGTTGAGAATCCCATAACATTGTTATATGATAATAATACCGCGATGTTCATAATAGAACTGAGAGCTAACTACAAGTCGAGAGGCATACATGAAATTATTCCACATGATAAAGGTAGTTTATCAATGTCGGAGAGAGTTGATTGACGGAGTACATAATTGAAACATAATAGCATACCCGTTCAATGAGGGATTGACCCAATTGGTTTTGAGAAACCAGATTGTAGAAGTTGGAATATGATTCCATAATTGATCCTAAGCGCAAATAAAAGATTAATAAAGCTAGGAGTATGTCCTAGAGACAATTATATAACTTGTTACATATATCTAACTCGATAACCAATCTTATTCGAATAAAAGGTGCTTTCTTTTTATTATATACTTGATATGATGTGTTATATTAATTAATTAAATTAGAAGTATATTTAATAGAAAAATCCATAAATGGTATCTTTTTTTATATTAGTTACAAAGTATCATAACCGGGAGTAATTTATCACAATAAATATCTTATTCAAGATATATCAAGACTGGATATCGATACATCCATTGAGACTAAAGATGTAATGCTCTCCAAAGGTTGGGCATGTATTACTCAGGTAGTTGGAGATACCAATGAGTTGCGTACTGGGAGTTATTAGATAACTATGGAATGACCAACTTGATTGTTTTATGTTGGTTAATATAACTAAGGTCAAACAAAAAATATCAATGTGACCATTTTACATAGTTCTCTCGACTTAAGAAAACTATCGAACTTCAATATAAAAGCTCCGCTTTGATTATAGTCAAATCATGGCACATTGTCCATCGTATGACTGTAGTATGATCAAGTGGAAGTATTGAAAGTGAAATGCTATTCAAGAGAGGATTTGTCTCCTTAGTTACATGGAGTTAGTAACTCAGTCAACTCAAGTCAACTAAGCTCAAAATCTATGTCCAGAGCATTTTGGTTAATTAGAATTTTGACCATTATCAAATTCCATAAGTTCAAAGTGATATAGTTTTCGACTAAGAGAATTGATGTCAGTAATATTCATAGTCGGGTAACTTTTAATAAAGTAAATTAGATTTTACCTATGTCAAGTAAGTTATAAATTTGGTAAAAATGTCGCACCACTTGCTATGTGAAGCGTGAATGTTAATATTTGAATAGTTCGATACTAATCGCTGACCAAATTTACACCCGACGAGTCACACAACCGAAAAGATGAATTCTCCTATGACTAAACGATTTAAATTAATTTATAATTATTATAAATTAATTAAATTAATCAATATTTATAAAATATTAATTATAAAATTTGATCATGATTGATGAATAAATATTACTAAATATATTTTTAATGATTATAAATATATCAATCGATATATGATGTCGATAAACGATTAAATTAGATTTAATTGTATAATATTTTATTTAGGCTTAAATGAGCTTAAGGCTCATCATAAGGGCTATTATTTTCGGTAGAAATTAGTGGCATATGCGGCTAAAAATTGGGGTTAGTAGAGCTAGATAATGGATGGCTCAGATTAAAGGAGAATAACTAGGAAATGAGATTTATACTTCTCTCCTTTCCTTCCACCATATAAGCATCTCTAACTCCGCATGATATTGATATTTTTGATGCTTCCAACTCTATTCCTTACTGATCAAAAATCATCTCTAGTCCCTTCATCTCATCAAGTTCAAATTGAGTTAATTTAGTCGCTTTTCGATAGTTGGCAGTCAATGGTTCAAAGACTAGACAACGTTGAATCAAAAACAGTTTCAAGGGGAATAAATCATCTTTTCAACGTGTACTTAAAGGCATTGAGATCAATATATGTTTCTAATCAAAATATAATTATTAATTCTTAGTTAAAATGTTGTATTAAATATGTATATATATTTTATATATATATATATATATTGTTAGTTAGGTAAGGATTCTGATATACAAATAACATTGTCACAAAGTTGTTTGGTTGTATGCATGTATATATATTCAAAAAATACATATATAGTTTGTTATAATATACTTATATTTTATTCAATTAATATAAAATATTTAATTATGTATATATATATAATTTCTAACTAATTACAATATCATACTTTAATAAAAAACAGTCATATAATTTTACGTGTAAAGAATTAAAACTATGATAATTTAATGCAGTGGCAACATATTTTTTATAAATATTTAATTATTATTTAATATATTTAAATCAAATTAATACATAAATAAATTGTGTTAATTCAAATATATTATGAAAATTATATATTACATTTTATATTTAAAAAAATGATATTAACAACAAAGAAGCTCTTGGAAAAATTATGAAGAAAATCATTTTTTTTCCAATTTTTAAATTAATATTCAATTTTCAACCAAAAAGGGAAAATTCATTTTAAAATTATTTTAAACCAAAAAAATCATGAAATTTTTTCTAAAGCGTAAAATATCATTTAGGATTTACTGGAAATTTGAAATTTAAAAATGAAGTTTTGAAATTATTTTTAATTAATATTATATTAATTTTTGAAAGGATATTTAATTAAAATATATTTTAAAACTAAAAAAAATTGCTGAGCAGTACGCTGGATGTGGAGTTTTACATTAATAAATAAATTATATTTAGTATTTTATTAATGTATATGTATGTGTGTGTGTGTGTGTGTGTGTATTTGTATATACACATGTATGTATACATATATTTCATTATGCACATATTTATGTGTCTATATATATAACAATATTTTACTAATATATATTTATATCTGTATATATATATATATGTATTACTCATGGTTTTGTAAAATAAAATAATATTTTGTTTATAATTATAAACAATATATTTATAATTTAAATAAATCTATTATATAATATATATATATATATATATATAAATAATGTTAATATTTTATTCATGTAATATTTGAAAAGGAGTTTCAATTATCATAAAATTCCCAAGTATAACTGTTCATTTTACTGGCTACATATCTCTTCAGAATTATCATTCTTAATAGCCCCAGGTTATGTCTGCTTCTTTATTTTTAGGTCCAATATATAATAACTCCTCAAGTAAGTCGTCTTTATGAGTCTTAATTGTGGTTCTTCCCACCATATGACTCGAGATACTTTTTTTCTACTTTGTCTTCATCATCCTTCATTCCTGTTATGATTGTTGATGGCACCTCTCTGCCTTTAGCGGGCTGTTGTTATTCCCAACTTATCTCCTTCCAATGTCTGTCATATTCATAATCTCACATTAAACATTATATCAGTTCGTCAGTTATTCGACTCTAGTAATATAGTAACATATATTTTTTATTCTTGTTTTGTGCCGGATCTACATTCTCAAAAACTAATTAGGACAGACTATTGAGAAGAGGGACTATATGTTTTGAATGAATTGAAATTTCCAGTTAGTGTTGCTAGTAGCATTTATTTATCTTCTTTTCGTTCATAGCCTTCTTCCTTTAGTTTTAATATATGGCATTCTTGTTTGGGTCATGTTTCTTCTTCTCGTTTGAAAATTTTAGCATCCATAGATACGTCAAAAAATTTACAAACTCATGATATTTTTTTATTGCAATGGATGTAAAGTAGTAAATTTTTTCCACTTTGCTCTTTAACAGTAGCATCTCTGTTTCTTCTGCTCCATTTGATTTGATTCATTTAGATGTGTGTGGACCATCTTTCGTTCCTATTAAAGGAAGGTCCCGATATTATGTATCCTTTCTTGATGACTATGCATGCTACTTTTGGGTCTATTTAATGAGACATTGTTCTGAATTTTTTGACATATAAAAAAACTTTTGAGCACTTGTCAAAACACAATACTCTTCTGTTATAAAATGTTTTAGGTGTGATTTAGATGGACAATACACCTCTAAGAAATTTTCTAAATAAATTTCTTTGAATGGAACTATTCAATAACCTTATGTAGTGACACTCCTCAACAAATGGAGTTGCAGAAAAGAAAAGATATACATATTCTTGAAACTGCTCGATCTACATTACTTTCGGCTTTTATTTCTGGGGAATTTTGAGGTAAACCTATTCTCATGGCTGTTAGACCAATTAGCACTATTCTTTCTTCTTGCATTTTAGGTATTTTACCTTTTGAAACATTATTTGGGCATGCACCTGATTATTCTATTTTTAAAATGTTTGGGTGTACTTGTTTTATCCTTCTTTCCCATGCAGAACGCAACAAATTATCTTCTCAATCTACTATTTTTGTTTTTCTTTGCTATGGTGTGGGTAAAATGGGTTATAGATGTTTTGATCCAACCACTCAAAACTTTGTTTGTCTAGAAATGTTGTTTTTCTTGAACATATACCATTTTACTATATCTCATCTAGCACTTATAGCTTAACCAGATCAGATCTAATTCATATTGATCCTTTTTCTAAAGATCATAATAGTAACAACCCCACATAAACAAGAACAACTGGAACACCTAAAATAGCGCCCTCCTCCTCTCTGGCAACTCAATCTGTAACTAAGCCTGTAGATCCACCTCTTCATCATGCCACACGCATTCGTAATTTAACAAAATTACCTGATTTTGCTTATTCTTCTTACTCTTCATCTTTTTCTTCGTTATTAACCTTTATTCATAAACTTTCTTACCCACTTATTATAAAGAGGCAATTATTAATCCTTATTGGTGAGGGGCTATAGACGAAGAACTTTCTACCTTGCAAAGGACTAGTGCTTAGGTTTTGGTTCTTCTACCTTATGGTAAGAGCATCATTGCTTATTGTTGGGTATGTAAAATCAAAACCAAATTCGATAGAACAATTGAAAGATATAAAGCTAGATTGATTGCAAAATATTACTTTCAACAGCATGACATGGATTATGAGGAGACGTTTGCTTCGATTGCAAAGTTGACTACCATACGTACTCTCATTGTTGTGGCATCCGTTTGAAATAGATCCATTTCACAACTTGATGTTAAAAATGCATTCTTGAATGACGATCTTCAAGAAGAAGTTTATATGGAACCTAATCTTGGTATTCCACATGAACCTGGATATATTTGCAAGCTTTAAAATGCATCATATGGACTTAGGTAAGCACCTCGTGCTTAGTTTGAGAAATTTTATATTATGATTAAATCTCTTGGTTCTATCTCTATCTTTCATGATAATGCCTTTTTTTAAAAATACTAATGAAGGACGTATCATATCATCGTTATGTGTTGATGATATGATTATCACAAGAGATGGTATACATGAAATTTTCCTCAAAAAAGGAGTTAGCTAAAAATATTTGATTTGAAAGATTTGGGCCCTCTAAAATATTTCTTTGAAATTGAGGTGGCAGACTCATCGAAAGGTTATCTTCATTTTTAGTCAAAATATATTACAAATATTCTTGAGAAAGCTAGACTTACGGATAATAATGTCGTTGATACCCTTATTGAAGTTAATGCAAAATACTCATTTTTGGATGGTATACCACTATCAAATCCTACTTTATACATACCACTGTTGGATGCTTTGTTTATCTTACCATCACTCATCCAGATATATCATATGATGTTCATGTTATTAGTAAGTTTGTAGCTTCACTATAGTTCATTAAGCAGCTGTCCTTCGTATTTTAAGGTATTTTCCATAACCTTCTATTTTTTTCCACCCCATACTGGAATTGCATGCTTAATCTAATGACGATTATGGTAGCGATCCCACAGATTGCAAGTTGATTACTAGAATGTTATCTTGGTGATTCTCTTATATCTTGGAAGACTAAGAAGCAATCTGTTGTTTCTCATTCTTCAACTGAAGTGCAACTGAAGTAGATTGATTATCACATCACAAGTCATTATCTTGGGAAAGGTTTTATTACTTTGCATTTTGTTTCCTCTTCTATGCAAGCTGTAGACCTTTTTACCAAGTCACATTTAGTTTTGTATTTTCGATTTTTAGTTAGCGATCTCTCGATGCTTATGGCTACCGCATTGTGAGTTTGAGGGAGGATGTTAAGAGATAAGTATTATATGTTGAAAAATAAACCAAGGATATTTCAATATCTAGGTTTTCCCTTATTATAATATTTTTTTGTTATACGATTACTTAAGCTCTAAGTAATGTGCCTATAAGTAGTTGGCTACGTATTGTACAACATCATTAAGTGGTAATAAAGCATTCCGCTCTCTCCCACTCTTCTTCCTTTCTATTTTTTTCTTTTCTTCAATGATTTCAACAATATTTATTTTTTATAAGTGCATGCTTTGTTTTATTATATTTTTGCTAGATTATTGCTAAAATATAATGAGATTACTTATATATCATTTGTGCTTATTACAAAATGTCATAAAATAAAGGATGATTTCTTTAACTTATTTGAAAGTGTAATTATCATAGGAAACAAGGGTCATTTGAGGATAATAACATGAAAAATTAGCATGATGTAAATTATTAAATGTTTAATTGGTGACATTAAGATTGAAAGAAATAATTACATCCTCTATGGCCAAGTTTAGCTTAAAATGTGTAAATTATGACAGTTTATACAAATAGCTTTTATTGTAGTAATAAAATCTTAAGTAGAAAGCGACAATATTGCACTAACATATTAGGTTGAACATCCATAAATTAGTTTTATTTTGGAACATTGGAGAAACTAGCAAACATATAATTATTTAATATAAACATGTCATTTACAATTTAGAAAAAAAGGAGCCAAACATATGAGTATTTTGATAATTAACAAATGTTAAAATTGTTCAAGTAAAAGGTGATCTGAAACAAATAAGAAATGAAAGTAGTTACATCAACTACTAATTGTTTAAAGATATTTATATTTTAATTCTTAACACAGAAAAGTATGAACCTTTATTATAAATAAAATAAAGTAATAATTGTGTTTAACTGAAATTAATTAAACATAAAAAAATTACCTAATTTACAAAACCCCATCTTACTAACAGCCTAACCAACAAAACAAAATTATTCAGCAAATCCTCGTTTAACCCCATCAAATTCATTGTCTCCACCTCTTTGTCCATTTAAACTCCACTGATTTTAAGCTTTTGTTATTTGATTTGAAAAGAAACAAGAAAATTAAATTAGTATGGACATGGAGGAGGGAATGCTTGACAAATTCATGGTTTTGTATTTTTGATTTATTAGGGTTTTCCATTCATATGAGTTGTTTTTTGTCACGTTTGAAGTTGATTTGAGTAAAAGTAGATTTCTTTTTGGATTTTATTTACTTATTCTTCTTAATTTTGTCCTATTATCCACTGTCTAGGCACATCCTTGTATGTATTGGTAAAAATCTTGCATTCTGATGATATCATGCTCTTCATGATCCCATCATTGTGGAACATTTACACCTACAAAGAACCCATGTTTAGACCTACAGAGAACCCAGATGTGCCTAAGAGTAAACTTTGTGAACATTTAGACCTACAAAGAACCCATGTTTCTTGCAAGTTAGATGCACCAACATATGTAATTTTTTGTTTATCACACTTATATGTTGTTGCAGTACTGAAGTGCAAATTAACTAGAAGGAATAATAAGAATTTCAACGTAAGCTTCCAACGGCCACTGACGGCGCCATCATATAAGTTTTGACGGTTAGCTATCTTAATTAATTCGTCATATTGTTTTAACTTATTATTTATAGAAGATTTATTTTTTTCTAAAAATAGAAACTTGAACCATAAAAATTAAAGTAGATATTTTTATTCAATTTTGTAATGGTTTATGGTTAATTAAATTAATGTTTTCGATAACCATTCGTTGTGTAATTCGATATTTGACTTTACAAAAAATCGAACTCAAACAATCAATCTATGCAACTTTCAGTCCGTCCATTATGCAATTTTGGTAAAATTTATGATGCGTAACATTTTTATGAATTTAAATTTATATATTTTAACCATTGTATAAGTAATTATGAACTTTTAAATATACTTATTCTTTACAAATTCAAATAAAAGAAATCATTCGACAGAAAAATCATTTTTTTAAGTCTTATGCCAATCCAAAGTATTTTGGACCTATTTCCAAAATATTACAAAAAGGTAAACAAATTTAGGATGCCAATCTTGATTCTCAAATTTATAGTCGTCCGTCTACCGAACTAATTACCTTTCGTGAGAAGACTAAATAATCTTCAAACGAGATAAAATTCGGATCATATATACTTTATAATCTACTTATCCAATTTGAATAGCTAGAATTGAGAATCAATGAAAGGAAAAAAATTAGGTTTTTTCGAGGAGTTGTATAACAATTGATATGTATTGTTAGGACAAATTCTATGAAAATGACCAGTTAGAAGTCTAAATTTTTTTAATGTATTTTTTTAAAATCCAACCATACATATTGGATAAATACATAATATAGTATATTTGGTTTTAATTTTGTCTTGTTTGAAGATTGTTTCACCTTCGAACAAAAAGTTTAAGTCTGAATATCGATGAACGACAATGAATCTGAAAAATCAAGCTTGATACTTTAAACCTGTTCATCTTCCTTTCATATTTCGACCTTACATCCAAAATACCTTGGATGGACACAAGATTCACCAAAATTACTTCCTAAGTATTTTATTTTATATGAATTTATTATGTTAAATACATTTAAAATTCATAATTAGCTGTCAAATCATTAAAAGGTTATTGTATAATGAAAAATAACCTTTTTATAGTTAGGAATGGAACCGAGTTGGTATAAACTTTTTAAAAATTTATATCAAAATTTGATAATGAATTAAATTGAATTTATTTATTTTTAAAAATGTTGAAAAGATGAATATAACCGTTTAAATCCATCGAAAACTTTCGGAAATATAGTCATTGATGGCCATCGAAAATCATCGGAAATTCTCATATATAGTAGCAGCCAAACCCGTTTTCTTCCTCATTTGCACTTCCTAAACCCTCATTCACCATAACCTAAACCCCCAAATCCCGTCATATTCTTTCTTATCTATTGTGAACTATTGTAGTCCATTAATTCCTTTGTCAATTTGCAATCTCCAAGCGCTAACGCCTTTAATTCATCAAAAATCATGTATATTCTTCTCCTAAACAAATCGATTTATGATAAAATAAATGTTAATTTGTGTGTATATTTGTTGATAATATCTTATTGATTGGTTATAATTATGCATATTATTTTATTGAGAAATGTTAATTAGGGTTGTTAGTATTTAAATACGATAATTAATGTATAATTAGGGATAATTTGGGTCAGTTAGTGTATGTGTGTGTCAGTGTAACATAATATAGTGTTAATTGATGTATGCCTTTTCTAAAATGTCAAGAAAACAATTTATTTACATAACTCCTTTATTATTTCATTTATCCTTAATTGTACATAAATGTAGTTTACGTGTATGCGGTATTATACATAAACAAATTAGTGTATGAATTCAATTTTTTTATTACCGTGTAGTAAATTGAAATTAGTGTTAGCTAAAATATTTTGAAAAAAGTTTTTATTAGTTTTTAATCGTAATAGTTTTAAATTATAAATTAGTGTAAATGATAATATAAATAAATTAGTATACAATGTTCTTTATTTTTAAATCCCTTAAAGAGTTTTGGGCCCTGTTTGATAAGTGTTTTGTATGATCCTTATATAGATATTTGTTTTTGTTACAAAATGGACATCAGTATTCATTTGATACAATATTTGTTGGATTTGTCCCAGTATTAAAAAAGTTACAAACATAATAAAGTAATTATATTTTGTAAATTATTTCATCTTAAACAATTCAAAAAATTTCTATAGCACTTTCGTTTTTATTCCATGTGTACATGGATTTGTGTACGATAGAGGAAACAAAGGGAAAGTGCTATCAAAATTTTGCTTAGTCATTTAGAAAATGATTTAAGAAATGTAATTAAAAATGTGTTTGTAATGAGAAGTAGGATGACTGACCATCAAAGTAGAAAATAACGAATTGAAAATATAATATTGTATTCATACTCTATTAAAACTGAAAACATATAAGATTTTATAAAAAAATTAAAATTAAAATATTATATATTTAATAAAACATAAAAATATAAACAAATTAGGGTATAATGCTAACATATTATGTAAATAATAAAACATTAAAATGTGTAATTAAATTGAAAAATTAAATGTCAATCTATAAGATGATCAATAATTTTTTGAAATTCTATTTAGGTTTTGAATGGGAAAAAATGATCAATTATTTTGTTGATCGGAGGAGCTGGATGTATTAACGAAAGGGAATAAAAGGCTTTTATAATGATGTACATGTATTTATTGAATTCGTTTTAAGTAATAAATGAAACGATGAAGAAATTCGTTGCCTATATAGTAACTGCAAAACATTTGAAGCATTTCAGACCACACATGGTTAAATTTTATTTGTGTCAAAACTGTTTCATGTTGGAGTAATCGTATGAAATCATCATGGAGAACTTGTCGCACCTAATCTTGTATTATTAGAGGAGGAGGTGAATAATGAAATGTTATGGCGAATCCTATGGAAGATATGGCTGAAGATGCAGCATGATCATGTTCCCTATGGTTGAAGTTGATGACAATGATGTAAATATTGAAGAAGAAAAAAATATTGTGGCGAAGAAAATAAATGATTTATTACATGCCGCTAAGAAAGCCTTAGCGACACCCAATTATCAGTAACTATAGAATAGATCGCTATGAAATCTATATTCAACTACACAGAAGCCAGATTTATAGCTGTTGTACAAACTGCAAATCAGCATATGCCACCCGATAGTTTAATGTGTGAAAATCATTATGAAGTGAATAAACTTATGTCTGCTTTCGATTTGCTGTACCAAAAAATAAATACATGTTTAAATGGTTGCATGTTGTTTTTGGAAAGAGGACACCAATTTTAGAAAGTGTAGAATATATAACAAGGAAAACTACAAGCAAAGTAGAAGAAAAGGAAAGTTCCATACAAGAGAATGCATTAGTTACTCGTCATTCCAATACATTAAAGGTTATATGCATCTTCTATAACCGCACCTCGTATGAGATAACATAGTATGAGAACGTAGAAAGGTGTCCTAACACACCCAATCGATAAAGAAGTATGGAAAGACTTATTCTACTTTTTGCAATAGAGAGTCGTAATGTTGGACTTGGTTTGTATACAGATGGATTTTCACCATTCTCTCAGTTGGTTCTAAACATTCATCTTAGCCTATTACACCTTACGATTTACCTCCATGGATGTGTATGAAAACTTCATATATGTTTCTCACTATTGTCATCTCTGACCCTGGTGATCCGACACAAGGAATCAATGTTTATTTATAACCATTGATTGAAGAGTTGAAAACACTGTGACATAAAGGAGTTGAAACATACGACATTTAAAAAAAAAAAAGAATTTTTGCATGTTCGCTTCTTTGTTATGGACTATTAGTGATTTTCCTACGTATGCTTTTAGGTTGGAGAATAAGTCGTCTAGCTTGTCCTTATTGCATAGAAGAAACATGAGCATTTTATTTACGCATGGGAAGAAAATTTCAAGGTTTGATTGTCATCGACGTTTTCTCCATATTAATATTCCTTTTAGAAAAGATAGAAAAAACTTTAATAGGTGGAAGGATTAAGATTTCCTGATGGGATTTCTTCTAATCTTCGTAAATATGTCGACTTTAAAAACAATAAGCTAGGTGGGATGTAAAATCATGATTGCCACATAATGATGGAAATTTTTTTCCCTGTCGCTTTCATAGAACTGTTATCCGTAAAAGTTTGGACGGTTATAGTGGAACTTAGTTTGTTTTATAAAGAGCTTTATTGGATTACGTTAAAGTTTTAATGTCTATGTAAACTTAAAGTACTTCCCTATACTACTCTACAAATCGAAGAAAATATTTGCTTCATGTTTCTTTAAAGTAATCTAGCATTTACCTATTTATCTTCCATCTAAAGCACATCTTCTAGGTCCTGTGCATTATGGATGGATGTATCCATTTGAGACTAATAATATTAAGTATGTTAAAATACTAATTTAACTACATTATTAAATTTTAATTCGAATAGGTACTTAATCATCTGAAGAAAAATATTAGACAAAAGTATGATTTGAAGGTTCGATTTGCAAATATCGAAGAAGAAAAAGCTTCATTCTTTTTCTCTCATTATTTCAGTGGCCATGTGAAATTATCATTTGAAACTATTCTGCATAATGATGATGGCATTAAACATGATTCTTCTGAAGGAATGTTATTTATATTAGACAACATGGCTGACATGGTCAAAAATGTGTGGAACAATGGTTAGATGATAGAGATTATTATGTAACACAGACATTTCTTCTTCTTAATTGTTCTGAAGTTGCACCATTTATTAGGTAATATTAAATAATGATTCTAGATATATGAATTTTCAAATTCATATTTATTTCAGTTATACATATAGATTATAATGCACTATATTATATATATATATATATATATATATATAGTATTTACGAATCACGACTTCCAAGTGGCGATCTCAATAAAGAATTAGCTGATTGGTTTTCAAAATATGTTTTATGATCCTCGAAATTATGTAGGCGACGAAGGATTGAAACACCTTGCATCGGGACCAAAAAGAAATGTCAAGATATATCCAATTCAATAGATTTAAGTTAAACATCAAAGAATATGGTGCTAAAAATTTAACTAACATTACCGGTGTATTTGATAAAGGCAGTGATGATTCAGATTATCACATAAATGATTTTTACGGTGCGTTAACCTAGCTTTTGGAATTGACATATTTTACATGATCTAAAGAGAAAGTTTTCTTATTTAGATGCAATTGCTTCAGCAATGTTCCATGTTCTGGAATCAATGTGCAAAAAGATAATAATCTTATTAAAATAAAATATACCTCGCATTACCATAAGTATGATCCGTTTGTACTAGTCAAACAAACACTATAAGTTTATCATGCTCCGTATCCATTACTAAGAAAAGATAAAGTAGATTGGTCGGAAGTTTATAGAACAATGGTAAGATTTACAGTTGATGCAAAGAATATTCCAAACGAGCAAGCTTATTAGGCCAATCTCGATGAATATAATGAAATAACAATAACCGACGAGCATGCTGATTTTCGGCCTTTGAACGGTTAATCAAATGTTTTAGTACAAGCATTTGAGAAAAATATAACGATATGCCTTTCTTACACCTAAAGACGACACTTAATTTATCTTTGGTATTCGTGTGCTGATAATTTAAGTTTGAAAGAAAAGTCATTTGAGGTGAAGAATGAAGTAGTTAGAACATGCTAAGCAATATATAATATACACAAAATCTTTATATAAAAAATCATTTTTACTTATACACAACATCAGAGTGCGCAAACCTATTATTAGCTGGATAGTTATAACAATTTGTCCTTACAATTTGATAAACACAATATGCATACATCAAGAACAACATCAGAAGAAAATCAGATACGTGAATACGTTGGATCGTTTTCTAAAAGCTCAAAAACGTTTAGCTAAAACTGAAAAATATGCTCGAGCTGATCCAAGCATTATAGGAAAATAACGCCTAGGTTGGTATGGTAAAACCGGCATAAGAAAACTCAAATCACAAGGAATTAGTTATTTAACTTGTAAAACCCTTTAAAATCAAAGATATCTAGTAAGGCCACGCCGCATATAAGCACGTATGGGTTTTTACCTTACGATAACCTAAACATTTTCTATAGAAAACTCAGTGATATTATCATAATGTCTGGAATACAAATACATATTAATCATAGCCGAAATTGTCACATTATTAAACTCTAGCATAATAGGTATGCAATCAAGTAAAAAGGCTCGCATTGGAAAATGAATTCCAACTATGAATGGGTAAGAGTCTACCCACCGATTTAGTCACCTATGGGCAAAATTACTGAAGGCTATGACACGATATACCACTACAACACAAGACAAGCCCTACCTCTTACTGGATAGCGTCGAATATGACCACTTCTTGGTTGATCAACAACCATAATAGGCCTCGAAGCATACATAGATAGTGGCTCTAGATAAGGGGTGATCATACCCTAATGGGAGCAACCCATTTAGCCCTGCTGCACATCCCTACTCTAGTCATTTACCGGGTGCGAGGCCTGAGGTTATGCTTTATCTTTTTAAATAGCGAACTAATCAAGAATGCTAACATTTCCCTTCAAACAGCAATGCAGTGTCAGCATTCATCCATACAAGTTGTTATAGGATTGAACAAACATTCAACATTTACTATCTTCCATTTTGGTATCACCCACTGGAAGAATAGTCAGCTATAGAACATATTTCATAATGATACATCATGAATGTTATTAGCTTGAAGTGGTCCGGATAAATCTAGAAACCGGTGCCTCCGAACAAAGTGGTAACTCCCGGCCAACTCGATTTGGTTATATGGAAGTACGCAACAAGCATTCAAGTCCTCTTTGGGAAAATCGAATATACACAATATACTTCTTGAGTTTAAATAGGTCAAGATTTGATAGTTGGTTATTTAACTATCAAATACACAACCACAACTCAGAGGTTTAATTACTATAGCAATCGCTAAGCATCGAAATAAATCTTTCATTTATTTAAATCTCTTTTCAAAATATTCATATACTTACCTCAATAGCATAAGTATATTCACAAAATATTGTAAAATATTTCGTATTTTAAAACCATTTAGTAAAGATCAAATAAATATTATTTAAATTGGAGATATGGATAACTTCAAACATTATGCCTTCGGCGTTAAGTATGGAATGAATGTCCATGCCACCAAAACTAAGAAGGTCAGTTAAAGGAAATCAAAACTCAAATTCTTTTATAAATTTATTTAATAAATCATTTAAATTAATCTCTTTCATTTATGGAAGTCTCCTTTACCAAAACTCCAAATCTATTTATAAAATATCATTATAAATCTCCAAGTCTGTTTATAAAACTCGTTTATAAATATTAAACCGTTTATAAACTCTTTTATAAATATCCAAAATCATTTATAAATCACTTTCCAAATTTTCAAGATATCTTTTCAATTTAAAACTTATTTTATAAACTTTCTATAGTAAAATAAATCTTCTTTAGTAAACTTAAATCAATAAAGTTCGTTTGATAAGCAAACAATTAATTAAAACATTTTTAAATAAACAAGTTATTCTTTAAAACAGCCTTATTAAACTATCTTCAAATCTTTAGTAAAATAATCACTTAATTATCTTTTAGATATCATATTTAAAATGGAATAAGCTTTAAACCATTATCAAAAGATTAAATTGAAATATTTGTCTTTACAAGATTAGAAAGAGGCTTAGTAACCATAATGGTTCTCATTTAATTCCATTTAACTTGCCAGTTATAACATTGTATTTACATAATAAGCAGATATGTAAAAGGGATCAACACAAACAACAAATCACGTATAAGTAAATGTCCAACATACCAAAATAGTAAATAGGGATTTGTTCTACTAAATACATGTCCATGTTAAGTAATAGCAGAATGAGTCTTTATTCCGCCTAATAGATGTCAATATAATCTATATGGTGAATTATTGTAGAACTATGATTTATTTGATGAAGTAGATGTCAAATACAATTTAACTAGCAGAACGGTATTTTATTCTGCTAAACAGTGTCATTTAGATGCATATTCATTTGAATTTACTTAAAGGTAAGCGACAAAGAAATCCCTTGGTTTAGAAATATTCTTTAAAGGAGGGTTGCTTTAAACAAAACCAATCTTTTAGAGTAAAGTGGTTTAAAATCAAAACACTTTTTCCATGATTAAATTATATTCAAAAATCCTTTATTTAACTTTTAACTAATTAATTAAATAACAAATTTTCTTTAAATAATTAATTAAACCATAATTAATCTTTAACTAATAAATAAATAATAGGTTAAACCTTAAGTAAATAATTGAGTAATAATTAATCTTCAAATTAATTATTAAATCTAAATTAGCTTTTAATTATCAGTTAAATAATAGATTAAATCTGCATTTAATAACAATTAAATCTCAAACAAGTCTTTAATTAAATCTTAACTTAATTAATTAATTAAAATTTTAAAATCCTTTCTTTAATAATAAATCAATAATTAACCCTTGATTACTAATTAAGAAATAATTAATCTTTATATTAATTTTTAATAAATCTTTAATTAATTAGTTAAACATAATTAACTTGCCTAATTTATAATTAAGTACAAATTTCCTTTATAAACCGAAGATTAGGTACTACTTATCTAACTAAATTAATTAACTAAATAATAATTAAGTAATAATACTTACTTAACCATACTTAAAATAATTTTGAATCATTTTTCGAAAGACGATTAAGTGAAAGCATTTTTTTAAATTTGCAAAAAGATATTTACAAACCGCGTTAATAACAACTTTCACTATATGATTCGCAATTTCAAAACTTGATTTTCATATCAAATAGCTTTCAAAACTATATCTTTTATATTTTAACCACTTTATAAACTTTAAATGAAGTTTTAGAAAACAAAAGTAAGATTTTTAAAACTTTTATAAAACATTTCTAAAAGCAAAGTTAGAAAACAAGCTTAAACCAAAGGATCTCGATGTCGCTTAACAAGTCAAAATGCTAACTTTCTTTGCAAATACAACACATATATAAGCACATGCATCCAAAGACAAGCCATACCAACATACATAAGCAACAGTTATAAACTAAAATTATAACTTTCAAACCACTTCAACGTTTCATTAAAAGTCTAAATGCAATTTCAAATGTTAATACTTCAAGTCAAGTCATACCACCTACTTAACCATATATTTCTTACTTTCCAAAGTAACTTCAACCAGCACAATTATAATTCATGCATTTACATTCGTACTCAAGCATATGTCAAATTTAATAACAAGTATGCAACTTTTATTTTAAATCACTTTAAAATTAAGTATTTCTCACCAAAAATCATCCATTTAAACCCGAACTCCCACTAACACATGACATGGATTTCTATTAGTAAAAACATGTTTTTTGGAGGCCTTAAGACCAAAAACAATTTGACCATGAGGGGGTTGGGCTCGGCCTAGCTTGGAGGGTGGAGGAGGAGGGTGATGAAGAGAAGGATGGGTTCTTAAACAATGTTTTAAAGAGTTTTAGAAATGAAAAGGATATGATTTTATATTTTGAAGCTAAGGAAACCATTAAACGGTCTCATGAAGCTAAGGGAAAGAAGAACTAAGCTTTTGGAAAATAAAATGAAAGTAAGAGTGGAAAAGAGCTAGGAATTTTCTTTTTATATAAACCGCACTTATCAAATTACCAAAATGCCTTAAGGAATATTAACCTCCACTCCTTTAATGGTATGTCATCACCTAGCCCCCCCCCCTTCCCACCTTATTTACCATATGAATCCTTTCCCCCCCACGTTGGTCCAACTTCCATTAATGCTAAGTGTACTTCTATTTTAAAGGATGTGATATATTATGACTTCTTTTTACTTTTATATTAAAAATCCTTTTGAACTTTCATAATAGTCATTTCATACTATAATGAACTTAAGTATAAACATATATATACTTATATATATATATTCTCAAATGTGTTGACTTATTTATAAACGATATTAAAGACCTATATCACAGAGTTTACAAAGTTTTCAACAACTTATAGTTGATGAAAAGTCGAAAATTCGAAAAATGAATTCCGGTCACATTTTCGATTTTTCTTCGAACTAAATATTTTTGTAAAGAACTTTGTAAAATTATTTCACAGTCATTATTTATTATTTAAAGATTTTTATTTCAATTATAAAATCTATTATTTGAATGTTTATAATTAATTAAATATCTGTAAATCAAAGTGGTGAAATACCGATTCGTTATACTCTTCTCCTCTTAAAAGAATTTCTACCTTGAAATTTTACCACAGTCCTAACGTAGAAAAACTTAATCACTACTAATCAATCTGTATGATGTACATAGATTATTCTTATGCAAAATATGATTTTTATCACTTGCTCAAATAAATAACTTTTCTTCTAAACAGTTCGGCAACTTAATTCTCTAGTGCGTGTAGGATCTAGATTAACCCTAGAGGAGGGGAGGGGTGAATAGGGTTATAGCAAATTTTCTCGATTTAAACACAGAAACAAACTGCAGAAATAAATATGCTGAAAAGTAAACCACACACAAAATTTACCCAGCTTCGGCAACCCCTGCCTACTGCTGCATTCCCAGATTTCTATTAGAATTAAACAGTATCCCGCTTACAAACACTTTAACAGACTCGCAAACCCTTGCTCCCGCTTATAAACACTCTAATAGACTCGCACCCCCCGCTCCGCCTATAGAGTTTTGAAAACTCCCAAACTCTGCTCCCGCCTATAGAGTTTTGCAAACTCGCACACCCTGCTCACTGAACTAATTCTAACTAGACAATCTGACACTACCTACAACCTAGGTGGTGATTTACCAATACTTTGATTCGAAAAGAAAAAACAACAAAATAAAAAACAACTTTAAACTTGATAAACAAAAACCCCTTTAAAAATTAAACCCTAAATAAAAAACCCCTTTAAAAATAAAGGCCGGCCCAATTTTCTTTCTCGTTCCTCCTTTTGTCTTGTGAAGAAAATGACGGCCGATGTTAATCTTTGTTCGTACAAATTAGGGCTTTGTTCCCTTGCAAAAATTAGGGCTTGCTCGCGACTTCTCTGATGATCAATCCTCTGTTCTGTGTTGCTCTTGCTTGCGATTGTTCGATGTCGCCCCTTTGATCAAGTGCGTCAGATTGCGGTATGTAATCTCTCTTTTCGTTGCTGGTTAAATTGCTTGCTTTTACTCGATGCCTATGATGATAATTGGGGTTTGGTATTTATATGAATTCGAGACACTTGATTTTGCTCGTATCAATTTGATACTTTCCTAAATTTTGTTTTCCTGATGCGCATGGATTTCCTGATATATTTTTGGACTTGATACTCACGCCTTTAACTTAAGAGCGTTCGATCCTTCTTGTGTCAAACGGCAGAAACTTTCCCTTTTTAATTTTCTTTGACTATTTCAAAGACACGCACTTGAATTTAAGTGAATTTCTCTGAATTGTCTTTAGCATCCTTCCATGATTTCGACTTTACGTTTTCTATTGTTGCTCTCCATGTTGCATACATGTTTTTATGCTTGTGACATTCGGGTTTGTTGTGCACTTGTCTTCTGTTCACCTGTATCATGCTTGGCTTTGCGGTTTGGTTTCACTTGGTCTTGTAGTTGATGTTTATAATTGTTCAACCTGGCACTTGCATGCATTGTTGTTGGGTTGCTGTACATATGAACTTGCATTCATTCGAGTTGTATTTACACCACTTTCTGTTGCATTCATGTACACTGTATTGTATCATCCTTAGTTTTGCTTCTGCACTGTATCTTGTTCACCATGTTGCATGCAGTGTTGCATTGACATGTTGTACACTTTTTGACCTGATAGCATTTGGTTTATTGATGTTGTCTCTTTGATATTGAGACCTGTAGTTCGAGGCTACACTTGTGAAGTTCTTTGTTCTTGCATCTTCACCTGGTTGTTCTTCACTATTGCATTTGGACTTGATCATGGCTTTGTATGAACTGCTGTGCCATTTTGGTTTTTCACTTGTATATTTGTTCATCAAGTCTGCACTTTGCACTAGAGTTTTGCATATCATACTCCAAATTGTCATTGTGCTACTGCTTAAACTTGTCACATTTGACTTGACTGTGTGATAATTACATTTTTATTGATAGCATCAAACTTGAGTCATGCATTCTTGTTTATTTCCACTGGTTCATTGCCTCTCTCCATTTGCCTCTGGTTACTTGTAATTTCTTCTACACATTGTGTTAGGTCTGACCTATGATATCTTGTAGCCTAGTCATTGCTTGCGTGAGTTACTTGCATTGGTGCATTGTCTTACTGAACTTGATTCTGTGATGTTGTAACCTGGTCTTTGCATTTCCAGCTTCATCACTGTTTCACTTCCACACTGTTGCATTGTTGTTTGCATTGTTCATCTCGACTTGTTCTTGTACACTGCATAGTATGATCTGTTGGCCATGTTACTTTCATTGCTGTTGACATTGTTTACCATGTTGTTGTTCCCTGTACTTTCCTTGTACCACTGCAAAACTGCATGTTACTGTCTTGTGAGACTGTCTCTGGTATTGCTTGTGACATCCATGTTGCAGTTGGTCTTTGCATCCATTCATGTTGATTTTTGAAATTTTACTTGCGTCGAATCCGGTTTCAAAAACTCGGGTTTGATCTTGTGCTCGTGTCGTGATTATAAATATATTGCACGTGAGTTGAACCCGGCTTTTCATTTGGGTTTGACATGTGCTCACCTGTCCCTGTAGCATTATCAAGTGTATATCGATGTGCACGGTCTTGTGGCATGGACAGTGATACACTGTGCATGTCACATTGTTCGTGTGTGATGAATTCAAATGTGAATGATGACGAACAACCCAAATAACTGAGGCAAATCATATTTTCAAAAATCATATTTCATTTTAATTTGCAAAAATATTTCTTTTTCAATTTTACTGCGTTAGTGAATATTTTTGCAGATTGCTCAGATGCTGGATTCAAACTGGAATGAGGTTGAATATAAAACTACGAGTGTGAGTGATATGTAGTGAGGAATTTATGTAAACTGAATTGTGATGTAATCAAAAATGTATATGTATAGTGAGAGCTTGAATTTGTACTATTCAAGATTGTAATAAATATTTGTTTGAAATAAATATTTGTTTGAATTCAAATTCCATTCAAATTCTGTGTAATTTATTTTATTCAACAAATATTTATTTAATCTATGAAAAATAAAATAGTACATTATCAAATTCATTTAAACGAATGTATATATATGTTTATTATCATCAAACAAAAACATATAAATGCATATTCATACAGTGCGGACTCCGATCAGGTTTCTTAATTTGAAATCTCCATTCTCCTTACATAGCCATATATTATGATAGAAAATTTTGGTTCCGTATTAAGAATTCTCATTAAGTGTTCATTGTCAAAAATTGAGTAATAAGTCCTTAATTGGAATGGTGTAAAACACCTCAAGTCATGTGCTCGAATCTTGGATCTAGAACTACGTGGGACAAAAAAATACATACAACTTACGGACTTACCTAAAGGTTCTTGTTTATCGTTAACTTTCCACCTTTCCAAAAATATTTATTGAAACTATCAAAAAAATTCAGCTTAGGTTCAAACATTTAAATGTTACATATTATTTATGAAACCTTGAACAAAACCATCTTAATTTATTACTTGCATAATACTCTCCTACATCCTAAATGTATATACAAAACATCAGATTTTAAATATTATCCTTCTTTTAACTATTCAGATGTTGGCCTAAAATAATTTGGGTCTTAAAACTGAGTTGACCAATTCAACCACTTTATCCGATCGGTCTGGTAAGTAGCTTAGAAGTAGGATGCTAGTTTTCAAACTCCATCCCAAAGTGTACTTTTTTTAGACACCTGTAAGGTAAAGATGTTTATTGGATGGCCTAATAATATCAAATAATGTTTCACTTCCCAGATGTAAAAATCAAAAGAAACGTATTAAATAAACAAAATTTATCAATCTCCTTATTAAATTCTAGCCAAATAAAAACTTTATTTATTAACTCGCTCTTTAAGCAAAAAATCTTATTATTTTGAAAACTTATTTTCTTTCAAGAAACATAAGAGCACAATACCCGGGTTTTATTCAAAAACCTTTTGACATGATACTTTATTTTCAACCCCTAGAAAATATGCATATAGCCTGAATATCTCCAAAATGATATCAAGGAACTTGGTACTATCATATAGTATAATATACCTCTTTATCAAAAAGGGTAATACTTAAGAGAAATGTTTACTATCCGACACATCTCTTGCCCATTTTTAGACACTTTCAAGTCAGTTGAAAATATGCCTTTTTGAAACAATATGTATTTCTAACTAAATAGTATTTTTAACAAAATATTTATTGTTCACTTGCTTTGCATTCATTCGGATTCGAACTTGTTTCGATCATACAGTGACAAAGAGAGTAATTTACTAAGTGCATTACCACATTCACATAAGCAAACATCCGTTTGTCACTTAAAAGATTATTCAGATCATCACAAAATAGAACGAGATTCATTTCCTTAACTGTCCAACGAAAAATCTTACCCTTAAATTTCCTTTCAAAATATTTATACCTTAAAGTATTTTTATGTATAATTACTACTATTTTTGCAATAATCATTTGAAAACTTTATCGAAGCCACCAGGTTTAAATTTTCTGAAAATCCATCCTATTTTCAAATTATATTTGATAATCCTGATTTATAAAATCAACTTTTTATAAAATCACCTGAAGTATTTCTTTTTATAAATAAAGTTTACTTAAAATCAAGTTTAACCCATTGTTATCAACAAACGCCTTATAGTCAAATTGTGAAACTTAATTTACAAGGTGTTCATTTCAAAGTTCCCACATATACTATCTACCAAACTTATGGTTTAAAAAGAAGGATTACAGATGAATCTACAACCCATAACCAATGCTCAAGACTCAGCATTCATGACTAGTCAAACCTTATATGATAAAAATCAAATATTATCAATTCCTAAAAATCAAGCACATCAACATAACAATATTAATTTTTGAAAATTCTTCTTTATATATAAAATATTTTCCTATGTAAAATTATTTATTTACTAATTTTAAAACAGTATTGTGTTGGTTTGTCTTATTGAAGAGATTAGTAACCCCTATTGACACGTTGTACCTTCTGCATCGACTAGAATTCATAATCCACTCAATAGATAGATCAATACAATATAAAATATTTTTATAGCACTAACAGATACACGTTCATTATATAACACACTTAGAATCATTCTAAGGTCTCACTTACCCTATCTCAAATGAGTTTACACTACCAAAGCCTAGTGTTCGCTTAACCTAAGCTTTAATACCATATTGTAATGATATACCTTTCTTACACCTAAAGGCGACAGTTAATACACATTTGTATTCATGTGCCGACTATTTAAGTTTACTAAAGATAATTCATTTGTGGCGAAGAAAGAAGAATAGAATCTCACAACATGATGAGAAATATATAATATACACAAAATCTTTACGAAAAGAAATCATCTTATATTCATACACAACATTAGTGTACACTATCTTATATTAGCTGGAAAGTTATAAAAGCCTGTCCTTATAATTTGATAAATACAACAAACATACATCAAGAAAAAGTAAATAATAGAAGAATATAAGATATGTGAATACGTCTGGGAGTATCCATCTCATCTCCTGAATGCTCCAAAGCATTCAACAAATCTGGAAAATATGCTCAGGCTGACCCGAGCATTATAGGAAAATAACATCCAGGTCGGTCTAGTAAAACCAACGTGAGAAAACTCAAATCACAAGGAATTTTATTTACTTAACTTGTAAAACCCTTTAAAATTAAACGTATCTTGTAAGACCACGTTGCACATAAACACGGATTTGTTTTTACCTTATGATAATCAAAATATTTTTTATATAAAATCAAGTGATATTATGATAATGTCTAGAATTCAAATACATATTAATCATAGCCGAAATTTTTACATTATAAAATTCCAGTATAATAGGTATAAAATCAATCATGAAGGCTCGTATTTGAAAATGGATTCCAACTACGAAAGTGTAAGGGTCTACCGATTGAATCAGTAGAACTCTAGATAAAATATACCTGAAGGCTACAACACGTTGCACCTCTGCTAATCGGGACTGGCCATACCCCTTACTAGATAGCACAGAATATAATCACCCCTTGGTTAATCAACAATCATAATAGACCCTGAAGTATACATAGATATCGACTCTAGATAAAGGATGATCATACTGTAATGAGAGCAACCCATTTATCCATACTGTAGGTCCCTTATTTAGCCATTTACCAGGTGTGAAGCTTGAGGTTACACTTTACCCTTTTAGATAGAAAACCCTCTTGGAATTCTAGCATTTCCCTCCAAGCAATAATGCTGCACTAGCATTCATTCATACAAGTTGCTCTGGGATTGAACAACATTCAACAATTACTATCTTCCATTTTGGAATCACCCTCAAGAAGAATAGTACATTACCATAACATGCTTCATAATAATCCATCACGAATGTTATTAGTTTGAAGTGGTTCAAATAAATCCAGAAACCGATGTCTCCAAACTAAGCGGTAGTTCTTGGCTAATTCAATTCCAATTTTTTGGAAAAATGCAACAAGTATTCGAGTCCTCACTGGGGAACTAGAATATACTCAACATACTTTTTGAGTTAAAACAAGTCAATATTTGATAGATGGTTATTTAACTGTCAAACACACAATTAAACAACAACAATCCAAAGATTTAGTTACCCATAACAATCACCAAGCCTCAAAATAAATCATTGGTTTTGCTTAAATTTCTTTTAAAATATTTATATATTATCTCACTATCATAAGCATAGTCATAAAATATTGTGAAAGAGTTCTTATTTCAAAATCATATTAAAATGATCAAACAAATGTTATTTAAATTGAACATAAGGATAACCTTAAACGCTATTCATTAGGTGTTAAGTGTGGAGTGAATGTTCATGCCACCAAAATTAAGATGGTCGGTTGGAGGAAATCAAATCCCAAACTCTTTTATAGATTTCCTCAATAAATCCATTTAATAAATGTCTTTCATTTATGGAAATCTCCTTTACCAAAGCTCCAAATCTATTTAGGAAATTTCTTTATAAATCTCCATGTCTATTTATAAAACTCTTTTATAAATATCAAAACCAATTATAAACCCTTTTATAAATATCCAAAATCATTTATAAAAACCTTTTCAAATTTTCAAGATCACTTTTCAATTTATAAAACTTTTTTATGAACTTTCTTTATTTAAAACAAATCTTCCTTAGTTAACTTCAATCAATAAAATTCCTTTAATAAACAAATAATTATTTAAAACATTTTTAAATAAATAAGTTATTATTTAAAATAGCCCTCATTTAACTTATCTTTAAACCTCATTAAAAAAACAATGACTTTAAATAATCATTTAAAAAGTATTAAATATCTTCAAACACCTTTGATAAAATAATCGCTTAATTATCTTTTAAATATGATATTTAAAATGGAATAAACTTTAAACCATTATCAAAACGTTAAAACAAAATATTTGACTTTACAAAATCAGAAAGATGCTTAGTGACCACAATGGTTCTCATTTAGTTCCGTTTAACTTTCCAATTATAACATGGGTATTTAAATAGCAAGTAAATATATAAAATGGATCAACAAATAATAACAAAACACACATAGGTAAATCTCCAAGTTAGTAAAGTAACAGATGTAAATTTGTTCTGCTCAACACAAGTCAATGTCATATAATAGCAGAATGAGATTTTATTTTGCCTAACAGATATCAACATAATCTATTTAGTGAATTATGGCAGAACTATGATTTATTATACCAAGTACATGTAAAATACAATTTAATTAGCAAAATGGTGTTCAATTCTACTAAACAGTGTTATTGGGTTTCATATTCGTTTAAAGTTACATAAAGGTAATTGACAGAGGAATCCTTTAATTTTAAAATATTCTTTAAAGGCGAGTAGCTTTAAGCAAAATCGATGTTTTAGAAATACAGTTGCTTAAAATCAAAGCTTTTATTCGATAATTAAATAATATGTTAAATCCTTTATTTAATTATAATCAATGCTTTAATTATAAGTTAACTTTTAAACAACGAATTCAACAATAATTTACCTTTAAATAATTACCTTTTCAACTTTGCAAGTTAAATTACAAAATTCCCTTTTCATGGCTTCTCGCCCATCCCTCTGCTATTCACATGCCTCACATTCCCTATGTTAACTCTCCATCTCTCTATCACCAATGTTCGTCACTCAGGTGTCTTCGTTCCCTCCTCCTTCTCATACCTTGCCTTCCACCTCTTCCCCTTCGGCCCATCCTTCATCTACCTCCATTCCATTGGTTTCTGAATCCTTGCTTCCTCTTCCTTCCTTTGTTTGCAAGCCTAGTTATTGTCCTCCTCATCTCATCCTTGCTTCTACTATAGCTACCCCTGCTTCTCCTTGGTCGTCCCTTTTCAAGTCTAAGCCCTGCAATGCTGGCACCGACTTCCCTGTTCCTGTTGCTCTGAACTAAATTGGTAAAGCTTTGATCCCTCCTATTGAGGTCATTGAAGCTAGAAAGCTAGTGTGGAATGACTATGTCGTTGGTTTTTCCCTCGATCGACCTTTGTCCTTCACGGTGGTTATAGAGCACCTAAAGAGACTATGGAAATTAAAAGCATCAGTTAAGGTCAAATTTAAGGGCACCGTTTTTGTGTTTTTGTTATCTAGTGGTGAGGATAAAGCCAGAATCTTACGTGGAGATCCGATTATTATGAGAAATAAAATATTTATAATCCGAGAGTGGTCCTCTGACCTAGGCAACGTTTGCATTTGTTAACCTTCCTTTTGGCAAGGCAATATACAAGCGGATTTAACCCAAATGACTGTACAGTTATTGAAGCTGAATTGTCACGGACTTGGTTTTGACTTGAATGAATGGATGGACAATCAATCACGGATGATAAACATGATTATAAGGCCAGGATTCGACACAGTCGACGGATAAAAAGTGCAAGATATTTGAATTATGGGTTTCGACAAAAGTCTAGTTGATCCGGGTTGCTTAGAGTTTGCTTTAAGTCACATTTTGGTTTGCTTTGGGTTTTTGAGAGGCTTGAGTTAGGTCAAGGCATACTTCAAGTCACTAAGGGATAAGCATGTTTTCATGGGGTCGTTGTCGACTTCGGGTTGGCAACCATCATGTTTTGGGTCGGCATGAAATATGCTTTAGGTCGGCATGAATGCTTCGGGTCGGAATTAAACTCGGGGGTCGGCATTGTATTAGGATCCAAATGTTACAAATGCTTGGGGTCGGTGCTTTCTTGACTTCGGGTTCGCAAAAGGACTTGGGATTGGCATATCACATTGTTTCTAGGGGTCGGCGTGTTATAGCCACTTTGGGTAGGCAACGGTCTTTCTTCGGGTCGGCAACAAGGATGCCTCGGGTCAGCATATGAATCTTGGAGTCGGCATATGGTGGTCACTTGGAGGGATCGACATGCTGAGGTGACTCTGAGTCCATAAAGGCAAGGGCTCGGGTTGGCATAAGGATTTAAGGGTCGGCATGGCTTTGGAATGGGATCGACACAAGGAAAGGAGAATGGGATCGGCATGTTAGAGCTGCTACGAGTCATTGCGCACTCTGCTTCGAGTAAACATGGCAGGTTCTTTGGGTTGGTATTGGGAAGTCTTCAGGTCGGCAAAACCAACATGGGATCGGCACTAGGAATCTTACTTCGGGTCAGGGTGGAATCATCTTTGGTTCACCAACGTGTTTGCTTCGGGTCATCCTTGATGCAATTTCAGGTCGGCATATATACTACTCGAGGTCGGCAGGGGTAAGTGATATGGGCTCGACTATTGTCCTAATGGCCCTAAGTGAGTCAGGAAGCCTAGTAATCACGGTTTTTTCTATAAATACAGCAAGCGGGGATTCATAAAAGGGATTCTCATTCAGTTCTTCTTGAACTTCTTCTAGAAAAGCTACAAAAGTGACCCTGCCATTTTTGTTTCAAAAACTGTGGATTGTAATATTATTTAATTCTCTGGTAATAAAAAAGGAAATTTCTAGAATTGACGTAGGCCAGAGTCAGCTGAACCATTATAAATCTCATCTTTTTACTACTTTCTTTTTAATTTTTGCTGTTCTTCATATTTATATCCTCTTCGTATATTCTATATGTGATCTGTGATTGTGATTTGGTGCTTTCATCTACGATTGAGTGTTTGTAACCGTTTTTAGCACAAACAGCGGTAAAGTGAAAGCTGTTCAAGTGTGGGTTCAATTTTCCGATATCCCTTCTATGCATGGTTTCAACTTAGCATAAACTGGTAGGCCTCAAGAATTGGTAAGCTTCTATGCCTTGTTGAAGCCATCGAACGTCTTAACAGAATAAACTATTCAAAATGTATGGTGGACATACACCCCAACTAGGATTTAATTGATAGATTTCCTGCCAGGTTGCTAGATTGTATTGAACAAATTATTCATGTTTCCTACCTATGGAAGCAGGACATTTACCTAGTCTATAAAGCATTTGGTCATAAGACTTGTGACTATGAAGCAAGGTGCAAAACTGAGAAATCAAAGCAAAATAATGTAATAGAGCAGCGCATGATTAATGAGGCAGATGGTTAAGTAAATCTTGATTGAATGAGAAAAGAAATAATTAAATACAACAATGGCATAGAGTGATAAGGAGCAAATCAGTGGTGAGGAAAATTGGTTTGCGTAAAGGAAGATAGATGTAACTAAAAAGGAAAAAATTAGTCAAATTGATGAACCATTGCCTCTCAATAAGGAAACAAATGCCCCTGCAGCTGATGAAATGAATGGAGATGGTATCACAAAGGAAGGTGTAATGAAAAGAGTTAATTACTCCGAGGAAATATTAATGCAACTTAGGGGCAGCTTTGGGAATAATGATGCCTGCAAATAAGGAAATAAGTGGTGATATTTTGAGAAATAATAGTGTAACGAAAAGGTTTGATTGCTCTGAGGAAGTATAGATGCAATTTGGAAAAGGCAATTTCAGTGTCTGATGGTATGCAGCAAATCCCTACTGTTCTGATATGTCAAGACAGTGCTAAAGAGACTGTTGTGCACATCATCTCACATGAAGGAGATCAGTGCATGTTTGTGCATGCACACATCATCTCCGAGTCATTCCTTCCTCTCATTTGCTCTGACTAGTCATTACCCCCATAACCAACTCTTAAACCACCAAACCAAATCGTGTTACAACCTTCTTCTCCTTTTGATCTAACTGCCATGTCCCACTATTTTGAATATGATCACATACCTCCTCCTCCTGGATATCCTAATTATATTGTTGCCAATAACCAAGCGAACTACCATTTTATAGACAATACCATTGCAATACCTACATGCACAAAATCTACCAAAATTAACTATCAGAGGAAAAAGACAAACAAAGATCTAAACATTCCTAACAATCAACTAACTACTAGCATTTTTCCCGAAAATGGTCCTTCCATGTCTCCAGCTACCAGAAGCAAGCAAGGTAGCAAAATCCTTCTCTTTAGTTTATCTCAATGACACACCACATAGGGGTATGGAACAGTAGTGGTGCCCACTAAAACATTAAACTTAAAAAAATACAAAATCTTATCTCTTCTTACAATCTTCAACTAATTGCCATCCTTGAAACCAAATTAAAACTCCAACTTACTTTGAGAGCTACTAATTCCATCAATCATGCCTGGTTGCTTCATCATAACCTGTCTGAGTCACCTTATAGAAGGATTTTTATTCTCTCTACCCCGCTACCTTCTCCTTATCTCCTATTCTTTCCAATAGACAATTAATTCACTCCCATCTCCTCCACAAACCTTCCTCAAATTCTTTTTATTTGACTATCATCTATGCTAATAACCTCCTATCCTCTAGGCAAGTCCTCCTTAATTTCCTTCAACACTTTGCTCAGAAAAATCACCCTTGTATTATTTTAGGAGATTCAACTGTTTGCTTTCCCCTTATGATAGGATTGGTTGTAATACAGTATTAATGAATGAAATTTTACCTTTAAATAAAGCCATCAACCAATCAAAACTCTTACCAATCTCCATCTCTGGTGCCAGGTTCTTTTGGAATAGCAAGAGTAGATCTGGTAGACGGATCTTTAAAAAGATTGATCATTCCTTTTGTAATCTTCCTACTTCCTCCACTTGGCCATCCATTTCTTGCTTTCTCCCTCCCCCATTATTATATGACCATTCTCGACAATTAATTTCCTTAAACCATGATGCCATGAGAAGGAAATCCTTTTTAATTATTTTTTCAATGCTTTGACCCTTGATTCGAATTTTTTTGAATATTGTTAAACAAGCTTGGGTTACTATGGTTTCCCTATGTCTATTTTGCAGCAGAAGTTGAAGTCCCTTAAGGAGATCCTCGTTACATGGGCTATTTTGAAATTGGTAAAGGTAATATGCTATCTTCTAAACTTGAAACAAAACTTCCTTAAGTCTAAATTAACTCTTTGAACAATCCACATGACTCTCATTTCTCTACCGAGGAGAATGAGATTCTTATGCATTATCAAAAGGCTCTTTTCTTGGAGGAAGATATGAGAAACAAAAATTGAGGCAGAATCAGAGTAGATGTGGTGACAGAAAGAATAAATTCTTCCATGATAGCATGAAAATCAAACAAGCAAGGAGTCAAATACATTGCGTAAGTGACTTTCATGGTAATCAAGTCTCTTCCCCTCATCTTATTGATAATGCTTTCATTGATTAGTTCTCTGGTATTCTTAGTAATGATGATAATTTTGATCCTGACATAAGTATCATTGATGGTCTACATCTTCCTATCCTTATCCAGGACCATATCAACCCATTGTCCTCTCCTATAACTGACAGTGAAATTATGGATTGCTTTTTTAGCATTAAAAAAGCTCTTGTAGTGGTCCATGTCGGTATAATGCCCTTTTTTACATTTCTTGTTAGGAGATAATTGGCCCAGTTGTTTGCAACGCTATTAAATACTTTTTCTCCAAAAATAGAATGATCTCTAGTGTTATCCCACCTTTTGGCAAAGCTGAGATATCCAAAAATTAACTGAAAGTCAATAATAACAAGTCATGAATATTAACGGTGCATTGCAGGATAACCATGGATATCGATGAATTTTTTCCGAGTCCAAATCGGGCTGCAATTGATAAGACAAGATAAGCAAAGCCATGGAAGCCTGCATTCCAAATTTCAAGTCAATCCGAGTTCATATGCTCAAGATATGATCGATGCAAGTTGATGAAAAAAGTCGCATTTTCGTATTCACCAAGTAGCATTAGCTTCGTATCGATGGAGTCTGTATTCACCATTATGTCTCCATTTGTATCCATCAACTTTGCACCGATCAAGTTCGTATCCATCAGTGAACCACCGTTCGACTCGATCCAGTTCGTATCCATCACCCGCTTCACATTGGTTGATTCCCATGGGTTCGTATCGATCAGGTCAGCAATGTTCGAATCCATCGAAATCGTATCGATGGACTTCGTACCCATCAACAGGGCATGCGCTTCGTATCGATCATCAACGTCCTGTTTTGTATCTGTCCAACTGGACACGGTCTGTATTCATGGACGAATTTCCATTCGTATTCATCGTTTTCGTATCGGTCAGGGATGCAAGTCCTTCGTATCCATCTGTCTCGAGTCCATCAGATGACTTCGCATCCATCAGGTGCTAACCACTTCGTATCCATCAAGGGTCCTTGTTTGAATCCATGAAGACTTGCTTGTTCGAATCCACCGAGTCAAACAGGCCAGAGATGGCACGTGAGTTATGGATGCGAACGCGGCGAAATACTCGAAGTGACTCGATCAAATCGGAGTAAAAAGCGGATCGACACGAAGATCGTGTGCCACGTCAACCTGCTCACGCGCATTGCCATCGAGTCGAAGTGATCGATTCGAATGAATGGATTCAAACCAAACAGCCATCGAGCAGTCCAATTACGTATCGACCATATCTCCCAAACCATTGATCCAAATGCAATGAAATTTTCACAGCAGCTTGCATACATGCTAAAGAACTATCCTGCCAAGTTTCAGCTCGACTGAAGCATTTTTTTTAACGATACGAAATTGTTACGTATCGATCACAGAACGAGTAGAAACTTGGTGGGGTCGGTCGCGTGGTACCACTCACGTGCCAGAAGAAGTCTCCCGAAGTTTGAGCACGATATCTGCCTCCTACACCTATAAATAGCCCCCTAAAGCTTATAGAAAAGGGGATCTTTTGGCCATTCAACGTCCGGACTCTGCCGGATTCGATTCTACTTCTTTCCATTGCTGTTGTAGTCGAAATTCAATCATTGTAACTGCTGCAATCATTTGTAACCAGCAAAGAACATCAATAAAAGATAAAAACCTTAAAGTGGACGTAGGCCGGAGATAGCCGAACCACTATAAACCCTGTATCACTGTTCATTATTTCCATATTGCTGTTTATTATTTGCTGAGATCTGAGATTTGTGCTTGAATATTACTGATTTGTGCTGATACACTGGTGCTTTCATGATACTTGGGGTTTGTGACCAATTTTGGCGCAAACATCTAGCATCAATGCAACCAATCTTGCTCTCATTCCTAAGTCTGATCACCATACTTAGGTTACAGATTTTAAACCTATTTCCTACTGCAATATTCTTTATAAATGTATAGCTAAAATCATAGCTTCTAGGCCTAAGACTGTCTTACCTTTCCTTATTTCTGCTAACCAAGCTGCTTTCCTCCCTGGCAGAAGCATTCTTGATAATGTTTTGCTGACCCATGAATTATTAAAAGATAATAATATCTCTCCTCGAGCTACGTTAAAGCTTAACATCAAGAAAGCTTATGACACTTTGCAATGGACTACGATCACAAGGTTCCTTGCTAGAATGGGGTTTCCTGACTATTTTGCTGCTTGGATATACACCTGCCTTTCCATTCTTCATTTATCTTTATGTTACAATGGCACCTTTGCTGGTTATTTCAGCAGCAAGCAAGGCATCAGACTGGGTGATCCGATGTCACCTTATCTCTTCATTCTTGTCATGGAAGTCTTTACTGCCATGATAAATAAAAAAGTGGCCAGTAAACCAGCTGTGTTCATCCCAAATGTAAAAGGGCCTTTTATTACCTGTTTAATGTTCGCTGATGATCTCGTAATATTCACCAAGCCAAAGCCTGATTCCATCTCTTCCATTATTGGGATCTTAAAGACATTTCACTCATACTATGGTCTTTCTATCAACCCCTCCAAGTCTAGCATTCATATAGTTGGAGTCCCTCTTGAGACTGCTTCATCAATAAGACAACTATCTGGCCTTTCTTATCCACCACATTCCTCTTCTTACCTTGGAATTACTCTTTCCACATCTACCATTACCACTACACAATGCCTTGACTTATATGCAAAGATCTCCAGATCAATGAATTATTGGTCCAATGGAATGTTTTCCCAAGCGGGGAGGCTTACTCTCGTTAGGTCCTTGTTACACTCTTATAAATCGTACTGGTGCAAGACTTTTATTTTTCCTAAGAAGCTTGTTTTGATGTTAAGGAGAGCTATATGCAATTTCCTGTGGCATGGTTGTATCTATTCCAACAAACTTAAACCCATCGGTTTTTTGAAAGTTGAAATGAAAAAGAAATGTGGTGGCCTTGGTATTTTGAATCTTCACTTATGGAATAAGGCAGCTTTTAGTTCCCACTTTGAAAACTTTCTCAACTAGAAGAACGATATATGGGTTACATGGGCTGTTAAAATAAGTGTTTCTAGATGATGGATATCCCTAAACATTGTAGTTGGATTTGGAGGACTACCCTCAAGCGCAGATCTGATTTTCTACCACATCCGACTTCGTCGACCTCTCCTCATGGCCGTATAAGTTTTTGGAACAATCCTTCGGCCAGGCGGGGATTGATCCTTAGTAAAACCATGCCATTTAGTCATAGAATCCAAACTAGGATTCCTTTTGATGCTCTAGCAAGTGAATTCATAACCAATGCTTGTATATCCCTCCCTTCCACTAATCATTCTATCAGGAACCTATGGCATGAAATCGAGGAGCAACATCACCCTTCTGTTCAAGTTGACAGGGTGGTGTGGTTGCCTGATTTCAAACCCCACTATGTTTCTATTGTGTATAACTGCCTGATGATGTGTGTTAACTCATTCTGGTTTGTTTGGCATAATAAAGTGTGGAATAATATTGTCAGGGAGAAGGATAATCTGCTTCTTTGGAAGGTGATGAGGAATGCGCTTTTCACTCGTGCTAAGCTTGTTGATATTGGTATGCATATTGGTAGCTTATTTGTCTTTTGTCTAGAGTATGTAGAAACAAACATCCTTCTATACTTTAACTGCAAATTTATATTTCCCTTATTGCAGCATCTCATGTTGTTGCTTGGTCAAACAAATACTTCCAGATTTGGCAATATTGAATGGTGTAACATTTATAAAGCTATGAGGTGGAGGGATTGTGAAATTATGCTTTTACTGTTAATTCTTAAAAAAAATATTTTCGTCACTTGGAAGCATAGAAATATTAATATTTTTAATGGTCACGACATTCTCGTATTGGCGTTTGGAATGAAGTTAGGCATGAAATTGCTACTAGGATAAGGAATGCTTCTTTTAAATTTTGAGATGATATCACTGCTGCATGGGTTTAGCTCTCTCGCTTTATTTTTCTTTTGTTTCCTTTCCTTGTTAGCCTATTTATTGGTTTTTTATTATCTCTTCTTGCTTTTGTGATCCGTAGCACGTTACGGTTCATGTTCACCTTTATTATCATGCAATAAACTGGTAGGGGGTCAGTTCACCCCGCTTAGCATTGCTTAAAAAAAATTAATCTTTAATTAATAATTAGATAATAAATTAAAACTTTAAGTAAATAATTAAATAATAATTAATCTTTAAATTAATAATTAACTTTTAATTATTAGTTAGATAATAAATAAAATATTATTTGAGAATAATAATATGTTAATCAAGTCTTTAATTAAATCTAAACTTAAGTAGTAATTAATTAAATATTTGAGACCATTTTTAATAATAAATTAATAATTAACCCATAATTACTATTTAAATAATAATAATTATTAAAAAATTCTTAATTTGTAATAAACCTTTAATTAGTTAGTTAAATATAATTAACTTGCACAATTTATGTTTAAGTACAAATTTCCTTTATTAACTAATGATTAGGTATTAATTACCTTAATTAATTAAATAATCATTAAATAATTAATTAATTAAAAAACAATAATTATTTATCCATACTTAAAATAATTTTTGAAAACATTTTTCAAAATTTATATAAGTGAAAATATTTTTTAATTTGCAAAAATAGTTCGTTTTTACGACCTACATTTATAGCTACTATCGCTATATGACCCGTAATTTAGAAACTTACTTTTCATATCAAATATCTATAAAAATCTTATCTTTTATAATTTAACTACTTTATAAACTTCGAATAAAGTTTTAGAAAACAAATGTATGGTTTTTAAAACTTCTATAAAACATTTACAAAAGAAAAGTTAAAAAAGCAGTTTAAACCAAAAGATCTTGATGTCGCATAACAAGTCAAAATGCTTACTTTCTTTGCACATACAACACATACATAAGCTCATACATCTAAACACATGCCATAACAACATACATAAGTAACAATTATAAACCAAAATCATAACTTTCAAACTAACTTCAAAATTAGTTTTTATTTCAAGTCTAAATGCAACTTCAAATGTCAATCCTTCAAGTCAAGTCATACCACCTGATTAACCATATATTTCTTGCTTTCCAAAGTAATTTCAACCAACAAAATTATAATTCATGCATATGTATTCAAGTAATCAAGCATATGTCAAATTTAATAACAACTTTGCAACTTTTATTTAAATCACTTTAAAGTTAAGCATTTCTCATCAAAAGTTATCCCATTTAAACCCGAACTCCTACTAACGCATGACGTGGATTTCTTTTAGCAAAAACATGTTTTTTTGAGGCCTTAAGACCAAAAAACAGTTCGACCATAAGGGGGTTGGGCTCGACCTAGCTTGGAGGGTGGAGGAGGAGGGTGATGAAGAGAATGAAGGGTTACTAAACTATGTTTTAAAGAGTTTTAGAAATGAAAAGGACATTATTTCATATTTTGAAGCTAAGGAAATCATTAACGAGTCTCATGAAGTTAAGGGAAAGAAGAAGCAAGCTTTTGAAAAAATAAAATGAAAGTAAGAGTGAAAAAGTGTTAGCAATTTTCTTTTTTATACAAATTGCACTTACCAAACTACCAAAATGTCCCAAGGAACATTAACCTCCACTCCGTCAATGCCGTATCATCACCTTGTCCCTTCTCCTAACCTGTTTCCTATGTGAATCCTTGTCTCCCCACCATGATCCAAGATCCATTGATGCTAATGTAAATCTGTTTTGAAGGATGTGATACTTTATGACTTCTTTTATACTTTTATATTAATTTTTTTTAAAACTTCCATAAATTGTCATTTCATACTCTAATAAACTTAAGTATAAACATACATTATGTATATCTTTTAAAGTGTGTTGACTTATTTATAACAGAAAGTGAATTCTTATATCATAGAATTTGCAACGTTTCCGACAACTTTTAGCTGACGAAAAGTCAAAGATTGAAAAACAAATTTCGATTACGTTTTCGATTTTTCTTCGAACTAAATATTTTTGTAAACAACTTTGAAAATTATTTCACCATCATTATTTATTATTTTAAAGAGTTTTATTTTAATTATAGAACCTAATATTTAAATATATGAAATTAATTAAATATCCGCAAATCAAAGTGGTGAAATCTTGAGTCATTACAAAAGCGATATGGAGTAGGAGACCGAGTCTGAATCAGAAAACTACAAATAAAGATTATTAATGTAAATTTTGATATAAGGTAATTTATGTGATTATTAATGTTACATACTTAGAAAAATGATATGTTTTCCTATAATTATATGATATGTTATCGCTTAATAAAATGAAATATCTATGACAGATATTATGTGGTGCCATCGTAGATCTTCGTAGTCATCAGATTCTCCTCTTCTAGTCAAAGAGGGATCAACGTGGGAGATGATGGGGACGGTCCATCACATCAAGTGAAGCATCCCGTAGTGACATAGATAGTTAAAGTGAGTGGTAAATATCAAATTTATTGCAACATCATAAATGTTTTATGTACGATATATTATTCATGATTTATTAAAGATCTGTATAGTATTTAATACATGGCTTTGAGTTGGAGTCATCTGGATTTGTTTTGGATATTTCTAGGCTGCTTACAAGAGCAGAATGATCAATTGCTGGCCTAAGTGTGACCAGATTCCAACTCAAATATTAGAGTGTAGGTAGGAATTCAATGTAAATGTATATCTATATTTCATTTTATATATACCACTTTACAAATTATTGACTAAATATAAACATATAACTTATTTGTTTTCAATTTGCAGGGGACGCTAGAGCTACAAAAACTCGACCTTCTCTTGTGTAGAATTATTGAATGAGGAAGATGTAGAAAAACTATCACAACATGACATTGGGAATCAAAAAAGAGGGAAAAAAGCCGAAGTTAATGAGTGCAAGCATATGACAAGCTCAGGTTGCTTTTTAGGATAGTGATGAAGCGAAAATAAGTTTACTAATCTGGCATATTGACTAAAAAATTTGCAGCGTTAGTACAATAATTACGTCAATGTCAACTATATTGTTAATTTTAGATTTACAAGCATAGGCATAGAAGAACTTTGCGAATATAAATAAAAATCCAACCATACAACGCAAGGATTCGAAATCATTCTTGTGGCAACGTCAAGTGTTAGTAAATTTATTAATTGCGATTATAAATAGTTATTACATTGTACAATTGTATATATATAATAATAATACATAAAAATTATTTCAGGAAAGAGAGAGAGGGAGGCCCGTTTCGTACATGGATGTCTTTGCTCGTATTCATGCAATCGATCATGAAAACGAAGATGGCACTATAATACACATAGCACAATTCTAGTCTGCAACAAGTCATGGTAAGCATATTTTAAATTATAAGTTATTAATAATCACTTTAAATAACAAAGTATAAATAATTATAGTATAAATTTTAATTTTAATTTTATTTGAAATCGCGGGAAAAAATAATATGAGAATGAGAGAAAGTGCTTGAGGGATCGGGACGGGATGAGCTGATTGTTGACGAGGAGGATGCAATCTTTGGTACAATCATGGAGCCGACATCACGGAATAAGCGTTATGGTTTTGGAATCAAGAGGTAATGTTTATGTATATTATATTTATCAATAACGTATAACATATTCATGTTATTAATCACAATATATGAAACTTATACACTTTGTTAAATAATGTTACATGCTAGACAAAAGCAAAGTGCCTGTAAAAATGCTCAAAACTAAGCGGAGATTCAAGAGTTGAGTCCTAAGATTGAGGAGCTAGCTGGAGGAGCCAGACATGTGTCGAATCGCAAAGTTGGTCAAGTTGGAGGAGCACCTTGCTGCTATGTACAGGAGCATGACATATTTTGTAACATCCCGCCTTTTTGTACGCTTTAAATCGACGATAAACCACACACGTCAGATTTAAACTATACATAAGGGCGGATGGTTATTGGGGTGAATAAGAAAAGCAGAGAAAGAGAAAAAAACAAAATAGAATCTTGCAACGGAACGACAAAATATAATAATCAAATAAACAGTTGATGAAGCTGTTTTACAGAACATTTGATTATACTTGTACAACACAGAATCAGAGTTTCACATACCAAAGAATAATAAATGACAATGCAGCGGAATAGAGTGATGTAGTGGAATAATATAATAAATAATAGTAATATAATCTTCGTCTTCATCCTCTAGAATAAAGTCTTCGAATCCTGAAATGCTCAAACTGACCCGAGCGAATTGAAAAGACAAAACACTCGAGTCAGAACTAAAAGATCTTGTGTAAGTTAAATCAACGGTAAATAATATGAGTGGAACGGCGTCAGAGATATTTACGGGATTTGACATCTCCTATCCAGTGTCTAACGTAAGCGCAGTAACTTAAGAGATGCGTGAGATTCACATCTCCTAAGGATCCATTAAACTATTTACTATATAGTAATATATGATATTATAATAATGTCTAATAGTAAAATAAACTTAGTTTAAAATAGCGTTAAGGAGTGACGCAATATTCTCCTTAATACATAAATAGTGCCAGTAGTCTATACAGTACAGTAATACCTCCTGATCAGGAGGCTAACAGAGGATATTCCATAGGTACGACATAAATCAAACTCGTACAAGGCATGCTAGGTTTGGTGACACAGCACAACTAGGCAATGCCAGGGTAGATATACCAATTACGCTTCCGGGCCGGTGGTAAAGCGTAGCGCGCAGCTACCGCCACCTCGAGTCGCACCCCCAAATAAAAAAAATCAAAAGTGGCCACCAAATCAATCCAAAAGTCAGAGTATAATATCAAAGGGATGTGTCCGATCAAAGGAGCTACCTCATTAGCCCGTCAATCGCTCCTGTTTTAGCCACCTTATGCCAACTCATGTGAGTCGGGTCCACGTATATACCTCAAAGGAACGCCGCCGCCATCCTTCTTTATTCTGGAATCTCCACCATATACAAGGTTGTTAAAGTGGTTTTCGTAGTTGGCAGAGAGTATGACAACTTTCGATCCCGGTCTCTTTAACAACCAAACGTTATTATAACACCGTGGTCATTTTCAAAATATTTTATACTTTAAAACCAAATATCATTTCACTTTCAAAACAAAATCAATACGATATCATTTTCGTTTCAAATATAACCCTTTCTAAAATCATAACACTTTCAAAGTTATAACATTTCGGAATCAAAACACTTGAATATAACACTTTCAAATTATAATACCTTGAAACTCATAACTTTAAAACATAACTTCCACCACTTAAATGGTTTAAATATTTAAAATACTTTATATAATAAAATAGCTTCTTCAATTTCACAAATCAAATCCAACACAACTCGAATTTCTACAATTTATACCTAACCAAATCCCCTATCATAAATTTCAACTCAATTCACTTTCCAAATAAACTATTCCAAATTTATCAATTTCAAAACAGATTTGATCCATGGAATAAACCATTTCAAATTCAATATACTTCAAACTTTAAGTATTCAACAATTTCAAAACTAAGTTTGGTAATTCTAACTCAACGATTCAATTTCTATTATTTTGTTTTGAAATACTTTACATAATAAATCCATTTTCATTTAAATAATGCTCAAATTATAAATAACTAAATATTTCCTTCAATTTATTTATACTTGAAATATTAATTTAATTCACCTTAAACCAAAATCAAGTTATAAAATCATACCCTCTAAAACTTCAAATTTAATAAATTTCACACCAAGCTTATTTAAGTTTAGTTCTTAAATAAATTCAATTTCAAATTTATCTTCCAACCTTAATTTGATTTAAATCATTTTAAACCCTATATTAAAATATAATTCAAAAACTTAGCCATATTATCTTTAATAAAAATCAAACTTATTATTAATCTTATTCTATATTAAAACAAATGATACATAACTTAAAATCAAGGATAGGATAACATTTATGTAATATCTAAAATCAATACTTATCTAAAACCATATATTTCTTTACTAAACCATAGAAATCATTTCAAAATATATTTTTTATATAGACCACGGTGTCTGCGTATAATTTTCTATCCTACGGTCAAGTGATACAGGTATTTATCATTTCAATCCGTAATTTAAAATATAAATACGGTTATATATCATTTCAAACCGCAATCCCGAATGAAATAAAAATCCATAACAACTTGCAGTTTATAACATTGTAAAATACAACATCCATTCGTCCAATATCAGCCATCAAACATTTATCACAATCATCATCTAATTCAATTAATAACATCAATATAGAACAGATAATAAATAACAGGTATTTATTGGCAGTTTATATTCAATAATAAATAATCATTTTACCCAAATAAATTCAAATTAACTAAGATGACGATCCAAAGTATGCCAAGAATTCATAAATAATTTCTAATCACATCATAAATTAATTTAACAAACAAAAGAATTTTAAAAGTTGCGAGCGGGTTAAAACACTCACCTTTTGAATTTAAATTGAATTTGAATCCAATTTAAACCCAGAAATTGAACAGTCTCAGAATTCGTCCAAACTAGCAACAAAAAGTCCGTAATTCCAATACGATCCTAGTAGAACAAACCACGCATGAAACAGACCTCATATGCAATAGTTATTATAATTAGAAGTTGTACGAATTTAAATTTGAAAATAAATAAAATTAGTAAAACCCTTACACGTCATCACCATCAGAAACACACGTGCGCAACCCTAGAATCTCAAGCACGAGACCCAACCCAGCCTCCACTGATTCATGTAATTTTCGACGCTGCTACGCCGCCTAACACCTCGATCCGACCTCGCCTACGCCTCCGCCATCACCGGCCGCCCACAATGAACCCCCTCTAAGTAACTCCGATGCCCACGGCATGTCGCGCCACCGTGAGTAACGTCGACCAAACATCCCCCATTTCTAGCGAATCTCGATCAATTGATGACAAACGAAAGGCAGATCCATGAGCTGCTCGTCACTGGCGTCGCAACGGTACCATCCGATCGCCGATCGGAAGTAGATCCACCGTTGGATCGATCAAATTCCAATACGAACGACCAACAGTGATTTGCAATTTCAGGACAAACGGTGATTTGAAACCAAAAATGAATTGTAGATCTAAGATGCGCTCGTCGAGAGCTTCAAATCGATATATAATTCAATATTATTTGTGGAGTTTGAAATTTTGATTTGAAGTTCATTTTGAAATTTGCAATTTAAGGTTTTTTTGCCATTGAGAAAGAGGAGCAACTAAAATTTCTACACATACAGAAATGAGAAATAGAAAGGCTGCTAGGGTTTATAAAGACACATATATAGGCAGAACACAATAGAAACAAATGGGCTTGATTGGTTTGGAAAATTGAACGATAACGACCCGAAAAGCCCATTTCGACTCCGGAATGAAAATGGGTTAACCCATATATCAAAATAGATGTTTTAAATATTTTAAACGCAATGGAACAGGTTTCAAGTCTAAATTCCATCGTATGACGAAGTTATGCTAAAATCAAGTTATTTCAAATCAATTTTCATTGATTTCAATTTAATTGACTTCTAGGCGTTTCGAGCCCGTACGATCCTATGACAAGTCCGATCGTTAGGAAACTTGAAATCCTACAATAATTCACCGCGTCGAAATCCGAGTCAGTAGCCAAAATGGCTATTTTTCAATCAATTAAAAAGATAAATATTAAATTGAATTAAATCACTTTCAATTCAATTATTATTATTTCCAATTTCTATCACTTTGGATTACTTAGTAATTTATAAATCTTTTTTTAAACAAATATCTATATCAATTCATTGCTGAATATTTCACAAATATAGGTGTTAAATTCTCATTTCAATAAATTTAGTAGATAAAATAAGAATTCCAAAATTTCATTTATTTGATTTTACATCTTGTTACTTAAATAAATTTATCATCTTATGGGTATAATTATCGTTGGTTAGTTATTACATTAATACTTCCCATTCCATCTTAATTTCAATTAATCATAGTATTTAATTTCATTTGTTTACAATTAATCCTTTGGTTATAAATTGAATTCCAATTAGTTGATCCCCAATAAACTGCCTTGCTTCAATTCTACTCTTTTATTAAGTCTATTAATATTTGTTTGTTTTTCATTACATTAGTATTCTCCAAATTTCCATCCCCATTTGTATTAACTACCAAAATTCATTTAATTGCAAATTTGATATAAATTTTATTTAATAGGCTAATTAAATAGATAGCCCATATTAATTGTCACCATTAACTGTTAATCATATTTATAGGTTTATTATTTACAAACGATTGTTACCATTAGTTTCCTAACGCGAATTCCATTCAACTACTATTAATCAATATATTATTCCCTTGGTTAATTCAATACTTACTTTTGTTTTCTTATATTCAATTGATAACCAAGCATAGCATTTAAATGGCAATGAATTAGAATTTCATTAGGATTTTTAACAGTTAACTTGGATTAACATTGTTTCATTTTAATTTAGTTATTATTACGTTATGAAATTACAAATTTTTATTTCCTTAAATATTAAATTACCAAAATCTTAATAAATTAACAATTTTAAATTATAGAAAATTACAGGTCGTTACACTCTCCTCCACTCAAAACTTTTCGTCCCCGAAAAGGAAAAAGAAGGGAAAGAAAAAATTAAGCAAACAATACATCTTGTTTAAAAATATTAACTTCATAAACAAATAAATTACAAAAATTAATTTATCTTATATAAAATATACCAATTTTATAACCATTAAATCTTTTTATACTTAAATTAATAAAGTTCGGAAAACATTCTTTTAAAAAATTTCTAAGTCCAAGATTTCTGAAATTTTTTGATAGAGTCTCCTTTGTACGAAGGGGCTTGGGAGAAAATATAATATCAAATATAGCAATATATCATAATATTTTAAAGTAATATATCCCAACAACGGGAAAAACAATATAATTATGCTATAAAACCGTAATCCGAGAACGTACCTATTTATCGAGCAAACAACGCTTAATTATGAAACCAAATGCAGTAGCAATTGCTACCATAACCTGTATTTTCACTTATATAATCCAAAAGAGGTTAATAATTATAAAAATGAAATATTATAGTTGTTTCGGGTTCAAAAACTTTAAATTGTACATAATACTAAATGCACCATTTACTCAAAAGTCTTAGATGGAACTAAATAGATTATTCATTCATCCAAACCATTTAAAAGTATCCTTGCCCAACAACCATAAACCAAACAAACAACAATTTTAAACAATAGATCAAATTCATTCTTATTAATTTCATTTCATACATTTGTTGTTTAATTTCCTTTTCATTCATATAATGATTTATCTTTTTAAATTTACATTTATTTCCTGCAAATTTTCATTTCCATCCATTGATTCAGTGTTTACTTCACTTATTTACACTTATACTTACATAAATTCATTTTTATTTATTCATATCATATTTTTTTTATTGCATTACATTCATTCATTTCTCAATTTCATTTATTTTCATTCATTTATCTATAGTATTCATGTTCAATTCGGTTACTTGGCATATCCATTTTATTTACTTAAGTTTCTTATTATTCATTTACAATGCTTACTTTCTATCTCATTTTATTATAGTAACATTTCAATTATAACTTAAGTTTATAACAGCTATAACACCAAATTTCTTATTTGTAAAAGTAATTCATTGAACACTTTCATTACATAAGTTTACTTGTACAATTTCCATTACATTTTCTTATTAAACATTACAACTTTTAATATTTTGATAAGTTATATACATATATGTATATATGTTTTTTTTAAGAATGCAATTGAAATTTATTCAAGTTTATCTCATTTCTTTTATATTAATTTAATGTTCAAAAATCATATCTTTTGTTTTATAGGCTACAAATTTCAAATTTCTTGTTGTTTCATTTATAACATAGCATTTAATCTCTTATTTTAATTAGAGGTTCCAATTATTAATTAGTTACATTCCATTTTACTACCATAATTGAAACTATTAATTAATAGAAATTTAAGAAATAAATACCGGGTTAAATCTCAAATCATTTCAAAATAATAGGTAGATGTATACACATGCAATTTATGTATCCAATTTTAATTAAAAAATTTAAAATTTATGTTTGTTTATCAAAATAAATCTGCAGTAAAATTACGACAGTGGCATTCCCACTTTGAAACTTAAAAATGAATGTCGATGATATGTGCACTCATCATTGAAATTATTTTCCAGCGATAGAGAGGGGAGTACAGAACTTATTTCTTTTCAAAGTTTCTTTAAAACAATTCTTTCAAATCATATTGAAATATTTATATTAGAAAATACTTCAAAATAACACTATTATTATATTCCAAAATCATTTGAAAGAAAGTTTCAAATACCCCGGAACTTGACTTCTAAATTTCCAAGTTTCGACTATCTTATTTCCAACCTATATTCATAAATTTCACTACCTAGCAACCATTATATTTATAGATTTTTTATTTTATATATAGAAGATATAATAGGCAAAATTATTTCATTCACCTATATTCAAAAGAAATATTGTGTCGGTCTATCCTATTAAGTGCAGAAATCCCTATTGATGTCATAGCATCCTATGCACCAACCAGAATTTATAATTACAAAATGGAACAAATTAACACAATATCAAAACCTTTTTATAACACTAACAAATACGCTCTCTCATACATATACACTCAGCGACTCATCATAGGGTATCACTACCCTATAAATAAAGAGTCAGACCCCACAAAGCTAAGGTTTATTGCTAAATCAAAGCTCTGATACCAAATGTAACATCCCACCTTTTTGTACACTTTAAATCAACGATAAACAACACATGTCAGACTTAAACCATAAAAAAGGCGGATTGTTATTGAGGTGAATAAGAAAAAGCAGAGAAAGAAAAAAACAAAATAGAATCTTGCAGCGGAACGACAAAATATAATAATCCAATAAATAGTTCATGAAGCTGTTTTACAAAACATCTTATTATACTTGTACAACACAGAATTAGAGTTTCACATACCAAAGAATAATAAATAACAATGCATCGGAACAGAGTGATGTAGTGGAATAATATAATAAATAATAGTAATACAATCTTCGTCTTCGTCTTTAAGAAATAAAGCCTTCGAATCCTAAAATGCTCAGACTGACCCGAGCAAATTGAAAAGACAAAATACTCGAGCCAGAACTAAAAGATCTTATGTAAATTAAATCAAACATAAATAATATGAGTGGGACGACGTCAGAGATGTTTACGGAATTTGACATCTCCTATCTAGTGTCTAACGTGAGTGCGGTAACTTAAGAGATACTTAGGATTCACATCTCCTAAGGATCCGTTAAAATATTTACTATGTAGTAATATACGCTATTACAATAATGTCTAATAGTAAAATAAACATACTTTAAAATTGCGTTAAGGAGTGACCCAATATTTCCCTTAACACATAAATAGTGCCAGTAGTCTATACAGTACCGTAATACCTCCTGATCGGGTGGCTACCAGAGGATACTCCATAGGTACGACACAAATCAAACTTGTACAAGGCGCGCTTGGTTAGGTGACACAGCCAACTAGGCAATGTCAGGGTAGATATACCAATTACGCTTTGGGCCGGTGGTAACGCGTAGCGCACAGCTACCGCCCACCTCGATCCACACCCCCAAATAAAAAAATCATAAGTGGCCACCAAATCAATCCAAAAGTCAGAGTATAGTATTGAAGGGATGTGTCCGATCAAAGGAGATACCTCATTAGCCCGTCAATCGCTCCTGTTTTAGCCACCTTATGCCAACTCACGAGAGTCGGGTCCAGATATATACCTCAAAGGAACGCCGCCGCCATCCTACTTCATTCTGAAATTCCACCGCGTACACAGTTGTTAAAGTGGTTTTCAGAGTTGGCAGAGAGTATGACAACTTCCATCCCGGTCTCTTTGACAACCTAACGTTATTATATCACTTTGGTCATTTTCTAAATAGCTTATACTTTAAAACCAAATATCATTGCCCTTTCAAAACCAAATCAACACGATAACATTTTCATTTCAAATACATCCCTTTCTAAAATCATAACACTTTCAAGGTTATAACATTTCAAAATCAAAACACTTGAATATAACACTTTCAAATTATAATACCTTCAAACTCATAGCTTTGAAACATAACTTCCACCACTTAAATGGTTTAAATATTTAAAATACTTTATATAATAAAATAGCTTCTTCAATTTCACAAATCAAATCCAACACAACTCGAATTTCTACATTTTATATTTGAGGAAATCCCACATCATAAATTTCAATTCAATTCAGTTTCTAAATAAACTATTCCAAATTTGTTGATTTCAAAACAGATTTGATCCACAGAATAAACCATTTCAAATTCAATATATTTCAAACTTTAAGTATTCAACAATTTCAAAACTAAGTTTGGTAACTCCGATTCAACGATTCAATTTCTATTATTTTGTTTTGAAATACTTTACATAATAAATCCATTATCATTTAAATAAAGGTCAAATTACAAATAACTAAATATTTCCTTCAGTTTATTTATACTTGAAATATTCATTTAATTTACCTTAAACCAAATCAAGTTATAAAATCATACCCTCTAAAACTTCAAATTTAATAAATTTCACACCAAGCTTATTTGAGTTTAATTCTTAAATAATTTCAATTTCAAATAAATCTCAAATTTATCTTCCAGCCTTAATTTAATTTAAATCATTTTAAACTCTATATTAAAATATAATTTAAATGCTTAACCATATTATCTTCAATAAAAATAAAACTTATTATTAAGCTTATTCTGTATTAAAAAAAATTATACATAGCTTAAAATCAAGGATAAGATAACATTTATATAATATGTACAATCAATATTTATCTAAAACCATATTTTTTTTTACAAAACCATAGAAATCATTTCAAAATATTTTTTTATATAGACCACGGTGTCTATATATAACTTTCTATCCTACGGTCAAGTGATACAGATATTTATCATTTCAATCCATAATTTAAAATATAAATACGGTTATATATCATTTTAAACCGCAATCCTGAATGAAATAAAAATCCATAAAAACTTTCAGTTTATAACAATATAAAATACAATATCCATTCATTCAATATCAATCATCAAACATTTATCACAATCATCATCCAATTCAATCAATAACATCAATATAGAGCAGATAATAAATAATAGGCATTTACTAGCAATCTATATTCAATAATAAATTAAATAACTATTTTATCCAAATAAGTTCAAATTAACTGAGATGATGATTCAAAGTATGCCAAGTAGTCATAAATAAATTTCTAATCACATCATAAATCAATTTAACAAACATAAGAAATTTTAGAAGTTGCGAGTAGGTTAAAACACTCACTTTTGAATTTAAATTGAATTTAAATCAAATTTAAACCCAAAAATTGAACAGTCTCAGAATTCGTCCGAACAAGCATTAAAAAGTCCGAAATTCCAATACGATCCTAGTAGAGAAAATCGCGCACGAAAGAACCTCGTATGCAATAGTTATTATAATCATAACTTATACGAATTTAAATTTGAAAATAAATAAAATAAGTAAAACCCTTACACTTCATCACCATCAGAAACACATCCGTGGAATCTAGAATCTCGAGCACGAGACTCGACCCAGCTGCCACTAATTCAAGTAATTTTCAACACTGCTACACCGCCTAACACCTCGATGCAGCCTCACCTACGCCTCCGCCATCACCGGCCGCCCACAACGAAACCCTTTTGAGAAACTCCGACGCCCACTGCATGTCGCGCCGCCGTGAGTAACGTCGGCAAAACATCCCCTATTTCTGGCGAATCTCGATCAATTGAAGACAAACAAAAGACAGATCTGTGAGCTACTCGTCACTGGCTTCGCAACGGTACCATCCAATCGCCGATCGGAAGTAGATCCACCGTTGGATTGATCAAATTCCAATACGAATGCCCAGCATTGATTTGCGATTTCTAGACAAAAGATGATTCAAAACCAAAAATGAATTGCAGATCTAAGATGCGCTCATTGAGAGCTTCAAATCGATATATAATTCGACATTATTTGTGGAGTTTGAAATTTTGATTTGATTTTGATTTTGAAAATTGCAATTGGGAATTTAGGGTTTTTCTGCCATTGAGAAAGATGAGCAACTGAAATTTCTGTATGTATAGAAATGAGAAATAGAAAGGCTGCTAGGGTTTATAACAACATATATATAGGCAGAGCACAATAGAAACAAATGGGCTTGATTGGTTTGGAAAATTGAACGATAACGACCCGAAAAGCCCATTTCGACTCCGGAACGAAATGTGTCAACCCATATATCCAAATAGATGTTTTTAAATATTTTAAATGCAATGGAATAGGTTTCAAGTCCAAATTCCATCGTACGAAGAGGTTATACTAAAATCAAGTTATTTCAAATCGCTTTCAATTTAATTGATTTCTAGGCGTTTCGATCCCATACGATCCAATGACAAGTCCGATCGTTACGAAATTTAAAGTCCTGCAATAATTCATCGTTTTGGATCCGATGAATCTAGTTTCGTCGAAATCCGAGTCAGTGGCCAAAATGGCTATTTTTCAGCCAATTAAATAAATAAATATTAAATTGAATTAAATCACTTTCAATTCAATTATTATTATTATTTCCAATTTCTATCACTTTGGATTACTTAGTAATTTATAAATATTTTTTTAAACAAATATCTAGATCGATTCATTGCTGAATATTTCACAAATATACGGTGTTAAATTCTCATTTCAATCAATTCAGTAAATAAAATAAGAATTCCAAAATTTCATTTATTTGATTTTACATCTTGTTGTTTAAATAAATTTAACATCTTATGGGTATAATTATCTTTGGTTATTTATTACATTAATACTTCCTATTCCATCTTAATTTCGATTAATCATAGTATTTAATTTCATTTATTTACCATTAATCCATTGGTTATAGATTGAATTCCAATTAATTGATCTCCAATAAACTGCCTTGCTTCAATTCTACTCTTTTGTTAAGTCTATTAATATTTGTCTGTCTTTCATTACATTTATATTCTCCAAATTTCCATCCGTATTTGTATTGACTACCAAAATTCATTTAATAGCAATTTTGATCTCAATTTTATTTAATAAGCTAAATAAATGATAGCCCATATTAATTGTCACCATTAACTGTTAATCATATTTATAGGTTTATTATTTACAAACAATTGTTACCATTAGTTTCCTAACACTAATTCCATTCAATTACTATTAATCAATATATTATTCCCTTGGTTAATTCAGTACTTACTTTTATTTTCTTATATTCAACTGATAATCAAGCATAGCATTTAAATGGCAATGAATTAGAATTTCATTAAGATTTTTAACAGTTAACTTGGATTATTATTGTTTCATTTTAATTTAGTTATTATTACATTATGAAATTACAAATTTTTATTTCCTTAAATATTAAATTACCAAAATCTTAACAAATTAACAATTTTAAATTATAGAAAATTACGGGTTGTTACATATTTCCCTCATCAGGTGGACCAAGATGCAAATGTCCATGATTGGTAGGTATGGTTAGTGTTGAAACATTGTACATACGTTCTTGGATGTCTAAGAGTTGGATTTTTTGGTATGGTGTTTGAGAGTTGGATTTGTTTGGTATATTTGGATATGTTTGAAATGGGTAAGGTTGATTTGAATTGTTTTGAGATGATGTTGGACTTGTCTAACACATTTTGAGATGTATTTTGAGATGACGTTTGACTTGTCTGACACATTTTGAGATGTTTTGGTTTTTGGTGACATCATATGGAGAAATTGAAGTGGTCGGAAGTAGCTTGGTTACGAAGAAAATGGTTTGCAAATCGAAGGTCGGAGGAGGATGATATGGTGAAGAAGGTGGAGTGGTGCTGGGGCAACATCGACAGACGTCCGAGGGAAAGTGACAGATGTTTGTCACTGTAGGGTTTGGGACCCAAGAGTTGGGACAGCCGTCTGTCACTTTTAACAAACGTTTCGACGGACGTTTGAGGCTTTAGCAGATATTTCCGGTGACCTTTAGCAGATGTCTGTCACTTTCGACAGACATCTGAGGCTTCAAGGAAAAATTTCCTAAGACTTTGGTTAGACGTCTGTCGCATTGTGATAAACATTTGTGACAACTTCTGCCAGTTTTTTGGCATTGGATTTGATGTGAAGATTTGTGATATTCGAAGGGGCAATTTTGGAATCTTGCCTAGGTTTTCTATTCTCCTATATAAGATATTTTCTAGATTCAGATTGAATGCGACAGAAATGCAACTACTAGGGTTTTAGCCTTTAATAATTAGAGTTTATCTAAACCTAATTTTCTTCAATTCTCTTCTCCACAAATCAATTCTAGTATAATTCTGATTATCGTAATCAATCACTTGTACTCTTCTCTTTGGTATTAATAAAAGCTCTCTCTTAAAGTGGATATACGCTAACACAACGTTAGTGGAACAACTATAAATCGTTGTGTGATCTATTCTTTGTTAGCTCTTTTATATTATATTTCTTGTTTGGAGATTGTGATTGGTCCTGGATTAGATTGAGATATTGATTAGTTGTTTTTGCACTTCTTACATGATCTTCTTTTTCCGCTGTGCTTTTGGTGTTTTGATTTGAGTGGTCTCGAGTTAGAATTTTCCCACAACATTTGGTATCAGAGCATGATTTTGGTAGGTTGGTGTAGAAATGCCGGAATCAGATAATACTTTAGGTAGTTCCTCAATGGTTAATCCAGGTGGAGTAGCGCCTTTTGTACATGGTTCGTATGCGGCTTCAGGATCACAATTTTTTATAGACAAGTGGAATGGCGATAATGATTTTGAAAAAATGACTATGAAAGATGAAAGCAATTCTAAAGAGGAATCGGACGCATCAAGTAGTGTTTGACACACATTTATTGCCGCCAGACATCTCGGATGTTGAGAGAGAAGAAATGGAAGAGTGGGTATTCACTACACTTAAACTTGCTATAGGGAAGAACGTTATCTCTGAAATTAGTGGTGAGACAACCCCTAAGGGTATTTGGAACAAGTTGAACGAGTTGTATATAAAACGGTCACTAACTAATCGTTTGATCTTGTTGCGACTTTTCTTCACCTATAAGATGAAGGAAGGTACTTCGCTAAAGACGCATTCGAATACTTTTGATGATTGAAGGCGATAGGTTTGAAGATTGAGGTTCATATTGTTGTGTTCATTGCCGAACCGTTATACAGGTTTCTCAAATATTTTGATTTATAGCCGAGATACATTGACTCTGATGTCAAAACGGGTCTTCTTAGCGAGAAGTTATGGAATCAAATGAAGGGTTAGGTGATGGAAGTAGTGGTGCTAATAGTGGTCATGGTTTATTTTTAGAGAAGGAGAGATATACGAAGATGGAGAATTGGGGGCGTTCTAAATCAATGAATACCGGTTGGAGAGGAAAGTCGAAGAAAAGAAAAGGCAAGTGTTGTATTTGTAAGAAGCCCAATCATTGGAAGAATGAGTGTCCAGACAAGTAGAAGGCAAAGAAGAAAGTAGCATCTTCATCCGTAGCGGTGGAGAGTGGAGTTGGTGAGATGTAGGTGTGTTTTTGGCGGTAGCGTCGGATGTTTTGGGTAGCGAATGGGTGCTCGGTTCGGGGGCCTTACCATGTGACATCGAATATGAATTATTTTCTTCTTATATCGATAAAGAAGGAAATTCGGTTATTATGGATAATGGTGCTATTTGTAAATCGAAAGATATTGGTTCCATGAAAATTCGAATGTTTGACGGAGTGGTTCATACTCTCACTAATGTACGCTATGTTCCAGGATTTATGGAGTCCTTTATCTCTTTGGGGCAGCTGGATTCTTTAGGTTGTAAGATCACTATTGAGAGTGATAACATGCGAGTTTCGAAGGGGGCACTTGTGGTGATGAAGGATGCTAGGACTCATGGTGTTTATTTGCTTCAAGGAGTGACTGTAGAAGGTGAAACTTTTGTAGGATTTGATAGTTCTCATGTCTTGGATGTGACTAGGTTGTGGCATTTGAGGTTATGACATGTCTTAGAGAGGAGTTTGGGTATTCTTCGTAAGAGGGAGATGATTGATGGAGAGAGTTCCAACAAACTAGAATTTGCGAGGAATGTGTCATGGGAAAGAAAACTACAGTTTCATTCAAGGAGGAAAAACATGATTCGAGAAGCGTACTTGAGTATGTTTACATGGATGTTTGGGGATCGGCACCGATAGCTTCTTTGGATGGAGCTCGCTAGTATATTTATTTTATTGATGAATTTACTCATAAGGTATGGGTGTACGTAATGAAGGCCAAGTCGGAGCCATTTGCAAATTTCAAAGAATGGAAAGCTCTTGTTGAGAATGAGAGTGGTAAGTCTTTGAAGGTTCTAAGGTCTGACAATGGCGGAGAGTATGTTTACGGAGAATTCTTGGAGTTTTGCAAACATCATGGTATTCGAAGGCATTTTAAAAAACTAGGAGATCCATAGTAGAATGGTGTTGCAGAGAGGATGAACCGTACTCTACTTGAGAAAGCTCATTGCTTGAGATTGACACCGTGTTTTGCTAAAGGATTTTGGGCTGAAGCTTTGTCAATGGCAATGCATATTATTAATCGAATTCCATGCTCGACTATTGGTAATAAAATACCATAGGGAGTGTGGATGGGAAGGAGTGTTGACTTGAGTTAGCATCGTATGTTTGGTAGTCCGATTTATATGCATGATCCAGGAAATGGCAAGCTTGAACCTAGGGCATTCAAGGGGATTTTGCTTGTTTATATGGATGGAGTAAAAGACCATTGGATTTGAAATGTAGAAACGAAGAAGGTTGTGAATTCCCGTCATGTTACTTTTTCTTTGTTCAAGTAGAATGAGATCTCATCGGATATTCCAAGTTTGGTTCATGGTGAATCAAAGGAGAAGGAATTTATTCCTATATTTTGTCCAAAGAGTAGAGTGAGTAGAGCAGTTAGAGATGCTTGCGAGGAGGAGGCAGTTGCTGTTACATCACATAGTCCATACGGTTCCTCTTGTAGTGTTTGTGATGTGCATGATTCTAGAGAGGATTCGGTTCAAGATGGACCCGAAAAATTTTTGGGTGCGGGTTGGTCTTCGTGCAATAAGGCCACCTGATAGATATTGTGATTGAAATTATCTTGGCTTGTGATAATTTGGACTATGCACTTCATGTAGTCCAAGATGAGCCGATAGACCTTGATGATGTCATGGAATCGAGTGATATCTCGAAGTGGATTTATGCCAAGGAGGAAGAGATACAATCGTTGATGAAGAATCAAACTTGGAATTTGGTTCCACTTCCTAAAGAAAACCGTGTTACTGAGCGCAAATGGATATAGAAGGTGAAGGACGATGGGAGATACAAAGCTAGGCTAGTGGCTAAGGGTTTGCACAAAGGAAGGGAAAGGAGGATGATGAGATATTCGTGCCAGTTATTCGCCATACTACTATCCGAATGTTACTTTCCATAGTTGCACTTCACGATTTGGAGTTGGAGCAACTTGATGTGAAAACCACCTTCTTGCATGGTGATTTGGATAAAGACATTTACATGGAGCAACCGCAAGGGTTTGTTGCAAATGTTAAGTTAAATTTGGTTTGCAAGCTAAAGAAATCACTATATAGTTTAAAGCAATCACCTAGACAATGGTACAAGAGATTTGATCTTTGTATGCTTGAAAATGGTTTTGATATAAGTGTCAAAGATGCTTGTGTATATTTCAATAAGTTGAAAAATAATTGTTGGGTGTATTTACACTTGTTTGTGGAAGGCATGCTCATTGCTTCTAAGGATAAGAATGAAATAAACAAGTTAAAACGGAGTTTGAAATCGGAGTTCGAAATGAAGGATCTTGGAGGAGCAAGAAAGATATTGGGACGGAAATAGAAAGGGATCGAAAGTATTTTGAGTTGAAATTAACTCAAAAGGAATACATGGAGAAAGTGCTTTGCTGGTTTAGCATGAAGAATTCAAAGGCATCAAATACACCTTTATCTTTGCATATGATGCTCTCGAGTAAGGGATCACCTATCTTGGAGAAAGACAAGGCTTATATGGAAAAGGTGTCATATGCTAGTGCAGTTGAAAGTCTAATATATGCTATGGTGAGGACAAGGTCCGATATTGCAAATGTCGTTAGGATGGTTTTTCGGTATATGATTAATCTAGGGAAATCGCATTGGGAAGCTATGAAGCTTATATAGAGATACCTTTGAAGCACATCATATCAAGCTCCTGTTTTTGGTGGTCGTGAGGGGAAGAATTGCAAGCTGGTTGGTTATTGTAATGTGGACTACGTCGGTGATTGGGATGAAGGAAACGAACTTCCGGATATGTCTTCACACTTGGTGGTACGACCATAAGTTGGAGATCGATATTATAGACCATGGTTGCTTTTTCCACTATGGAGGCGGAGTTGCTAGCCGTGGTGGAAGGGGAAAAGAAGGCACTTTATTTGAGGTGATTGTTGTGTGACTTGGGATTTGAACAAGATAGCTTCGATGTTCGATGCGATAGCATGACTGTTATTCACTTGGTAGAGAATTTGACATTTAGCTCACGGACTAAGCATATTGAAGTGAGAAAGTCATTTTTGTAGCCATAGATGAGGATAAGCAAGTATATCTTCGAAAAGTGCGCCTAAAGGATAATGCGTCGGATATGTTCATTGAAGCATTGCCGGTTGGAAAGTTCGAGCATTGCCGGTTGGAAAGTTCGAGCATTGCTCGAACTTGATTCGCCTGGAGAAGTGCTAGGTGCCACGTAGTGGCACAATTGAGAAAGGAGCGTGGTTGTAAATATGGAAGAGTATCGGTGAAAGATTGAAGTCGTATCTTTTTGGTGAGTGCTAGTTTACCTCCTTAGCACTTTCTTCTTTGGTAAGATGGTTTAAAATTTGGATTTTTTCAATAGTTCATTAGTGGACGGGGGCTTTTCCTGAGCTCGTTGATGTAGTGCAATGGACGGTGACTTTGTCGGAGCTCATTGGAAAAACATTCATGTTTGGTTGAAGGTAGAAGAAGTGATAGTTAGAGCTATCAGTTGTTGATGATGGTATGGTACCATTGGAGTTGGAGATAGATATAGCTTCGAGGTGGAGTTTTGAATTTTGTCGACACAATATGAAAAAATTGAAGTGGTTAGAAATAGCTTGGCGACGAAGAAAATGGTTTGCAAATCGAAGCTCGAAGGAGAAAGATATAGTGAAGAATGTGAAGTGGTGTTGGAGCAACAACGACAGACATCTGAGAGAAAGTGACAGACATTTGTCGACGTAGGGTTTAGAACCCGACGTTTGGGACAGACACATGTCACTTTCGAAAGATGTCTGAGGCTTCAGCATATTTTTTTCAGTGACCTTTGACAGACGTCTATTACTTTCGACAAACGTCTGAGGCCTCAGGGAAAATTCTCTCGAGACTTTGGTCAGATGTCTGTCGCATTGTGACAGACGTCTGTGACGACTTCTTCCAGTTTTTTGGTCTGGGCTTGATATGAAGTTTTGTTATATTCGAAGGGACAATTTTGGAATCTTGCCTAGGTTTTCTATTCTCCTATATAAGCTATTTTTTGGATCCAAGTTTGCGTGCGAAAGAAGAGCGACTACAATGGTTTAGCCTCCACTAATTAGGGTTTGTCTGAACCTGATTTTCTTCAATTCTCTTCTCCACAAATCAATTCTAATAGAATTCTGATCATTGTAATCAATCTCTTGTACTCATCTCTTTGGTATTAACAAAAGTGTTAGAACCTCAATTGTTGGATTTTAATGACAACAACTGTACAATTACATCAAAGAATTTCTAAGCAAATTTGCAGGTACATAGCATCAAAAAGAGTTAATCAAATACATTCAAAGTGAAGATACACAGTACAAAAGGATGAAAGAATGTATACAGAGATACAAGAAGAGATATACACGATAGAGACAAGACGAAGGTGACAAACAAAGTTTTATTAGTCCAAATGGTATATAAACATATACATTCATATTGTAAATGAAAAATCAAGTTTTCAAAAATTGCATGGAACGAGGTTCGAACCCGGGTCACTAGTTTAGAAGGCAAGTGCTCCAACTAAATGATCTATGATAATCTTTGTTACATACTAAATTCAGACGTCTGAATAACTTCATTTAGACGTCTGAATGATGAAACTAGAATATTGTTTCACAATATTCAGACATCTGAATGAAAATATTCAAACGTCTAAATAAGGTCAAAAATAGCCTATTTCCTTACTGTTTGCGTATTAATCCAATTCGGAAGTCTGAATTTTTTTTATTCAGACGTCTGAATATTTATAACTGCTATTTTCTTGAAAAGTCACTTCTCTTCGCCGAAGAGAAACATCTTCAAAATCAATGGTTGCACCTGTTCTTTTCAATATAACTTTTCATCTGTAGTTGCAACTCTTTATACGCAATAAATAGATTATAGAATTCAACAAACAATCAACTAAAACCGAATTTACTTTTAGCATTCTTGAATTCTTATCTATTCTCAAAGTTTTCAAACTGCACTCAAATTCTTACATATTTTGATCATTGATCACTTTATCTTCCACAATTCTCAAAGCATATCACACTATATATCATAAAGGAGAAGATTATAGGAACATTGTACTCAATTGACTATCAGTGTTATTTAAGAACAGTCAGATATCTTTTGTATTGAAATCCTATTCGGCTGCTTAGGCGGGTGAAGTCATGTTCAGTTGCTCGGGCAGTGTAAACCTATTCCTCCGGGTTAAGTGAGGGTTGTTGTAATTAAAATTCTAAAAGGAGTCTGGGACTGGACGTAGAATCGGAAGTTCGAACCAGTATAAAAATTCATCATGTGCTTGTTTTATTTTTATTTACTTTGCTATAATCATCTGTTTCTGCATTTAGATTTAATTATATTCCATATTACACGATCCTAAGTAATAGCTAGCCATAGTAGTTACTTTCAAAAAGCTCTGTCTCAAAGTGGATGTACAATAACACAACGTTAGTGGAACCACTATAAATCACTGTGTGATTTATTTTTTGTTATCACTCTTATATATTATATTGCTTGTTTGGAGATTGTGATTGCCCCTGGATTAGACTAAAATATTGATTGTTTGTTTTTGCACATCTTACCACGATTTCCTTTTTCCGTTGTGCTTTTGGGGTTTTGATTTGAGTGGTCTCGATTTAGAAATTCCTCACAGCAGTTGTTAGATATTTACGTATGTTATGGATTGTTTGAGTTTGATTTTTTGTAAATATTGATGATTTGTTATTGTTGATGTTATGTATGTTATTTTACATACATACACATATACATACATACGTGTGTATATATATACACACACACACACAAATATATATGTATGTATGTATATGTGTGTGTGTATGCATATATATGTAATTATGTATATGTGTGTGTATATATATATATATGAGTTATATATGTAAAATTGAGATATTGATATGTATGTGAAGGGTGTGTGTGAGTCTGCTGGCATAAGAAAAGAGCATAAGGTTTCCAAGGGCTGCGGACGCATCGTTGGATAAAACTTTTCAATGGCTTCCGACGGCTTATCTTCCACTTATTTAAATGGTATTCGACAGCTGCCGATAACACTATAAGCAACCCACAACCTACCACGTGTACACGTTGGGCAGTCGGCAGCCGTCGAAAATGTCGTCTTTAGCCGTCGAAAAAAAATCGACGGAGCTGTCGGAAAGTCATTGGAAAGACAATTCTTTGACGGCCTTATGGTTGATGGTTATTTTCGATGGCCGCCGATGACTGCCAATGGTTTTAAGCCATAGAAAATGCAGTAGTTTCTTGTAGTGAAACTACCGAGCATTGATTTGATTTGTTGTTAGTCCGCGGGTGTGGCGCAGTGGAAAGGAGGCTTGAGTTCTGGTAAAAAGACCCAGGTTCGATTCCTACCTTGCGCTTCCCTATCCTATAAATTTAGCCGGGGGTATGGGGGCTTGGATCAGCGGACGGTTTTACTATACCCTCCTCAGGGGTTTACCGGTCCGCCGGGTTCTCCTGGGTATTAAAAAAAAAATAAAAAAAAAATAATGATTTGATTTGTTGTTATTCTTGATGTGATCTGTTGTTATTCTAGACTGGCTGTTGATTACTCTGTGGCGACAATGAGAGTTGATGATAGTTTGTAGTTGGATGAATTTTGCAGCAATTTTACAATCGTTGTCAATAAGCTTAATGAAGATGAGATGAAGTTTGATATGGTTGGTATTGGTATAGATGCTGCTTTTGCGAACGGTTTTAAGAGGATTTTAATTGACGACGTGAATTTTTTATATATTCTGTCTATGTTTTGATTAAACGTGTGTTTAATTTAGCATTGTAGAAATATAAAAGTAGAAAACCTATATTGATTATGTGATGCTAAGCCATGAGAATATAATGATCGAGTTGCACGTTAGATCTTTCTTTCTACGTAAATTTTATGTGTTGTAATCCGTTTAGCAGCTTCAAACTGAAATTTGGGATGGTTTTTGGCAACTGCACTGTTCAAGTTATTGTCATCGCTTACTTTGTTTGTATGATAACATATATGTTACCTGGTCAATTCATATAATTGTTCAAGTATCAACTTTTGAGTATATTTATTTAAAATGTAGAAAATAGTTTGCTTCTATGCTCATTTTGTATTCACATGGGATACGTGATCATCCCAAAATTCGATGATTAAATAACTGTGGCACTGTTAAGTTTGAACAAAATAACTTTATTTAAAGTAAGGTATTAATTTTCTTTCGTAGAAAACTGCAGCCTAACACTTGAATCTCTACTTTCCATAAGATGTGAGCTATTATGCACAGCATATTAGTTCTTTCTAGTTGTTTTCAAGGTGCAAGTTGAAACCAATAAATTTTTATTACTTTCTCGTATTTTCAACATTTTCAACAAAACCGTGTCGTAGGTGTATTTTGACAAGACCTTTGTAGCTCAGAATATTTAAAGTCATAGGTGATGTGATATTATCTCATAAGCTGATCCAAGATATATTGAGTTTTATAAGCCCTTTTCTTCATTTCCACTTTTTAGTCATTGCCGGATTACATAATCTTGACATCAGAATGCTTTGTAGAGATAGATGAAACAATGAGAGAGATGCTCTATAGTTTTTAAGTTGCATGATAAGAGGGAACGTGGAAGCCCACACCTAACAGGTATGTTGTATCTGATACGATGTTCAGATTGCATGCAGTATTTTCGTTTTGCGCTTATATTTGCGCATCTTGAGATGCAGTCAAATCAGGTCAACCGAAGCGGCTACCAAATGGAAGTGAACTAAAGGCAACTCTAGTGGATTCAGGGCTGAATATTCAGCCCTGAATGGGAGGGGACATCCAAAGGTCAGACGCCCATTTAACGGTCGCCGGATCGCCAGGTGCCCATTTTATGGGCGTTTGAAAGGCAGGCGCCAATAAAATGGGCGTCAACCCCCTTCCCCTACATATACCCCTTTCCCCCCTCCCCTCCGCACTTTCCACTTTCCATTTATACCATTAGCTACTGATTGTCGCATATCTCATCGATTTGTATGTAGTACTGCATAAGCAACTTCAATTCATGAGACACAAATGTCATGTTGGACAATGTAGTTTGAATAATATTAAGTTTTTAAATGATTTAAACAGATAACGATTTGTGAATTTATATAATGGATGTTCCTTGTCTCCACTCAATAAAGATATTAGCTGAGGCCGACAGTGGAACGTAGCTACAATGTGTGATTTGACCGCACACTGAGCCACCTTGTCTCCACTCAAGAAAGTAGGGAATCTTGACCAGCAAATGAACGTGGCTATAGTATGTGATTTGACTGCACACTAAGCCACATTCTCTCCACTTTACGAAGTAGGGAATCTTGACTGGCAAATGAATATGGATACAGTATGTGATTTGACCTTGTCTCCACCCAACAAAGTAGGGAATCTTGACGGGCAAATGAACGTGGCTACAGTATGTAATTAGACCGCACACTGAGCCATCTTGTCTCTACTCAACAAAGCCGGGAATCTTGACCGGCAAATGAACGTGGCTACAATACGTTATTTGACCGCACACTGAGCCACATTCTCTCCACTCAGTAAAGCAAGGAATCTTGACCGGAAAATGAACATGGCTACAATATGTGATTTGACCGTACATTGAGTCACCTTCTCTCCACTCAAGAATTAGTCCTATATATATAACTATATGGATCTCATACTTGTTCAACACAATTAAGTCTAACAAAACATTCAAATATCAAACAACTACCCTCAAATATCAAAAATGTCTGGAAATTTACTAAAAGCTATATTGCTATGCGACAGTGACTCTGAAGAAGAAGCGTATGCGTTAGCGCATCAACAAGAGGAGGAGGAATTGATGGAGATATACCGTGAAGCATATGGTTCAACTTATGGAAAACACGGCGACTCGGATGTGGGTCGGAAATACATCAACCATAACCAACAAGCATTTCAAAAACACTTATGCAAGATTACTTTGCCTGTGATCACTTACGATCCAGTGATGTTTAGAAGACTATTCAGAATGAGTCATCCATTGTTTTTAAGAATTCTAGAAAGTATTCAACAGAATAATAATTTTTTTGTTTACAAGCAGCATGTTGCAAAAAAACAAGGTTTGAGTGGGCATCAAAAGATGACCGCAGCTTTGAGGATGTTAGCATATGGTTCACCCGTCGATGCCCTTGACGACACATATTTACAAAGAATATGACATTTGAAAGCCTAGATCACTTATGTCAGTCAATTATGGACATTTATGGGACCGAGTATCTTCGTTCTCAAACGAAGAAGATGTAACACGCTTGCGTGAAATGCATGAAAGTAAAGGCTGGCCTAGTATGCTTAGAAGTCTAGACTGTATGCATTGGGAGTGGAAGAACTGTCCAAAAGCTTTTCATGGAGCATATAACGGCAAAGAAAAAAAAACCAAACTATCATCTTAGAAGCAGTTGCATCTCATGATTTGTGGATTCGGCATGCTTTCTTTGAAATGCCAGGTTCTCCTAACGACTTAAACGTTGTCGAATGATCTTATTTGTTTAACGATATGGAGCAAGGTAAGTCAATTCTTGTATCATTTACTCTAAGTCATAACACATATGAGCATGGATACTATCTAGAAGATGGAATTTATCCCAATGGAGTATGATTGTAAAGACATTTGCAAACCCAATGACGGCAAAACAGAAACAATTTGCTGCAATGCAGAAAAGGCAAAGGAAGGACGTAGGAAGGGCATTTGGGGTCCTTCAGGCAAGGTTTGCAATGGTCAGCAATCCATGCAGATTGTGGAGGAGATGAAAAATGACTACAATTATGTTCTGTTGTATTATGTTCTATTGTATAATTCTGCATAGCATGATCATTGAAGATGAACGCGGTGTGGACTATCCCGATTTCAAGTATGATGGGGCAAGACAACCCCCCGAATTGTTTTGCATAGCCACTTTACGAAATGAAGGACAATACGCAATTCACGACGATCATCATGAAGTATATCATAATGAAGCTATACATAATAGGCTCCAAAGGGAGTTAGTAGAGCATATTTGGAATTCTCATGGAAATCAATGGTTTGGGATGGCGAATCTTTGTTTAATTGCATATGTTTGTCATTTTACTTGTGTAACGTAGTGTAGAATTCTATAATTTTTATGTTTGTAATATCATTTATGTTTGGTGAAGTAAATCTACATTGATATCTACAGAATGCATTGAAAAAAATGATATACCATTGAATATTTTAAAACTGAAAATAGCACATGATTGAAAATATAAATTGAAGGTACATAGATATTTAAACTGCAATAACTAAAAATATCACATGAGTATTTCAACTACATATGTTTTGTTCCTGATCTACTCTCAGTAATGCATTTTTTGTACTTCATCCAATATTGCGTTGTAATTGGGTCCATTCCAGTGACATCTTTTTCCATTATTACGTTCTCTTGGCGTTGCCGCTCTAGCTCAAACCGGCCCTTCTCAATCTCGGTCAGTTCTTTTGACACGGCAAGCTTTTATGCACTCCCTCTTTGACGTTCTGCATTTTCTCTTGCATATTTTTCATGCATTAGGGCTAAACGAGAATCAATTTGAGATTGAACAGCAATTTTCTTCTTAGCTGCTCGTTGCCCCATGGGTCTAGCATCTTCATCAAATGTGGATTCTGCTTCTTCGTCTTTGTTATCTGAGCATACATTAGAGTCTATATGAGAAGAATTTCCTGGGCTAGAATTATAATTAGTTCGGCTTGTTTTTTCTTGCCCTTCGACTTCGTTTAGGCATCTCTTAGGCTTTTTGTGGTGTTTGAGATCCATTTTTGTTGACTAACAAGCAAGTCATAGCAGTTTGCAAACTGATAGTAATGGGGTTTCTTTGAACCATTTTCTCTTGGAAATAATTTCAAGAATTGATCGTTCGCCATTCTCTTCTAAAAAACAGAAACACAAAATGATATATTAATAGAGTGATCAGAAATGAATATAAATTAAAAATGATGTTTTTCAAAACACTACCAATTCAGCTTCGCCACCCATTCCACTTAGATTTGCTGTTCTTATTTTGTGAATCTGTGACTCGTAGAATTGTGTTTGTCAATTAGTCTATCCAAAACGACCCGTGATTGCAAACATTGACCTTGTTTTTTCAACATGCTTTTTATTGCACGCAGTCATGATTTTTGCCCAAAACGCCTCTCCACTTTGGTCATTCCCCTTTACCGAGTCGTTAGAAAAATGACAGTAATTTAACACAAATCTTTATCTTCTTTGCCAGACCATGGAGCACAAGAATGGAAGCATATAGGGGGAGCAGTCTAGGGATGAACATTTTGAAATGGTTAGGAATCAAAATCTCAGCTATCCATATTCATCACTACGATATATGATTGAAACGGATGAGATAGACTTTCAATATTATGGAATTGAGAATATAATTGTAATAGAAGAAGAGATGTGTGTATTAAAATCTGAAAAATAGTCCGATATATGTAATGAAATCACAAATATGAACATTTATAGATGTTGTAATTTTAAATATGACCGTTTATAGCTGTTGGGGGTTAAAATATGATCGTTTATAGCCGTTGGAGTTTAAAATACGTTTGTTTATAGCCGTTGTAGGTCGGAATGAGGCGGTCTGTAGCGGGGAATGGTGGAAGGGATGGGGTGGGGCTTGGGTGCCCATTTAATGGACGCCCAAGCCCTAACACCCATTTTATGGGCGTTAGGGCTTGATCACCCATTAAATGGACGCCTAAACCCAGTTCAGGATGCTTAATTGAATTCTAAACTTTCAGCTGAATTCTTACCCTTAATTTGACGATTGGAGAAATTTTTTTGGACGAATTCAGTAAATGATTGAACCACCGAAGATGCCCTAATATACCGTCAGCAGTTACGAATGAAAAACCGAAGTCGTTTGCTTCATTCAGCTATAATCAAGATTCTCTAGCAGGATTATAAGAGATTGAACCACCTGAAGCATGATGATACGACAAAAGAAATTAGTCCTATTGGGTCATGATATTTCATTACTATAAAAGAAACCGACGTAAAGTGATAAAATTAGTTTTCAAAAACGTTGATAAATTTAGGTATCATTTGGTACGAGGATAATAGTTGGCTTGGGGAGACTCTTTTTCACATAGCTTAAACCGGAAGTTCTCTTCTAATTTACCACCTTTTTCTGATCGTTTTTTCCTCGTAGTTTGGGAAGTGTGAGAACCTTAAGCCGTTAGCCTCCCAAAGAGACCGACAAAAGAAATTAGAAATTAGTAAGTTTAACGAAGATTAATAATGATATTTAAGTTTACAAAACAATCTAAGTTAAACTGGGCAGTTATGAAAAATAGTAATCAAGTTTACAAGACGATCAAGGTTTCAAATTTCAATGGCCTTTGGTAATGCTGAATGTTATAGTAAATGAATATTATGTATGATAGTGTATTCAATATATATATATATATATATATATATATATATATATATATATATATATATATATTTCCTTCCATTTAGGAAATCAAGCTTGACGCCTCATGCTTTCAAAGGCAATGCAAAAATTCATGACAAGTGGTCTCCTTTGGCTACTGCGTGGTATAAGATGTTACCTGAAATGGTATCTTATTGTTTCCTCAAATTATTGGTATTTTATCATAAGGCCTTGTCATTTGTATAATATTTTAATGGCAGGCTCTTTTGTTGAAGTTGAAAGAAATAAAAAATGAAGAAGCAGAAAATCTTGTCGCAGGATGTAAGGTTAAACCTAACGTCTTTGATGTTGTAAGACTTGTCAATGGGCATCTAAAATGTTCAAAATCCGCCTGGATCCATATCCGAAAATACACATATTATCCGATATCCAAAAGGCGAATGTGAATATTCTATATTCAAAAATATTTTTGGAAGTAGGTACACGTGTATCTGTATTTGTTTGAATACTATCCGTCTAATTTGAAGTTAACTGCACTATTTATAGCTCCACGGTCATTTGAAATGTACACCTAAAAGAGTTGAAAGAAAATGTGATCCTATTGATTTGAGAATTTGAAATGATACGATAGTTTTTTGAAATGATACGATAGTTTTTTGAAATGAGATAATACTCAATGATACAAATGTTTCGTATACAGCTCGTATTCATAAAGAGAAATAAGCTAATGGGCTGTGCTTGATCAACCCAATATCTTGCACCAAAAAGACTTAAATGGTTGTGATGTGTTGACTCATTCTTTGCTTTTGAAATAACTGCATTTCTTTGTATGTTGTTCAGCAGTTCCCTGTAAACCTAACATAGGGTTTGGGTTGTAAAAAAGAAATCCCAAATCTTTGCCGAATCGATTTATATCGATTATGATCCAAATTGAGAAAAATTCGAGAGTTCTTAGGCACAATAGTCGTTCCTTGCTTCAGCATCATTCAATTTCCATTCATTTGAGTTACAACTTGAGCCATAGTTGATGGTTTGTTTGAGTTGAGTTAGATTTCATCATATTTGGGCTATTATCTTCACTAACCTTTAGTTTCTCTCTGAATCGAACATAGTTCATCTTCGAAAGTGGTTTGGTTAGTATATTGGCAACTTGGTAAGTGGAAGGTATATGATTTTTGTTCAGCTGTTCTCTAGTAACTTGTTCACATACGAAGTAGAGATCCAATTCCATATGCTTTGACCTTGAGTGTAAAACTGAACTTGCTGTGATTGAACTATACATAAGTTGTCACACCATATAGTAGTTTTGTTCTTTGGTTTGACCTGTAGTTCACTGAGTAATGTTCGTAGATTTACATGCCTCTATTATCAGCCCAAAATTCATGGTTCCTTTGACATATCTCAAAATTCTTTTTATAGCTTTCTTGTAACATCCAAAAAAAATTTGAATTTCAAATTCGGTAAATTGTTTGAACTTTTTAAATTTAATTTGAGAAAATTCAAGAGAAATAAAATATTATTAATATTAATATTATAAAGTTATATGGATATAAATAAATATTTGATGTTTAAGTTTTTAAATAAATGATAAATAAGTGAAATATACAACAAAACGAAAATTTGTATTTATCAATAAAATAAAATATGTACAAATTAAAATGTTGTTAGTTAAAACTTTGAATAGGAATAAAATTTGGAATGTATGTTGTAACAAAATTATATAGTTATGAAAAGACATAGGAATACATGTAAGGTTGTAAACAAAAATATAAACAAGGAAACAAGGAAGTAAAGAGTGTATTCAGCAACAAAACAAAGTCTCATACAAAAGAACAAAAAAAATAAGATAAACAAAAGGAAATAAAAGTCTACAACATAAAAACAAACATTAGCTAACAAAGAAAAAAAAACTGCCAAACAAAAATTAGTACTTACAGAGAAAAAAATCAAACAGCAAATACAAGAAAGGAAACAAGAAAAATATGCACGAGATGTACTTGCAAAATAAATAAATAAAATTTATGTGTAAACTTGAAGAAGGACCAAGGCATTTAATGCCACCACCTCTAGTACATCAAGCAAGATTATCAGCCCCAAATAAAAGTATGCTTCTGATGAAGGTACAAAGGAAATTATCACCTGTGCAAATTTTCTAATTTATATCTACACCTATACCTACTTCAGTTCATTCAAACAAAGAAAGAAAGAAAAAAAATAGCAAAGTCAAGAAAAAGAATGAAGTAAAACATCACCTTGTTTTACAGACCTAAGCTAATCATTCCAGATCAAAATAGGAAGAAAGAAATCAAATTGCAGTCTATTTCCAACTTTCAGTATTTAAAGGCTCTTCTCTGTTTTTATAAACCGAAGGTAATATCTTTTTAAAATTTGAGTTACAGTTTGTAAGTAATTAAGAAAATAAATCAGAAGCTAAGCAAATTCAAACAACTAGTTGCAGGGAAAAAATAAAAATCAAGTATCAAGTTAAAATAAAAGTTGCTCTCTGTTTATTTCAGGGAAATTCAGGTGAGTAAAATTATTTTCTTTCATTTGAAATCTAAGTATTTATATTGGGTTTTGTTGAATATTGAAAGAGAAATGTGCTTTGTATGTCTCTATGTTACTGGAAATTTTTTTATACAGTTTGTTGTTTAATACTTTGTTTTTTTTTTCCCTCAGAGCAAAGTGTATTAGAAAAAAAATTCAAATAAACTCCATTTGACATTTTTGCTTGGGATTTTTAAACAAAATAAACTTGCTTAAACTTGAATCACAGTTTAAAGATCGGTTTAAGCTTGATCATGAAGAGTTCGACCCTGTAAACTTGGTTTTACAGTAGAAAACAAAATCATATGATAAATTCAAGTATTTTAAATTATCAACTTGATTGCATAACTTGAATCTTCACTGCAAATGATGGTTTTTAAGACAAAAATGGGAATTTTTAATTGCCTAGGTTACATGCAGTTCAATGTTGAACGAGTCTTGCATTTTGATCGATTTTCGATCATCGAACAAATTTTAGATGTTAAGATTTTTCTTGAAGCTTGCTTGGCCATAGACGATCTCAGGAAAATTGCCAGAAAATTTTTCTATTGTATAGATTGGTGGAACGAGGTCGAATTAGGGGTTTGTTTCGCGTTTTGAATAGGTCTGGAAATGAGGTGATCTCGTCACCGCTGGTGCGTCGAGTCGCGTGGTGCTTCAGGAAACGGTAGAGCGAGGTGTTGTAATGGGGTGGACGGAGTCGGAGCTCCTTCGGTGGTCTGAGGAACGCTGGAGAAGTGAGTGTTGCGGTGGTGTCTGGGCTACAGTTCGACTCGAGATGCTAAAATTCGATTTCAAATTATTTTCTTCAAGTCGAGAATGGGTTGCGAATGTAGGGAGGTATTGCGACTTGTTGGAGGTGCTGAAGTTCACTAGAACATTGGCGAGAGGTTGTGCGCGTATACGATCAGGGGGTGGTATCAATTGCATTGGGTTGGGGAAAGATGGAAAGCAACTCGAAGTCTCACTCGGGGAATTGGGGTAGAAACTCGAAGACGAGCTCGGGTGGTTTGGTGTTCTATCGGGTTGGGTTTTAAACTTAACAAAATTTTGAAATTTTTTTTATCACATGGGTAGTCTTACGTAGAACCCGAAGCAAACACGAAATTTTCTCATGCGTGACCAGAAGTAGGTCTCAAGACCAATATACAAACAGTTTTATTTACTATAAAAATTTTCAAATCGTTAAGACACTTTTAAAATATGTTCAAACAATGATTAGATTTGAAATTTTAAGCTAATTTAAGACTTAAGTGAAATGTTTGAAGAAATTAATTTTAGTTTATTTAGTGTTAATATAATATTTTTATAAGGTTATTTATATTAAATAAATAATGTAATTTAAAGGAAAATTAAAGTAAAATGTTGTTTAAAACTAAATCTTAACCTTTAAAATGTAATAAAAGAAATTTATTGAACGCGGTTTAAAAAGATAATCAAAGCAATTCGATTATCTTTTGGTTTACTTAAACGATTAATGATTTGTTAATATAACCTCTTAAGAAATAATCTTAGTTAATTAATTAATATTAAAGTTTAAATTAATTGATAATTAAAATTTAGATTAATTTATAATTAATATTAACTAATTTGAAATTAATTAAGGTAATTAATTAAGAAGTGATTAATTAATGAAAATGATTAAGATCTCATCAATTGTAATTAATTGTAATTAATCATTAATTAAAAATTTCTAATGAAAGTAACTATGTGATTAATAATTTCAAACCACATAATTTATTTATCTAAATTTAAGATGCTTTGATTGTCCTTGATTGTTGTATGTTGGATTGATATTTCTATTATGTAATGTTATGCTATGTAATAATGCTTTGTGCTGAGCTGTGATATTGGTACTGAATATACTGCTGTGTAATTGTGAAAAACCCATTGGCCTGCAAAAACGGCTTTTGAATTTCGATGCGATAAAGAGTCGGATTCTAGTTGGTTGTCCGAAACCCACATCGAATATGTGAATCTTTGTGAATGACATATTCACATGTTTTTAAAAATTGACGCTCACTATTCGGTTTAGCCGGGAGAGGACATTTGTGTCGTATAACCCATTCCGAAAATGTGATTCAACGTTATGGATAGCATTTGAAGACCGGTGGTGAAGACCATGTATCTTCGAAAACGATAGGACAACCTATCGATAGTCTCTGCACAGAGTTGCTCCGGTATAGAGATTCCCTAAGTGATGGGAAGTCCGATCGGAATTGCGGATGCCCGGATTGCAAGGACTTCTTCGAAAGTGCCTTCGGTTCTATTCGAATCCGGAATAGACTTGTATGGATTGTTTGTCTGACATTACATTTAAGATATAAAGCAGATTCCTTTCAAATACATTTCTGTTGGTGGTGGAGAATTTATTCTCTTAGCTTAACACCCTTATCTGTAACGTACGAGCTCAGAGGTTATGTAGTTGAAGTTTATCAGTAATATATTCCCAATTTGGTAATATGGCATGCGGAGTGCTGCTGATCATTTGTTGATCAAAGCATGGCTTTGTGAATAAGCGTACCTTTGTGGGCGAGACTTCGTCGAACGTCACAACACGGTAATGGACGAAACAGGAAAGATGCAGTAAGGTTATTGGGGGTAGCGCCCTTTAGGGTATGTGCATTTCCTTTTGGATAGACGTGATATCATGGTATGGAGCCCAGATACTTAACTTATGTAGATATCACAAATATATATATATATATATATTACTTTGTGATTGTTGTTGGGGCCCCGAGTAAAGGTTGGTTACAACCAGGAATGGCATACTCATGTCAGTGGTTACCTAGTACAGAGGTAACCCGACCTTGTGTTGGCAGAGATCCAGTTAGGTTCTTGGGTCGTCCCTCCAGAGGCATACCCATGTGGCCTAGGAAGTTCCTTAGCCTGACCATTTGTTGGAAATCCAAAGAAACAATACGAGCCTGTACGGTTTTATTTGTATAACCTGCCATGCAGCACGGCGGTAACCTGCCACAAAACATGGTAGTTGTAGTAGGCATAGTTCGGAATGTCTATGCCGGCTAAGATTAATATTATATTTTCGAAATGCTTCCTACATTATGCACTAGTAATAATATCAAAGAACTTTTCCCGTAGCAAGCATATTTGACTATCATAAGAAGAAATCTCCTCCAATTCTGCGATTGCATGGTGTGTGTGGCAGGAGGTCTTATGGTAGTTTCATTTTTTTCAAAAGCATACCGGAATTTTTTATAAATCTAGTTTCTTTAAAAGCAACTGTTTTTGTTTACTCATACGAGTCCCATGACTGACCTGGAGTTTATTATTTCTTTTCTAAACTCTGGGTGCCCATAATTTCCACACGGGCAGCCTAGTAGCAGATTTCCGTGTTCTGGAGTTAGCTATATTTTGGAGCTCTTATTTTGGAGATCTCAGGTGTTTAGTCTTTTGGAGTTCGCTATCGCTTCCTTCCTTTGAAGACTTTTCAGATATATGATCACTGTTGTATTATTATGATGTTTATTTGGAATCGTAGTGTATGTATAAAATATTCTGATGTAGTTATGGATATTATGATATTGTATCTGTGATGTATGCATGATATTCATTCTGTTCCACTGTTTTATATTCATATGATGTTGTTATAAGCTCCATCCGAATTGAAATTTGACGTTCGAATCTCCGGCAGTCGAATACAAGTGAGGTATTTGATGTCGACCTTTGAACGATGAATATTGGGTCGTGACAAAATAGTGTTCATCAGTTGATTTTGCATAAACTGCCATGCTTTGTTTACATAAATGTACTTTCTGGTCTGTTGATATTAGCATATTACAAAGAACCTATTACGTACCTGTACTGACTGTCATTAGATATTGTTTCACCTTTATGCTTGGATAAATGTATGTTGCTGATAATGGGTGTAGAAATTGGATTTCTTTGATCCATCTTTGCTATGCTTAGTATTTTTGTAGTATACTTTCTTGGGTTAGTTGAATTGATGAATTTGATAGCCTTTTAGCTTCAATTCCTAAGAAGTATAGGCTGCCAAGGTCTTTAATTAAGAACTCGTTGTTTGGATGCTTTAAAAGGTTATTTATTTCCATTTCACTATTACATGTAATAATGAAATATTCAACATATATTAGCACATAAATCACTGTATTTTTTATTGAATTTTGTAAACAAAGAGTTGCCAGATTTTGTAGAGTTATACCCAGTTCGATCAGAGTTGCCTTAAGCTGTTCAAACCACAATCTTGGAGCTTGTTTTAATCTATAGATTGCTTTGTTTAACTTGCATTCAAGCTTCTCATTTTCTTTTTGTATGAACCGCAAAAACCATTAGAAAGTCATTATTTACATCCAATTATTTAATGATCCAATTTCTATACATAGCAAGTGTGAGTACTATTTTAATAGCAGCGGGCTTCAAAACCGATGAGAATGTTTCATTAAAATTAGAACCATTTTGTTGTGAATAGACTTTTGCCAATTGTCTTACCATATGCATAGAAATTGAACCATGTGCATTTCTTTTCATTTTGAATGCGCATTTGCAGCCCACAATTTTTTTATTGTTAGGCATTGAAACAGGATCCTATGTCTTGTTCCTTATTAAAGCATTGTATTCATCAACCATTGTCGATTTCCATTTTTCATTCTACATAGCTTGATAATAGTTATTTGGTTCTTCTATTTCCAAGCTTGCATTCAAAAAAAATTGGCTTAAATATGTCACTCTTTGCCCTTGTCATCATGTAATGTCCAGTTCTAGTGGGGATACATGGTTGACAAGTATCACCTGTATTAGTTTCTTGTTGTTGCTCATTAAATGGTTGTAAGTTATCTGGAGTTTGATTTGAAGTAGATTTCATACTCATCCCTTTTTGAGGTGCTTGATCTGGTACATGTGATGACCCTCCCATGCTAATGACCTGGTCCTAAGTTGGACACAGTGTGTTATTGGTGGAGTTAGCAGCATGAGGGTTCAGAATTATCTGAAATAGTTCTTCCTGAACTTGAACCAACCTTTGAGGTAGTTATGGCATTGACGGTAAAGAGTACTATGAGTTGTATGCCTTTTTGATGTCTTGATTACTGATCCTCTAAAAGGGAAATTTTTTTTATTGAGCAATGCATGTATTGATATGAATATTTTTCCACTACCATCTAAGCATTTATAACCCTTTTGATTAGCCGTGTGTCCTAGAAATGTACATGGAGATGATCTTAAATTTAATTTATGAGCATTGTACGGTCTGAGATAGGGTGAACACAAGCATCCAAAAACTTTCGAGTTATGATAGTCGGGTTTAACATTGTATAACAACTCAATTGGACTATTAAGTTGTAGTACCTTTATAGGTAACCTATTAATAACATACCTTTCTAATTTAGTTAAATCGGTTACCGATTGAGTTAACCAAAGTTAATCCTATTAGGTTTTGAAATTTTTGATTTTAATTCGGTACGAAATTTTTTACCTTAAAACCAACCTAATGCTCACCCCTATATTCATCCACTCGTTTCCTAATTTCACTGTAGAGGCTGTTCAGTTACAACTCTTCGGTATCATTCTCTGAAGTTTCTCATTTGAACGTTATCCAAATATGTGTTTTTTCCCTTTAGGCCATTAAATAATATGGTATCATATTCCAAATAGTTTTAGTTCTTTACCATTCCTTATGTATCAGTCTTGTCTGACGCATTAGCAACGGTAACGGACCAAGTGCCCAATTGTGCTGAAAGGAGAAATTTTCCCTGTTCATGCCATCTACCCTCATTTTTACCAAATGCTCTGCTTATATACTTCGCTTGTAACAACCTACCTCGAAAGGAGCCTAATTTTCGATTTAGTAAAGGCCCATCCAATCTTAAACTCATTCTAAAACTGGCTGTTAGTTAGTAAAATTGATACAGTAACATTACACAAAGCTACCTAATTATGTTATCAGAATCTCAAAGTGAAAAGTATTATAGTATCAAAAATAGTTTCAATATGTAGAAATTTAAATCTAAAAAAACATAACGAAATATCTCATTATCCAAAGTATAATATCTCAACATAATAAAATTAAGTTTAAAATGGGTATATCAAAATATAACCAAACATAAATAGATAGATAGCTGCCAAAGGACTTTAAACCTCAGCCTTCATCTTCTAAATCATCATCTTCTTCTTTAACTATTGTTATAATAAATAAGGAGTATTAAAAACAATGTTTGGTGAATAAAATCTCGAGCCTTTTTATAATAGTATTCGGGCAGTATAATTTAGATAAGAGTATATTTTATGCTTTCTAACTATATTCAATATGAAATACTTCAACTATATGCCCTAAGGACCTTCCAGTCCAACTCTATAACCTATATGTTTCCAATCCAACTCTATTCACTTTCAAATTTAGGCCAAAGGCTCTTTCCAGTTCCATGCATCTACCATTAATCATATTCTGATAATGTGAGAGAAAGTACCCAAGATATTTAATATCTTTTTCAATAAAAATTAGGCAAACTTTGAATATTTAATACCTATATCTTGGGTAGGTCCCCGCCATTTAATATCTAATCTATGGCGGCTTCTTTAAGGTACTCTCTAGCTGACATCACGTGAAATCTCAGGGCTACTTAATACTACTTTATGGTAAGAGGCAAACCTTACAATAGCCACTTAATACCTCTAACCCGAAGCGGATCCTTCTCAGGATTTCCCACTACCGTACCTAAATGATAACACGACCGTTTAATACCTCCAAAATAGGGAGGTGGCAGACACTACAACAGCCATTCAACACCCCCGACCCTAAAGCAGGTCCTAGTATTATGATCTATAATTAGCACTGTTACGTCTCATATTAGTCCATCTATTTGTAGGCGATGGTGTCAGATTAACTCGACTGGCTTACCCTAAAGAATTGGGACTAACATCGCATCCCCCATAGGTACTTATTATAGTCGATGTCTCACATTAGTTCCAACACACCACTGGTAGTTAGATTAGCTGGGCACACTTCTATATGCTTTTGACCGACATCGCATCCCTATAAAATACTCATAACCTCCAATCTTCTAGCATACTACCATGTATACCTCACCACATTTCATATTAAGGCCTTATAAAAAAATCTCCTCTTCTTTAATTATAAATTACATTCCATAATTATCTCAACTTCTATCCTAAGGGGTTTTAATGCTAATTACTAACCTAATTATATTACACGATGAATATGTTATTTATACGCATATACACTCATGTAACTTAATACCTTTATCGATAGGAATTAGACAGATTCTGACCATTTAATACCTAACCCAAGGCAGACCCAAGGCAGACTCCTCTCGGGTACTCTCTAGCTAACATCACATGTAATCTCAATAGGCCAAGTATATTTTTTTGCAGTAAGAGGTGGACCCTATAATAGCCACTTAATACATCAAATACGAAGCAGACTCTTCTCGAGATTTCCCACTAACGTGCATAAATGGTAAACCCGATCACTTAATACTTACAAAATATGGAGAAGGTAAACCTTACAACAGCCAATTACTACCCCTGACCCTAAAGCAACTCCTACATATTATGATTGTAACCTAAATTATGATGTCTCACATTAGTCTATCAATTCACTGGCATTAGCAAGCATATTAATTGGGCATGCCGAACCTATAGAGTAGAGATTAACCTCGCATCCCCCATGGGCACTTATTATTGGTAATGTCTCATATCCGTCCCAAAGTCACAATGTTGGTCGCCAGATTAGCTGGGCAAACTTCTATGTGCTTCTAACTGACCTCACGTCCTAATATCGCAGTCGTAATTTCCATTCTGCTAACATACTACCATATATACCTTACCACATTTCGCACTACCGCCTTATAAAGAAATATCCTTATTTCACCCTTACTTATAAATTACTTTCCATAATTGTCTCAACTTCTTTCCTAAGGAGTTTTAATGCTAATTACTAACCTAATTATACTACGCGATTAAAACGTTATCAATTATACATTATTTATATGCTAATACATATACACACACAAACACATGTAACTGAATGTAACACCCATAATTTTAATGATAATTAATTGAAAAAATTACTTAATAAATAATAATGTCAAAAATAATTTTTTGTAGATGTCATATTTGGCTATGAAACTTACACCATTGATTCATGGCGATTTTATGATCAATTTTCATATATAAGATTTTTCGATCGGAGTTCAAATGGAAAGTTATTAACATTTAAAGTTTTCGAATTAGAAATAACTATACATGTAATTATGGTAATAAAAGTTAACTAACGTTAATTGCTATCATCAATGGAAGCTTAGAGGTTAAAATTGTTAAGTTAAATCAAATCCGAGTAAATAAATAAAGTGTGAAAGAAAATACATCGGTCGGTAGTAAAAGGAATTAAATAAATCAAAACAAAGACGGTAATCAATCGTAGCCAAAAACATACGACCGGTGGACCCTAGGTGTCTGGTGGTCGACTGGTAGCGGTCCACCATAAGGAAATAGCAGCCGATTGGTGAGACTATAAAATGGAGAATAATACGTGGCTGAACGGCCCAGATTTAATATAATTGGATTCGGCAGCTGACATTGATTTTAACCCCTATAAATACGGACCGAAATCCTCACTTCTAAACTCATATCTCTGGAGTGACGCCGGAGCTTTGTCATTTTCTCTTCTCCACAAAATTTTAATTTCTTAGGAATAGTTCTAATCTATACATACATACAATTGGGTAATCAGAGAAGATGGTTGAGAAAAGGAAAGGGGCCAAATCAAATTGTCAAAGCCAAGGTAAGTTGTAAATACAGATCTACAATGTAAATTATATCCAAATCACTTTTTTATCTAGATCTCTAATAAACCTGTACTCTTGTCGAATGCATATCCAAATAAAATGGAAAGGGAGTCAAATTACAATAGCAAGGATTAGATCTGGGGATTTGAAAAGCTAAAAAAGTGAGTGAGAAACTATATATTTTTATATAATATTGGATTTATATCATTGTAAATCTATTCATGTATGCCTAAAATGTAAATTGGAGTTCAAGGCTAAAGCTGTATATGTGTAATGAATTTATAAACGCTGCCTACATATACTACGATTGATAACTTGAATTATATATAGCATGTATATGAATATAGAAAGTATTGGGTAGTAATATTCCTTAGATTTGATAAATTATGTGATAGTTCCAAATTTCTACATTTAAATGAATTTTACAAGTAAAAATATAAAGTAAGTTATTACAATAAATTATTAGGATTTGAGTAGCATTTTAATTCATTAGAATATAGGGTGTTGCAATGTAAATTCCTATGTATTATCAAATTTAAATCTATAAATAGAAGTGTATCATTTGAATAACAAGGAATATAGCGAAACAGAAGAGATGTACAAAATAAGGATATTTACCCATTTTGTACTATTTATTTCAATCCCTTGAAAAGATAGTTTCTTGTAACTCCAAACACAACACAAACCCTTTTTGGATAAAATATTGAAATTCATGGCGTAACTTTTCTTTTTAGGAAGAGATGGTTCTAATACATTACAATGCAAAAACCCTAAGGATTAATTTAAAGAGTATAAATGTGATAATAATAAAGATATAATAGAAGAATTAATATATGTATGCAATATAATCAAGATAGGAATTAAATAAAAGGAAGGTTTAGTGACACCCTTGTTTTGAAGCACCCCTATCATATCTTGAGCTACTCTATTCAGAATCTGATAAAATTTTGTAGATTTTCAATCCATATATAGAGGATCCGTTTTACAAAATTTAAGCTTATTTTAATATATGTAGCATAATACATTGATGTTTAATTTAATGGTTAAAATAAATATCTGAATGGTGGATAACTGAATTTGATTTGCAAAAGGCTACAAATATCAAAATGACCCTAAATTTTTAAAAATGGTCCTCTATGTGTTGATTGAACATCTACAAAAAATTGTTGCATCTGGAATAGTGTAGCCCAAGATATGATAGAGATGCTAAACGGGTGCTCCAAAATAGAGGTGCCATTGAACCGTCCTTATTAAGTAAAAGCAATGAATGACATTGAGAATTAATAATTTAAAATAAAAGGATATGGGAAGTCCTCTAAACAAGGGCGAGAATTGAAAGACTGAAAAGGAAATGGAGATAGAAAGTGAATGGTGAGAAAAAGGGAAATAGAATGGGAGGAAAAGATACGTAGGTCTTTTAAAAGAAAGCGGCAAATGAACTAAAATTACATAAGGTGCAGATGCATAAAGAAATAAAGAAACATTGTTAACATGAACAGTAGAGGCGTAATAACTAAACAAGAATAAATAAAGTAATAGCACGCACACACATATACGCAACTTCAAGTGTGCATTTCTGAGGACATGAATTACTAAAACTAGTAAATAACTTAAATGGATAAGAATGAGTATAGTCATTAGAATAGGTTAGAATGCTAAGGAGATAGTGTTGCACCATAGAAACCTACCCACCCCAAGGGGCTATCAGGAGTTGTGTGTACATTATACTGATGTATGACGTATCTAACTCTAGGAATTGTGGAGTTACACACATTTGGGTATAGGTGAAGGAATACCCTAAGTGAGTATTCCTCAATCATTTAGGAGGGCGTTGCCTTGACTTCATTAGGCAATCTAAATAGGATGTTGAGCTGCTTGATGCTATGTCAATGTGCTTGTACCAAATCCGGAGTAGGTGCTATACATAGGTTGAGTACATCATCGGTCCTGAACGGTCAATAGGAAAGACAAGGGTTACACCGAACGGGCTACACCTCCTGCTAGGGTAGGTCATGTTAGGGCATATTCCCATAGTTGTTTATTAATTTTTTTAGGGCAAGGCAAGCTAACCTTTAAAAGAGATCTTTCAAAATGAATGGGGCAATTTGAGGAGCTGAGTCCTCTATAGTCCGTTGCGTTGAGTCCATGATAGGAAGCATTTAAGCAGTGAATCCCCAAGGCGAGATATAATACGACTAGACTATTATGACACCGTTATTAGGCACTCGGGAGTTTCGTCATACACATAATGGTAAAGACATGATACTGCCTTGATTATGGTTCCTGACGGGGTGACAGGTTACGGATACTAGAGGGGATAGTATCATGGTTCGAAGGGGGACTGTTGTACCTATATATACATATGCATACACACACACATATGTTCTTATGTAATTATGGTCTACTTCTGGTAGATGGGACAAAGCGTACATGAACGTGGAGTCAAGACGACTAAGTAAAAATAAAGTGAGATACATAACAAGTAATGGAAAACAATCGACATAAAATAATGTTATGTACAAAGTGTGTAATTTACCAGTCACCAGAACATTGTTCTGACTTTCTTCCCATTACAACGCAGATGATAGCTTTAGAGGGACAGATACTTGTACCGGGCAGGAATGGGGAAGAATAGGTTTCCTTATGCATGCCGACCACTAACAAAGACACGTGACATTAGAAGTATCAACCTTAATCAACAACTATATGTTTATTATACTTTATTATTATATTGTGAGTTTATATCAACAATGCACTTATACACATTTGCTATTTGTAGGATACTAAACCAACAATCTGTATTTTTATGGACTTGGATTTTTGATTTAGAAAAAATTCAAGTCCATTATGGTCGGGATGTCACATTTGGCATCAAAGCTTGTTTAGTCAATTTTAAAAAATTAGGAAATGTTGAGTGAATGTATTAGTATTTTACCTATATATAAATTTATTATACATCAAATCCTAAGAAGTTCGACTCTAGAGCAGTGGCAACCATACATTGAAAAATGGATAAGACGATTATAGGTCGGATTAATGCAAGAAATTGAAGATGTACGCCTACCTCAATTACCCCACGGGAAATAAGTCGTTTGCAGAGTCATAAAATTAAGAAGAGCATAAATGCAGTATATTTAAGGCCCATGAAGTTGGATAGTAAGTGACTCCATTGTTGGGCCCCTAATATCCCAATGGTTGAAGATCCCCACATGATTATCGATGGATTATGTTTAGTAGTTCCAAAGAAAGAAAAAGTAAGAAATTGTATGTTATAGATATCTAGAAGCAATTAAGTTTCCTGAAGGAAGTGGTGAAGTAATCACTTTAAGATAATAGCTGGATTTTATAATATTTAGAAGAAGATAAGTCAATAAGATAAGTTGTAGGAAGAGAAGTCTAAAGGAAGAGGCGAATAAAATCCACTAATTCCGAACCTATATGAAAGAATTTAATAAAAAAGTTGAAAACAAATGTATGTAAATAATACATTTGAAATGATTTTTTCCTAAAAGAATTTGTTTGAAGGTAGAAAAACCTCTTTTTTGAAAAGTAAATAAATAATAAATATTTAGGGAAAATAAACTGTTTAAATTTCATTTAAATAAAAAGTTTACCAAAGATTAAAATTAATTAAATTGGAAATTTCCATAAAATAGGTTTTTATAAAAAGTTATTTGGTTTGAAGATAGTAGGGCGCATGTAGCTCACTGATTTTTATAAAACGAAGAAAAATTTTAAGTTGTGAAATTCCTTTCAGAGGTGGATAATAGAAAGTGGTACAAGTTTTAATTAAATGGGGTAAAAAACAGAAAAGAAAGTTAAAATCCAAAAGCAAAATAGCAGAAAAACACATTGCAATGGCCTATAAAGGAGATAGTTAATTGAGAGGAAAGCTAGCTTTTAAATAAGCAATTTAAATAAGTGCAGTGCTTGTAAGATAGTTAAAGAAGTGGTGACATTATGCAATATTGGAGAAGTATATAAAATAATGTTAGTAATTAGAAATAATGTTAAGAGATTATATAAAAAATAATCCTAGTAATCTATTTAAGAAAAACAAAGGAAAATGAATAGTTTTCATAGTAGGTGCAATAATGGCAAGTATCTTTTAGAAGACCCCCAAATATGCTAGCAGAGCCTTTGTTCAGGTTGAAAGTGGACATAACATAAGCGATAAGAAAATAATAGGTTGAGGGTTGTCATTGTCTACTCAAGTTCTTATTGTTTGAAAATTATAAAAGATGTTTAAGAAATACTGTAAAGTGTATTTTTGTAAAGAAATGGTTTGTTATAAGAAATGAGTTTTTAAAAGCAAAACTAGTAAATAGTTTGAGTTAAAAATATCAATTTTAAAAGGTAAAATCTTTGCGGTGAAAAGGTTTTGAAGGAAAAGAAAAGAAACTTTTTGAATTAAGTTGCTAACATTTTCTTTTGAATTTGATCAATAAACTTAATTCGAAAACCTTGCATTATAGTTTTAAAAGTCAAGACACTAAATTATTTTTGAATTTAATTAAAAAGTTTCTAAGTTATACTTTCAAAGATAAAAGTTTAAGATTAAGTACTTCATCGTTTTGAAGTTTTAATTTTGAAAATAAAGAACGATGACCATACCAAAATTTTAGATACGGAGTGGATAGGAATGATTGCCAAGTTAAGACGGGTAAAAGATACGGCTATGAAAAAGATAGTGATGACTACTCATAGAGTAGCACTGAGAAATCCTACAGAGTGTAAGGAATATTGATGAGAACCTAAGGTTTTGTTAGATATGTGTGCAAGCCATAAGAACCTGCAAATGGACGATAAATGATATGAAACTAAATTTCCACGAGTTGTAGGGTATGTTCGAAAGATCAAGGGTTAAAAAAAGGTACATACCAAGATTTGAGAATATCATCAAGCGATTTGGATTAAAAGATGATGGTAACAGAAGGTAATTAGATGGCAAACACACATAGAGAACATCGGTAGACTCAAAGTAAAGCATAAGCAAGATAAAGGGGTGGAAAAGTTATTCCATCAGGCCAGTTGGCCAATGAGTATTCAAAATGTGCATATATTATATTTCTTTCCCACTACAGTGTTGAGATGCACAATTTATTCCATAATTGAGTGTGATAATAGAGGTAACGAGTATACCTCATTTACTAGAAGCTAGAAAGGTGGATTAAGATATGCATGTTACAGTAATGGAATGTTGGAAAGGTGCATATAATTTATATAAGAAGTAATAGGACAAACCACATCATAAAGAGTTTATGTTGAACGGAAGATCGAGCAATTGTTACTTTGATGTTTGGGTTGTAAGCATTAGTTGTTTCTATAAAACACATAAGATATTAGTGGAAATGTTCCTTTTTATCTGTTTATTGTGTGGACCGCAATATTATTTGGAAAATAACAAGACGAGAAAATTACGGAAAGACACTTTCCTAATGCAAAAGAAAGGAAAATAGTAAAAATATTAAAGTATAAAATAAGTCAATAAAATTTATTTTATTAAATACTAACATAAAGTAAATAAAATTCAAGTCCTAAATGTGGAAAATATTTAGGTAGTTAATACTGGAAAGTGAAGAATGGAGAAAAGTTATTGCGAAGCCATGGACCAATGACCCTGTACCTTAAAAGCTGATAATTTATAAATAAATTGCGTATTCATTGTTATTATAAATAAATATAAGTTTTGAAATTTAAGATTTACAGCCTAATTATATAAAGTCCATTATAGACATTAACCTATTGATTAAACCCCCGATTTAATGTAATGTGGCATAATTTTTTTTGAAATATATATATACACACTTTTGAAAATTTTAATTCAAAACTCTTGTTTTTGAAAACTAAAATATATTTCGAAAAGTTTTTGAAAATTTTTAGGGAAAAAATTTTGAAGTTTAAATTATTCATCGTTATGTCAAAAAGTAATATAAACTATTGTTAAGCAGAAAGTGAAGGAATTTTCTAATTTTCTGAATGCTACATACTTAGCATGAGTGAATAGTTGACGGGTTAGCTAGTATGGATTTTACTTAGCAACAGAAGTGAGAGTAAAATAAATATGGTTAGAGACAAGGGAGAAAGATATTATAGCTATGAAGTCATTTTCTCCATACATTGTAGGTAGGTGAACTAAAATTGGTTTTAAAATAATTGTGTTTTAGAAACTAAAGATTTAAAATAAAATTTACTTGTGAGGACCGTACTTGGAAAAGTTGGTAAATGAATTGGAAGTAAAAGAAAGATTTCAAGGTACAAAGAAAAGGATACACAAGAGAAGGATGGAAATATAGAATTCTCTATCTAAACCATTTGTGCCATAATAATATAGGTTTAGAAAACAGGATTTTTCTAAAACTTGGATGTTAGCAGCAATGAACTATGATTCTAGATGTTAGGGATTAGATGAAAAATTAACCGAACTATACTTCAACTTGTAGAAATGTGAAAAATTTTGAATTCAAAAACATAGTTTTTGGTTTTAAAAATTTGCATAATATAGAACTGCCAGCATATTTAGGTTATTTACACCATATTTTAAAAATTGATTTAAAGGTATGCATTCATATAGGAGACGTCGATTAGAATTATTCTACATACGCACCATATGTATCGTGATACATCATGTAGTTGTACACAATTGGTTACATTTGGTTGTAACTAATTGGTTGGTTAATTTAGAATAGTTGTATGTTATGTTATATTCATTAATCTTTAAGGAATTTTGGAGACAAAATTCTTTTAAAGGGAAAGAATGTAACATCCCGTAATTTTAACGATAATTAATTCAAAAATTAATTGGTAAATAGTAACACCGAAATTAAATTGTTACGATGTCGGAATTTGACTATGAAAATTACATCGTTGGGTTCGTTGTGATTTTTCGATCAATTTTCATATATAATGTTTTTGGAACAGAGTTCAAATAAAAAGGTCATTAACATTTAAAGTTTACAAATCGAAAATAATTATATATGTAATTATGGTAATAAAGGTTAATTAACATTAATTACTAAAGTTAACGAAAATTTAGATGCTAAGAAATGTTGACGTTAAATCAAATATGAGAAAATATATAAAGTGGTAAAAAAATATCGTTCCGTTGTAAATGGAATTAAATAAAACAAAAGAAAGATGGTAATTAATCACAACCAAAAACACATGATCGATCGACCCCAGGTGCTTGTTGGTCGACTGTTCGGGAATAGCGGTCGACCGGTGCAACAGTAAAATGGAGAATAATACATGGCCAAACGATGCAGATTTAATATAATTTAGTATAATGGCTAGCATTGATTTGAACCCTATAAATATAGACCTAAACCCTCATTTCTAAACTCATATTTCGAAGTGACGCCAGAGCTCCACCTTTTTCTCTTTTTCACAAAATTCTAGTATCTTAGAAATTATTATAATTTATATGTATATACAATTACGGAATCATGGAAGATGATTGAGAAAAGAAATAAGGTAAATTAACTCATCAAGGCCAAGGTAAATTGTAAATCCTGATCTAAAATGTAAATCAAATCCAAATTTCTTTTCTAATTAATCTAGATCACTGATAAATCTATGTAAACTTGTGGTGTATATATCTAAATAGGAAGGAAAAGGGACTCAAACTGGATAACAAGGATTAGATCTGGAGATTTAGAAAGCTATAAAAGTGAGTGGAAAATTATATATTTCCATATAATATTGGATTTATGTCATTCTAAATCTATTCATGTATGCCTAAAATATAATTGGAGTTGTAGGCTACAATTGCATGTATGCAAGGAAATTATAAACTTTGCCTACATATTTTGTGATTGATAATTTGAATCATATATAGCATGTAGGACTTGATAACTTATATGATAATTCTAGATCGGTAGGTTTAAATGACTTTTACAAGTAAAAGTGTAAAGTAAGTTATTACAACAAATTATTAAGACTTAAGTAGTATTTTAATTCGTTGAAACATAGGTGCTGCGGTGCGAATTCCTATAGATTATCAAGTTTGTATTTATAAATAAAAGTGCATCATTTGAAATAACAAGGAATACACCCAAATGGAAGATATGCATAAAATAGGGATATTTATCGTATTTTATACTATTTATTTCAATACCATGAAAAGATAATTTAATTCAAAACATGACACAATTACTTCTCGGATAAGATATAGAAATTCACAATGTTAACCTTTCTTTTTAGACGGGGTGGTTCTAATGCATTAAAATGTAGAAACCCTCAGGATTAATTTAAAGAGTACAAATGTGATAATAACAACGATCTAAGAGAAGAATAAATACATGTATGCAATATAAGCAAGATATGAGTTAAATAAAAGCGTTAAAAGACGTAGACAAGTAGTAATTTAAGGTTAAGGGATATGGGAAGTCCTCTAAACAAGGGAGGGAATTAAAAAAGACTAAAAAGGGAATAGAGAGAGAAAATTGAATGGCGAGAAGAATTGAAATAAATGAGGAAAAAGATATGCATGTCTTTTAAAAGAAAGTGGGAAATGACCTCAAATTAAATAAGGTTTAGACATATAAAGAAGTAAGAAATATTATTAACATTGAATGGTAGAGGCGTAATAATTAAATAAGAATAAATGAAAAGATACACACACACACACACACACACACACATAATTTCAAGTATGCGTTTATGATGGACATGAATTATTAAAGTTAGTAAATAAATTAAGTGGATAAGAATGACATTGTCATTAGAGTGTGTTAGAATGCGAGGTCAGTAATGTTACACAATCGAAACTAGCCGACCGTAAGGGCCTACAGGAATTGTGTATACATTATACTAATATGGGACATACCCAACTACAGGACCTGTGGAATTATATACGATTTCGTATAGGGGATGGAATACCTTAGTAGACTCTGGTTCAATCATTTTAGGATATTACCTTGATAGCGTTAGATAATCTAAATAGGATGGTGAGCATCTCGATGCCACGTCAGTATGTTTGCATGAAATCAGGAGTAGGAATTGAACATAGGCTGAGTACATCATCGGTCCTGAGCAGTCAACATGAAAGACATGGGTTACACCTAATATCAACGCCTCCTACTAGGGTAGGTCATGTTAGGTTATGCATTGCCATAGTTGTTTGCTAGTTTTTCTGCTAGTGCAAGGCAAGTTAACTCTTTAAAAGAGATTTTTCAAAATGAATGGGGTTGTTAGAGGAGCCTAGTCCTTTATAGTTCGTGGAGCTGGATCCATAATAGAAAAGCAGTCTAGTTGTGAATCCGTAAGGTAAAATAGAATATGCAACTATTATGACGCTAACTGTTATGGATTCTAGCGGGGATAGTATCTTGGTCCAAAGGGGGACTGTAGTACCTATATATATACATATCTGTGTGTGTAAGTGTGTGTATGTGTGTGTGCGTGTGTATGTGTGAATGTATGTATGTGCATAGCACGTATGTAGTTATGGATTACTTTGGATAGATGGGGCGTGGTGTACGCGAACGTAGAGTTGAGACGACTAAGTAAAAATAAAATACAACATGTAATGGACAGCAAGCAGCAAAAACTAGTGTTATGTACAAAGTTCGTAATTTACCAGTCATTAGAACGTTGTTCTGACCTTTTTATCATTACAACCCATAGCATAGCTTTAGAGGGACAGGTACTGGTACATGGCGGTAACTGTTAAGGAAAATGTTTTCTTATGCATGCTCCACACTAAGAAGGACACTAGACATTGGGAGGTTCAACCTTGTCAGTAAGTATATGTTTATTGTACTTCACTATTCTGTTTTGAGTTCATATTGATGTCCTCTGATACACCTTTGGTATTTGTAGGATAGCAAACCGTCGACAGTGCTCTTATACACAGTTGATATTTGCGATTCATACTCTAGCGGATTTTGGTTTTTAATTTAGCAAAAGTTCAAGCCCACTGAGTTGCAGGTTGTCGTACTAAATACTTCTAAGTGTGCAAAGATTTAGTATATTATGTTAAACGTTTAGATGTCAAAACTTCCAATTTATACAAATTTAACTCCATACCGTAACATACAAATTTGCTAATATCCTTAGCCCAACAATAGACTTTTATTTATCAATTAAAAAAAATAAATTCCAACTTATTTTATATTAAAATAGTCTAATCAGCACCAACAGAACTTACAATTTGAATCCTTTTGCACACCATTCAACTTCAACTATAAAATGAAAAAGGGATTCATATTTAAATTATAGAAATAGGCAGTGCAAACTACGAATAAAAGAATCCATACTTTACACACCATTTTCAAACTTACTTTTATTTTAGAACCCTTAATCACATCAAGAGTAAAAGGTGAGAAGTGGAGTAGAATATATGATATTCAAATTGCAATAACTATACAAATTCCAATGTTTTAATATAAAATAATTGCGATTTCAATAAATATTGACATTTCTCTTTTGGGTTGCAGGATAATAGATCTTTAGGCTAATTTAATACTAGTGGAGGAGAATGGTGTTTTTTGACTTAAGTAAATCTTTATTGTTATTATTTCAAGACTAATATTTAATCCTAGATTAACAATACATAATTATACTAACAATCAGTGAGGATGCAATCATAGATAAATATAAAAGGAATAAAGGAAAGCAAGAGTTAGAGAGATGATACTTGGGATTTTACATTGGTTTGGGTTGCTGCTATATCCAGTCTCGTACAATTGAATGTATAGATTTCTTTCGAAGCTTCAAACTTTAAACCAGGTCAAAGGCAAACTAGAAAATAATCTTAATTTCAAAGCTACGATACACACCCATTGTATTTCTAGTCTAGGGTAAACTCTCTTGATTTACCGGAATACAAGATCACCCACTAGATTTACTAAGCTACTGAGCCACCAACTTGATTTGAATAGAATACAAATACACCCACACAAATAAGAGTAGAGTTGATGTTTTTCCAAAGACAAATAGTTGCGCTTTGGATAAAATGGATCTTATGACTCTTTGATAGCACTTTGATCTTTGAAATGAGAGAGAGGTTGTAACGATCTGCCTTTCTTAAACCTAAAGACGACACTTAATACATCCTCGGTATTCATGTGCCATCTTTTAAGTGTATGCAATATAGGTCATTTGGGTGAAGAAAAATGAAGACAGAACATGATCGCACAATAACATGATGAGTATCATATAATATATAAATAAAGTCTTTACAAAAAATGAACTTTATTATAAGCAATCGTTAGAGTATACTATCCTGTTATCATCCTGGACAGTTATAAAATATTGTCCTTACAATGCTGATAAATCCAACAATCAAGAAATACATAGATACGTCTTAGGCATCCAGCTCGTCTCTTGAACTCTAAAGCATTTGAAAATAATCTAGAAAATATAGTCGGTTTGACCCGAGCATTAAAATAAAATAACACCCGTATCAGTCTGGCAATACCATCATGAGAAAACTCAATTAATGAGATGAACAATATTAATTCTGTGAGACCACGCCGCTAATGCAGAATGGGTTTTTATCCCACAAAATCTACATTCATAGATGAAGAAATGGAAAACGAATTAGAACAACAAGCCAAACAAGAATAAATGAGCATAGGCAGACAAAAATCCCAACTTAAAGAATGAACAAAAATAATTAAACATCGAGAAGAACCATAGTCACTTCTCGGTGCAATTAAGGAAACAATTCAATGATTTGAATTAAAAATAAGAAAAGGAATTTTCCTCGATAAATATGGGACCATACCACAAACTACGGAATGGGTTTCCTTTCACAATGACAATATTCAATCTCAACCATGCATGTGAATAATTAAATATCGTGAAGTGCTCTCAACACTTTTGATGTAATTAAGAAAGATGTTAATTTAATAAACTTAGAATTAAAGGGAAGAATAGGGAATTTTACAACAAATGACTAGGAGAGTGCAGCCTCCTTGCAGGAAGTACATCCCTAGGTATAAACTTGAGAACTCCAATGGCTCTCGAAAACCTCCAAGCCAGACCCGCCAATTGTTATTGAGAATCCGAGTATTTCACATCTCAATGCGCAAAACAGAATCCAATCTAGAGTGGATTTGAAAATACCCTAATGGAACCTACTACACACAGCTACCCTAATGGAAGCAACAAATCATTTTTATGGTGAAGATATACCATAAAGAAAGCTGAATCGATAGTTAATAAATCAACTAACGTGGATAATTGAAAATGATCGTATATGAAAATTAAATTTCATATTCTTACCACAACTTGTTAATTCCAAACGAGTGTTATCCCTTGATTGAAGATAAAGTTGGGCAAGTTGAGGTAGTGTTACCTCTAGGTATTGCTTTAACAACATTTTTAACTTTTGAGATAGAAATGAGTCCAAGCCTCGATGTTTAGTGTTAAAAATATGACTAAATCATTTCTATATAAGCGATATCAGATTACGGAAACTACTTTTCCATAACCAAATCGAACATTATTTTAAAAATCAAACAGGTGCTAGAGTTTCGGATTTAAAAGTATTAACTTTAAACAACGTTATCAAAATGATTGATTAACTTTAAACAAAAATTTATTACTTCAATGTCATTATTTAAAATGATCAATTAACTCTAAAAATAGTGCTAATTATTTCATACACCTTTATTTAATTAGCTTTATTCCTGATTCATTGCTGCAAAACAACACTATTTGAAAAGATTAATTAACTTTAATCATTCTTGTTTAAATGATTAATTGATGTTAAGCTTTTATTATTAAACTAATTAATTAGCCTTTAAAACCTCAAATGGCTAATTAATCTTAATCTCATTATGAAGTAAATAATTAATTATCTTTAAAACATCATTATTAAAATGATTGATCAGTTTTAAACATCATTATTAAAATAATCTATTGATTTAAAATCATTATTACTAAAATAATCAACTACTTTTTAAACATTATTATTGAAATAATTAATTTATTTTAAACCATATTTATCTAGATAATTAATAATCTTTGTAAAACTCATGCATAAGATTTAACAAAGTACTTCAAAGGCGATAACATTTCCATTCAAATATCAAATAACATAAGTCTGGGCATAAGTGCTAAAGCAAAAAATAGCCTTACAACATATAGATCAACACTTGTAAAACAAGTACATATAAAAAATGTGGGCACAAATACATAGGTAAATAACAACTTTAAATAAAGAAAACATCTCTTACCCAGTATGAATTAAGTGGCATACAATTAAATGTCCAAATCAGTATAATAGTAGAACAGAGATTTATTCTGCTAAAAGGATATCCAAATAATCTACTTAATCTAATTATAGCAGAATGATGATTTATTCTACTGAACAAATGTCAATTATAATGTATTCATATTTATTAGCCTAAATTAATGGCATAGACAAGAGATTGGTGGTTTACAAACCAATTTACTTTTAAAACCGAATTGGTGTTTGGACTTCACATTACAAGTATTAACTTTAAAAAACCTTTTTAAAATGTTTCATTCTCTTTAGAATATCATTATTAAAAGATTTAATAACTTAAAATATCCTTATTAAACTGATTAATTAGCCTTAACTATCATTAATAATAATGATTAATTATCTTTAAAATTCGTTAATTAATTTGATTAATTAACTTAAATACCTTTAATTAAAAAGGTTAATCACTTTTAAAAACATCACTAATTAAATTAATTTATTAAATTTAAACGTCATTAACTAAATTAATTAATAAAAAATAAATATTATTAATTAAATTAAGTAATAAAAATTATATATCATTATTTAAATGATTAATTAACTTAAGACATCATTAAAGATAGAGGTAATTAAATCAAAAATAATTAATTAACTTAAAAAGTCATTAATTAAAAAGGTGTTTTTGGACCAAAGATCCCTATTCTCAAAGCCTATGCATAAAAAGTCCCTAATTATAAAGTCACGTAAATTTGATCCCTATTTTTTATTTTTTACCAAATTGTCCCCTCGTAGAAAATTGGCCCAGCATTGAAATCAGGGCCAAAAGTAGCATAAATTAACCAAAAACAAAAAATAAGGACCTGATTTTCATAACTTTTTCGAGAGAGACTTTTCTTCCATCATCTTTCAATTATGGGGACTTGGCAACCATTCCTTGAATTAAAAAACTTAATTAATTTAAAAAAATCGTAAATTAAAATAATTAATTAACTTTAGTCCATCGTTATTAAATGATTAATTTACCCTAAACATCATTAGATGAAATTATTAATTAATTTTTAATATCATTAACAAAGTAAATAATTAATTTTTAAACTCTTCATTATTAAGTTGATTAATTGATCTTAATCCTCATTAAGTAAAATGATTGATCAAATTTAAAAATCATTATTAAAATAGTTTATTAATTTTAAACTCATCATTATACTAAAACTTAACCATCATCGTAAAACGAAACCCAAGTTCGAGAATAAACCAAAAGGTAGTATATTCCAAAAGTGGTGATATAGCGATGGTTTTTATTGGACACTTCGACAACTACATCAATGTCATATTGATTTTCATCCAAGCATCACATCACATAACATAAATATAACATATATACAAGAGCAAATAATATTCATAACATGAAGAAAACATAACTTATATCACTAACTTAAACTTTTTCAACTATTTTTCAAACTGCTTTACTAACTATCAAGGGTGTCATTATTTCAAAGCATAAACCAAGCCAATAACCATTAAATTTCAAAACATATACTATAAGCAATTATCAACTATTAAAATGAACAATATTAAAGTTAAAAACAACTAGTTTTAAAGGTGAAATTTTACTCACAATCACTATAAGAAAACTTATTATTGGTTGCACTAATTAGTTCCGTTTAATGCTAAGTGCAACTAATAATCGTTTATAATAAGTAAATAGATACGTAGTTGCTACCAAATGCTACCGCCAAGAACTTTGGTGAAATTTTTTTGTTGACCGCTTATATCTCTCTTTCTTCCCTAAACAAAAACATTTCTTACTTTCATTTAGAAAAAGAAGATAAGAGAAGCTTAGAATTCTATAGCCATCCTCTGCTCTATGCTTCCTTGCCTGACCCCTCCAATCTCGTTGATTCTTTAACCTTAGTCTCGTCTAACCTACTTCCATCTAATTCACTTTTTGTCTCCAACGATCCTTGACTTTTGTTTGAAAGATAGGAAACCCTAGAGTTGGCTTACCTCATCATGTTTCACATCTCGATTTTCTCACAGTGCCCCAACGCTGCTCTTTTGATATTGGATGATGATATGGATACACTAGTTAAATTTTGAATTGCTATATGAAGTGTAATGGCATGGAATTTAATTTTTTGTAAACATTTGAAGCAATGGTTCGGGTAAAACATAATTTTTTATGTCAATTTCTTTGGTTGATATTCATTTTCTGCACAATAGTTGTTCAACTCATGAAAATGTGTAAATATCTTGAATTTTATTGTCTGTTGAATATTATTTAAGGCTAACCACTTTTATCCAGTATGTTTATCATTCGCTTGTCGTTGAATTTAAGGGAAGAGGATATGGGCAAGCTTTATGAAGAGGCGGAGAAAGAAAAAGCAGAAGCGTTAGCTAGAGAAGCAGTGGAGAAGGTTAGAATTGAAGCACTAGCCATAGAAACAGAAGAGAGAAAGAAAGCAGAAGCTGCTGCTAAGGATGTTTCCGCTGCTAGAGCTAGTGCCATTGCCAATGAATTAATGAAAGGTAAAAAAAATGCTGGAGAACAGTGAAGAGAAGGAAGAAGAAGCTGAGGTCGTTAATGTTGTTTCTTCTCCTAAAGCTACTAGTGGCGGTACAGAATCAAGCGATTCCGATAAGGAATCGAAGGTTTGATGTTAATTTTTTTATGTGTTGAGATACATTTTGATTGTTAGGCAGGATAATGTTGCTTTAATCGGTAGTTTTCTGTTATGTGAAGTTTGGTGGTTTCATCTTGCCTATACGCATTGGTTGACAATTGGAAATAAGTTTTTACTATATGAATTGTATGACATGGTATAATGGCAGAATCGCACATTGTTGTTTCGCGCAGCTGTATTTGGTTGTCTTACTGTTGGTGTATTTATACTGCCTATCCTTCAACATAAAGTACTTATTCTCTGCACATCTATAACGCAGTTTTGTTTCTTTTCTATTTGTCTCATGATCTGCATTTTTAAAGATGGTTGCTGGCAAATTCATAGTTAGTCGCCAAGTTATTTTATTTATTTGAAACATAAGTCTTGAAGACAACTTGTTACTCCCATCAAGTTATTTATTTGAAACAAGTAATAAACCAAGAAGATTCTAACTTCGCTGAAACTTAACACAGGATCCTCTACAATAGTATGCTATTGGATACTCTTTTTGTGTGTGTACACTCTCCAAGCAACACCCGCTTTAGGGATACTTTCTAAAACTAATAGCAGGATTGAATTATGAGCACATTCTAATTATTGGCCTGGATATTTTTGTACATGAAATTAGTGCTCACAAGTATACCTATTAATTTATCAGATACTGTTTGAATGGATTAAAATCGGGATCCGGTACCATATACTAAAATCATAATCAGAGCTTGGTTCGAGCCTGGGTATTTCAAATACATTGTCCAAGTAAATCTTCTTAGTAGAAACTGAATACTTTAAAATTTTAATATTACATCACTTTAAGTCATGAAACTAAAAAACTATGCATAAACATATTTTACAAACAAATTGCATAGTGATAAAATTTTACAAGTTACCTCCAACACAAATATCTTAGTTTTCAAGTGAATATAGTAATCGGTAGCCTTCCTATCCATCTTTCTTTGATTTTCGTATATCTTATCATCCATAACTTATCTTATCCTCGATACCATCTGTTAATTTAGTTCACATTTAAACTATTCTTCTTTGGATGCACTTTTAAGTACAATTTTGAGGCACCTTATCAGGTGGACAAGAAACAGGAGACATGAGATGCACAAACATGATGATAGAGCAATATTTTGCTGGTTGTATGCACATGGAATATTGATATTTCATGTGTCATTTTCTTTATGCTACTATGATCTGCAGTATACATTGGATCCTTATTTATGACATGTAACTTTGTTACATAGGCTTGACATGAATACAACAATATTTGCTTGTCAACGTTTAAATAACTGTGTGTTTTGAATAAACGGGAATAGTGACACTATTTATACATTTTCCTTCTTATGATGTATCTGCGTTAGGCGATCTACCAGCTGTTCCTATGCATTCAGGCTCAATGGATAATTCTATATTTTATCATATTCAAGCATCTAAAAAAAATATTACGGCAAGTCTCTTAAGGAATACTTTAGAGTTGAATGAATTAGCATGTATTTTGAATAATCACGGTTCCTATATATCAATATCTGTTTAGTTTTTTATAAGCTTCCTTGTATTTAATAGGAATCATTTATTTATGGATTTTGAACATCTTGATTTTTAATAGTATCATAGAAAATAACTATTGGAAGATGAGATTACTTGATATCCAGTCGATTTTGTGTGGTACACTTTAGTTTTGTATGTTGACATTACATCACAATTCTTGGAAAAATAAGAGCAATGTTTAAACCTGGGTGATTATGAATGTTGTTATTATTTATTTGTTCAATAATCTGTTATAACATCATATTTATTGTCACCTTATTTCTGTTTTAGAGGGGTGAACAATGGAACTTCAGTATTTGAGACTATATTCGGGTTAATAAGCCATTGGCCTCAACAAAATGATGATCTTTTTACCAAAGAAAGAATCGCTTCTGAATGGAGTAAATGGAGGAAGTTATTGAAGGCAGTTTTCAGTTCAAGAAATTTTTGTCAGGCAAGTGAATTAGTTTACCAAATTCATCTATTCGATTATTACATGCATGTACAACGTAATTTGAATTAGTTCACTGTTTTCCTTTACGGACTCAAGGTATCCTCCGCTCATGCTTCTGGCTTGACTCATTTTAGCTTCTTTCTAAAGCTAATAACATCGCGAGAACCTCCATATGCCATGCCACAGCGACCTCCATCAAATCGCAATGACCCTCCTCAAGCATGATTGCACAACCCCGCGATCCCCTCTTCACGACTATAGTAGCAACGTGCGTGACTACTCTTCTCCGTCGATCAACACATGTAAGTTGTCACTTGTTCAATCCTAATTTTCACACTAGATGAACTCTAGCTTGCTACGTCTAGAACTTGGATGTGCGTTGATTATAATTCACAGTTTAATTGCCTAGATTTTAGTTTCTTTTTATAGTATGATTTTTCAAATGAACTTAGACTTGCTAAAAATAAAAATATGACTACTCTAGTTGAGTGACAGTTTATAAATTATCAATCGTCATGAAATCTATAAATTTATGCATTGGTTGTAGATCTAAAATTCTTAATCCCGGTAAATGTCGATTAAGATACTATGATAATTTTTAGTAAATCGACTTCATTGGTTTCATACATTGACTTGATATTAGTTAAGATTTAAGAATTTATGATAAATATTTGGCTTCGTTATTGAATTTTATCGTAAAAACATATATTCAAACAACTATAGTGCAAAAATATTAAGTGGATTGGTTATTATTTCAATTAAAAATGAATACGTGGGTAAATTTAACGATAATAAGTTGACAAAAAAGCTTAGTATTTCCGAAAGAATCGGACTTGTATGGGCAGAGCAATCTTTAGATGTGTTAGTAAAAAGCATTGGTGATGTTAATAAGAATAATCCTTTGCACTCATGCAAGTCTTGTGGAATGGATAATTCGTTTAAGATCAGAATGTGAAGGGCTATGTAGATATTTGTTCATTTTATGAATATGATTGGAGTAGTTTTGTAAGTAAGAGGATAGAGTCATCTTATGTGAGGATTGTAAGAAAAAAAATGGTCAGGGTATTTCTTTTTTTGGGTTCGATGGAGCTTAAGGAAACATATTTAAAAGGTGTTACAGTTGGTGTGGGTATTATGGGATGCATAGGGAACAAGGCATGATTCTACGGTTCTAATCAATGTGCTTCATCATTATCTTGTGATAATCTTAGCTTGGTTGAATTGATGTCTATATGAACATAAATATTGTAGGTTGTTGCTTCTCAAAATAGGCCAAAGGTCACCAAATATGTTGGGTTGGTATGTGCATAAGCACATCGTCAAGAACTCATACAAGATCTATATAGTGAGTGGACTGATACTAAGGGTGCAAAGCAGTATGGTGGAATGATCAGGTTCGTATATTTTGTTTTTAATCTGGAATTCTTCAACTGCACGAACTCTTGCAGTTGCTAAAAACATCTATGACCTTTACAGTGAGCTACTTATATCCTTCAAGAAATCAACCAGGCATAAACCTGAGCGAATAATCTTTATCGCTATGTGATGATACATTCTTTTCCATTGTATACTGCAATTAGCTTGACTTATTTCAAACTATGCCTAACTCAATTTATACTGATAAGCATATTATGCTTTTCAACCGACTGAATTAGTTTTTTTCTCAGAGATGGTGTGAGCGAAGGCTAGTTTTATCAAGTACTTTTATTTGAACTTGATGTGATTCGAAAGATAATCAAGTTTCAACCATACATATTCATTTTTATGATTTAATGTTACAATTTTATGCAACTTGTTCCTTTCTATTTTTAGGCCTGTGTTTCTCTTGAGGCAGAATATCAGCCCTTTGTAGCATTTATGGTTGTCCAAAAACATCTTCATACATGATTATTTGCAAATAATCATAGAGACTTGTCATCAGTTGATAGGAGTGGAAATATATTGCCTGGTATTTTCTTTGAATAGCAGCCAAGTTATTACTAGTTATTTTTGCAGACCACCTTTGCACACAAAATTTATGTTGACAGACTGCTTTTTTTTTGCAAGCATGTTTTGTGTTTCTTAATTTTCATGCTACCTGATTTTAGTTACTGTTGTTGATTCAAGCATTTGCCATCCAACTGAGTTTGACTTTTACCTCTGTAGTTATGTTGGCATTCAGGTAAGTTTATCGAATGTACCATGCTATATTTTATAGCAGGCTGTTAGTAAAGCTTCAATTCTAATTGTTAAATTGGCAACGTAAATTTTGACAGGGCACAAGCCACCCAGCACATTACCATGTCTTATGGGATGAAAATAAATTTTCTGTTGATGCTTTGTAGACGCCTACAAACAACATGTGTCATACGTAATGAATTCATTCCTTAGATTTAACTATTATTGTTTATTTCCATCCTTGTAAACTAAACAATGTTCTATTTTGTAGCTATGCAAAGTGCACAAGGCCCATCTCTATTGGTAAACTATTATCAACCTACTTTATTTGATATATTTTTAGTGCGTTGTTTGATTTTCTCATTTGACGATTTGTTTTGCACATATGCTTCTGTTAATTTCATTTTGGCACTGTAAAGTATACAATAACTTATGAGCTCAAAGTAGAACTGACACAAGAAAACACCTTTTAGAAAAGTTAAGAAAAATGAAAATGCAATTGAGGAAAATGTAATTAAGGTATTTTATTGTGTTAGAAAAAGTTGGTAGGAATTTATGGTTGTTTAAATAAAAGTTTACCAAATAACACCAATGCTTCACTCATTTGAACAGTTTAATGTGGTATATTGTCTAATTATTTTGCTTAAAATGATGTTGAAAAGCCATCTTGTAATAAGTATCTTTCATAGAGACAATAGACTCTAATCCATTTAATTTATAAATCGTGTATTGTGAATCGTGTTCTCGGGAGGTGCATGGTCTTATATTATAAAACCAGCCTTTACAAGGTCATATAAGGTTATATTGTAATGACCTGATATTTTCAACCATTCGCATCCACGTATGCTGGATTTGAATTGCTCAAAATACTAGAATGTTAATTTATATTAGGCAAAACTCGGCTTATACAGTGAACAAATACATCACTGGAATCACAGACACAGAGTAATATACAATATGCAGCGGAAATAAAAGATAGTACTTCATGAAGCTACTGTATACAAAACAGAGTTAAATGAAATACAACAGAAGTCTCAAATACAATAGTCAAATATGAGATCAGAATACATCACTGGAATCGACTAAATAACTATAAGCTGAAAGATGTAGATGGATCTCCAAACGAAGCTCTGAATCCAAAGGTGAGTCTTAAAAGCTGTATCGCTCAGTCTGACCCGAGCGTAAAGTAAAACACAAACACTCGAGTCAGGATTAACTTTCTTACATCAATAAATCCAACTCAAGTGAAATAACAACAGAAATATAAGTAACTCAAAGGATGTTTGGGATAACCATCCTCTAAGGATCCGTTAAACTATCTACTATGTAGTAATATATGCTGTTATAATAATGTCTAAAGTAAAGTATAATATACTTAAAAATTGTGTTAAGGAGTTACCCAATATCCCCCTTAACATATTTTATACATTCCCATAGTCTATACAGTATCGTAATCTCACCCGTATTGGGCGTCGTCAGAGGGCACTCCATAGGTATGGTACAAAACAAAATCGTATAAGGCGCGCTAGGGTAGGTGACACGGCACAATGAGGCAATGCCAGGGTAGATATACCAATTACGTATCCGGACTGGTGGTAATGCATAGTAGCCACTACCGCTCACCTTGAGCCACACTCCCAAAAATCAAAGGTGCACATAATCAATCACAAAGTAATAGAATGGTATCGAAGAAGCGTGTCCGATAAGAGGAGCTACCTCATCGGCCCGAAATTGCTCTTGTTTTGGCCACCTTATGCCAGCTCATAGGAGTTGGGTCCACATTCATACCTCAAAGGTAGTCGCTACCATCCTACTTCATTCTGGAATCTCCACCACATATACGGTTGTTAAATTGGTTTTCGAAGTTGGCAGAGAGTACGACAACTTCCGATCCCGGTTTCTTTAACAACCAAACTTTATTATTACACCGCGGTCATTTCAAAATAGTTTATACTTCAAAACCAAAATATCATTGCCATTTATAAAACCCCATATCGATACGATAACATTTACATCTCAAAACCAAATATGGTATCATTTCCATTTCAAATATATCCCTTTACAATATAATTTACATTCAAATATATATCCTTTTCCAAAATCATACCATTTTCAAAGTTGTAACATTTCGAACCCAAACACTAGAAATTATAACACTTTGAAAATCATAATTTGAAATCATAACATCTACTACTTAAACCGTTTAGATGTTAAAATAGTATACAAAATAAAATTGTTTTCCTCAAATTTCACAAATTAATTCCAAATCAACTAGAATTCCAAAATTCAAATTTAATCAGATCCCAAATCATTAATTCCAATTTTGGCTTCTAAATAAACCATTCAGCATTATATCAATTTCGAATACAAATTTAAGCCATAAATAAACCATTTCAATATATATTTCAAAGCTTTAAATATTCTATAATTTCAAAACTACATGTGATAATTTTGTATATATCTTGATTAAATTTTCTATTATTTATTTTTGAAATATTTACTTAATAAATCCAATATCATTTAAACAATCTCCAAATTTCAAATAACTGAATATTTCCCTCAATTTATTCAAACTTGATATATTCATTTAAATCATTTTCGTAAATCAAGTTATAAAGTCATATCCTTTTCAAAATTTCAAATTCCATAAATTTAAAATCCATTTAATTAAATAAATTCTTAATTAAATACCCTTTCAAATCAACTTTCAAATCTATCTTCTCAACCTTAGTTTATTAAATTCATTATAAACTCTATATTAAAATATAATTTAAATAAATACTTAACCATATTATATTTTAATAAAATCAAACTTTATTATTAAACTTATTTTATATTAAACAAATTTATATATAGTTTAAATTTAAGAATTTAACTATATACAAATAACATTTATATAATATCTGAAATCAATAAATATATATAAAACCGTATATTTCTCTCCAAAACCACAGAAATCATTTTCAGAATATTTATATATAGACCAGCGGTGTCTGTATATAATTTTCTATCCTAGGTCAAGTGATACGGATATTTATCATTTCAATCCGTAATTGAAATACACACGGGTATATTTCAACCCGCAATCCCAAATTCAATTAAATGAAAATCGCTTGGGTCTATCATTTCAACCCATAACGATTTAATCCTATTTTAAAGTCCGTTCGGGTATACGTCATTTCAACCCATAGTGTATTCTATACTTACAGGGACTTACAGAGTGATAATAGATATGAAAATAATATAACAAGCATATATCATCAGTATAAATAACAGATAATGGTGCCAGATGTCACAGGTGAATAGATATAGATAACAGCATATATATATATATATATATATATATATATATATATATATATATATATATATATATCGCAATGTAAATAACTAACAGCGGCATATTTCAATTGTCATTTCAATTGAAATCAAATTTAATAAATATAAGAACATTAATCATGAGTGATTGCTCACCTTTTGAGGCTAGAGACAAGCACGAAAATGAGATGAGTTACGAATCCAAGCAACGCTGGATGGACACGATTCGACGAACAAGATGATAAATAGGAATTTGATGAAATCAAATCAAAATTGGATCGATGATGATAACTGGTATCAGTGAGCACATATATATAACTGTATATAACTATATATATATATTCATATCTAAATACAAGCACATTTTTAATTTAAATATATATATATACACACACATTTCAAAATCATTATTTTTAAATTAAACACATATATAATTATTTTAAAGTCAAACTCAAGCGTACTTATGTGCAGTGGATATATATATGTATAATAAAATTTATACAACATATAATATATAATATACAACGCTTAATATTGGCTATACATACACATCAAATAAGATTTACACAAATAATATAATACAGTTATAAGCTTGAACATATGTACAAAATCGTATACAGTCTATGAACTAACATAACTTGTATACAAACTGACATATTATAGCTTGGATTGAAAAAGCAAAATATAATATAACTTTCTGCCAACAAATAAACTTTTCAACAGCAGGCTATGTATATATATTTATAGGCTGTCATATACTTTTGGTATAATAGAAATCAATAAACCATATATCAAATCAATACATATATTTACACCTGTTTAAAAGCATCTACTTATATTCGAAACTTTAACTACTGACCGTATAAATATAAATATACTGTATAATAAATTATTGCAAACAAGTCCATAATACTTGCACAACATTGTAAATAAGACCGACCTTATATACAAATAAAGCATTGTAGGCATATACAAAATCCTACAGCCTTTATATAAACAACAAATAAAACTAACACATATACTGTCTCTCTCTCTCTATATATAGAGAGAGAGAGACACACAAACATATCTCACGTATGATATTTATACAACAAATATAAAACAAGGATTTGTAAAAAGTATATAAATATTTATATATGTAATATATATAAACAATATCTAAAACAGTTGGGTATAAAATATATATATATACTTTAAAACAATGCTTAAAAATAAACATTTATGTGTTGCTTTGCACATGCAACTGGTTTAAATGCTTTATTCCTAAACAATATCAAATTTGGAGACAACATATCTATCGCAATACGTAACTTATATATAGTAATAAAACAACTATCTATATTACTTTATAATAATATATTTTCGAAAAAGTATAAATAGCATTGTCTATTAACAAACATACATATTAATATAGGGTTATACCTACTCTATAACCCTATATATAAACAAATATATATTAATATATATGCTTACCCACACTAGCAACAGTGGAGGAAACAAAAGAGGCCGAGATTGGAGGAAGAAGGCACTGCTTCGGTTATTGGAGATGGCTCGGAGGCGGCTGGGCTCGGCTTTGTAGCCTATGCGTGGTGGAGACGCAGGACAAAATGAGGTGGCAAAGTGGAGTGCTACGGTGGCAGTTGCCGTCATGGATAGGAGGTGAAGTGCTGCGTGGTGATGAGGCCGTTTGGAGCTGAGAAGGCCACAAGGTGGTGGGAAGTGGTTCGGCAGGAGGCTGGTGGCCATGGAGGAAGGCAGCATAGAGATGAGAGGCTCGGCAAATTTGGACATGTAGGGGTGGGAAAAGAAATGATGGATCTCGTATAGCAAGATAGGGGAAAGAAAAATGTGCAGGTGGAATAGACGCACGGCTTCCTAGCAAAATATATACAAACTTCTGTGCAAAATGAGTGGTTTTGATAAGTATAACAACATCCCCAAACAAATTTATTTATGATAAAAGTGACATGTCATCATATTGTAAATAAGTTACTTTACTAACAATGAAGATAGAACAAAAGCAACAGCCACGGAATCATAAAAGTCAGAAAGCGGAAATCAAGTAAATATTAAACGCAAATGTTAGTTTGGTTTAACACGGTAGATAATGAATAGTCATGAGGAAAACAAAAGGACTCGAACGGATACCGATACGGATGACCATTTCACGATTTCCGCTAGACCTCAAAACACAGAATTGAATATACCGCAGAGGTCAGCACGATGAGACGATCAAAACGATATATAGATATCAGTGGTATGATCATCTTATCAAAAGTCAATAATCGGTATCGATACACGTTGCTATTCCGTACGAAAAAATCCAAACGGCGCTAGAGACGTCCGAATTTCGCGAAACAAATTGCGCAGTCTGATTCAGAGTGTTCTAAATAAATTTTCTCATGTTGACATATTTAGGTTTCAGAAAACGTTTAAATTCAACTATCATTAACTAATTTAAATTGAAATAGAATTACACAATAAAATAAACTTTAATATTTTCAGATGAAAATTTACCGGTTGCTATGTTAAAGTAGACGTATTTTAAATATTAAATTTTTATTTCAAAATTTTATTATTTAAAATTTCACAAAGTTTCAATTAAATATATTAATAAAACAAATAAAATTAATAAAAATTTACGGGTCGTTGCATATGGTAAATATTGTTATCTGATTCAAATGGTAAATGCAGTTCCACCAGCATTTAATGCACATCTGGCTGCTTTTAGTGCTCGATTTTACATGGAGCCGTATCCAAATAACACCAATTTGCTTTCTCACCGTTATTTGGCTGGTGCATAGTGCCAGAAAAACACAAGACTCATGCTTGTAAGTATTTTGTATGAATAACTTCATCTGATTTTACTAACTTGATAGGTTATTTGAATACATATAGCTTTTTATATCGACGATATTAGTGACATGGAATATATTATTATTAGAAAATTCTTTTGGAAGCTTTGAGTTTATGCTTGGCTTTGAGATCACATATGATTTGTTTAATTTAAAACAATATTTAAACTGTGTCACTTTTACAGAACTTAAGTTAACAAAGCCACGCTACAGATTTGCTGGGTAGACATATACCTACTGATGCATTCTCGATATGCTTTCCTATCTATAAAGAGTTTTGGAATTTATTCATTTAGTCAATGTCCAAAATGGTAATGAAATAAATTTTCCTTATAAAGAATGACTAGATCAGTAAGTTCTTGGAATCTTCTGAACGGCCACTTGAAGTAAAAGATTAAAGTTGCATGCTCAAAGATGGACACCTGCAGTCAATAGGTATATTTATGCATGTCTGTCACTGTGACAATTATGTTGGCAACTATTTTGTTCATCTTTATATCATCAAGTGTCAATTAAGTTTTGTCTCCGAATTGTTTTGGCAATTACTGGTAATGTGGTAATGACATTTATTGGTAATGTGGTAACTGATAATGACAAACAGTTGACTCAAAAGTGAGGCCTTTTGGCAATTAACTGATAAGGTATATTATAATAACTTTTGCTTTTCTTTTGTCTTTTGACTCTTTTCCTTTTCTTTCGTTTTGCTCATTATATTATCCAGTAAATTCTCTAAATTAATATAGAAATTTAGCCTTTTAATTTGCAATTGACTGAAGTTGCAAAGTTGTCTTTTTTACAGAACAACAAAATTTGCAGTTACGGTATTTGTTAAAGTACCCTTTTAATTTGCAACAAAGGTCGAAAGTTCTTCAACCAGCAGCAGTAGTTACATAGGGGTATTGAGAAATGGTAGCCAACGTGAAGATTCGTTGATCATATTAGAACTGGGTAACTTAAACAATGTCAAATGAGCTAGGATTAATTAGTCAATTCAAAATCAATTAGTTACAATCTGGTAAAGTTAAAGAACTTGTCAATTATAGCCTATAATCAATTGCACTTAAATTATACATCTAGCAACATATTAAAAGTCAGGATTCAAAACATATATTAATAATAATTCATGTTAAAACCTTTGGTGGTAAAAGAAGCATACTTACATTCCTATTCGATGGACTGAAATGGATGTTGCCCGTTCAATTTTTTTATGTAAAATGGTCATCCCAATCTTTTAATTCATGACCAAGTAAACAATAGAAGTTACATAACTAATATCATGACATGAGCTATGAAATGTTGTGAACTTGATGGCTTGATTGTTTATGTGCTTGTTTGAATAATAATCAACTAATATTGTTTGAATGTTACTTGATAATTCATAGAAAATTCTTGTTTTTGATTATCAACCTTGTTTACCTGTAATTAGCTTTTCTGGAGTGAAGACATCAGCAACAATGGACATGACTTCAATTGTTATATGTATTATGAAATTTGTTAGTACTGGTTGTGTAAATTTGTTTGTGAATGCTTGTGGTATGTGAATTTGCTCATTTTGTCAAATAACTATTATATAAATGGTTATGGATATTATACTTATGTGATTAACGTGTTCTCAATTATTTGAATATGATGATTATATGATTGATTGACTGTTGGTTTGAATATGGTAATTATACGATTATAGCTGATTTTAACATGGCTGTTATATAACTGTTTGCTGGAAATAATATAAGCCATTAACAGTATAAAGTAGGATTTAAAACATGCTACAAAGCAATTAATACCTTTTAGTAGCGTTTTTAAAATGCTATAGAAACAGAAGTAAAATACCACCTTAATTTATAGTGGCATAAAACAAATGCAACGAAAAGTTTTTAGTTGCACAAAATGTTAGTTTTGGTAGTGTTCTGTAAACTTTGGAGAAAACCATTAGTAGCGTTTAAAAAACACAGTTATACTAAACATTTTGTAGCATTTATTAAAATGCAACCAAAAATCATACTTTTAGTTGTGAGACCTGTAGTAGCATTCTTTAAAACGCTACTAAAAATTTTGGTAGCCTTTTTACTACGCTACTAAAGGTCTTCTTCGGTGTAGTGAATTATGCTTCCAACTTTTATCCAAAGCGACCCAAGATGCTTCTGACTAATAACAACACTATAACACCCTTCTTCTCCACTTTCCTTGCCAAATGGCTCATCCCAAGGTAAGGTGCACATGGCCAAGGGTGGTGGAGCTTAGCCTTTAAAGATAGAGAGATTTTTTATTATCATCGAATTCACAAAAATCAAATCGGAAATGGTCATTTTCCAACTGTTTTTTGGACAAGTCACTCATGGATCTTGAAAATTTTGTTAAAGGTAAAATTCTTGGTAATTATATTATCTATAATTTCAAAAAATGAATCACTTAAATTAGATCAGTTTTGAGGGAGAATGGTTAAAAGAAGAAGATGCATTTTCAGACTTAAAAATATGGGTCCAAAAACACACCGCAAAGAAATGATATTTTGACCTGACTAAGCTCAAAATTTGAAGAAGTAGTACGAATGACAGGTGTAGCCACTGTAATTTGCTATGATTTCAAAAAATATTTTCTTTGTTAGGATATGAAATGAGGAAGAAATGATAGGATAAAGAGGAGGAAAATTTTAAGAAGTGAAGGGCTATTTAAAAGCAAGAGAAAAAGTGAATTATCTAAATGCATCTGTCCTTTATCCTCCACTGCCCTTTTGCAAACTTACCTTGCCCCCTCTTCCACCATGTAATCACGCCACCATTTGGTCCCCCTCCCTCCACTACATAAGAAAACATCCATCTAATTACATATATACTATTGTTTAAACATGTTTCTTGTGATATTTACTTTTTACTAAATTTATGTTTTAAATCTTAAATGCTTAAGTATATACACTTATATATATATATATATCAATATATACATACTAAATCTTTCAGAAATTTATGTAAGTATGTTTACACTAGAGTTTTTAGTGATTCTGATAACTTTTAGCAGAAGAAAAGTAGAAAATTCAGAAGACGAATTCTAATATATTTTCGATTTTTCATCGAACTGTACATTTTTGTAAAAAAATTTGAAAAGATATTTCACCATCATTATTTATTATTTAATAGATTTTTATTTTAATTATAAAACCTATAATTTGAATATTTAAAATTAACTAAATATTCGCAAATCATAGCGGTGAAATTCAGGTTCATTGCACTCTTCTTGTCTTAAAAGAATTTCGACCCCGAAATTTAACCATAATCCTAACCCAGAAAACAAACCAAACCAAAAATACTTAACACTATTCATAGGCCTATATGATGTACATAGATCATTCCTAAAAATCTGATTTGAATACTTACTCAAACATATAGTTTTACTTTCTAACTAGTATCGCTCACCCAGTTTCCTAATGCGGACTCCGTTCAGGTTTCTCAAGAAACCATCATTCTCTAGACATTACCATATAATATGGTAGAAAACTTTGGTTTCATTTTAAGAAACCTCATCAAGTGTTCGCTGTCAAAAATTGGGTGATAGATCCTTATTCGGAATGGTGCGGGACACTTTAAAGTCGTGTACTCGAATCTTGGACCCAACTTGTGTGAAAAGAGGAATGATCTATGTTCAACTTACGTACTTATTTTATTATTCTTACCAGTATTAATTCTATTTCCACTAAAATTATTTATGTAAACATTTCATAGAACTAACTTAAACTTAAATTTTATAATATTCTACTACATCCTGAGAGTATGTACTAATATCTGATTTAAAGTTTTCCATTTTTAATTTATTTCAAAGCTCTTCCTGAAATGATTTTTATACATTTTAATCAAAAAAAAATTATTTACATAGCGTTAGTAACCCGAAAATGATACTAAGGAATTGAGCACTACCAAATAGTATCATATATTCCCTTATTAAGAAGGGTAATACTTAAGAGAAGTGCCTACCATCCGAACACATCTCCTTCCCATTTTTTAGTTATTTTCCGATCAATTGAACTGGTTAATATAAAATTATAAAATAAATAATAATACATACATACTTATATGATTTTACCTTTCTTTAAAAAAAACATTCAACAATGTTTATTCTTAGTTTAGATAACAATAACCAACTCTAATTACAATCAAATTTAAATTTAAGTTTTTATCTCTACACAATCACCTAATGCCTTACGGTCAAATTATGAAACTGAATTCACAAGGTATTCATGTTTAATTTAACTAAGACAATAATTTCTCATAAACCGTCAAAGCCTAATTAATCAATAATAAATTATAATAATCAAACGTTATCATTCTCTAATCACAAACATATCCAATATAAATATAACAATTTTATGAAAATTTTCTTTTATATATAAAATCTAATCTAGGTAAAATTGTTTCGTTTACCTAATTCTAAAACAATACCGTGTCGGTTGGCCTTGTTTAAGTGTAATAGAGATTCCTTCTAGGTCCATAAACCACTAAACGGATCAATCGATACAATATAAAGCATTTTATAAAAATAACAAATACGTGTTCTTATATATATGCTCAAACTCATTGTAGGGTCTCACTTACCCTATCTCACATGAGTTAACCCCATCAAAGCCTAGGCGTTCTCTCAATCTAAGCTCTGGTGCCACATGTAACGACATACCTTTCTTACACCTTAGAAGACACTTGACATATCATCGGTATTCGTGTGTCAATCATTTAATGTTCGAAAGTCGGGTCGTTTTTGGGGTGAAGAAAGAAGACGAAATAGAATCTTACAAAAACATGACGAGTAACACATAATACATAAATCAAGTCTTTACAAAAGATTAAACTTTATTATAAATAATTATCAAAGTAAACTATTCTATTATTAGCCTGGACAGTTATAACAATCTGCCCTTACAAATGCTGATAAATTAAACAATCAATACAGTGGAAAAAAAATAAGAAAATACATAGATACATTTTGGGAATCCTGCTCGTCTCTTGAAATTTAGAAAATATGCTCGTCTCTTAAAACTGATCTAGAAAATATGCTCGGTCTGACTCGAGCGTTAAAATAAAATAACACCTGTTTCAGTCCGGTAATACTAGCATGAGAAAACTCAAGTAATAAGGTGAACATACAATAATTCTTTGAGACCACACCGCTAACGGAAACGGATTTTTACCTCACAAGATCAACATTTATAGATGAAGAATGGGAAACAAATTAGAAAAACAATCCAAACAAGAATAAATTAGGTTAGATAGGTAAAAATCCAAACTTAAAGAATGAATACAAATAATTAAACATCGAGAAGAACCTTAGTCACTTCTTGATGCAATTAAAGAAACAATTCAATGATTTGAATGAACAATAAGGAAAGGAATTTTCCCCCAATATATATGGGCCATGCCACGAATTATGGAATGGATTTCCTTTTACAGTAACATTATCCAATCTCAATCATGGATGCGAATAATTAAATATCACGAAGTGCTCTCTGTTTGCACCAAAATTGGTCACAACACTCTTCGGAAGTTTTTGAAGAGATAATAATGGAGAATGTAAGTTAAAAATGAGGATTATCTAACAAGAACTCCAATGAACAAGAATGTAAATGCGTAGACAAGCAATTTAAAGTGGTTCGGCATGTTGCCTACATCCACTGTGAAGTTTTTGCAACTTTATTGATTCTCTTTCAATGATTACAAGCGTGTACAGCAAACAACAGCAAGATACAACTGCAAATTCGAATTCAACAGCAAAAATATGATGTAGGTCTTGATCCGGCAGAGTATGGGCGCTTGAGAATCAAAAGATCCCTCTTCTGTAGGCTCCGGGGCTCTATTATAGGCGTAGGAGGCCGGGACTTCGCCAAAATTTCAGGAGACTCGTTCTGGCACGTGAGGGGGCCCACACGACCAATTCCAGGAAGTTTGGACTTGATCTGTGATGGATATGAATTCATTTCGTATCGATGAATATGATGTCCAATCAAGCTGAAATTTGGTGGGAACACTCCTTGGCATGTAGGTAATCGTTTGTGAAAATTTCATAGCATTTGGATCAGTGGATTGGGAGAAATAGTCGATACGAAATAGATTCCTTCGGTGGCTGTTTGGTTCGAATCCATCACTTCGAATCAATCCCTTCGACTCGATCACCTCACGTGGTCTCGTGATGACGTGGCACGCATACATCGCCTCGATCTGGTCTTTACTCCGAGTTGACCGCGTCGACTCCATAAATCTCGCCTTGTTCTTATCGAGGGATGACACATCACCCAGGTTTGTCGACTTGATGGATTCGAATAAGGCCTCACCCACGTATTCAAACCGCAGTCATTGATGGACACGAACTACTGGTGGTCAATGGTTACGAACAAGCCTTTCCTTGATGGATACGATCCACGGGGCTTCTCAATGGATACGAAGCCAATCGACGCGAACTGGAGCCTTTTAATGGACACGAAGTAAGGTGACCTGATGGAAACGAACAACGGCTGCCTGATGGATGCGAAGCAGACACTGGCCAACCGTTACGAGGCACAACTCCTGTTGATGGATACGAAGTAGGGAGATGCCAACGGATTCGAATGAGGAGGAGCCGATGGATTCGAATGAGATCGAGTCAAACCAAGGCTTCCCGATGGATTCTAACTTGATCGATACGAACTGAGGCACTTCGATGAATACGAAGACGCTGGAACCCTGATCGATACGAACGTGATCGATACGAACCGAGGCACTTCGATGGATACGAAGACGTTGGAACGCCGATCGATACGAACGTGATCGATACGAACCGAGGCACTTCGATGATGGATACGAAGACGAGGCCGTCTCTTCCAGATTGAATCGATCATAACTTGTGCATACGAACTCGGATTGACTCGAAATTGGGAACGCCGGCCTTTATGGATTTGCTTGTCTTGTCCTATCAATTATAGCTCAATCTGGACTCGGACAAAATTCATCGATATCCATAGCGAACCCATGTAGGCTTGATATCCAGGAAGAGTGATCCTTGGTTTTCAATCAGTTCCTTGGTATAACGGCTTTGCTAAAAGGCGGGATAACATTTTCCCTCCAAAGTACGTCTTGTGGAAACATGACGTGCTTTGAAAAGTTGCAGTTTCTCTCTGAACAATCATCGAATTTTTTCGTTGAATGTTGTACTCTATATTGCTGTAACTGGTTGCTGTGTGATAGTGATTAGCTGTTTGTCGCCGTAATCATAATGAGATGAGTATTCGATCCCTGTGAATGTTGAAAATGGGATGTTAGTTCGACATACATGCATATATGTTAACTTGACTTAGTTTGTCGTTTTTTTATATCGAATTTCGTGTCGATCGCTCCTGAACCGATTTGAAATTCGAGTTGAAACAACGCTTTGTGGTTGTTTCTGATTGTTATCCCGCTTTTTGGAAAAGCCGTGATACCAAAAGATTGATCAAAAACCAAAGATAGTTCGTCACAAAGATTGGTTATACATTGCTTCACTATGGATATCGATGAATTTTGTCCGACCCGGATCAGGCTATAATTGATAGGACATGACAAGCAAAGCCATAAAACCCAGTGTTTCAAATTTCAGATTAATCGGAGTTCGTATGGACGAGATATGATCGATTCAAATTAGCGGAAGAATGTCGTTCGTGTCGATCAGTAACATGATATCGGTCTGTTCGAATCGATCAGTTTCGAATCGATCAAATAGACGTCGCCTTACTCTGTTCGAATCCATCGTTCGCATCCATCAGGAAATCATGCATCGGTGCACCCTACTTCGAATCAATCACTCTCGTATCCATCGCCGTGTCACAGCTCGCATCGATCTACTTCGTATCCATCCACAAGATCTCGTTCGTATCGATCAGCTTCATATCCATCAGTAGATAGTACGCTTCGTATCAGTCGTTCAATGCCAAATTCATATCCATCGAGGAGGCACTTGGTCGAATCCATCAGAGAGCCTTGGTTTGTATCCATCAGTTGTTCTCACTTCGTATCCACCCCAAATACGCTTGTTCCTATCGATCGAATGGAGACAACTTCCATCAATGCGAACAGGGCCACCTCCATTGATACGAAGTGGGTACGCTGCAAACCGATGCGAAGTACACGTTACTTGTGCATTCGAGCTATGCAACGGTCATCGATACAGACAAGGCGAAACTCATGGAGTCGAAGCTGTCAACTCGGAGCAAAAGGCGGATCGATGCGAGATATGTGTGCCACGTCGTCTCGAAAACACGTGTATCCATCGATTCGAAAGCATGGATCCGTAGTGATCGACTCGAAGTGAACAGCCAACCCAAAAACTCCAACTCGTATCAATCATATCTCCCAAACCACAAGTCCAAATGCCACGAAATTTTCACAGCAGCTTCCATACAAGGTAAAGAATGTTCCTGCTAAGTTTCGGCACGATTGGATCATTTTTCGATGGATACGAAATCATTTTGTATCGATCGCTGATCGAGTCGAAACTTGGTGGGGTCGGTCGCGTGGGCCCACTTACGTGCAAGAAGAAGTCTCCCGAAGTTTGAGCGCGATCTCAGCCTCCTACGCCTATAAATAGCACCCTGAAGCCTACAAAGAAGAGATCTTTTGGCCATTCGACATCCAGACTTTGCCGGATTCAATTCTACATCTTTCTATCACTATTGTATACTAACATCAGAGCTATAACTTGCTGTAATCTATTGTAACAGATCAAAATCATCAAGTGAATCAATAAAATCATAAGCTTCAAAGTGGACGTAGGAAAGATCGCCGAACCACTATAAATCCTGTGTTTGTGATTGTTATTTCTGAATTGTTGTGCTTGATATTGCTTAGATCTGAAAATTGTGTTGAATATTGCTGATTTTATTCATATACGGGTGCTTTCACGATATTGGAGTTTGTGACCAATTTTGCAAACACTTTGGTGCTTTCACCGAGAATGCTGATTCAGGAGAAGTTGAATTTGAAGATTTAAGAGTTTAGATCTAAGAGCTATGACAAGACAAACAAGTAGAAGACAAAGGCCAGAGAGAAGTGAACATGAAGGAAGTCAAGAGGCTTCTTCAGGAGCTAATCAGGCATCGACCTTCATCACCAGGGATGAGATGGAGACGATGATGAAGAGGCAAGAAGAGATGATTCATAGCTTATTTCAACAGATTGGGCAACTTGGAGCGCAGAATCGAGGAGCTGATAAAGTTCAGAATGAAGCAGGACCATCCAGCATAGCACCTGGATTAGGGGGCACACACTTGGAGCATGTTGATCCAATCCCAGAGAGAGAGAGGAGTATCTGCGAAACCTGGAGGTAGCAGAGGAATGAACACTCTGTCAAGGGGACAGATTCCAGAAGGCTCTTATGGACTCGGGGGGCAGGTTTACAGCGATGAACTAGGATTGCATCTTGGAGACAATGGTAAATTGGCGGAGATGGTCAGGCGAGCCATGATAGGTGGATGAGTGAACAGAGATCTTGGAGACGTGAACAGGAGTCCCTTTTCTCCTGCAATTAGGATGGCTAGGAACCCACCAGAGTTCAACCTACCATCAATGGAGATGTACGAAGGGAGAACGGACCCCGCGGTCCATCTGACAAGGTATATGAGGCACATGGAAGTGCTGGGGGCATCATAGGAAGTTATGGCCCGGTGTTTTCCATTATATCTGACGGATATCGCAGCATTATGGTTTAGGCAACTGGAGAGCGGCTCCATAGGAACATGGGCATATTTAACTGAGAGATTCAAGAGGCAATTTAGGGTTCACATTCCAAGACCCAAGAATGTGATGAGTTTGGCAATTTAAAGCAGAAAGCTGGAGAGTCTTTGAGGAATTTTCTAACGCGGTTCAATGCGGTAGCAGCATCGGTGGATCGACCAAATCCATCCATGGTTATGATGGCAGCTGTGTCCAGAATAGCTGATGGCACAGAATTCAAAAATTCGTTTAGTAAGACCCGCCTATGGATCTAGGAGAATTCTATCACGAGGCAGAAAAGTTCTTGCGATTGGAAGATGCGAGTGCAGAAAGAGAAGAAGGAGATGAACTTAATGTTTATGCGGTCAAAGATGGAAATCCACCTGAGAAAGGTACAGAAACAAGCAAGGGGAAACGAAAGGCTGAGAATAGCTATAACAAATCAATGCGACCACGAAAGGAACCACGATTCACCACATACTCAGAGCTGAATGATAGTTTGGAACGAATCTATCAAGATACCAGAGAGAAGGTTCCGTATCGTAGACCAATGCGAAGGGATCCAACTTCTGACGAGAGAAAATCAGATAAGTATTGCATATTCCATGAACTGAACGGTCATAGTACTAATGATTGTAGACATCTGAAGGATGAAGTGGAAGGGCATATCAGGAACAGTATGCTACTTCAGTATGTGAGGAGGCGAACTCCAGCATTGGAGCCAGAGCGACCACCGTCTATATCCACTAGAGGTGACCCTGAACCGGGAAAACGTTTGATTATCAATTGATTGATTGACTGAAATAATGATGAACAAGTCGTAAACCTCTCACTAACATGGTTAAATCATTTACTCATGTAAGAGATCGCGCACGATCCATAGGCATGCTCTGAATGACTACTGACCGCACCATAGTGAGAATTTACACTTTGACATCCTTGCTTTGCTTTTGTTTCGTTTTGATTTGGACATTTAGACTTTGCTTGTTCGGACATTACCGTTGTGAGATGCGTATGATCATTGCTTTGATATTTGCAATTCTGTGAAAGAATTTACTTGTATTCCCGTTGGATCGCGAACAGTCCACGAGCACCACCTGCATGGCGATGAACCGCCAAAGTCCTTGATTCTGAAACTCCCCCGAACGAGAAATCTGACATCGATAATACTAAGCCCCCCGTGGGCACACCAATTTGCCTTGAACGGCACCCGACCTCGAACGGTCACAATTCGCCTCGAACGGCACACGATCGTGAACGATCACAATTCACCTCGAACGGTACACGATCGCGAACGATCACAATTCGCCTCGAACGACACACGATCGCGAACGATCACAATTCGCATCGAATGGCACACGATCGCGAACGATCACAATTCGCATCGAACGGCACATGATTGTGAACGATCACAATTTGCCTTGAACGGCACCCGACCGCGAACGGTCACAATTCACTTAGTATGATATCCAATCGCGAACGATCACATTATGAACGATCACAATTTGCCTCAAACAGCACCCGACCGCGAACGGTCACAATTCACTTAGTATGATATCCAATCGCGAACGATCACATTCTGCCTTGCACGGCACCCGACGGCGAACGGTCTGCAACTCATCTTATATGACAATCGATCGCGAACGATCACACTCTGCCTCGTTCGACACCCTACCTCGAACGGTCACAACTCGCCTCGAGCGCCACTCGACCTCGAACGGTCACAATCCGCCTTGAACGACACTCGATCGCGAACGATCAACATTTGCCATGAATGGCATCCGACCGCGAACGGTCCGATTCATCTTTTGCCACGAACGGCATCCGACCGCGAACGGTCTCATTCCATGATTCGCCGCGAACGGTATCCAACCGCGAACGGTCCCATTGCATTATCTGCCACGAACGGCATCCGACCGCGAACGGTCCCGTATCACCATTTGTCGCGAACGGCATACAATCGCGAACGGTCCCATGTCATCATTTGCCACGAATGGCATCGACCACGAACGGTCCCATCTCATCATTCGCCGCGTACGGCATCGACCGCGAACGGTCCCATTCCATCCCTTGCCGCGAACGGCATCGACTGCGAACGGTCCGGATTCACCTCAAATGGCATACGATTCCAGCGATCGTCATTCCAGGTCATATGAAACTATCGAGTTCTTTACAGGTTGTTGACAAGATATGAACATCGAACTTATGGCATTACAAAACACACCTTCCTATCGCAAGGCATGTTTTGGGAGCCAAATGTTATCTCGGTTTTTGGCAAAGCCGTGATACAAAAAGATCGATCAGAAACCAAAGATAGTTCGTCACAAAGATTGGTTATACATTGCTTCACTATGGATATCGATGAATTTTGTCCGAGCCTGGATCAGGCTACAATTGATAGGACATGACAAGCAAAGCCATAAAAGCCAGTGTTTCAAATTTCAGGTTAATCGGGGTTCGTATGGACGAGATATGATCGATTCAAATTAGAGAAAGAATGTCGTCCATGTCCATCAAAGAGTCGAGAAGATGTTCTGTTCGAACCCATCGGATTCGTATCCATCAATATTTGTTTTGTTCGAATCCATCAGGTTCCCATACTTCGAATCGATCGAGTTCAAATCGATCAGTAACATGATATCGGTCTGTTCGAATCGATCAGTTTCGGATCGATCAAATAGACGTCGCCTACTCTGTTTGAATCCATCGTTCGCATCCATCAGGAAATCATGCATCGGTGCACCCTACTTCGAATCGATCACTCTCATATCCATTGCTGTGTCACAGCTCACATCGATCTACTTCGAATCCATCCACAAGCTCTCGTTCGTATCGATCGGCTTCGTATCCATCAGTAGATAGTACGCTTCATATCGGTCATTCAATGCCAAATTCATATCCATCGAGGAGGCACTTGGTCGAATCCATCAGAGAACCTTGGTTCGTATCCATCAGATATTCTCACTTCGTATCCATCCCAAATACGCTTGTTCGTATCGATCGAATGGAGACAACTTCCATCGATGCGAACTGGGCCACCTCCATTGATACGAAGTGGGTACACTGCAAACCGATGCGAAGTACACGTTATTGGTGGATTCGAGCTATGCAACAGTCATCGATACAAACAAGGCGAAACTCATGGAGTCGAAGCGGTCAATTCGGAGCAAAAGGCGGTTCGATGCGACATATTCGCGCCACTTCGTCTCGAAAACACGTGCATCCATCGATTCGAAAGCATGGATTCGAAGTGATCGACTCGAAGCGAACAGCCAACCCAGAAACTCCAACTCGTATCGATCATATCTCCCAAACCACAAGTCCAAATGCCACGAAATTTTCACAGCATCTTCCATACAAGGTAAAGAATGTTCCTGCCAAGTTTCGGCTTGATTGGATCATTTTTTGATGGATACGAAATCATTTCGTATCGATCGCAGATCGGGTCAAAACTTGGTGGGGTCGGTCGCGTGGGCCCACTCACGTGCCAGAAGAAGTCTCCTGAAGTTTGAGCGCGATCTCAGCCTCCTACGCCTACCCTGAAGCCTACAGAGAAGAGGTCTTTTAGCCATTCGACGTCCAGACTCTGCCGGATTCAATTCGACATCTTTCTATCACTATTGTATGCTAACATCAGAGCTATAACTTGCTGTAATCTGCTGTAACAGATCGAAATCATCAAGTGAATCAATAAAATCATAAGCTTCAAAGTGGACGTAGGCAAGATCGTCGAACCACTATAAATCCTGTGTTTGTGATTGTTATTTCTGAATTGTTCTGCTTGATATTGCTTAGATCTGAAATTTGTGTTGAATATTGCTGATTTGTGTTCATATACGGGTGCTTTCACGATATTGGGGTTTGTGGCCAATTTTGGTGCAAACTCTGATTATCCTCTTGTATCGATCTTCTCCTGAATCGATGTAAAAGGTTGAACGGCAGTTTTCTACATTGGCACGGTTTTCATTGATGGATACGAAATGATCGTTGGTATCGATGAGTTTTGATGGATACGAAATATTCGTTCGTATCGATGAGTTTTGATGGATACGAAATATTCGCTCATGTCGATGAGTTTTGATGGATACGAAATATTCGCTCGTATCGATGGACCTGCACTATCGTGAGTTGATGGTTGCAAAATAGACACTTCGATTCGATGGAGTTCGATGCTTTTAGTGCAGCCTTCGTTGTGTACTTCGAATCGATGAAGTCCAATGGTAACTTCGTCTCGATGAAGTCCGATGGTAACTTTGTATCGATGAAGACAAAGTCCGATGGATTCGAAAGCAACATTCGCATCGATCCATCATTTGACCGTTTGTGACCGGTCAAGTTGACTAGGAGGCGAAACGACCCAGTCACCCTTAAGGCTCCATATAAATACTTTGGACTTAGCCATTTTTTCACTTTTTACTTTTACTCTCTTGCTTATACTTCCTGCGCTTTCGTGTCGATAGAGAGAACGGAAGAACAAACTGCTCTAGCCTTCGAATCGATTCAATCTTTCTAGTCTTCGCATTCCAATTTTAACTTAGGTAAATAATTACGAATCCAAGTGACGAAGTTATTCCAGATCCATTTTTTCTTCTTCCATCATTCCTTCTGGCAATAGGTGAAACCAGATCTGGGATGGAGCCCGGTCGTAAATGGCCATGGCTATGCTCGAATCGATCGGAGAAGAAGGAATTATGGATTTTTAACAATCGATTGATGGTTGCTCAGCCTCCACTTCATACCGATGAAAAGGAAGTTAGCGCTTGACTTCGTATCGATTACTGGATGTTGGGTTCGCATTGATGTTGTTCAGGTCGAGGAATGATGGTTGTGAATATGATCGATGTGAATTTCTTCGGTTCGCAATCGATACGAGGTTGGTGCCACTTAATCGATACGAGGGGTATCGATTCGATCTTGAGCGTTACGAGACGTATCATTTCGAACCGATGCAGTATAAAGCGCACCGATTCGAATCAGATCGATATGAAGTGTACCGATTCAAACTCGATCGATACGAAATGTATCGATTCGAACTCGATCGATACGAAGCGTATCGTTTCGAACACAGCCAATGCAAAAGGGAGGCTTCTGACTCTTCACTAACTTGAACTGTGGTGATCGATCCCAAGCCGAAGTTCAATGAATTTGGGAATCTTTTGCATATGTGAACACTTGACTCCGGCGAGCTTTGTTCCTGCATATCTGGACTTAACCGCAGAACTGCATATTTAACTGCCTTTCGAAGCTCGTCGATGGAACCATAGTTTAACAACATAATGAGTAATATCAACTGGGATCGATCGCTAACATCTGGATGGTTTGGTGATGACGGACAGCGATGACGGTCACTCCAACTCGACTCTGATTATCTTTGTCGCTTGTAAATTTCCTTTAACTCTGCGAAATCTTTTTAAGTAACACACAACACTGCACAACACACACTCTACACGTGGGGAACACACGCGCTCTTTGTCGTCTAATGATGATTTCTCATGAGTTAGCTAGTTAATGAACAATCAAGTTCATAGCAGCAGGAGATCCAGAGTACAATTCCTCCGAGGCTTGAAATTCCGGACATTGAGGGCGACGTCATTGGTCCAGCCCCGGACGAACTACCCGATGCATCTTTCATTAACAATCCGTCTGACTCCGTTCCATCCAACATTTTGGAAGATATGCTAGGAAGAATATGCTTAAGGCACGGTTTGTCAATGGATGATGTATTATTGCCATGACCAAACGATAGACCGCACAATCCCCCGGAGGGATATACCGCATTCAACCGTCATGCGTGTGCAGCCGGGACGCTTCCTCCATTCAATGAATATATAAGAGAAGTGTTGTAATTTCTGGTGATCGCCCCATCTCAGCTTCACTCAAATGGATATGCTTCGGTCAATAGCTTGTTCATCGTCTTTATGGAGTTCCTTCATCGTCTGCCGCTTCCGACTAACATTAGATACTTATTCAACTTCAAAAGCCAGACAGATAGCCCATCTTTTACCTTCCTAGAGGCAGTACGAAACTGTCAAGTGGTCACCGGGTCCTGGACCAGGCTAAGTGATTTCAAGACGGAGTGGTTTTATGTTAGATGCCCTCCAGGGTTCGCCAGGCGATGGTTATTCAGGCGTGAGTATAGCTAAGTTCTTGAATAATTATCATGACGATTGCCGCCGAAGTGAAACTTATATTTCTTTCTTTTTACAGCGATCATTCAGCGTCTGGACGATGGATATTTTAAGGAGATAGTCCGATTGATGCAAGAAGTTCCGAGTGAAGAAAGGAACATCGACTTACTTTTGACAGATAGGAATCTATGGATTCTCGGGTTGATTGAGCGGAGACAAAGTATAATGCTCGACGGCGCATTAAGAACCGCCTCGAGAGAGCGAGTCAAACGAAAAAAGTCTAAAGTCATCGTAATCGAGGAGGCTGATTCCGAGAGAACTCACACTAATGAGAAACCCTTGGGCGAACCTGCTGATGTAGCCTAGGACACTGAAGAGCAGAGAAAAGGCAAGACAGCCGTTTTTAAGTCACCTAAAAAGGGGAGATGGAAATCCATCGTCACGTCCTGACCCGTTTCTGGAATTAGAATTTCGGAGGTGTCTCCCCCTAGAACAGAAAGTCTTTACGAAGGGCTTGCCGATCTTCCAATTCCGGACGATGTGTCTTTCCCGCATGATGTCGGGTTGGAGAAATTCCACCATACTTTAGAATTGAGCGAGCCTTTTCCTATTAGCGTGGTCGACACTTCCGGTTGGTTGGGGGGTTTCACATTCATACACAATTCACGGCACTACACAACCCTTGACCGTAGGCCATCTGTTTCGAAAAGCCACTAACTCTACTTTTATTTTGCTTTGAAGATACTATGACTCGACGAGGTTCAATGTTGGGAAGTCTTCGACAGGCCCGTAGATCTTATGCATACTATGAGTCGCATAGAAGGGAAGGGGACAGAGATCACGACCATGGATACTCTGGATACTCCAGCCAAGAGAGATATGATGGAGATAGGGATTATAGACATCGATCTCGATCTCGCACTCCTCCTCCCAGAACTCCTGTACAACCTCTTGTTTATGTTTCTCGTCCCCCGAATCCTCGCGGCACAAGTCGGCTTCCCAGTCTTCTAGGTCTGAGCTCCATCATCCTAGAATGGAGGCAATAACCTCCGTAGTTGCAGAACAGGCCCCTACGGAAATTTCAGGGGAAGGGGCGATCAAGCTTGCTTGGTTAAAGAAGGATATTCCAAACATCTATTTCGATAACTACATTTTTCCTCCTCATTTAAAACGAATCCCGGCGGAGGCTGAGCCGATGGTGCATGACTATGTACGTGACTTCTATACCCAGTATAAGGCGTGGGCTACAGCGGCTGAGAAAGCATCATCATTAGCCTTTGAGCGAGAAGCTACCATTGAGAAACTACAAGCCGAGCTAGCTCAAAAGGACCGTATTATACAAGTGCTGAACACTGAAGCCGAGTCATCTCAGAAATCAGAGATGGAGGCCCTTAAGAAAGCTGATGAAGCCCAGGCAGCGATGGACAGGATGAAGAAAGAGCATTATGTTACGGTGGAGGACACGGGCCACCGAAATGCTATTGTAACCGCCGAGCGGGATGCGGCCTTGAAGGAGCTTAACGAGCTCAAAGCCAAATTTGCTGAAATCGCCAAGGATAGGGATGATGCGAACAACGCGGCCCAGGAAGCATGTGAACAGGCCATAGTGTCTCGGACGGAGCGAGACGCGGCGGTGGCTAAAGTACAGGAGGTCGAAGCCGAAGCTGATAGGAAAATTCAGGTGGCCGAGTCCAGGCTGGAGGCTGATATTGAAGACCTCCAAATCACTTACAACGCCAATGTGTTGAAGCATAGAAATTTGGCCTGGCTCGAAAATTACTCGATACATCTCCACAGTGCTTGGGTCCGGTTGATTGAGGTGGAGAAAACAGCACACCCGAGCGAATCGATCGACGAATTTGAGCTCGAAAATCGGCTACTGACCGAGGATGAAAGAAAGATCCTTCATGATGCTATAATTTCTCACGAGAAGGAGATGGTTGGCACTCGTCATCAACAAGTTGGGGAAAGTTCAGGTGTTGAACACCAGGCTACATTCCTTGAGATTAGCGCTCCACCTCCGCTAGGGCCTGCATCAACGGTTGCCTTATAATCTATCCCAACTTATAACCCAGAACGACCGCAGCTATCTCCTATCCGGGAGCATGTTTCTGAAGCCATTCAGCCATCAGTAGGCCAAATTGAGGAAGGTACTCCGAACATATCTCGAGTGTATTCTAAATAGAGAGTTTGTTTTGAAGCGATTGCTAACAACTCCTTTTTATTTTTGTTCAGTGACTGGAATAACGCCGACTTCTGCGATCCAAGGGTCATCTCAAGGGCAGAAGGTCATTACTACCGAAATAACTACCATGACAACGACAGTGCCAACTGAAATAACACAGGAGGGCTCACTATCTTTTGACAAGCAAATGATGAGCGAGCTTCTTGACCGACATTGTGATTCCTTCGCAGACTTGCCGTTCATCATTAGTGGACTTCCGCCAGCCTCCAATTCTTCATTGCAGACTGCACCTGCCCCCAGCCAGGCCCAAACAATTCGTGATGAAGAAATCTTGGCCGAGATTAATGCTGAATTAGATGCTGCGGGGCAAAGTGGTAATGCTGGAAGTGATACGGCGGTGCATAACCCAGCACCTCTAAGGTTAATATCACCAGGTGGTACTGTTGTTGATACCCGGGTGCCTGTCCCATCTTCCGTTGCAGATCCAGTCCCCCCAACTCCTCCGGTAGGAAGTATACATCTGGAATTGAGCTCAGAGGAGGACGTTGACATTATGCCCCCAGTTGGAGAGCAACCATCGGAGGGGAAAAGTTCAAAACGGAAGATCTCTAGTGAGTCCGAAGGTTGTTCGTTGAAAAGGAGGCCGAGGAAAAAGATATAGATTGGCAACTTAATCAAACTTTTGATAGATAGGAAATTGTTTTAGTTTTCCATTTTTAGGCCGTGTATAGATGCAGGTTCGGCCCCAGCTAGTAGGAATCTTTTGGAAGAACTTGCATATAAGCTCTTGTTTCTAGTTAGTCGAAATAAAATTTAGCTTTCTTCATTTCAACTATTTTACCTGTCTTACTTGCTTAAGTGTTGTAGTGATAGGCTCGTGACCGCACCTATTACAGATCTTGAGCACATGTCCGCGCTTCGGGGACTTTGAATAATTTGCAAATGATAAGTTGGTTCACGCTCCGGGAATCCGATAATTATCGATGTCTATGGCACAGTTCATACACCGGGAACTTCGAGCTGATACTTATACTTCAATTCGCACCCTGGGAATTTGGAGTTAGCGTTTACATTTTGGTTCGCTCTCCGGGAACCTAAAATCAATGTTTATACTCCAATTCGCACTATGGAAATTTGGAGTTAGTGTTTATGCTCCGGTTCACACTCCGGGAACCTAGAGTCGATGTTTATACTCTAATTCGCACTCTGGGAATTTGAAGTTAGCATGTACATTTCGGTTCGCACTCCGGGAACCTGGAATTGATGTTTATACTCCAATTCGCACTCCGTATTTGAATAAATTCCACCGTACGATGGAACCTAGCTCTCCGTGCATCGTGATGTTGTATATTCAATAAATCATAGCTCTGGCTCGAAGAGATGCATTTTATTGCTGAAATGAGAAAATATGGCAAAGTCAGTTGCCTTATTACAAATTCAAATTCTGAAATGCAAAAATAAAGTGCAAAAGAAGAAATAGACTAAAGTAAATAAAGCCTGTCATATGTAGTAGCGACGGAGGCTTTCACTATTCCAAGCTCTTGGCAGAGTAAGACCATCAATGGTCAACAACTTGAATGTGTCGTCTCCGAGTTTTTGAATAATCACATATGGCCCTTCCCAATTTGGCTTCATATGCGGAGGGACCGGATAAACTCTTTTCAGAACGACACCGCCAAGTTCGAAGGTCTGTGGTCGGACCTTGGCATTACATAATCGAACGACTCGATTTCGATATGTGTCTGCCCTCAAATCAGCCTCTTCACGTTTTTCATCCAGTAAGTCCAAAGATTCAGCAAGTAATATGGCGTAAGTCTTCGGATCATAGTAAGTTACCCGATGAGAAGGTACTTCCGTTTCGACCAGGATAACAGCTTCTGAGCCGTAGGACAGAGAGAAGGGGTTGTGTCCGGTCATGGACTTATAGGTCGTTCGGTAAGCCCATAAAGCCATAGGTAGTTCATCAACCCACTTGCCCTCGGCCTTTTCCAGTCGTTTTTTCAGAATAGATTCAATAACTTTATTCACGGCTTCGACTTGGCCATTTGCCTGAGGGTGTGCAACTGCTGAGAATTTCTTATGGATGTGGAACCATTGGCAGAAATTTTTGAATTCAACACTGTCGAATTGGGTTCCGTTATCAGTGATAATGGTATGCGAGAGACCAAATCGGCGGATGATATTGCGAACTACAAAGTCGATGACTTTTTTCGTTGTAATCGTCGTGAGTGGTTCGGCTTCAGCCCTTTTAGTAAAGTAATCGACTGCGATGATTGCATATTTTGCCCCTCCTTTGGCAAGTGGTAGAGTGCCGATGATATCAATGCCCCATATTGCAAACGGCCAGGGACTGACCATTTGGGTTACTCAGTAGGTGGGCCCCTAGGAATTCGAGCTGTATCTGGCATTTATCACATTTTCTTGCATAATCCATTGCATCACGGTTCATATTTTGCCAAAAATATCCATATCGAAGCACTTTCTTGGCGAGGGCTTGCCCTCGCGTGTAATCACCACATTCTCCCTTATGCGCATCACATAGCACCATTTGATTTCGTCGTGGGCGATGCATCGAAGGAGGGAACTGAATATCCTCTTCTATACATGATTCCATCCTGAATGGTAAACCGCGAGGCCTTTCGAATAACCTATCTCCTTTCACTCCTATGCTCGGGCAATACCCCGTGCTCGATATAGTTTCGATAGGGGGTCATCCATGACTCTTTTTCGGGAGCAGTCTCAAATATGCATTCGGTCTCCATCTGATCGATCCTTGGAGAAGATAGAGTTTCAACGGGAACGAACCCCAACTGCTGAGCTTTGCCCGTACTTGCTAACTTTGCCAACGAATCGGCTTTCTGATTATGCTCTCGGGGTATGTAGAAAATGGAATAGTAATCAAACTGATCAAGCACCTCCCGGACTCGAGCTGGATAAGCGGCTAGTCTTCGATCCTTGGCCTGATATTCACTCCGGACTTGGCACACAACTAGTTGGGAGTCATAGTTGATTTCCACCGCGGTAATTCTTAGATCACGGGCTAGCTTCAATCCAGTAAGTAAAGCTTCATACTCGGCTTCATTGTTGGTCGCACGGAACTCGAATTTTAAAGCATAGCATATGGATCGGCCGTCGGGGGTTTCAAGCACTACCCCAGCACCCGAGCACCAATCGTTGGATGCACCATCAGTGTGTAACTTCCAGGTATATTCGGGAGATTTGCTGGTCTCGGGCGAGTCTTCAGGAACAATGAATTCGGCTATAAAATCTGCTAGGACTTGACCATGAATGGCCCTCCTTGGAGTATAAGTGATGTCGAATTGACTCAGTTCGATGTTCCACTTGAGTAACCTACCAGATGTCTCAGGCCGCGTGTGGACCTGTCGTAACGGCTGATCGGTGTACACAGTGATAGGATGAGCCTGGAAATATGGACGGAGCTTCCTTGAGGCAATGACTAGTAGGCTAGTTTCTCCAACTTTGGGTAGTTTATTTCTGCTCCGGTTAGTCGCTTGCTAACATAATAGACCGGCTTCTGCACTCGATCTTCCTCCCGAACAAGGGCAGCGTTGATTGCATTCTCTAATACTGCCAGGTAAAGATACAACTACTCGTGGTTGATAGGCTTCGAGAGAATCGGCGGTGTGGAATGATGTCGAACCAGTGCCTGAAATGCGCCCTCGCATTCCGCAGTCCATTCGAAGTTCCGGTTTCCCTTTCGGATCAAATCTAAGAATGGGATGCATTTATCAGTGGACTTTGATATGAACCTGATCAATGCTGCTACCTTTCCGTTGAGACTCTGGACCTGTTTATAGTTCTCGGCGTTTGCATGTTTCTGATAGCCCAGATCTTCTCGGGGTTGGCTTCTATTCCTCGGGCGTTGACGATGAACCCAAGGAACTTTCCGAACGCGACTCCAAAATGACACTTTAGCGGGTTGAGTTTCATCCCATATTTCCAAAGGATATTGAACATTGATTCCAAATCTTTGACGTGATCGGCGGAGTATCGTGATTTCACCAGCATGTCATCTACGTAAACTTCCATGGTCTTCCCGATCTGGTCAGCGAACATCCGGTTTACCAAGCGTTGGTAAGTTGCTCCGGCGTTCTTTAGTTCGAAAGGCATGACTTTATAGCAATATAGTCCCAGATCGGTTACGAAACTGGTATGTTCCTGGTCAGGTACATGCATGGATATTTGATTGTAGCCTGAGTAAGCATCCATGAAAGATAATAATTCATGTTCGGCCGTTGAATCCACGAGTTGATCAATTTGGGGAAGTGGAAAGCTGTCTTTCGGACAGGCTTTGTTTAAGTCAGAATAGTCAATACATGTTCTCCATTTCCCATTTGGCTTTTGGATAAGTACGGGGTTGGATACCCAGTCCGGATATAGAGCATCTCGGATAAACCCGTTCGTTTTCAGCTTATCGACTTCTTCCTTAAGGGCGGCAGATCTCTTTGGATCCATACCGTGCCTTTTCTGTTTGACCAGGATATACCATGGGTCAATGTTCAGGGTGTGGCTCGCGATGTCCGGCGAGATCCCACACATATCAGAGTGTGTCCAGGTGAACACGTCTAGATTCATCCGGAGAAATTCAACCAATTCCTGTTGTGTCTCTTGGCTCAACTGAGACCCAACCTTTAACATTATCGAGTCATCATCATCGTCACCATCGATTGGAACATCGATCGTCAGCTCAACCGGGGAAGCCTGACTTTCTACAGATTCTTCCTTGTTTTCATTGTCTCTGGGGTCAAGATCCCTTTGGAATTGGTTGTGGTGCCCAGGCCGAGGCCCAGGCACTAATTGTCAGTTATTCGCAAAACGGGCGCAGAGAGATTCCTCTATGCCATTTCCTTTCTCCTTTCGCTGCGCCTCGCGCAGCTCAGCTACGTAACAGGCCCTCCCAGCAGCCTGATCTCCGTGTATAACTCCAATCCCATGATCAGTGGGGAATTTCAAGGTCAAACACCATAGGGCAATCGCTGCCTTGAATTCAGCAAGGGTCGGTCGGCCCAAAAAAGCATTGTATGGGGATTGAATATCTAAAACAACAAACTGCAGTATCCGAACTCTTCGGCACTCTCCAACTCCTAACTCCATTGGTAACTCCACCACTCCAGTGGGGATATTGGCACTCCCATCGAAGCCATGAATTCTAGACTGACAAGGTTTTAAATCTTTGGCTTCCATCTTCATTTGATCATATGCTCTCTTAAATAGAATGTTCATCGAACTCCCACCGTCTATCAGGATCCTCTTCATCCGAGCAGGGCCAACCTGGGCAGATATGACTAGTGGGTCAATAGTTGGGGCTTTGACCCTATCAGCATCTCGGCTTCTGAATACGATGTCGTCCGTCATTGTTCTCTGTAGTTTGGCCGGAGCCCCTTCATCAAAATTACTGCAACACTCAAAGTCCACATGCCTGATCGAATTGGCATACGACTCCATTTCCCTCCAGCTTCGGTCTGCTGGATGGGGACCACCACCGACTGTATTAATCACCAATCTCCCCCCCATTCGAGCGGGTTCCTCCTGTCTCTCTTGATTCTGCGCACGATTCTGATTTGACGGACCCGCACCACCAGACTGCGGCGCCCGCACGAATTGATCTAACTTTCTCTCCCTGATCAACTTTTCAATGAGGTCTTGCAAATGTCTACACTCATTGGTATTATGTCCATAACTCTCATGGAATCTACAGAACTTTCCTGTTTGAATCTATCTCTCCGATGATGGCTTCAGAGCAAGTTTCTTATATTGCATAGCATTGCAAGTCTTTAGATACACATTCTCCAGCGATGTGTTCAGTGGTGTATAATTGTCAAACATTGGAGCCCTACACCGCGGGCCACGGTTTTGATCCCGTTTCTTATTTTGATTTCCATTATTTCTTGGCTGAGATTGCTTGTTCTGTATGTTCAACTGCACTTTCCCAGAACTCTCACCCGATAGCTTAACTGCCACATTAGTCTGAATTCCCTCATTACTGGGTCCCACGTCGTCCTGCTTCCTAGACTATTTCGCATCCTCACGCCTTAAGAACTAGGCGGCTTTGGAGTAGAAATGGTCCAGCGACGTGGGAGCTTTCCCAGCTAACCAATTTCCGAACTCGGAGTCAGGGTCAATCCCCTTCAGTTAGTGCCATCAAAATCGAATTATCATTTGGGTTGCTGATCTCTGCACATGTTGCATGGAACCTTTCCAAATAACGCACGAGTGCTTCTCCTAGAGGTTGTGTGACACTGGACAAGGTATTAACATCTTCGGTCTAGCAACATGCATGCGAAACTGTTCTACAAACTTCTTGGCCAGTTGATCGAACGAAGCAATAGATCGAGGGGGTAGTCTTGTGAACCACATTGTCGCAATGCCTCCCAAAGAAATGGGAAAACTACGGCACTTTACAGTATCATCATCCCTTGCAGCACTAATCGACCACTCGTATTTCAAAATATGTTGATTAGGGTCCGAATTTCCTTCGTACATCGGTAGCGTTGGCATCCTGAATCGCCGAGGGGGTTCAGTAAAAAGAATCTCTTTTGTGAATGGGGTATGACTCCGGGAGATTCCCCAGTCGTCATTGGTAAGACCCTGGATTTCTCAGATCATTTGTCTTATCATGTTTGTAATATCTGGCATTGCAACATTCTGCGCATGTTGAGCCAAAGTGTGGTCGGGTCCCACATTGCGAGGTTGGACCGGGCGCTGTTGACGGTCCATGTCTCGCCTCCTTGGCTCAACATCTTCTGCAACGTACGGTTCAGGAGCACGTCCTTGTTGGTTTCGGGTGTCAATCCCTATGTCAACTGTAGTAGTGGTGGCACGGTTATCTGTAGTGTATTGAGGCACGGTTCCTCCCTTGGAAGAGGGTCCAGTGTGGAAGCTGGATGATGGTCCAACTCTTAGCTGACCAACGGTCAAAGTGGGCTGATGTCCTGTAGCTTGTGCATAGCCTTCGTCCGGTCGAGGACTGACGGATCTGCGGTTGTATCCTGAGGAAGCAGAGCTTTCTGTGGAGGAATGAGGGCCTTGGTCCCTTCTATGACTTCTGCACTTTTGGCGGTTCAGCTGATTTGTTGGCTCAGCGTTCGCGCGTAGCTGTTCGGTTAGTTGCTGACGGCTTTGCGTTAGCTCTTGAAGCAGCAACTGGAACTCTTGCCTAGTAACCGGACCTTGTGAATCTGAGGGTCCGGCTACATTTTGACTGGTTGGTGGTAATTGTGCGGGATTCTGCCTATCCCGGCCTTCTTCATCGCCAACGTTAGAGGTGGTTCTAGAACTTACCATCTTGAATAATGAACTTCTTTCCTTAGATTTTTGCAAATCTGAATAGAAAGGAAGGAATCTGGATTTGTGATCTGGATCTCTCTCTTAGATTTATTCAATCCGGTATCGACGACATATCCAACGAGCAGGAGAAAATCTGGGTTCTCTCAATGAAAGCACCAAAGTGTTTGCACCAAAATTGGTCACAACACTCTTCGAAAGTTTTTGAAGAGATAATAATGAAGAATATAAATTAAAAATGAGGATTATCTAACAAAAACTCCAATGAACAAGAATGTAAATGCGTAGACAAGCAATTTAAAGTGGTTCAGCGTGTTGCATACGTCCACTGTGAAATTTTGCAACTTTATTGATTCTCTTTCAATGATTACAAGCGAGTACAGCAAACAAAAGCAAGATACATCTACAAATTTGAATTCAACAGCAAAAATATGATGTAGGTCTTGATCCGGTTGAGTCTGGGCGCTTGAGAATCAAAAGATCCCTCTTCTGTAGGCTCTGGGGCTCTATTTATAGGCGTAGGAGGCTGGAACTTCGTCCAAATTTCAGGAGACTCGTTACGGCACGTGAAGGGGCCCACACGACCAATTCCAGGAAGTTTCGACTTGATCTGTGATCGATACGAATTCATTTCGTATCGATCAATATGATGTCCAATCAAGCTGAAATTTGGTGGGAACACTCCTTGGCATGTAGGTAATCGTCAGTGAAAATTTCATAGCATTTGGATCAGTGGATTGGGAGAAATAGTCGATACGAAATAGACTCCTTCGGTGGCTGTTTGGTTCGAATCCATCACTTCGAATCGGTCCCTTCGACTCGATCACCTCACGTGGTCTCGTGATGACGTGGCATGCATACTTCATCACGATCCGGTCTTTACTCCGAGTTGACCGCGTCGACCCCATAAATCTCGCCTTGTTCGTATCGAGGGATGACACGCCACCCAGGTTTGTTGACTTGATGGATTTGAATAAGGCCTCACACACGGATTCGAACAGCAATCATTGATGGACACGAGCTACTGATGGTCGATGGTTACAAACAAGCCTTTTCTTGATGGATACGATCCACGGGGCTTCTCAATGGATACGAAGCCAATCGATGCGAACTGGAGCCTTTTGGTGGACACGAAGTAAGGTGACCAGATGGATACGAACAGCAGCTGCCTGATGGATGCGCAGCAGACACATGCCAACCGTTACGAGGCACAACTCTTGTTGATGGATACGAAGTAGGGAGACGCCAATGGATTTGAATGAGGAGGAGCCTATGGATTCGAATGAGATTGAATCGAACCTAGGCTTCCCGATGGATTCGAACTTGATCGATACAAACTGAGGCACTTTGATGGATACGAAGACGCTGGAACCCCGATCGATACGAACGTGATCGATATGAACGGAGGCACTTCGATGGATACGAAGACGCTGGAACATCGATCGACATGAACGTGATCGATACGAACCGAGGCACTTCGATCATGGATACGAAGACGAGGCCGTCTCTTCCAGATTGAATCGATCATAAATTGTGCATACGAACTCGGATTGACTCGAAATTTGGAATGTCGGCCTTTATGGCTTTGTTTGTCTTGTCCTATCAATTGTAGCTCAATATGGACTCGGACAAAATTCATCGATATCCATAGCGAACCTGTGTAGGCTTGATATCCAGGAAGAGTGATCCTTGGTTTTCAATCAGTTCCTTGGTATCACGGCCTTGCCAAAAGGCGGGACAACACTCTCAACACTTCCCAACGTAATTAAGAAAGAAGTTAATTTAAAAACTTGGAATCAGAGGAAAGAATAGAGAAATGTTCAACAAATGACAATGAGGGTGCACCCTTCTTACCGAAAGTATACCTCTAGAAATATACTTGATAGCTTTGATGGCTCTTGGAAACCTCCAAGATGGACTGTACCAACTATTACCGACAATCTAGGTATTTCACATCTCAATGTGCAAAACCAAACCTAATCTAGTGTGGACGTTAAAATACTCAAATAGGAGAAACACCTAATAGGTTGGTCCTCACACGCTCTTTGGGTTTAGTTATTTCTGACAAAGGATAACAAAGCTCAAAAGAGCAACAAATCGTTTTTATAGTGACAATACACCACGAAGAAAGCTAAACGATAGTTAATAAATCAACTAATGTGGATAATTAAAATTGACCGCATATGAAATTAAATTTCATATTCTTACCACTACTTGTCGATTCCAAACAAGTGTTATCCCTTTATTGAACATAAAGTCGAGAAAATTGAGGTAGTGTTACCTTTAGGCATTGCTTGGGCAAAATTTTTAACTTTTAAGATAGAAATGAATCCAAGCCTCGATATTTAGTGTTAAAAATATGATTAAATCTTTTGGATATAAGCGAATCAAACTACGGAAACTACTTTTCCATAACCGAATCGAACATTGTTTTTATGACCAAACTTCTACCAGGGTTCACCCTTTAAAGTTTGAACTTTAGATAACTTTGTCTGTTATCCCATTTTTGGTCAAAACTGGAATATCAACAAATTGGCAAGGAATTATGGATATCAGGATTGAAGATCGGTTGGAATCAAGGCAACGATCGATATCCTCAAAATTTGGTTGAACTCCGATCGGGACGAAATTGATTGGAAATAATGATAAGGACTAGGAAAGGCTATGTTTCAAATTTCAGGTTAATCGAGTTCGTATGGAGAAGTTATGATCGATTCAGGGTAGGAGAGGCATGCTGTTCGAACCCATCAAGGGGTCAAGGTGGTGCTCGGTTCGAATCCATCGGATTCGAACCCATCAGGTTCGCATCGATCGAAGGCAAGGCACAGGGATGGTTCGAATTGATACACTTCGTATCGATTGGTATGGATTCGGCTCTGAGAAGTTCGCGTTAGATGTTGGTTCGACTCGATGGGCTTCGAATCGATCGAGTTATCGTTTTTGACACGGTTGCTTCGTATCGATCAGATGAGAAGAATAGGTGGGCTTCGACTTGATCACAGCATGGATCTCCTTCGTATCCATATGATGTACATAGGTTAGTTCGTATCAATGACAGCTCGAATCGATACAATTCGTATCGATCAAAGGGAGGTTTCTGGGTTCGTACCTATCAATGCGAAGAGAGCGTTCGAGAAGGATACGCAGGGAGTCGACTTCATGGATTCGAAGGACTTAAGGACAGTGTTCGTATCGATTCGAAGTGATGGATACGAACAGAGGAAGAAACGTTCAACGCGGCGCAAAAGGTGGATCGACCCGGAGAATTCGTGGCACGTCACCAATGCGCATGCACTTCGAGGGATTCGAAGCAATGGATTCGAAGAAGAGGGATTCGAACGAGATGGATTCGAAGGAGGTGGGTTCGAAGCATGGGTTCGAACCAGGCAGAACACACGAAACTTTGAACTTGAATCGATCATATCTTCCAAACCGTTGATCCAACAACTATGAAATTTTCACAGAAGCTTACATACATGTTGAAGAATGTTCTCACCAAATTTCACCTCGATTGGACATTTCCTTGATCGATTCGAACCAAGGGTCGAATCGATCCTGATGTGGGCCCGGACCTCCAGATTTCAGGCGAGTGGGCCCCCTCACGTGCCTGAAGCGGTCTTTCCGGATTTTAGGAGAAATATCAGCCTCCTACGCTTATAAATAGAGCCATTGTCATTCAAAAAAGGGGTCGGAGAATTAGGAGAGAGAAAGCATGCCTGGACGCTGCCAGAATCATTCCATATCATCATAGCTGCTATTTATTTCAAGTTTTGGACTTTGAAACCGCTGTAATCATCTGTGATCATCAAGTATAATCAATAAAAGGATAAAACTTTGGAGTGGACGTAGGCCGGAGATAGCCGAACCACTATAAAACTTGTGTCTCTGTTCGTTACGTCTGGATTGCTGTTTATTATCTGTTGAGATTTGTTATTTGTGTTTGAACATCATTGATTTGTATTCATACACTGGTGCTTTCACGGTATTCGGGGTTTGTGACCAATTTTGGCGCAAACACTTTGGTCCTTTCACTGAGAACGACTAGCACCCGCCACATCGGATTTGAAAGTTGGATTTAAAGATTTTAAAGAGTTTGGATTCAAGGACAATGACTAGGCAAAGTAGTCGAAGGCAAAGGGCTGAGAGAAGCCAACATGAAGGAAGTCAACATGCATCCTCCGGAGCCGGGGAAGGACATGCTTCAATCTACATAACCCGGGATGAAATGGAGGCTATGGCAAATTCTTTGCAAGAGAGATTGTTGAAGAGCCAACAGGAAATGAAGCAGACTTTCTTTGAGCAAATGAGAGCTGCAGGGATGCAGAATTTAGGAACAACTACAGCCGCTGTGGATGCAGGACAGGGAACTAGGGCCATGGAACCCAATGGAGGACGAGATACGGAGCCAGAAGGTAATCAACAAGGGCTTGGGGGCAGGCCCACGGGATCCAACACATGAGGACCTCTGGAAGGGATTCAACAAGCCAGAGCTAATGTTGCTGTTGGTGAACCACACGAGAAATATGTACCAGAGTTCCCTCGGGGGCATGGGGGGCAACCCCCAACAGACAATACCGGATTAGTAGAAATCATCAGAAGAACTGTGCAGGGAGGTTTGACCAACGGAGACTTGGAAGGAGTGAATAGGAGTCCGTTCGCTCGAGAAATAAGAATGGCTTAGAATCCACCTAAGTTCAAGCTACCTAGCGTAGAGGTATATGATGGTAAGGCGGACCCAACTGATCATTTGATGAGGTACACCAGACACATGGAGGTGCTGGGGGCATCGGAGGAAGTGATGGCCTAATGTTTCCCCTTATATTTAACGGACTTAGCTGCAATGTGGTTTGGGCAGCTGGGAGAAGGATCTATAAGGACTTGGAGGGAATTGGTGGAAAAGTTTTTGGGACAGTTTCGGGTTCACGTCAAGAGGCCGAAGAATGTGATGACATTGACATCGGTGAAGCAAAGGATGGATGAATCACTTAGAGCTTTTCTAACTCGATTCAGTGCGGCAGTCGCTTCGGTGGATCAGCCTGATCCATCGATGGTTCTAATGGCAGTAGTATCAGGAGTCAGGGAAGACTCGGATTTCAAGGTATCTCTGATACGAGATCCCCCACAGGATCTCGACGAATTCTTTCACGAGGCAGAAAGGTTCCTTCGACAGGAAGATGCGAGTGCGGATTTATAGGTGAAAAGGGTTAATGCAACTAAGGATGTAGGACCATCCAGCAAAGGATTGGATAAAGACAAAGGGAAAAGAAAGTTGGATGATGATCCTGGAAACGCTAGGAAGCGATGGAAAGATCAAAAATTTTCCACATATACAGGATTAAGCGAGACGCTGGAGCGGATATACCTGGATACTCGGAATCGCCTTCCCTATCGAAGGCCGGCTATAAGAGAACCATCAGAGCGGGAAAGGACATCAGGGAGGCACTGCCTCTTCCTTGATTTAGATGGACATGATACCAACAGCTGTAGGAACTTAAAGGATATAATCGAGGAACATGTAAGGAACGGATGGTTACGGCAATATGTCGGAACTCGGAATGCAACGGTGGAGCAGGAGCAACCACCGACCACCTCACATCGTGATGATGTGAGGCCCAGGGATGATGGTCGATTGATCATCCACTGATCATGATAATATAAAATAAGTAGCAAACTATTGGCAACCAACCAAGTCATTTACACATGTACGGGGACGGAGATAACCCCTAGGCATGCTCTGAATGATGAAAAACTGCGATGCTATGGTTTGTGAAATTTATCTTTTGCTTTTGGATTGGAGATCGCTTTTCTTTTTGGATTGGAGCTTGGATTGAGCTCCTGGTTTTGCTTGCCTTTTGATTTGGGTTTTTCTTTGGATGGTCGTTTTTGATTTTGAATGCTGCTTTGGATTTCTGGTTTTCTGGTTTGGATTTGGATTTTGGGTTCGATTTTCATCCGGTTTTTGATAAATGGTCGTCGCGTATGGATTATGCCTGGCAAGGGGTGGGTCACTTTGCCCGAACGTGGTAAATTGACTCATTCAGGTCGTCGGGTATGGACTATGCCCGGCAAGGGTCCGGAGTGACCAGGATTCGGCCTAGGACTTAGGCCCCATATTATCGATTATTGTATCAGGTCGTTGAGTATGGACTATGCTCAACAAGGGTCCGGAGAGACCAGGATTCAGCTTAGGACTTAAGCCACGGCATTGTTCAATGTCCAGGGACACTGGACCACGGTCGTTAGGTGTGGATTACGCTTGGCAAGAACCCAGAGAGGTTATGGATTCGGATATCGACCCGGAGAGGTCCTGGATTCGGTTATTGGCTATTGGATAAGGATGGATTGGGACTCGGTTGTCGAGTTCGGACGGATATGGAATTGGCTAAGGCTTTGGTTATTGGATTTGGAATTGGACATCGACTCGGAGCAGTCAAGGATGATATACTCTGGCAATAGGGCTATGGACTTTGGATATTGGATTCGGAACTATTCAAAGCACGCCTTATTGTCACAAGGCATGTTTTGGGGGGCAAAGTGTTATCCCATTTTTGGTCAAAACTGGAATATCAACAAATTGGCAAGGAATTATGGATATCAGGATTGAAGATCGGTTGGAATCAAGGCAACGATCGATATCGTCAAAATTTGGTTGAACTCCTATCGGGACGAAATTTATTGGAAATGATGATAAGGACTAGGAAAGGCTATGTTTCAAATTTCAGGTTAATCGGAGTTCGTATGGAGAAGTTATGATCGATTCAGGGTAGGAGAGGCATGTTGTTCGAACCCATCAAGGGGTCAACGTGGTGCTCGGTTCGAATCCATCGGATTCGAACCCATCAGGTTCGCATCGATCGAAGGCAAGGCACAGGGATGGTTCGAATCGATGCACTTCGTATCGATTGGTATGGATTCGGCTCTGAGAAGTTCGCGTTAGATGTTGGTTCGACTCGATGGGCTTCGAATCGATCGAGTTATTATTTTTGACACGGTTGCTTCGTATCGATCAGATGAGAAGAATAGGTGGGCTTCGACTCGATCACAGCATGGATCTCCTTCGTATCCATATGATGCACATAGGTTAGTTCGTATCAATGGCAGCTCGAATCGATACAATTCGTATCGATCAAAGGGAGGTTTCTGGGTTCGTACCTATCGGTGCGAAGAGAGCGTTCGAGAAGGATACGCAGGGAGTCGACTTCATGGATTCGAAGGACTTAAGGACAGTGTTCGTATCGATTCGAAGTGATGGATACGAACAGAGGAAGAAACGTTCAACGCGGCGCAAAAGGTGGATCGACCCGGAGAATTCGTGGCATGTTCAGCGCGGCGCACAAGGTGGATCGACCCGGAGGAAGAAACTGCAGTACGAGTCGCCTTAACTGGAATAAAATGGGCACTCTTTGTTAAACGATCCATAATAACCCATTTCTAATCTAGAATTTCCAAAGGTTGCAATAATCCAGCAGACTTTTGTTGATTTCCCTTCACTTGTTGGCAAATGGCACAACTATATACAAAAGCAGCTACATCCCTTTTCATATTCGACCACCAGAAAACTCTCCTCATATCCTTATACATCTTCGAAATTCCCGGGTGAATATTCAATTTGGAGCGATGACACTCAGCTAACACTTTATATCTCAGTCCATCAATATTAGGCACACACAAACGACTATTAATCCTTAAAATACCTTGATCATCCACCTTGAAATCCGAATATTGTCTTTTGTTCCAAGAATTATTTCCTCAAAAGATTTATCTTCCATTTGCTTACCTATGATCTTTTCTTGGAGAGATGGAACTACTTCCAAAAGGGATAAGACCGCATTCCTACTAAGAGCATCAGCCACGACATTTGCTTTCCCTGGAGTATACAAAATATCCAGATCATAGGATGCCAAAAATTCGACCCATCCCTGTTGTCTCAAATTAAGATCTTTTTGAGAGAAAATATACTTCAACGGTTTGTGATCCGTGAATAACTCAAACTTTTTTCCCAAAAGATACTGTCTCCAGATCTTCATAGCAAAAACAATAGCTAACAGTTCTAAATCATGCGTAGCATAGTTCTTCTCATGAGACTTAAATTGCCGACTAGCATACGCAATTACTCTGCCATTCTGCATCAACACTGCACCCAATCCAACTAAACATACATCCGTATATACTTCAAATTTGCTCTTCCCATCCGGAATAGCAAGTACTGGTACACTAGTTAGCCTTGTCTTCAATTCCTGAAAAGCTTCTTCACACTGAGGTGTCCATTTGAATTTGGTTCCTTTCCTTGTTAGTTTGGTCAGATGTGAAGAAATTTTGGAATAATCGTTAATAAATTTTCTGTAGTAGCCAGCCAAACCCAGAAAATTATGAATTTCCATTGGATGCTTCCATTCTAGAATAGATTTTCCTTTCGCTGGGTCTACAGAAATGCCTTCACCAGAAACAATGTGCCCTAAAAATTTAACTTCTAATTTCCAGAAATGGCACTTTGAGAACTTTGCCTTCAACACATGCTCCCTCAGAGTCTCCAATACAATTCCCAAATGCTGTCTGTGCTCCTCTTCCGATTTGGAGTAAACCAAAATATCATCAATGAATACCAGCACAACTTATTCAACACAGAACCTTAGCGAACCATCTGATTTGATGACAAACACAGCAGCAGAGCCCAACAAGAAAAACTGGGTCTAATCAAACCCTCTTCCAAAAGATCTTCCGTCTGCTTAATCAACTCTTCTCTCTCTCTAGGAGGCATTCTCCTACTGGACTGAATCCCCGGCACAGCTCCTGGAATCGAATCAATACGAAACTCAATCTCTCGATGTGGCGGTAGACACATAACTTTTTCAATAATATCAGGAAAATCTTGAACCACTTCGATTTCCTCACTTCCTCTTGAGAAGTCTCAACTCCTCGCAAAAGATTACACAAATGAATTCCAGAATTGTCGCACAACACTCTGGTAATTCTACCCAAATAAGTTTGTTCTCTCTTCACAATCCAGAACAGCCATCTACTGTTCAGGTTAATCCATCGAAGAAATGAACCCATTCTGCTATTTCTGAAACAACCTCAAGAAAACTGCTAATCAACAAACCTTCTCGACAACACACAGAACACTTCCAGCTATAGGGCTAATCCTCAATGTCCAAAGACTTCTATTCAAAGCTCTTCGAGAAACTTGAGCCTCAATCAAACAAAAATACCCTACTGAACTTGGTCACAATTCCGAAACGGACATACTTCCTTAACTTGTTCCAAAGAAACATCTTCGGAGATATCCAAACTCACTGTGTCTCATCACACAGCTACAACACCTTAAGATATCAAGATATCATGATTTGGTCACGTCCATCCGATAGATCCAAAACTCAAGCTTAGCCAAAATCACACTCCAACCATGAAATCCTTACATCATCCAAAGCTCACTCGAGACGGTAATAGGTCTACAGTCTCGACAGATACACTCCAACTACAAATATTCAAAACTCCAACCATCGGTAGTCGTGTTCCACACACCACTACCCTATCTACCTTATAACTTATATTGGAATACCCGAACAGGTAACCCAATAAATAGGAAGAAATAAATATATAAATATATATATATCAAATTACAAATACGCTCTCTCAAGAAAGAAATCACTCAAGAGCCTAGGTATTCACTCAACCTAGCCCTCTGATACCAGCTGTGACGACCCGACTTTCTATGCCCAGAAAGACGTGTCATCAATAAGAAAGAAAGGGGTAGAAATAGAAAAGAAAAGAAAAAAAGAATAACAACATCAGAATCTCACAGCGGAATGGAATAAAATATAATATATCAGCATAAATATTACATAGTTATATATATATCAGAGTTAAACAATATCATACAACATGACTGTCATATACATATCTGTCAGAATATGCATCTCAAATATCATAAACTAACTAACACAGCTGAACTATATTGATATATATGTCTACAACGCTGAAGCCTCCTGCTCATTGCTCCTCCAAAAGTCGTCAAAGCTAACCTGAATCCCTTGGCTACCCGTAAAAATTTGGGTACCCGAAAGTTTATGAAAAAACAAAAATAAACTCCGGGTCATACATGGGTCTGGTATGAGTAAACGGTTTAACGTTGTTTAACTTTGAAAATCATTTAAAAGAAAGGTATCACGTAAGACTCCCCACAAATAAATACGGGTAAGTTTTTACCTTACGCTAACCAAAACATTTCATAGGAAATCCAGTGATATTATAATAGTGTCTAGGGTTTTCAAGTAAAATACAGAAATAGCTGAAATGCTTACATCTCACATTTCAACATAGTTGGGCACAATCAAAACGTACGGCGCTTATTGGAAATTGGATCCCATACAATGGCAGGGCTACTGGGGTACCGCCCGTCACAGTACGTGATCTAGATCATAGTACCGAGGAGCCACCCTAACTCCCCTGCAACACAAGGCCGGAACCATTCCTTACTGAACAGTCCCGAACAAGATAACCCCGCAGTTGGTGTACATCCAACCGCCCACACAGCCGAATGAAAGGGACATCTAGACAGGGGTATATCTCGTCCTGCTTGGGCATGACCCACCTAACCTTGCTGCACCTCTCCTGTTTTAGCCATTCCCGGTTGATGAGGCTTGAGGCTGCGATTACCTTTCAAGAACATATCACTTAGAATGCTCATCATCCGCCTGATGATGTGCTGAAAGCATTCAATCCATACAAGTTCGTTCCGGGTTCGAACGAAACCGAAGGCATTATCTCGTTACACTCGTTTTGGAATCACCCTCAGAGTTAACGACGATAACCCTTGCATTCTGAAAACACCATCTTGATCTTCACTTGAGATTACACGACCTAACGTTTAATTTGGATCGATGTGGTTTTCAGAATATCAATTGACACCCGATCCCGGTCTCATCGAAATCCAAACGCCATTTTAAAGTCCAAGTTATCTAATTAACTTAACAGTTTAAATTTAACAATTGAATTCACATAGAAATTTAGCACAGATAAATAACATCAGATAAATCATATAGCAATTTAACACAGATAAATCATAAAGCAATCATCACAGATATATCCAGAATACCACAGAACATCACAGAATATAAATAAACATCAGAAGCAATCAATATAATCATCGATTCATATCAACATTTAGTTTGATTGGTTTTAAACTTAATTACTTGCCTAAGAATAAATCGTATTTTATTCTTTGCTTAATTAATTACAAATAAATTAACTTATTTCAATTCATTAATTACCTATTAATTATTCACTAATTAATGAATTAATTATTAGTCAATAATATTAATTATTGATTATAAAATTTAATTTATTTAATCATTAATTATTAATTAATTAACTTATTTCGATTCATTAATTACTTATTAATTATTCACTTAATTAAGTAATTATTAATCAATAACCTTAATTATTGATTATAAAACTCAGTTACCCAATTCATTATTACTAAATGTTTAATTAATCATTAATTATTAATTATTTAATCGTTCAATCATTAATTATTTATTTAATCAGTTATCTATGAGTTGTTAATTAACCAATTTCAAATGATTGATTAAATTCTTGATTACAAATAGTTTACACGGGATTATTATTAAAATCGTTAATTATTAATTTGAATTAAGTTTGAAATTACTTTTTAAATTACAATTATAAATTTTATTACCTACATAATTAACTTCCATTTTACATTAACTACTCCATTTTGTTTCAGCAAAACATTCAAGATTATCAGAGTTTAATCCCAAATTGTTTAATACTTAATAACATAGATTATACTTAATAACTTCTACCTTCATCTTTCAGTTAGCACAATTCTGCAATTCTTAAAACCCGAAGACAACATCGTGCTCACCTCGGGTAGGACTCGTGACTACCCAGCACTTCACGCGATCCCTCCTGTACTTCTTCTTTCCTGTTTCTTACTTCTCTGTTTTTTTTAAAGCTTAAGTTTTATTTCTGTTATAACATATAAACCCACGCGCATAAACACTCGTCCCAGCATCTAACTCGAAGCGTTCCACGTACATACTCGAGTTTTCCTCGAGTCGACCCAAAACACAATCAACTCCGCCACCGTGCACGTGCACGGCGGTCCACCACCGCGCCTACGCTTCGCGACACCACCAACACATCACAAATCTTCACCACACTCGATAACACAGCCCAACTCAACACAAAATTCTCGAAATCAAAATAAAGCTTAAAAGTCGAACTGCAGCAAAAACCACGTTAGACAAATTCCCTTTGCCCTCGCGATCGCCGCCACCAGACACGACAAGGCTTCGGCCGTACGTCGACATCAACACACACTAACTCCACCCAAAACAGCTCGTCACTCAGTGAAGACATGATGTCGCGAGAATCACTCAACTGAACCCAATATTTTCAGAACCCAAAACCCTACCTTTGGTTTCCCCCAACAAAACTTGCATTCGAAAATTATTTCAACAATTTTCTGGTGATCCTACAACATTACTCTAGCTACACTTCAAATTTCATCAAAAATTATTAAGTGAATTATCTGAAATTCATGAAAATGCATTTTTGCTTCACAAAAGAACTGCTCTATAAATGGTTGTCTAAAAATTGTATGGTTTGTCTTAAAAATCATATTTTTATATGTAGTATCAAGACATCAATTCAAATATACAATTCGAGTTATTCGAATTGGTCTTATTTTTATTTTTTTACTGTAAATTGGAATTTACAGTCCTTATCTCTCTTTTTTCACCTGCTACTAAACAGAAGATACAAACTTCAATCTTAAACTAAACATATATATTTAGTTAAGTTGTTAACTAAAGAAAGGGATTTTATATAAAAGATTGATATATTCAGTGTTCTATGCCTCTACAGAAATATGAAAAAAACTGAAAGAACAATCTGTAAGAACTTCCTGTATTTAGCAAGCAATCCAGAACTTTTAATATGCACATGACAAAATCTTCATAAACAACAAAATAAGACTTTGATTAAAAATAGTTTACTCACCCAAGACAGTAGCAACTTGAAACAGAGGCTAACTAGGAGACAGCAGTTTGCACAAAAGGTTTTCCAGTAAATTTCCCCTTTGCTTGAATTTTGATTTGAACTAGAAATATCAAGTTTTATTTATTTTCTTTTGTTTCTCCTCAGTTGTTTTCATGAGTTAATGACTGAAGTTAATACAATGATAAATACATATATAACTTTAACAAGCTGTCTTCTTGAATAAGCTTCACTTGATAAAATATCTAGCTAAATTTTCATTTGTACTAAAACCTGACAATCATAAGAATAGTTCGGCTGCAGATATTTTATTTCAGACAAATATGTGTGCTAATTAATATTTATGTCTTCTTTAAGTTAACATAGATTAAATGCTTTGCTGACCAAAATTATTTGTACAAAGATGTTTACAGGATTGTTTGTACTAATGTGCTTTATTTATACTAACACACAATTAATGTTTGCTGCAGGTTTGGTTTGTACTATTGTGTTTTACTGAGACTTGTTGTATTTTGTAAAGATATTTTGCAGAACCTCATGTTTGAACTAAGATGTGATCATAATTCATGCTTGCAGATTTACATTTGTGTTTGAACTAAATGTTTTTTATTTCTATTTATATCTTATACCTATTATATTTGTACCCATGTTTGTAATCCTACCTTTATGTTATATTTATGTTAAATATAAAGAAGCTTATGTTTATAGCCATATTTGTAAGTATTTATATTTATATAGAAACTCATGTTAAATATTTATAAGCTTATTTTATTTTAGTTATAAAAGTTATTGTGTAGAAACATTACTTAAACCTTATTTTCACTAAAGTTAAATATTACAAATATTTGATTTGTAACTTATTATTATCTGTATTCATATATCTGATAATTAATGTCATTAATACATAAATTTTAATTTAATTGAATAATACATATTTATTTTTGCATATTGCTGAAAGAATCTATTTCATATTTAAAGTTATATTCCTTTATAACCCATATACAACTAATAACATCCAAAATCTTATTTATTTATAAATGAAAATCTTATATTTTATTTAGATTAAAAACTTAATATAATAATAGGGTCAAAATTCCGGGATGTCACAGGATTCGAAGAAGAGGGAGTCGAACGAGATGGATTCGAAGGAGGTGGGTTCGAGCATGGGTTCGAACCAGGCAGAACACACAGAACTTTGAACTTGAATCGATCATATCTTCCAAACCGTTGATCCAACAGCTATGAAATTTTCATAGAAGCTTACATACATGTTGAAGAATGTTCTCACCAAATTTCACCTCGATTGAACATTTCCTTGATCGATTCGAACCAAGGGTCAAATCGATCCTGATGTGGGCCCGGACCTCCAAATTTCGGGCGAGTGGGCCCCCTCACGTGCCTGAAGCGGTCTTCCTGGATTTTAGGAGAAATATCAGCCTCCTACGCTTATAAATAGAGCCCCTGGTCATTCAGAATAGGGGTCGGAGAATTAGGAGCGAGAAAGCACGCCCGGATGCTGCTAGAATCATCCATATCATCATAGCTGCTATTTATTTCAAGTTTTGGACTTTGAAACCGCTATAATCATCTGTGATCATCAAGTATAATCAATAAAAGGATAAAACTTTGGAGTGGACGTAGGCCGGAGATAGCCGAACCACTATAAAACTTGTGTCTCTGTTCGTTACTTCTGGATTGTTGTTTATTATCTGCTGAGATTTGTTATTTGTGTTTGAACATCATTGATTTGTATTCATACACTGGTGCTTTCACGGTATTCGGGGTTTGTGACCAATTTTGGCGCAAACATTGTCAAAATGATTGATTATTTTTAAACCAAAATTTATTACTTCATTATCATTATTTAAAATGAATAATTAACTTTTAAACAATGGTTAATTATTTTGCATAACTTTATTTAGAATAATAAATTAGCTTTAATCCCAATTCATTGCTTCAAAACAACACTATTTTAAAATATTAATTAAATTTAATCATCCTAATTTAAATGATGAATTAAGTTTAAACTTTTATTATTAAACTAATTAATTAACCTTTAAAACCTCATTATTAAAATGGTTAACTAATCCTAATCTCATTCTTAAGTAAATAATTAATTATCTTTAAAACATCACTATTAAAATGATTGATCAGTTTTAAAACATCATTATTAAATAATTAATTGATTTTGAGTCACTATTATTAAAATAATAAATTACTTTTTAAACTTTAGTATTGATTTAATTTATTTATTTTAAACCATCTTTACTTAAATAATTACTTATCTTAGCAAAACCCTTGCACAAGATTTAATAAAATACTTCAAATGGAATAGCATTTCTATTCAAATATCAAAAAACATAAGTATGGGCATAAATGCTAAAGTAAATAACAACTTTACCACGTATAGATCAACACTTGTAAAACGAGTACATATCACAAAGGTGGGCATAAATACAAAGGTAAATAAAAACAAAGGTAAATAAAATGTCCAAGTCAATATAATAGCAGAGTGTGTATTTATTATGTTGAATGGATGTCCAAATAATCTTCTTAATCTGATTATAGAAAAATGTGGATTTATTTTAATGAATAGATGTCATTTATAAAGCATTCATATTTATGAGGCTAAATTAATGGCGCGGATAAGAGTTCCTTAGTTAACAAATCAATTTACTTTTAAAACCAATTTCGTGCTTGGACTTCACCATGTTAAAATGTTTCACTAACTTTAAGACAGCATTAATAAAAACATTTAATAACTTAAAATATCCTTATCAAATTTATTAATTAGATTTAACTATCATTAATAATAATGATTAATTATCTTTAAACATCATTTAATAATTTGATTAATTAACTTCAAACACCTTTAATTAAAAAGATTGATCATTTAAAAACATTAACAATTAAATTATTTATTAAATTTAAACACCATTATTAAATTAGTTAATAAAAGAATAAATAGTATTAATTAAATTAATTAATAAAAAGTAAATATCTTAATTAAAAATGATAAATCAATTTAAGACATCATTAAAGAAAGTGGTTAATTAAATTTAAAATAATTAATTAAAAAGGTAATTAATTTTAAAACACCATTAATTAAAATAATTAATTAACTTTAGTCCATCATTATGAAATAATTAATTAACCTTAAACATCATAGATAATATGATTAATTAATTTTAAATATCATTAACAAAGTAATTAATTAACTTTAAACTCATCATTATTAAGTTAATTAATTAACCTCAATCCTCACTAATTAAAATGATTGACTAAATTTAAAATTCATTATTAAAATAGTAAATTGAAATTTTAAAATCATCATTGTACTAAAAGTTAACTAAAATTGTAAAATGAAACCCAAGCTCGAGAATAAACCAAAAGATGGTATTTTCCAAAAGTGCTAATACAGCGATAGTCGCTATACGGACACTTCGATAACTACTTTAATGTCATATTGATTTTCATCCAAGCATCACATCACACAACATAAGTACGAAATATATAAAAGAGAAAGTAATATTCATAACATGAAGGGAACATAACTTATATCACTAACTTTAACTTTTTCAACTAGTTTTCGAACCGATCACTAACTACCAACGGTGTCATCATTTCAAAGCATAAACTATGCCAACAACCATTACATTTCAAAACACATACAATAAGCAATTATCAGCTATTAAAATGAATAATATTAAAGTCAAAAACTTTTAGTTTTAAAGGTGAGATTTTACTCACAATTATGCTTCCAACTTTTATCCAAAGCGAACCGAGATGCACCCGACTAACAACAACACTATGGCATACTAATCCTCCTTTCCTTGCAAAATGCTCAGCCCAAGGTAAGGCGCATATGGCCAAAGGTGGTGGAGCTCAACCTTGAAAGGTAGAGGGACTTTGAATTATCATCGAATTTGCGAAAATCAAACTCGAAAATGGGTTATTTTGCAACTTACTTTTGGACAAGTTACTCATAGAATTTGAAAAAGTTATCAAAGGAAAAATTCTTAGAAATTCTATTCTATACAATTTCAAAAAATTAATCACTTAAATTGGATCAATTTTAAGGGAGAAATGGTCAAAAGAAGAAGAGGTATTTTTTGACTTGAAAATATGGGTCTGAAAACTCTCAGCAAAGAAATGATATTTTGATATGGCTAAGCTCAAAATTTGAAAAAGTGGTACACATGAATGTTTTAGCTATTGGAATTTTCTGCAGTTTTAACAAAAATAATTTCCCCATTAGGATTAGAAATGAGGAAGATATGATAAGATAAAGAGGAAGAAAAATTTGATGAAGTGAAGGGCTATTTATAAGTAAGAGAAAAAATGAATTACCTAAATGCCCTTGTCCTTTACCCTCCACAACCCTATTGACACCTCACCTTATCCCCTCTTCCACTATGTACTCATGCCACCATTTGGTCCACTCGCTCCATTTCAAAACAAAACATCCATTTAATTACATATATACTAATGTTTAAACATGTTTCATGTGATGTGTTGTTTACTTTATACTAAATTTATATTTTAAATCTTATATACTTAAGTATATACACTTATGTATATACCAAAATATACATATTAAATAATTTACAAATCTATGAAAATATGTTTATACTAGAGTTTACAACGATTCTGATAACTTTTAGCTGATTAAAAATTGAAAATTAGAAAATCAAATTCCGATCACATTTTCGATGTTTCTTTGAACTATATATTTTTATAAACAAATTCAAAAAACTGTTTCACCATCATTTTTAATTACTTAGCAGAGTTTTATTTTAATTATAAAACTGATTGTTTGAATACTTAAAATTAATTAAATACTCGCAAATCAAAGCGGTAAAATTACGAAACGTTACAGAAGTGCTTGTAATACAGTAAGTAGTAATAAATCAATATAATTGAGTATGACTTGATTCTATATGGCTTTGAAGAGAATAGAATATATTTTTCCTGAGAATTTTCAAGAGAGTAAGGAATGAGAAGAAAGTAAGTTATCAGTTTAGATAAAAATTCGTTTGCACTCCCCTTTATATAAAAATAGACAGATGTATCCAATCTTAAACGGTTGTGTCCACAACACACTTCCATTTAAAATTCAAAAAACAATTTAATGCACTACATATTAACATTTAAAAATAAGCATATCGACACCTGCAAGTCAAAATTAAAAAATGTTTTTCTATATGCTTTGAAAATTCTATACTTTGTAAAATAATTTGAACTTAGCTTTTAAATATTTTTGAAAAAAAACTTTTAAAAATATATTTTGAAATTAAAATAATTTTTTTTTAAATATCTAAGATTCGAAATTGGAGACTAAGACTAGAAATTGTTATCAATGACTTTAACAATATATTCTAATTATTCTAAACACTAAAATTAAATCTTGAGCCCTTCATGTCTTTATCTTTGAACTCATGAGTCTTCTATCCTTTATCTTGAGCCTTTATACCATAAAGTCCTCAGTCGACATCTGTGTAATATTCTACACTATATACCATATAACTTGGCAAAACATTAGTATCTATATTTCATATCGTTGTTGTTATCAAAGTCACTAATTGAGAGATTAGAAATCTCCACCTTTTTTATGATGGCAACTATTAACTATTCCAGTATATATATAATATGATACAACTACCCCTGAGTTATAGAACTCCCCCTAAATATATGCATGTGTATATTTTCTTCTCCTTTGTCATTAACAAAAATCGATTAAAACAAATTCCCCCTAAATGATATACTTATAAGCTACAGAGTCAAAATCAATAATCAAGAATTAAGTGATATGCTAATCAATATGGGTTTAACTACATAATTGTGATCGAACGAAAGTAATTAAACATAAAAGTAAGGACATTAGATATGACATATTAATTTGTAATATGGGAGACGTAAATGTAAAAGTATTCGATGTTTAATATGATATAACCAAGGAACAAATTAATATATATACAATAATCAATCTTTAAGTTATATACTAAATGTTAAAGACAACAAATAAAGAGGTAATGCGAACTTTATTATATAATATTCACTATAATACAATCAAATCAAAACCAAATTTAATTATTTTACAATCCCCACTATTTAATCACATTAAATCAAATGAATCCAAACTTAAGATTATTAATTATTTTCATATTAATCAATTTGAAAATAATTAAATAATATGTAAATTAAAACAAGCATAAATCTTGATGTTCCTAGGGACTTCAATATAGCCTTTAGATCCAAAGATTGCATTACTTTGATGGCATCGTGGTCTTCATTGTCCTTAGCGTTTGAGCATTTTGGTTTGCTGGTTTGATCATTTTTGATAAGAGAGGAAATCAACTAGCGAAGATCATCAAAATGTTTCTCCTGTTCTTTAATCATTTGCATTTGTCTTAGTTCCAAATTCCTCTGATCTCCTGGTATGAAGGAGGGAACATCTTTGAATGATTAAAGTGTCTCTTCATGGATTACACAAAGTTTTTCGAGTGAAGAAGATATTTTTATTAAAAAAATTAGGAATGAAAGGGGATGGAAAGTAAATTAATGACAGTTTTTTTTAAGAAATAGACTTAAATAGGAGTGATGTAGTTTCAAATAATTAAAATGAAGATAGTTACGATATTTTAAAAATTAATTATTTTTTTCAAACGGCTATAGTATGTTGACATATACAAATATGTATCTCGAAATATGTGATTGAAATTGCTTTTAAAAATTCTGTTATAAGTTTAGTTTGTAGTTAACAACATTATATTTTAATGCTTTCCAAAGATTAATAGAATAATATATAATAGCAAGAACTAATTTTCATTAATTAAAACAAGATGATATATAACAAAAATGAAAATACTAGAAGTTAACTTGAAATAAACTAAGGAAATGCATGGAAACAAAAGCTAGAAAAGATACGACGGATAACTAGATAGAATTAAAAGACAACTAAGGAGATGAGCTCCTGCTAGGATTCTTCGTAATCTTTCCATAATACTTACCCACATTTGGTGGAAAGATTGTTGAATTTCTTACTTAGCTTCTTTTGATTTTTGATTATCTTCTCTTGATTTCTAAGGATTCCTTTGTTTGAGCATTGAGGTGATATCTTAAAACATTCAAGAGAAGTCTCTGCATCCTCCTCCTCCTCTTCTCCATCTTCTCCTTGAATTCCATAACTTTCTTCTTCTTCTTCTTTAGTTTTGTGTTGTTCTTCCCATGCTATTTTTGTGTTATCTACTAGTTTTTCTTCTTTTTGGAGAAGAATCTCATAAGGTTCAAAGTAATGAGGAATATGCATGAGAAAAATGTGGGATTTGTTGAAAACTTTTCAAGGCAAAGTGGATTCTCCCCTCGAATCAACACCAAAGTATCGAACGCTCTAGTGAGATACACACCATGTTAAAGTGTTTTATCATGTCTAGAAAAATTCTTTTGAACAAAGTCATCTAAGATGACTTGTTCTAAATTAATGTTGTAGCTTTCATAAATAGCAAAAAAATAGCCATAAAAACTTTTTGAGTCGGGCTATTACAATTATCCATCATCGAAGTGATGCTTTGTTGCAAAATGAGACTCATAAGCCTCGATTTTGGTGTAAAAATTTTGTGTTTGAATTCAAAGTCTTTGTCATTTTCAAAAATGTCATGAAAAAAATTCTCGGTTTTGTTCATCAATTTTAAAACTTAAGAGGTCAATCACACTATATTTGCAATCAAGTATTTGACCCAAAATTTTACAATCTAGAACAATTGTAGTGCCTTTCACACTACTCCAAATTTGTCTTCCTTCTCCTTCAAAAATTTTTCTATTTAAATTTGAATAAACATTTTTACTAAATTTGGATAACAGATGAAATAATTTTGAGAAAAGCCCAGCAAACAAAGAATATCATTTTGAAAACAAAGATCTTGAAGACTATAAAAAGAAAAATCATATAATTTGCAAATCTTTCAAAAAATACCTTCTTGGAAGTAGCATATCATTATAAATGTCGGTGGTTTCTTTGTCGCTAAAATGGAAGCTTTTGATTCACTTTAAGAGCCTAATGGTTTTAGATAGTTGGCTTGAGGAAGTCGCTTTTGAGTATTTTTGGAAATAAGAGTGTGAAGAGATGTTTTGAATTTTTGAAATAAAGTGAGTGAATGATTGGACATGATAGAGGTGAATTAATAGAGAATGAATTGTCATTTCAATTTCAAATAGATGTTTTCCGATTTTTGTAATAAATGCCAAAGAGAAGGAGATTCAAAATTCAATTTTGAAAATAAATTTCAAAATTTAGGTAGGCAAGTCAACATATGGATTTGGGTGTGTCGACATATGGACCAGAAAAATCAAAAATAAAACTATGGCAAAAGATCATATGTGTGTGTATTCACTTTTATGCATCTCTTTTTATTATTAATCTATGATTTATTCATAAAATTAAAATTAAAATTAAAAAGTACCATGTTTTATTGTTGTTCTTTGTTCTGATCCCGTTAATCTTTTATTGTTATGTAACACATATGTGCATCCTCAATGCTTGGTTCATTATCACTTGAAGTAGTATCTAAAATATTTAATGCGGTTCTATAAGCTCTTTTTCTTTTTTTAGATAATCAATCATTAGCGAGATCATTTATTTCTTTTGATGCATAAAGGTTCTTTTTAGATGACCAGGTTCACCATAGTTGAAATATTCTGTAACGGCCCAGAAATTTTCGATCCCGAAAATTCCAGATAGTTATGAAAAAGAAGAAGAGATAGAAGAAAAAGAAGAAACAGAAACACCAAAACGCAGAAACCTCACATTCGCAGCGGATCAAAATATAATATCACATAAATAATAATTTCTCAAAGAAGAACTATATCAGTACACTTATATTTTTATACATCAGAGTTACAACATTTTACACAACATTGGACAGTGTAAAACAACGTGTCCCAGATAATCAGCAATAATACACACAGCGGGAAAACGCTCCATACGTTCCTGACATCCAGCTCACCTCCTGAACTCCAGAACGTCCTTACCTGAAAAGCTTTAATACTCGGTCTGACCCGAGCATTACATCAAAGTAACACCCAGGTCAGGCTGGAAACCAGCGTCAGTAAACCCATCTAACATGGAATATAAAAACATATAACTTATATTTATATAACCCGGGTAACTTGTATCAATTTACAACTTCACAAGTTGATATAGACATCACTTATTTCACACATCAATTTCTAAGTGCCAAACTTTGATTAAATGGTCCAATACACTTAAATCATTCCACTTCAGCATATTGATTTTCACATATCAATCTATAAAGAATCGAAGTGGTTTCGGGTATTAACTAATACCCGACTCCGACCTCTTCGAATCCAATGTCATTTTAACCCAAGTTATTTAAGTGAATACAACTAAATCTTAAACATATGATGTCATTTTCACACAGCAATTCATCATCGATATTTACATTATCACTATTCAACCCAACATCTCATATTACAAAATATTTCATATAGCATCACAAACACATACTAGGGTTACAAATAATCCAAGGCATTTAATATTATTCAATCATCCATAGACAAGGTTAATTTAACTAATTACTTCCATCATTACACATTCTGCTTATTTAACCGTTAATTAATTCCAACCCAATTAATTAATTATTCTCTAACTATCCCCCTTAATTAACCTTTTTAATTAATTATTTTAACTAACTAATTACTCCTCAATTTACTTTACCTTTAATTAATTACTTTCTTCAAGTAATAATCCTATTGGTTAATTATCCTTAATTAGTTAACCTTGAACATTAATTAATCTAACCTCTAATAAAGTTAATTAACACTCAACATATTTATATTTTAATTACTCACATTAAGTAATTATTACTTAAATAATTAATCATCTCTTATTATTCCCATCCAGTAATTATCCCTTAATCACTCAAATTAAATAAACTAATCCCTTAGTTACTTCCATTAAGGAATTATCTTTAACTAAATTCATTCACTTACTTTATATTATCACAATAAATAATTAACTATCCTTCTCTTTAATTACTTATATAAATTAATCTATCTATTAATTATATTAACAAATTTTATTTCAATTTAGAAAATCATGAATGATTAAAATAAACCACATACTTAAATTAATTACTTAGTTTCAACAATAAACTTATCTAAATTCATATATTTTGGAAATCACCTTCTTATATTTTGATACCAGTTTGAAAATAGCTTTAAACTTGTCCATTTCTGTTTATTTTGAAACTGGTTATGAATTCTCTGTTTTAACTCATAAAAAAACAGATAACAAAGCAAACCCGAATTCCCTAAAAGAAAACCCAAGTCACCATACCAAATTGTTGAGATAAGCCCCGACTTTCTCACGTATCGCTCTGCTTCGAGACGACTCCCACACCACTTCGAGCATGCACTCGAGAAAACCTATCCCCCCTTCTTTTTCTTCTTCTTGGTCCTTAATTCTAGAAAAGCCCAGATGTACAGATAAACGCGTGTACATGCACGCCTACATGCCGTTGCTCCAGCCATCACCTTCGACCCCAAAGCATCACTCACGACATCGATCAACCACTCAGCAACCCAAAACCACAAAATTATAGCCCACTCGAAATCGAGAAGAACAACCTCATCTGAATTCCATCGATCATCCCAAAATTCGTCTCGACTTCGATGATCCGATCACCTGAAGCCTCGAAACTCGAGCCTCTGCTCCTCCATGAATCCTTGCATCCCTTTTCCCATGACCGATCACCTCTAGCTTCCCCTTGTTGGTGAATTCGTCACTTCTTCATCGATGACCAAAAATAATTGTTAAACCCTAAAGTCAACTCGCCGCGCCACCACGGCGACAATTATCACCTCCAACTATTTTTGCCGCTAACAACCATTCCCAAACTTGCTTCAGCTCCGACCCCAAGGCGATATATTGTCGTGACCATTGGAAATTGACAGTTTTCCAATTTCTGATCAACTCTTAAATTCCCATCAAATTTAAGCTTAAAATTTAGATTTTCCCTTTAAAAGTCATTTTTTTCAATGTTGAATCAGATCATATAATCAAAACTTGAAATTAAACTACTTTAAATTTCGATTTAATATGACTTACTACTGTAATTTCAATTTCTTATCATCATTACTTTATGGATATGCTTGAAACTATTTTTAAAAATCGAATCTGAAAATTACAAACCATTGTCTTTCAAAGATCCTAACATAAAAGTATTTATACAAAGAGTTGTTGATTTTTTTGACTTAAATTTTGTCTGTAAACTAAGAACAGAGCAAAACATTGACAAGCACACAAATACATTATCATACATATATACAGAAAATCAGGAGGTCAACATGCAAACCAATATCTCCAATTCAAACTCAAGATTATTGCATGGATCAGGGTTTAAACCAATGTAAATCTTTTTAAAAAATCAAAATTTGTTTGTTCACTGATTTAAGAGCAGTGCCAGGCTGAATTGAAAAAAAAAACTGAAGGCTGCTTTTGATTTTATTTTTCTTCTGATTTCAGTTTTGCTTTTGCAGATATACAGGCATTATTCAGGTAACAAACACTCATATTCATACATGCATTCATATTTTAAGCAAGCATGCATACATATATTTAAACATGCATTACAAAATTTCCATCCAACATTTCCACATACATCAATTTAAACTGTTTTAAGTTTATGCTTACTCACATGCACATGTTAGAGAGAAGCAAGCTTGAATTTTATTTGAAAAATCTGGAAATGATTTTGATCTAGCCATTTGATTTGCACCAGAACTTGAACCTGATGCTGTAGAATCTTGGGTTGAATTAGCTTAGCTACAGATTTCAAATCGTAAAGATGATTGACAGATGTTTTCTTTCTTTGATTTGTTTACTGATTTTAGTGATTATGGTTTGTTTTGATTTAGTTGAGAAATGCTTAACAGATCTGAGTTTCTTTTGTTTTGAACTAGATTTTAGTTGAAATGGAGAAAAGAAGAATTCAGTTGAAAAATGAAAATAAATTTCTTCTTTCATTTTTTTTTTAATTATCAAAAAGAAATGTTGACATTTGTCCTCTTAGGCGTTAATTAGCATACACAAATGCATTTATTTTTACAAATGCCTTCAACCCATTTTAAATTGCTTACAAGTGTTACTCTTGTCATTGAATAATTCATTTAAATTTATATATATTTATGAAATATTTACATGTATATAAAATGTATTCGTCTTATATAAATAAGCTTTTAGATTTTAATAAATATACAAAAGTGAATTCAAGTAAACATTTATTTATAAATAACTTATGCTTTGATCAAATTAAATGCATCATATGTTTATATGCTTGAGAAATTTATTTTAACTCTATATATAATTTCACAAACCAATTTTGAATTACGTTTGAATTTTAAAAAAATGAAAGAATATTGGAAACAAAAGAAAATGAACTTCTAATTTTAAAAAAAAATCCTATTTAAACTCTAGCTAAAATATATATTTATAAAAAATTATCCTTGTTGTTAAAATTTTAAATTTCAAATAACCATTGAAAATCATTATAAATAAATATTGATTTTAAAACATAGCTAACCATTAACAACATCCATATAAAAATAGAAAACATATTCATTTATAAAATATTAAAAAAAATTTGCCCAATTGAAAAATTATATATATAAGAAGGTCATTAAACAAATATACTAAAATAAATACTTATCCAAAAATTTAAAATTCAACATTTATTTAAGTTCAGATTCTTTTTATATACATATCCTGATATATTCTAATTATCAAAGTTTTTAATAAATCTCCTGTTAATTACTAATTAGCAGATGCCTAAAAATCTGGGTTATCACATTCCTCCCCCCTTTGAATCTTTTCGTCCCCGAAAAGAAACGAAGCCAGAATTTATTTAATACTTAAAATCTGACAAATTTTTCTTTGTTCATTTATAAAACACTTTTGAAAATCTATACAATGTTATAAAATAGGTTTTTATAAAAATACTTTTTATAAATCGATGTTTCAACAAGTCCATCCTCATTCCTACAGAAATTCGTTCATACGTTGATCAGACGTAAGACTGAAAATCTATAACTACTTGGTAAACCCGTTTCAACATCCAGTGAAAATACTTTGGAAAATAATTTTATTGAAATTTAGAAAACAGTGTTTGAAAATAGAGGATAATCGTTGGTGAGAATGCTCTGGAAATCATCACCCCCATCCATGGTCACAGTTAACCCAATGGTAACGTTGCCATCCCGACAAAATCCATAGATAACGGTAGGCCTCCGCGCCACTCGATTACACCATGGAACCCGCTATAGATCACAGCTACAACTGGGGTTACGTTGCTATTACAGCAAAAACCCATATAACTGTAGGCCTCAGCGCCCATGAATTTCGCTGCCAAATGAATGAAACTTCTCCACTCCACTTGACCATAGACCGCAGCCTACCGATGTTACGTTGCCTTCACGGAAAAATCAAGCGTAGACCATTGACACTCACCTCCATACGATTTCCGCTATGGTCCACACGGTAGATCGCAGGGACATCGAGTTTCACTGTCGTCGCAGCACAACCCAAATGCCTCTGTAGGCATCAACGCCCTTGAATTTCGCTATCCAATAATCCTCAGGAACTGGTTTGTCCGGACTCCTCACAGGATCAACTTTAGAACCTCCCCTTTAGAGGCTCAAGGCAGTACCAACCTATGGTACTCCTGAGAAGTTCATCCCAAGGGAGTGCCTTTTTCTCCAGAGCCATTTTCAAAACATTTTATACTATACACATATGGTATCTTCCAAATCATACACCTAGTATGAATCTCACATAAATCTCCTTTCTCAAAATCGATTATCCCAACATAGATAATTCTCAAACTAGGCTTTCCAAATTCCAAAATTGGTTTTACCCAAAAATCAAAAAGCCTTTTCCAAATTCATAGGTTCCCAAAACCTTTCCCAAAATCATTCTCATAAGATCCTTTATACGTATATATATATATATATATATATATATATATAGATATATATAACTTCTTAAAACTTTGGATCTCTTCAAACTTGTATAAAACACCTTTTATACTTCAAAAACTTTCAAAAACCCCTTTGTTTTGGCTATAGATTCAACAACGGGAGATTTATCTTATATATAACAAAGATACATAACTTTGTTTATCCCAAATCAAATATTCAAATTTGATTACTCTATAAAGTCATTAACTATATTACTTACTTCCATAAAGTAAATTTCTACCATAGAAATATCTAATTTCTATTTTATTTCATCATATATTTCACAAATTATATTTTCCACTTCAAAAACCTTTTTACAGTTCTTATCCACATCTTTCAATATTAATTTCATTCCAATTCGTATGATGTACACATATCATTCGTACGCAATATCAATCTGATCGCTCACTCGATCACATAATTTCCCTTCAGAACTAGTATCATCCACCCGACTTTCTAGTATGGACTCTGATCTGGTTTCTTGATCAGAAACCGTTATTCTCCTTGCATAGCCTAACTATGATAGAGAATATCCAGAACCAATCAAAAATCCATATCCGGGTTTGCCGTCGAAAATCGAGTGAAAGATTCCAACTCGGATCGATGCACTATCTCAAAATTCTGTGCTCGAATCTGGATCAAATCACTATGCGAATAGAATAATATGCGTACATCCTACGTATTTGTCTTCATTGATTATTAGCCAAATCAGTTTCCTTTCCATTCACATTGACATAAATTTTCATTTACTTATTTACAATTGCCTCAATTCCATTGGATTATAACTTCAATCCTTATCTTAATTGGGTATTTAATCAATAACAGTTTGAACTCCGACCAGTTCTTTTTTAAGAAAATATCTTGGAAAATTTTAAAAAAAATAGATAAGTAGTTGAGAAATAATAATTATTTTGTAAAATAGCTAAGTAATTGTAAAATAGTTGGAAAATAATCAAATAGTTATTAAATAGTTAGATAATTGCAAAATAGTTGTAAAATAGTGATAAGTTATAAAACAGTTGAAAAACAGTAATTAGTTTATAGAACAGTTGAAAAAAATTGTAAATAGTTCCAAAATAATTGTAAAATAAGTATAAGATAGTTTAGCTTTAAAAAGAGAGAGTGTATAGTAAGTAGTTTGGAAAGATAGATTTGTATTAAAATAATTTATTTTTGAAAATAGTCCAGAGTCAAACTGTTCAATTCCCAACCTCATTTCCAATCAATTTAAATTTCCACTTCCATTTAAATTGACTCAATTCAAATTTTTGAATAACTTCAATTTCCCTTGAAATTGATTTATCCCAATTCAAGTTGAATTAATTCTCAATTTCATTCCCATTTCCAAATCAAATCCCATTTGATTTTTTTTTATTCAACTTTAATTACAGTTCCAAATTATTCAAATCAATTTGAACTAACTTCAAATTGAACCCACTTCAATTTCAAATCATCTAAATTCCTATTTGAATAAATCCCAATTCCTATTTGAATTTGAACTTATTCAACTTCAATTTCATTTCAAATCAAATTCAATTTGAAGTAATTCAATTTAAATCTCAACTTTAAACCATTTCGAATTATAGATTCAAGCTAAGTTTTAAATGTTGATTCAATCCTTTAAATCAAATCAACTTATACCTTTAAACCATTTAATTCTGAGTCCAAATTCCATTTTTAACCTATTTCAATGTTCTAGTATTAATAATCCAAATCCTTTTTAAACAACTAAATCTTTGAAATTCAATTTATCACCAAATTTGAATTTTGAAACCAAACCATTGAAGTTTTATCTTAAACATTCAAATCTTAAATCCAAAATGATTTAATTTTATCTTAATAATGGATATATTACCACACCCCAATTCTTTAAACAAATCCAATTCACAGTTTAAAGATTATTAATAACAAAGGATGGTATCCTTTAAATTATTTTAAAGCATCCATCCATTTTAAATTTCCAGATCTCAAACCCATTTTGAGATCACATAAACTCCCAATTCAAATTAATCACTTAACTTCCCAAGATAAATCCCAATTTCATCTTGAAATTTCCAATTAAGGTTGCTTGTTAAATTATTTAACTTTCCCAAAGTTAAATTCTATTTTCTTAATTCAGCCAACCTTAACCAATTTGAATTCCCATTTTAAATTTTAAACTTCACATTAATAATCTTTTCACTTATCAGTTCAAAAGCTTATCACTTTGGGTATCCCATCTCTTTCCAAAATTAAAACTCAACATTTATAGTTTATTTCAAACCATCTTTGATATTATTCATATGCATACATATACATATTTATTTCTTAACCAGCCAGGCTATACTTTAAAATTTAAACCACCCTTGGTCTTTAATCCAAATCAAATTCCTTTAAATCTTCAAACAACTCTTGTTTGAATCAAGCTCTCTCATTCAAATAATATTATTTATTATTCCTTTTAATAATTTGAAAACAAATTTCAAATGTTTTTAAATCTCAGGATTCAAACTTCACAATTTGGAACCCACTTCAATTTACATGTCATACTTATTTAAAGTTTACCCCCTTAAAACATTTCATTTTTGCTTACTCATTAATACACATTTTATTATTAAACACAACAATTATTTATGATAATAACCTAGATTTTCGTACCTGAAAACCAATTTATTGTTACCTTATTCTGAAACTCCTTCCCAAATTCAAGATTCTAATTTCAGTTTGAATTCTTTCCAAACTTATCTTTATTCAATTTCAATTTCAGTTTGGTTGTATTTCGATTACTTCTTAATTTAATTCCAATAATTTAACAACCAATTCCCTTAATATTTATTAGAAAGAAATATTGCTTTATACATATCAAAATATATTTTTATATAAAATCATTTAAAATATTTATATAAGAAAATAATAAGTACTCTCTCATATATATATATATATATATATATATATATATACATACACTCAACTTATTCTAGGATTCCATTGACCCTATCCTTAATGAGTAATCCCACCAGAGCCAAGGTTCTCGCTTAACCTTCGGCTCTGATACCAAATGTAACGACCCAGAAATTTTCAATCCCGAAAATTCCAGATAGTTATGAAAAGAAGAAGAGATAGAAGAAAACGAAGAAACAGAAACTCCAAAACACAGAAACCTCACATTCACAACGGATCAAAATATAATATCACATAAATAACAGTTTCTCAAAGATGAACTGTATCAGTAGACTTATATTTTTATACATCAGAGTTACAACATTTACACAACATTGGATAGTTTAAAACAACATGTCCCAGATAATCAGCAATAATACACACATCGGGAAAACGCTCCATACGTTCCTGACATCTAGCTCGCCTCCTGAACTCCAGAACCTCCTCACCTGAAAAGCTGTAATACTCGGTCTGACTCGAGCATTACATCAAAGTAACACCCGGGTCAGGCTGGAAACCAGCGTGAGTAAACCCATCTAACATGGAATACAAAAACATACAACTTTTATTTATATAACCCGGATAACTTGATATAGACATCTCTTATTTCACACATCAATTTCTAAGTGCCAAACTTAGATTAAATGGTCCAATTCACTTAAATCATTCCACTTCATCATATTGATTTCACATATCAATCTATAAAGAATCGAAGTGGTTTCGGGTATTAACTAATACCCGACTCCGGTATCTACGAATCCAATGTCATTTTAACCCAAGATATTTAAGTGAATACAACTCAATCTTAAACATATGATGTCATTTTCACACAGCAATTCATCATAGATATTCACATTATCACTATTCAACCCAACATCTCATATTACAAAATATTTCATATAGCATCACAAACACATACTAGGGATACAAATAATCCAAGGCATTAAATATTATTCAATCATCCATGGACAAGGTTAATTTAACTAATTACTTCCATTAGTACACATTCTGCTTATTTAACCATTAATTAATTCCAACCCAATTAATTAATTATTCTCTAACTATCCCCCTTAATTAACCTTCTTTAATTAATTATTTTAACTAACTAATTACTCCTTAATTTACTTTACCTTTAATTAATTACTTTCATCAAGTAATAATCCTACTAGTTAATTATCCTTAATTAGTTAACCTTGAACATTAATTAATCTAACCTCTAATAAAGTTAATTAACACTCAACATATTTATCTTTTAATTACTCACATTAAGTAATTATTACTTAAATAATTAATCATCTCTTATTATTCCCATCCAGTAATTATCCCTTAATCACTCAAATTAAATAAACTAATCCCTTAGTTACTTCCATTAGGTAATTATCTTTAACTAAATTCATTCATTTACTTTATATTATCACAATAAATAATTAACTATCCTTCTCTTTAATTACTTATATAAATTAATCTATCCATTAATTATATTAACAAATTTTATTTCAATTTATAAAATCTTGAATAATTAAAATAAACCACATACTTAAATTAATTACTTAGTTCCAACAATAAACTTATCTAAATTCATATATTTTGAAAATCACCTTCTTATATTTTGATACCAGTTTGAAAATAGCTTTAAACTTGTCCATTTCTGTTTATTTTGAAACTGGTTACGAATTCTCTGTTTTAACCCATAAAAAAATAACAAAGCAAACCTGAATTCCCTAAAGGAAAACCCAAGTCACCATACCAAATTGTTGAGATAAGCCCCGACTTTCTCACGTATCGCTCTGCTTCGAGACGACTCCCACACCACTTCGAGCATGCACCCAAGAAAACCTATCCCCCGTTCGTTTTCTTCTTCTTGGTCCTTAATTCCAGAAAAACCCAGATGTACAGATAAACGCGTGTACGTGCACGTCCACATGTCGTTGCTCCAGCCATCACCTTTGGCCCCAAAGCATCATTCACGACATCGATCAACCATTCAGCAACCCAGAACCACGAAATTATAGCCCACTCGAAATCGAGAAGAACAACCTCATCTGCATTCCATCGATCATCCCAAAGTTCGCCTCGACTTCGATGATCCGATCACCTGAAGCCTCGAAACTCGAGCCTCTACTCCTCCATGAATCCTTGCATCCCTTTTCCCATGACCGATCACCTCTAGCTTCCCCTTGTTGGCGAATTTGTCACTTCTTCATCGATGACCTAAAAAATTGTTAAACCCTAAATGCAACTCGCTGCGTCACCACGGCGACAGTTATCACCTCCGACTATTTTTGCCGCTAACAACCATTCCCAAACTTGCTTCAGCTCCGACCCCAAGGCGATATATTGTCATGACCATTGGAAATTGACAGTTTTCCAATTTCTGATCAACTCTTAAATTCCCTCCAAATTCAAGCTTAAAATTTTAGATTTTCCCTCTAAAAATCATTTTTTTTCAATATTGAATCAGATCATATAATCAAAACTTGAAATTAAACTACTTTAAATTTCGATTTAATATGACTTACCACTGTAATTTCAATTTCTTATCATCATTACTTTATGGATACGCTTGAAACTATTTTTAAAAATCGAATCTGACAAATACAAACCATTGTCCTTCAAAGATCCTAACATAAAAGTATTTACATAAAGAGTTATTGATTTTTTTGACTTAGATTTTGTCTGTAACTAAGAACAGAGCAAAATACTAACAAGCACACAAATACATTCTCATACATATATACAGAAAATCAGGAGGTCAACATGCAAACCAATTTCTCCAATTCAAACTCAAGATTATTGCATGGATCAGGGTTTAAACCAATTTAAATCTTTTTTAAAAATCAAAATTTGTTTGTTCACTGATTTAAGAGCGGTGACAGGCTGAATTGAAAAAAAAACTGAAGGCTGCTTTTGATTTTATTTTGCTTCTGATTTCAGTTTTGCTTTTGCAGATATACAGGCATTATTCAGGTAACAAACACTCATATTCATCCATGCATTCATATTTTAAGCAAGCATGGATACATATATTTAAACATGCATCACAAAATTTCCATCCAACATTTCCACATACATCAATTTAAACTGTTTTAAGTTTTAGTTTACTCTCCTGCACATGCAACAGAGAAGCAGGCTTGAATTTTATTTGAAAAATCTGGAAATGATTTTGATCTAGCCACTTGACTTGCACCAGAACTTGAACCTGATGTTGTGGAATCTCGGGTTGAATTAGCTTAGCTACAGATTTCAAACCGTAAAGTTGATTGACAGATGTTTTCTTTCTTTGATTTGTTTACTGATTTTAGTGATTAAGGTTTGTTTTGATTTAGTTGAGAAATGCATAATAGATCTGAGTTTTTTTTTTTTTTTGAACTAGATTTTAGTTGAAATGGAGAAAAGAAGAGTTCAGCTGAAAAGTGAAAATAAATTTCTTCTTTCATCTTTTTTTAATTATCAAAAAGAAATGTTGACATTTGTCCTCTTAGGTGTTAATTAGCATACACATATGCATTTATCTTTACAAATGTCTTAAACCCATTTTAAATTCTTACAAGTGTTACTCTTGTCTTTTATTAATTCATTTAAATTTATATATATTTATGAAATATTTACATGTATATAAAATGTTTTCATCTTATATAAATAAGCTTTTGGATTTTAATAAATATACAAAAGTGAATTCAAGTAAACATTTATTTATAAATAACTTATGCTTTGATCAAATTAAATGCATCATATGTTTATATGCTTGAGAAATTTATTTTAACTTTATATATAATTTCACAAACCAATTTTGAATTATGTTTGAATTTTAAAAAAAAATGAAAGAATATTGGAAACAAAAGAAAATGAATTTCTAATTTAAAAAAAAAATCCTATTTAAACTCAAGCTAAAATGTATATTTATAAGAAATTATCCTTGTTGTTAAAATTTTAAATTTCAAATAACCATTGAAAATCATTATAAATAAATATTGATTTTAAACCATAGCTAACCATTAACAACATCCATATAAAAATAGAAAACATATTTATTTATAAAAGATAAAAAAAAATTGCCCAATTGAAAAATTATATATATAAAAGAAAATCATTAAACAAATATACTAAAATAAATACTTATCCAAAAATTTAAAATTCAACATTTATTTAAGTTCAGATTCTTTTTTTTTTGAAATGCAAGAGTATATCTCATTTATTGACTTAAGCAAGAATTACAATAGTCTCAATGACAACACTATAACCCATTACATCCAATCTTAACAAATCAAATGAATAAACAACAAGATACAAATTTACATTCAGCAAAAACAAAATTTATATCTCTGGCTTCACTACAAACTTCAGCAACCCAGAGCCATTAACTGCAGCATTCCAGAAAAGTGCTTCAGTGACCAGTCCCTACATCCAGAAGAAAAACCATCTGCATTATGTGAATAATTCCTTGAATCTTTATGTATGTTCATCCTTTAGGTCTCTAAGTATACTGCCATGAATCAAATTATACAGCTGCAATGGATTCTTACTACCATTGCCAAAAATTCTATTATTCCTCTCTGTCCACACTACGTAAATCATTCTTTTAAGAAGCTTTAACAGCAACCTAGTCATACGATTCTTCCATCTTGTTGCTTTAAACACATTAAACCATTCAATTGAACTGAGAGGTGATGGTTTATAAAATCTACCATTTGATAGAAGCCTATACCAAATTTGATATACAAAAGAGCACTCAAAGAATAAATGAGTATTGGATTCAGTTTCACAATTGCACAAAACACATAAATCCTCTGAAATAATACCAATTCTACAAAGCTTATCCTTAGTATTTAGTGCATTTGCCATCACTTTCCACAGCAACAAGTTTTCCTTAGCATTTCCACCAATCTTCCAAATTCTTGAATGCCATGGGAACAGAGAACTATTTTGACTGAGAATATTATACACAAGACTTATTGAATGATTCTTACCCTTATTTGACCAGATTAGAAAATTATCACTATTTCTAATGGGGCTGCTTGTTATGAGACTCCACAAATTTCTTAATTGGAATGAGCTAGAATAAGGTAAAACTAAACCATCATCATGTATAAACTCATCAACTGTAGCATGCTCATGAATTCCCGAATTTCTTCTCAAATTATAATCAACAACAGAGCTTAAGATCAAACCTTGTTTAGCCCATGGAGAATGCCAGAAAGATAAACCCTTAATCAGAACATAATTGCATTGCAAGTGAGGAATAAAAGTCCCCCTGAGTTTGAGAATACACCTCCAACTCCAGCTACAACTTTTTGGTATAGGCATTGTCCAAAAATTCCTCTTTCCAATAGGGTTGTGATTAACCCATTGAGACCATAGGTTTTTATCAGCTTCAAAGATCTTATTAAAGTATACTGAAATAGCAGCTTTGTTCCATTGAAAAATATTTGTAATACCAAGTCCACCATACTTTTTAGCATCAAACAATTTATAAAAAGAAATTGGTATAAGCTTTCTAGAAAATGGATCACCATGCTAGAGAAATTTGTTAAGTGCACTGGATATCATACTGATTAGTTTAGCTGGAAGAATATAATGTCTAGTCCAATAAGTTGTCATGGCCACAACAATTGATTGAATAATTGTAAGCCTACCAGCTTGTGACAGTTTATCAGTTGGCCATATTTGCAATTTTTCAATAATCTTCTCAAAGAGTGGAAAACAGTCTTGCTTGGTTATTCTAGAGCTAAATATAGGCAAACCTAGATAATGAGAATTTTTGGATAATTCTTGAAGGCCTGAGTACTTTACAATGTTATTTTTCTGAGCAATATCTAAACCAGCAACCAAAATACTTGATTTTGATAGATTTATTTGCAGGCCAGTCATGGTATAGAAAAAATGCAGAGAGGTAATAATACTTTGTATATTATGATAAGTAGGCTTTGTGAATATTATTAGATCATCAGCAAAAAGGAGATGAGTAATGAGAGGTTTCTTACACTTAGGATGAAGCTGTAGTTCTTTTTTAGCAACAATATCCAACAATATAGTGTTGAGAAGCTCCATGACAATTATAAACAAATATGCAGAAATTGGGTCACCTTGCCTAACACCTTGAAGCCCTTTAAAATAACCATACAAACCACCCTCTCTCGAAATAGAATACATTTGTGATGATATGCACGTATAAATCCAGGCTAGAAAAGGTTTAGGAAAATTCATCTTCGACATAATAGATAAAATAGAATTCCAAGCAATTGAGTCAAAAGCCTTCTTAATATCTAACTTCAACATACATCTTGGTGAAATGTTTTTCCTCTCATAACCATACAGTAATTCTTGTGTCAATAGGATATTATCACTGATTGATCTTCCACTAATATATGCAGCCTGATTATTAGAAATAATGGATGGCAAGACAAGTTGTAATCTATTAGTTAAAACCTTTGATATGATTTTATAAATGATATTACAACACGAAATAGGCCTAAAATCAGCAACTGATGTTGGATTTTCTATTTGGGTATCAAAGCAATGGCAGTGGATGACAACCCATCAGAAAGTTTATTATGCTGAAAGAAATATTGTATAGCTCTAACAATATCACCACCAATTTTATTCCAACTCTGTTGAATGAAATATGCATTATAACCATCTGGACCTCCACAACTATCACTATCTAAATTAAAAACTGCAGTTCTAATTTCATCAGCAGTAATTTCACAAATCAAAGCATTAGACTGAGGGATGGATATGGTTGGAAGAGTAATACCAAAGAGAGGATTTATATCAGGAATGAAAAAACTTGTTGGAGCTAAAATAGATGTAAAATATTGAATAAAGGCATTATTAATACCATCAAAGGAGTTCACCATATTTCCATTCATATCCTTTATCTGAGAAATGCATTCACGATTTCTTTTAACCTTTAAAAAATTATGAAAGTATTTGGTATTCCTATCTGCCTCTTTTTCCATCCTCATATGAATTTTCTGCTTGATTGATGATAATTCCTTATCAAGAGCTTGATCTAAGTCATTCTTTAGTTGCAATTCCATGTGTTGTAAGACAGAGTCAAATGGCCTTTCACTCAATTCCTCCTGTATCCTAATAAGTTCCTTTCTAATTTGAGTAGAAAGATTAGAGTCCTTACCAAAAAAAGCTGCTGACCAATTCCTTAGATGAAATTTAAGCGCCTTCATCTTGAGAGTAACATTTGTTAGAGGATCTCTGCCATATTGCATATTCCAAATTCTATTTAAAATAACATGATAGTCCACCTGTTTTGTCCAAAAATTAAAAAATTTAAAAGAGTGCTTCCCTCCACAAAAATTTCCAACTCCCCAGTGAAAAATTAATGGACAATGATCAGATAATGATGGCTGAGGTATATCATAAAAAGATTTTGGCCACTGATGAAGAAAAGGTAGATTTATGAAAATATGATCAAGTTTACATAGAGTAGGATTTCCATTTCTATTACAATTAGACCAAGTGAAATTGGAGCCAAAGTATTTAACTGAAATTAGATTGGATTGAATTATAGCAGTGTTTAAAGAAGAAATATCTCTCAGAGATAAAGGACAGCCACCCAGTTTTTGATTGCCAGCAAACATACAATTAAAATCACCGCCAATTAGCCATGGGGTAGAAGATGAGTTCAATGATGGTATAAGATCTAAAAAAGCTTGTCTCAAAGATAAGGAATTTTGAGCATAAACAGAAGTAAGAAGGAAATTGATATTGGAAGGCAAATGAATACAATTGTAGTGTATGAATTGATCAGAGGCACTTATTCTGGAAAGCTTGAAAGTATGAGGGTTCCATAAAGTAAGCAATCTGCCAAAATTAGATTCAACAAAATTATCATCATATGACCAAGAAGGAGAAATCAAACGAGCAGCCTTAATGGTAGACTGAATATCAATTTTTGTTTCAGAGATACACATCAAGTGAATATCATTATCCTTTATAAGATTCTTAACCTCAAGTTGTTTAGAAGGCAAATTAGCCCCCCTTATATTCCAAAAAGCAATATTATTCATTTAGAAGGAAGTGGAGGGAGCAGAGGTGAAGGATTCTTCCTTGTATGCCTTTGATGAGAATTTTTTGATGAGGATAATGGTAAGACTTCCTGTGGTTTATAGTCTACCCCTTTATTGAGATCAATACAACTGATTGAGAGTTATTCAATACAACTGAACAATCACCTGTTTGAGAGGGAGGTGGAAGTATTATGTGATTAGGTGGAGAGAAATGCAAATAAGGTGAAGGATGAGTTGAATAACAAGGTTGGAGATTTGGAACTAAAATGAGAACTACATGAGGTTGATGCAGAAGTAGAGTTAGAGAAAATAGTTGATACAACATTAGTAAAGGTTTCAGAATTTGACAGATTTTCAATTGGTAAGGATGTAGCAGATGGAAAAGAATCAGATGGAACTCCAGGATTTTCTGTAGATGCATCAAAGTTTGATAAAACTGAAAAAGAATTGGATGTAATAGTAGAGCAAGTACCATTTACATTATATACTTCATTCTCTTTAACCTTAGCAACTTCTATGCTACTAGAGGGATTACTTTCTTTGACAACTGATTCTTTCTTCTTCCACACCCCTTTATTCCTTCTATTGATATTTCTCCAACTTTGATCAGTTTTATTGATATCAATTTCACCTTGATTCTTATTCACATCCTCTCCCAAAACTTGCACCTTACTGACATCAACATCTATAGCTTCTCTCACAAATTCACAAGATACAGTATCATGACCAAAAAATTTACAATGCGTACAAATTTTAGGTTTCCAATCATAAGATAAAAGAATATCTGGACAATTATTACCCAATTGTGGAATGCGAATAGATTCAGGCAATTCAAACTCAGGGGAAATTTCTACTAGAGCCTAAGCATATTTGAATCTTTTAAGTTTTTCAGTACTACTGTCAAAGCAAATCAATCTTCCAACATGACAAGCCAACCAGTTAATTCCCACTAACGTCCAGAGTATAATTGGAATCCTATGAAAATGAATCCATATTGGTACTTTTTTAATTTGAGCTTGAGAGTTACCAATAGATGGATCCCATTTTGTAATAATGAACATTCTTCCTCTTATAAAAATAGGATCCGATTTAAGCACCATATCTTTGTCTTCTTGATTTGAAAAATTAAAGTAGAAATTAAACCCATCCGATTTAAAATCAACTTCACCTTTGAGTTTCCAGTATCTTTTCAAGAAATTGACTACACTCAAGAATGAAAGCGTACCACCCAAAAAGAACCCAACTAAATGATTGTTCCAGTACTTTAAACCTCCTCCTTCACAATATCTGGCAAAACAGATGGTGGCTTATCCCGTAAAATATCAAAATGAACAGGTTTATAAGATCCAGCATTGCGGGGTAAAGATTTAAAGAGTGAGGACCAAATAGAGTTCAAAGAAGGATTATCAGTGTCATTGGAATGATTGTTCAAAGAAACTGATCGATTGACGGAAGGATGGATAGATGAAAGAAGAGTCGAGGAAGAGGAGGAAAGTAGAGAAGAAGAAAGAATAGATGAGGAAGATGAAGACAGAGGAGGAAAAGAAGAAGAATCAAGAGAGAAAGATGAAGAAAAAGAAGAAGACGCCATTAACTTTCTAACCACAAAGTATGATCATTATTTTTTAAATGCAATGCAAGTTCAGATTCTTTATATATACATATCCTGATATTTTCTAATTATCAAAGTTTTTAATAAATTTAATCATGTTAATTACTAATTAGCAGATGCCTAAAAATCTGGTTATCACATATTCAATTGCAATTCTATTTCTAGGACTTTTGTTTTCTGATGTATGAAAGTCAGTCATCTATCCATACTTCATGAACTTTCTAAAATTCCTAGTCATGAAGGCAATTTCCTCGTCATTGTCTCCATTCGAATCCTAATCGTCAGTTATTGAAAGTAATGGATTTCTTTTCCATTGTCATGCTTTCTCTTCTACCCTACAGTTGTGCGTCATAGAACATTAAATTACCTATTAACTCTTCAATTTTTAAAGTACTAATGTCATTAGTCTCTTCTGTTACTGATGTCTTTTAATCCCACTCTGAGGAAAATGAATTGAGAATTTTCCTAACTTAGTTTTCTTCAGAAAAGTTTGATACTAAAGAATGTATTATATCTTGAAACCTACAATACATAATAGACTCATTTTGATCCATTTTAAATAATTGAAACTGATTAGGTAACATGTAAATTTTTGCCTGTTTAACTTTCCTACTTCCCTTATATGTAACTTGTAGCGTTCTCTAGGTTTCATATGCAGACTTACAAATAGAAACTCTTTAAATTCAATTTTATTTATTGAGCAAAATATCCATTACCTTGGATTATTAATTTCTTATATCTTTTGGTGACAATCCATTGTGAAAAGTTAGTTTTGGGTTCAGTGTACTCAATCTGTGTAATATTCCAGTTACCTAAAACATTTGACATTAAATAAATCTTTATCCTATATTACCAACAAGTGTAATTATTGCCATTAAAAGGTAGGAGGGGTCTACCAGTAGATTATCTTTCTACAAAAGTGCTAACATGTGTACTAACAGCGTTGCTAGACATTTATACTTTACAAAAATCAAATTATGAGTTTTTGGAAATCTAAGGCTCTGATACCAAATGTAGGTTGCAAAATAATGGATCTTAAGGCTAATTTAACACTAGAGGTGGGTGAATAGTATTTTCTAACTTATGTAAATCTTTTTTCAAATTCTATCAAGATTAATATTAATTACAAATTAGCAACCATAATTATACTAACAATCAGTCACAAATGTAACCATAGAAATATATAAAAGAAATAAAGCAAAGTAAGAATTAGAGAGATGACACCAGGGATTTTACACTGATTTAGATTTAACCTGCATCTAGTTCTGTACAATTGCTTGTACAGATTTATTTTCAAGCACTAAACTTTAAACTAGATAAAAAACAAACCAGAATACAATCTCAATTTCAAGGCTACGAGACACGCCCTTCCGTATTCCATGTCCAGGAAAAACTCTCCTGACATACTAGGCAACAAGATCACTCGCTAGATTTATAGGAATACTTAGCACACCCACTTAATTTGAATAGGCTACAAACACACTCACATAAACAAGAGTAGAGTTGATTTCTTTCCAAAGACAAATAATTGTACTTTGAATACATTAGATCCTATATCCCCTTCGATATCATTTTGATCTTTAAAATGAGAGAGAGATGCTTGAAAAATAGAGTATGAACAGATTCTATATGATATTGAAGAGGATATAATACATTTTTCAAGAGAGCAAGGAGTGAAAAGAAAGTAAGTTATTAGTAAGTTAAAAATTCATTTGCACTCCCTTCGTAAAGAGAATAAATAGATATATTCATTCGTGACGGGTTGTGTACAAAAGACATTTCTGTTTAAAATTTAAAAACAATTTAACGGTCTATATGTTAACATTTAAAAATAAGCATGCCAACATGTACTAGTTAAAATTGAAAAATATTTTCTTTAAAACGGTTTTTGTAAAATAAATTGAACTTGGTTTTTAAACTATTTTGAACTTAAAATTTCTTTTATAAAATATTTTGAAATATATTTGAAATTAAAATAAATTATTTTTGTTTAACATATCAAATGTCATAAATTAGAAATTAACAACAGAAATTGTCATCAAGGACTTTAACAATATGTTCTAATGACTCTAAACACTAAACTATAATCTTGAACTCTTTATATCTTTTTCTTAGATCTCATAAGTCTTGAAATCTTTACCTTGAGTCTTTATATTGTATAGTCTTCGATTTATCACCTATATACACTATTATGCACTATATATTATTAACTTTGTAAAATATTTGTATCTATATTTTATATGGTTGTTACATCAAAATCTATATTTTATATGCTTTAGGGGAATTTTAGGATTTTAGTTGTGTGTTTTCGAAAACAAAATTCCCCAAGGCATAAATCAAATTCAAATTACACTATACAAATGCTAAAAATGAGAAAAACTAAGATTTGCGCTCATAGATGATTCCCATCTTTCTCTTTTTATTTGATCTGGCCTGCTTCTATTCTCTTTGTAGACTTCCTCTTTTAAAATATACAACAATGAGATTGTATATGAATAAGGTTTAGAATTTGAGGGACTATAGAAAAATAGAACTATAAATTGAATATCGAATATCTAAAAACCCTTACTTGTAAACCCAAAGAAATTCTGAACCATACAAAAGAGACTGGCAGAGCTCTACTTACATTTTCATAAATTTGTGAAGAAAAGTGAGAGGGCTAGCCTATAATTTATAGTAGTTAGAAGGAGTCAGAACTATCAGATTGAAATTAGTTTAAAATAATAAAATCTAAGTCATTCGCACCTTACAGAACCATAGCCACCTCTACAATCACCCATCGATCGTCCTTCCTTAAGCAAATTCCCCGTGGAAGGCGGTCAACCAAACCGGTCCTAGCATGTTTGGAACGTATTCAATATTTCATTTTTAATTTTGTTTAATTCCTTATTTGATTTTAACGTTAACATTTAATTTAACATTTACTTAAAATTCAAGTTTTAATCAACGTTATCATATTTGTTAATATTTTAAATTTCAAATGTTAACGGTAATTTAAAATTTAAATTTGAATTTCATTCAAATTATTTTAAATTCGAAAACTTCAAACGTCGGTAACTTTCCCGTTTGAGCTCCGATTACATAACTTTATATATGAAAATTGATCAAAAAATGGCCAAAAACACAATGGTGTAACATCCATGGCCAAATTTCGACACATACAAAATTTTAACCTTCATACGTTTTATTAATTAATTAGTTACTTATAAATTTTTACAAGATGTTACACCGGCAAAATACACCGCCAAATGCATACCCCATTTAACTAACTTCCCTGCTCAAATGCCCTACTCGCTTCTTAAAGAAAGGACCCTATGTCATATCAATAACTAAAAGCATGTGGATGTTTGTCAACAAGAAATCATTAAGTGGATGTTCATAAATGAAGTTTGATTGAAAAAAAAAAAGATAATATAAAAGGTTGATACGTTTTTTATCTTAGGCACCGTTTGCCCTTAATTTGAGTCTCCGACACACCATCTCAACGATCCATATGCCCCAAATGAATCATTAGGGCACAAGGAGGGAATTGGCATGTTAGCGTCGAACGTGTGGATGTGTCCGACTCGTCGTGTCGTTTCCCTCCTAAATGGCTCTTTTCTTCCTCATCTTTTCTTCTATTTGTTCCTCCATCCCCTCTTCCGTATCCATGCAACAAAATTCAACAATTTCTACACACCAATCGCATTATCTTTTCAGTTATATTTTTGTGTTTATCTTATTTGTATTTGTAATATATACTTTTCTGGGGCTTGTTTACTATATTTTATAATTTTCAATTTTCAGAATATCAGACGGATCTTCTGCTTCTGCTTCTTCTCAGCTTATTACTTTATGGACGTCCAAAAGACTTATAATTTTTAAAGATATGTATGTGAAATTTTCACTAGAAAGAAAGAATTCTGTAAACTCATTTTATGTGTCGATAACAGGCGCATTTAATGACAGATTGAACCTTGACTGGTCCCAGACACAAATAAAAAACAAGAAGCGTTTTTGGGCTGACTGAGACAAACTACTGCAACTGAAAGGAGGGGTTTGGAATTTGGGGAATGGTTACATGGACAATCATGAGGAATGGTGGAATATGACCGCATGAAGATTCAAAAGATTCGAAAAAAATTCCATTTTCAGATTTAGACAATTAAAACAACATTTTGGAGGCTGCATAGAAAAGGGGATTTGTAGATCCTGATACCACCTGACCCGCCCGTTCGACATTTTAATGTTGCCAATACAGATTATTACTCAAATTGGATAGCCATTGACATTGACACTCCAGTTACTTAGCCGTCTAAATGTAGTAGGCATATCTAGCATGGCAGTTCGAACAATCATGACGTTGGACGGTCGATCGTGAATATGGATCATTTCAACATTGTCCTGCAGGGTTGTTATGCTTTACTGGTTTCTATTCTACCTATTCAATGATACAAGATTATGTAATTTTTCGTAATGAATCCACAAACTTGGATATCGTGGAAAAATTGAATAACGAAGAAGTATCATGGTTTATTATGTATGAGTTGGATTTATTGCTTGATCATTGTCAGTGGTTATATTTTTTGATTGTACTTGAATTTGAAAATGTATTAGTTTATATAAAATAAACTAGTAACTTACCAAGATCGTAAATATATTATATACACATATATGTATCATTCGATGTACTAAAATACATGTAATGTAGAATAAAATCTTGGCAAAAATCAGATATTTAATTTTTAAATGCATATACCTCGATATTCGCATACATGTCCCTTTTTTCGATTATGGAACACGTATCCATTTTTTAGATGCCGATACAGATGGATATTGAATATGTATCCATACTTACATGTTCCACTTATATATAAGTAATTGTCATTAAATATATATTACTTTCTAAATCATGTACTGCAGTTAACAATATATCTAATAAGTGCTACAATCATATATCTTTATAGTACCTGATATAGAATAGAGTACATTAATATTAATTATTTGCACTGGAATACCTATAAGCTTCAAAGTAGAATTTAAATTATGTTAAGGTATTCGGTTGTTAAGATGCTAAATGAAATAACATTGACATGAATATATGGATCATAGACAAAATGCATGCTAATAAAGGGGCTTTTTCAGGCTTAGGGATTCTTATGGATACGTGAGAATTTTCCATATATAATGCATACTAATAAATGTGATATTAGCATGACACCTGTGAGAATTTTCTTCCACGTATAATTTATGAGTTAGTGCACAAATGCATGGTATAATCAATGTTGAATCTGTTATACTTGAAAATATAATAATTTATTTTACATGAAAAATGTGAAGAGTTATAATTTTGTATAGAGTAGGTATGTGCTGGGAACTACTAAAACCATTACCAACAATCCGACCTGTACACTGCACTCTCTATCATGTTTTTCAACGGAACGAATAAGCGGTGCGTTCAGGCAAGGTACCGACTAGCCATGGGGTTGATTCAAGGGAATTAAAACCGCGAAGTTTTTGCCATTATAAGTTTATAACGTCGAAGTTTTCATAGTTATAGATTTATAACGATGAAGTCTTCGTGTCACCGTTATAAGCCTATAACGGCGAAGACTTCGCCATTAAAAGTTTATAACTTAGCTCCCAAGCCTAGCCGCCACAACATATTCTCATCTTCCTCTATTTCCAACCAAAAGCCATTTCCATTCTTCACCAAAATCACGAATTTCCGCCTCTAACAATCCAAATCCGTGAGTATATACCCAAATTAAAGCTCGTTTTTTAGATCCACACTTGAAGAGATGTCTAGATTGCTAAAAAATTCGCTAAAAAGTTTGTGCATGGATAAGACGGTAATAGCGACGCTGGAAGCGCCTGCAGGAGCAGTGCAGGAGTGGTGTAGAACATATTATTGTACCACACGGGTAGGAGCAAGGAGTAAAAGATCTACTAGAAGCCGTAGAAACTCTCGATAATTAAGGCGAAGAAGAAGAAGGCCGCGGAGGCCACAGGGGTAGTCGAGCGGGAAAGACGCGCAGGGGTATGAGCTAGATTTCCTCTAGAGTCGTCGAGCTTAATGAATTTCAGGACCTAAACCTTAGCACAATGAAATTGGCTATGCTTTCTAACTTTCGCGCGCTTCCAAAAGGCGAAGTACATGTCAACGCATAAATGAGTTTGGCGGTAAGTATTTCTTTATATGATTAAAATAATTGCAATACGTTGTTAGTTTAAATGTATAGTATGATTTTATTTAACTTTAACAGTCACGAAATATCCGTTCATGGGGTTTCTTAGCAAACACTCTTAGATATTTTCATGCAAATTTAGCAAATAAGGATAGAGTCCTAGCACTTTTACACGAGCTCGGATTCCATCATTTCTTAGGTAATCTAATGAACCATTTACTTAAAAAACCAGTTAATTTATCACTCCCTCATTTATCTTATTATGTACTCTACCATTTTTGGAATCAACAATGTTATAAAAGGTGATGTGCAATTGTACGCAGCTCTTGCTCTACGGTGGTATAAAACCACTCATACGTTCCACTTTCCTTGCGGTGAGTTGGGAATTACACCGCTTGATTTCTCTATGTTTATCGGCATTAGCATTAGAGTAGTCGATTTTCTGTCATTTTCATACGATGATGCTCGATGGCATGATCAGGTACTTGTTCATGATCTTCTACCACACTTTGACGCTTCCGCTGCATCATATCAGGCCGGAGGCACTATTAAAGTCAGTGCTATTCATGCTACCATGAACAACATACTCAGTTATTACTCTCCTGATGATGATATAGAGCTTGCGTGATTATTTATTCTATACCTCATGGGCAACTTGTTTTTTAGCACATCGAGCAGCAGTTTGGCGGTCGGGTTTATGGAGGTCGCATCTCATTTGGTTTTCAATGGTGTTGTTATATATGACTGGAGTACGCTTATTCTTGCGTACTTGTACAGATGTTTTGACATGCAATGCGCCATTATAGACGCAAAGGTTTCATTATTTGGCTTTTGCGAGTTATTACCGTACTGGTATTTTGAGTATTCCTTGAATTTTTATTTCATCACTTTGACTGTAGACGCGTCTAATTATTTCCCTCGTCTATCGTTTTGGTGTGCGAACAACGGGAGTCCCTGGGATAATGAATCCTGCATGTTTATATGGTTTTTCACAACCAAATCGATTTGAAGATGTATAGACACTAGATTATATGGCGTCCATTTCATGGTAGTGTATCGAACGGTGTTAAATTTGTAGAGATTGCTAGGATGCTTATCGAGTGGATATTTCCGCTCCTATCTTATCCCCGGCCTTTGGTGCATATTGGTTTCTTGGTGAGAGATGTTGGAGACAGTTGTACGATTTTAATGCTATTCGCAATGATCAACATCCTCATACCCATCTTTATGATTTACCCTTCAGAACAGCTAGACCTGGCGAGAGTAGGAGGTCGATGACCAACCGAGGCCTATGTTATTACCGGTCCATCATGCGTTGACTTCTGGCATAGATTTTACAATGGGTTCGCTGAAACCATTACCCATGCAATGGCAATAGATTTAGTCGGTCCATCTGCAATACACCACGGCATACATCCTCCTATTGTCGAGAATCTTACCCAGCCAAGTCAGGGTTACCGTGTATCCGATCACATGGCGGCTGCTTCTCACTTCGGATGGACCGTGAGAGTTCCTACCATGGACCAGACCATTATGTTGATGTGTTTCATCCTCTAGCGCACGATCAGTACCCATATCCGATCCAGATATCTTACACTGATTTATAGGGTATGCAGATGGGGATTAGACATACGGAATGTGTCAAGCGTGGGCGTAGCCTAGACTACTATGATGGTGAGCTACGTCGGCAAACAGAGGCAACAACACGACTGCGGGTATAGCTGGAGGAAGACCGTAATAGATTTGCTGACATGCAGATGTAATATGAGCATTTAGCTGGGCCGAGCGGTGGGGGAGATGATGATGATGAGAGACCTCCTCGACGTCATACACGTCTACATACAGATGGATGATCTTGTGTATTGTATTTCATTTGTGATTCTATGTTCTTTCTGTACTTATTCTTTTGTTCTTATGTATGAGATACTTATTGTATTTAGTTTATGTATAGATGTTATCATCCATGTTTCTGTGTCGTCGGTGTTATTATTCATGTATTGTGATGTATAATTTATTCGTTGTATTCAATTTATGCATTTGTGTTATTATTTTTCATGTTTATGAGTTGTTGGCAACCGTACAGATATTTTTTCCCCAAAAACATAGATAATCATAACCTAATAATAAAGATAATTACATTCTTTGGCAGCAAACATACCACTTTCTATAATTGCCATAACCTTGCTCTCTTGTTCTCATAATTATCAGTTTTCATTTTCCGCTTCGCTTCTATATATACACATACCAGTTTACATCCACTTCTTCACAATCATCTACTCCATCTTCACTACTATCCACATCTTCCTCACATTCATTTACATCTCACACGGATACCATCTTGGCCATCTTCTATTGACTTTGATATAGGAGCCTACGTGCCTTTAGAAAGTTCACGCACCGATGGGGATTGGCTTATCTAATATCAAGAGCAGCACTTCGAGCACATCTGAACAGAGTTCCTCGATCTTAGCCAACTAAGACTCCAGGAGGACGTTCAACCTCCATAAGAACAACAGGTTGTGCAACATCTATATGAACAAGAGATAAGACTTCCTATAAACACACAGGAACGTCGGGAAGTCCGTAATGAACGTATTCAGATGGTGCAGGAATTTAACTCTCCTCTATTACTATTTTTTGCTTGTGGAGTGTCAATTACGTATCCCGTCGTGTGAAGCGGAAACGACATTGGACAGAGCAATTACAGATGCCATAACATTCCAATTCGTTGTGGCTTATGGGAATGGACTGATAATCCATTCCCTCATCGAGCTCTGGAATATGCAAGTAAACTGGAACAAGAGCTAGCCGTGCAACGTGACACGCTGAGTGCACTGGAATTTCATCGTGGTGGTGGGCATAACTAGCATGCTGAACTGTGTACTATGTTGAAATATGTGGTATGTTGTGGTATGTTCGAGTTTGTCGTTAGTTCAAGCATTGTTTTTGTTGTATGTTTAAGTATTTTGTCTGTTGTAGTATGTTGAAATATATCGTACGATGTGGTATGTTCGAGTTTATCATTCATTTAAGTATGTCTTTTGTTATATGTTTAAGTATGTTGCGGTATGTTATAGTATGTTGAAGTATATTGTATGTTGTTGTGCGTTTAAGTATATAATTTAGTCTCCAAATAACATCGAACGTACGCAACTCATATTACTATAGGTGGACATGCATTAAACTAATACAAATCATAGAATAATCCCAGACTAATACTCATGGGCCAAAAGTAGACCTAAGACACTTGGACAAACGTATGGACATAGGTCGTTCGTTGACATAGTACCCACTCAAACTGTCTAATATAATTTATCCATTAGTCGTACACAGCATGACCAACAAAGTGTGTGTCTGATGATCTATAAACTATAGGGAGTCAAAAGTTGAACGGGTCGTTTGAAAAACATTGTCCCATTCTACCTCGGTTATAAATCTCTGATGCCTCCTGCAAGCTGTAGTAAATGTAACAAATGTACTTTTAGTATCCAAATTTGGTCTTCCCAGCCTACATACTTGATGGTTATTATAAGCTTCATTGGCGGTAATCCAAAAATCTTCATCGACCTCCTCTTCCACGTGTCTTGTATCAACTTAAATATAAGCTTTAATCAACCCCAAATAATCATGGGAAGACCATGTCTGTTTTGCCATTAACAATCTAATGAACCTCCCATGCCAATACTTAGTGTATAAATAGAACCATGGGTATTGCAATTGTATCAATGTGGAGTTAACCGAAAACAACCAATGGCCTCTACAAACGAATACTGTAGCCATTATAGCCTCTACAAACGTACACTATAGCCATTACTGTCATATCCATTCAAACATTATAGCTACATTGTAGCCATTATGGCCTCTACAAACATACACCGTGCACATTAGTGTCATGTCATCTCCAACACTAGCTACACTGTAGCCATTATGGCCTCTACAAACGATATATATTGTATTCTATACTTGTAACCACCCCGAATTTCACTACTTTGATTTGCGAATATTTAATTAATTTTAAATATTCAAATGAATGGTTTTATAATGAAAATAAAACTCTTCTTAAAAATAAATATTAATAGTGGAATAGTCTTTAAGTTTTGTTTATAAAAATATATAGTTCGATGAAAAACTGAAAATGTGACCCGAAACCGTTTTTTGAATTTTTAATGTTTCATCGTGTCCACTTTGTATATATATGTGCACATATACACTAAGTATATAATGTGGGATTAATGATATATACTAAGCTTAACAAACTTAATTAAGTTAAGATAGTCATCGATGTGACACATTGGCAACTAAAATATTAAAAGCCATGTCATTAGAGACATGAAATGACATAATGGCAACCTCAGGTACTTATATTCATAAATGCATGTAGTGTTAAGAGGAGATATTGATGCATGCATGGGTAAGGTGGCGTGTAAAGTACAAGGGTATTTTGGTAATCTCACTTGTTTACATTTTATAAAAACTATTTTTTCCAAATTTTGTTTCCATATTTTCATTTTCTCTCTTCCATTTTCTAATTTCATAAGCTCTAACATAATTTTTAATGGCTTCTATTACATGCTATAAATTATAAAAAAAATCCTTTTCATTTAAAATCTTAGTAGAAACTTGTTTAAACTCCTCTTTTCAATTTCAAAATTCCTCCATTGTTACACCATTTCATTTGGCTTAACTTGCTCCATGCTTCACCAAATTAAGATTTTTTTTTATAAAGCACATTAAATTCCAATAGCTAAAATTTTCTTTTATATCACTTCTTCAAATTTTAAGCATAGATAGGCCGAAATTCCTTTTTTGCAGAGTGTTTTCGGACTCAGAAATTCAAGTCCAAAAATACCTCTTATTGTTTTGGCCATAACATCCTCAAAATTATTCAAATTGAGTGATTCTTTTTCTGAAGTGATAGAGGAAAGAATTATCTAAAACTTTCCTTTTGACCACTTTACCAAAATCCGAGAGAAGAAGGTCCAAAAATAGACTAGAAGTTTACCTATTTTTTAGTAGAGTTTGTGACTTTCCAAGCTTTCTGAATTTCAAAGTATGTTAAGTATTTAAAGGATTTTCGGTGAGTAAACTATGAATTTTTGGGAAGATTTTTTACTTTATGTTAGTAAATATATTGTGCGATGTGATGGTTAGTATTGGTTAATTTATCACGTGACGGTTATGTACATATGTACATATATACATAAACACGCACAGACATATACATATACATATATACACACATATACATATACACACACTTGTTAGTTGATATGTAAGGACATTAGACTTGAATATGAAGTCTAAATGGTTAAAGATTAGATCTTGCTTATGTTTGTGGCATGATGTTATCCTGAATGTTATGGTTTTATATGGACTTGGGTATGTAATGTATAAGCTAAGAAGAAGTTGATACCTTTGTAGGGTATTGCAGAATTTGGAATCTTATGTACAAACGTTAGAGTTTTAGTTTTTTAAAATCGAATATTTGATTAGATTTAAACTTGTTTTATTTTTTAATACCTATTTTTGTTTTTATAAAGTAAGTGGGCTTTAAGGTAAAGTGTTCAAAAGTAGGATAGAAACAAGTCAAAGCTTACGGATATCCATAGCGATAGTCGCTATGGATGTAGTTCGTATAAAATTTCGATTTTTGCAAGGTTTGGTTTTGATACTTCAAATTGCTTTGTGAATATTTTATAAAGTAAATAATAATGTTTTTAAAAGTTAATTAAGGATTTAATAATTAATTGTTAATTAATTAGGTTTTAGTAATTGATAATTAACTAAAAGTCAACAAGGTTTATTAACTTTAATTAAATAAAGATTATTTTTTAATTAATTATCTTTTAAAGATGTGTAGTTAATGCCCCGCTATTACCCCCTTACAACCCCGCTATATCTCATAGCGGATCTCTACCGCTACGATTTTTCCATATAGCCCCAGAATATAGCATTTTCGCTTTAATCCCCGTTATTTCCGCTATATCCAGTTATTTCTGCTATATTTCGCTATTCCCGCTATATCGTTTTTAATAAAATGAATTGAAAAATTGCATTTATACATTATAAAATTAAGAAACTAATTTATTTGATTTAATTTTTAATATATTTTCAGAAATGAAAATACTCTAATATTCTACCAAATTCAATTATGTTATATAACAGTTTTTCATTTATTTAAAGTATATTCTCATATGTTTTTATTTAAAATTATTTATGTATTATTTATAATTTAATTGAGTGATAATTTTTCATTTAATTACCATTTACATATTTGTAAAAACATTAAGTACGTGTTTTATATGCTATTTTAGAGTCATCCGCTATATCCCGCTATATCCTCGCTGTATCCGCGCTATGACTTTTTGCACCTTCACCACTTTGAATCTACTGAGCGCATTAACTGCACAGTTTTAAAGTTAAGATTTATTTTAATTATTTACTAATTAAGTATGTGTTAAGTAAATTATTTATATTCAATTTATCATTAATTAAATATAGGAATAATTATTAATCAAGGGTTTAAATATTTGATTAAAGATTTAATTTTGAATAAATAATTATTAAAGGTTTAATTTACTGTTTAAGTTTAATTAAATATTGATTAATTAATTAATTGAGATTAATTAACATTTAATTATTAATAAAGGTTTAATTAGTTATGTAACAATTAATAAAGGATTAATTTGGGTTTAATTAATAGTTAATTATTGTTTAACTGTTTAATTGAATTAAGTTAAGATTCAATTAGGTTCAAAGGTACTTCTTTCTCAAAGATGGTTTTGAATTCAAGTGATTCAAATGTTGATACCATTAAGAAACCATATAATTGTGAATGAGTTATAATGCAGATTGTTGGGTTGTTTGAATATGTGTTAGCAGAATAAATCTTCATTCTGCTATAAATTGATTGTATGTTTGTTGGGTTGTTTGGACTTGTGTTAGTAGAATAAATCATCATTCTGATATAAATTTTTTGTTTGTTAGTTTGTTTGTGTGGACATGTATTAGAAGAATAAATCACCGTTCTGTTATGAATTGTTTGAACATTTGTTTAACAGGACAAATCACCACCCTTCTATTATGTTATTTGGATATGTATATGCTAGTTAGTTCATATTGACTTATTATTACTTGATTTGGATATGAGTGTATTTAAATAGATGTTTATCTATGTAAATAATTGTTAAGTGGATTGAAATGGAAACTGAATGGTAACTTAAAAATAGTGCGATTTCTAAGCTTCTTTTCGAATTACTAAAGTATGTTTTTGAATTAGCTTCAATTCATGTTTTTGAATTAGCTTTAATTCTTTAATCAATTTGGGTTTAAAGGTTATAAATGATTTATAAATTTTATTATTATTTTATAAAGTTATCTTTAAATAATATCTTGTTTTTAAGAAGGGGTTGATTAAATAAAAGGTTTTACCTACAGTGATTTACAAATGATATCTTGAAAATTATATTTTATAAAGGAGATTCTATAAAGGAATTATGAAGGAAGATTTTTAAGTAGTTACAATAATAGAAAAAGATTATATAAATCATTTTAGATATTTTCGAAAGACGTTTTAAATCAAGTTTGAAAAATTATAAAGAGATTTGAAATGTGAAGTGAACTTATAAAAGAATTTTTTTAAGAATTAAGTGAATGGGTATTATAAAGTGAACGGGTTTTATGGTAAGTGGTGTTTTGAAAGTGAATGGTTTGGCTATTTAATATGGAATGTAAGATGAGAGAATTTTCTGAATGTTTTTAATAAATGTTTATATTGTTTTCCAAGTAAAAGGGATATATGGGGTTTGGGAAAAGTGTTTTAGAAAAAATCCATTGATAAAGTTTTATAAAGTGATTTTTTTAAATTAAGATTAATTAATAAAGGCTTATAGGATCCCATCTGGACTAAAACGTAACTTTGAAATATCTAGGAGAAACACTGAAATTATATGGTACAGTCACGTCGTTGGTGCTATACTGTACGTGTAAAAAAAATTCGTTCTTCTAGGATAAATGATAAGAAAATCCGTCCACTAACGGTCAGGTTGTGACCTCTGCTCTTATCTTTTATCTGCTAATTTCCTAAAGAACTGGGGTTGAGTTTACCAAAAATTATCAAAAGTTGTTTCGAAGAGATCGGGATCGGATCTGTTATCTGATAACCACTTTGATCCAACTCAAGCATTTCGAATTAAAGACATCTTGTAGAATATGGCATCAAAGATGAAGTATTGAAGTGCAAGGGCTGCTTGCTACTAATCCTGCGGGTGATTTCAAAATGAATGTAGTAGAAGTAGTGACTTCGGCACGTGAACACCGTGGATTTATAAGTGTCAACTTCTGGGGTTCGAAAAGGTGGCTCGTTAAATATTGTAATCATACTGTCATTGTATTTTGTGTTCCATATCCCAACACTGTAGCCATACTATAATTTTATTTTGTATTCCATATCCCAACACTGTAGCCATACGGTCATTGTATTTTGTATTCCATATCCTAACACTGTAGCCATGTTATCATTGTATTTTGTACTCCATATCAATTGCCTCCTACATTTATATATATTTGCATTCCGATCTACTGCAACACACCATTACATAAAACTAAAACAAACTAATATCTTAAATTATTTACTGCTCGACAACCATGGATACTAACCAATATTACCAGTATAAACAAGACATGAAATAAAGCTATGGCAATGAACAAGAAATGGACGATGAAAAGGCGGAGTTTCAAATTCAACAAGCAGCAATAGGATATTCATACTTTTTTGGTGAAGGACCTACGAGCAACCGTCGTGTTAGTATACCTGGACGGATTGACCAATGATATAAGGACTATAAGGATGGACATGAATAGTTGCTAAGAGACTATTTCATTGATAATTCAACCTATGAATAAATTTATTCCGCCATCAATTTTGGATGGGCTAATGTTTTCTCTAAAATTTATCTTAAACTTTGTGAAAACAACTCATATTTCACTTATAGGCAAAATGGAGCGTTAGAACCTTGGAATTCTTCCCATATCAAATTCTCGGATGATTTACGTATGTTAAGCTACGAACAGCTGGTGATCATATGGATGAATATTTCAGAATTGCATCATCAACAACAATAGAATACATGAAGGAATTCTGTAAAATGGTGATTGAACAGTTCAGTGAGGAATATCTATTAACGCCGGGACCAATTGATGTAAACAAAGTACTAACCAGAGAAAAAGCTAGAGCTTTTCCAGGTATGCTTGGAAGTTTGGATTGGACGCATTGGGCATGAAAAAAATGTCCAATAGGTTGGAAAGGAATATTCACAGAACACAAAAAGGTTCCAACAATGATCCTTGAAGTGGTTGCAATCGATGATTATGGGTTTGGCATGCTTTCTTTGGAGTACCAGGTTATTAAACGATATAAATGTTTTAAAACAGTCATACATATTCTCTGAACTGTCTAACGGAATTTCAATAAGCATTACATATAAATTTTGGTAAAGTCGAGCATCAAACTGGGTATTACCTAGTCGATGGAATTTACCTAAAGTGGAAAACTTTAATATATGGCATTAGAGTATCAACAAATGACAAAGAGATCTATTTCGCTGAAAAAGTGGCGAGTACAGAAAGAACATCGAACGTAGATTCAGGGACTTACAAGCAAGGTTTTAGATTTTACGAAATCCTGCTTGATTTCATGACGCAGGAGTTCTATCTAAAATTATGTATGCTCATATAACAATTCATAATATGATTGTAGAGTCCGAAAGAGGTGGGTATAAAAATCAAAGGACAAATTATCCGGACATGTTTAAGGGTTCTAACGAAAGACCCGATCGAAACATTAATTCAATTGAGGAATATCTTGCCATGGTACAACATATTAAAGATCAAGCTGCACACTTTCAATTCTGTGACCAATTAGTGGACCATTTGTGGGCACACAGAGGAAAGAATAGTAGAAATCCTTAGTCATGTCTATAGCAGCTATTTCTAAAATATTACTAGTTTGTTTTGTGTTTGTTAGTTTGTTTACTGTATTATGTTGATCAAATTTTATGTTTGCTAGTTTGTTCACTGTATTATGTTTTAAGGTTTATATGTTAAACATTTCGTAATATTATTATGGAACTTTTTAATAGAATGATGTATGACCTAAGTTCAAAATACGTAATGGTACAATAAAATTGTATCAAGTACAAAAAAAATACACATACAAACCAAACGATATTTAGAGATACAACACAAATATACACCAACCACTACAACGCAAGCACACATCTAAAACTCATCCATATTCGTTCCACTTCCACTTCTGCTTCTACTGTCTCTAACTTTCTTATAAGTTTCCAACTGCTCGGTTACAAGTTCTTGTTGTTGTAATAACCCATATTTTGATAATTAAAAATATTAAATTTAATATGGTTTTGGGCTTTAATATTGTCAGAAATTAAAATCTATGACTTATTTAATTGAATCTTATTAGATTAGAAATTTTGAATTTAAGATAAATCTTAAAATAACTAATTTAAATGAGATAAAACATATAATTTGCTAATATTGATTGAATGTTATTGACTACTGTACTATGTTAATGTAATTTCAATCAATTTAAAGAATAAAGGCTAATAAGGAATAGAATAAATGATGTATAAAATGATGTAATCTTATGTTATTAATTGCAATTGGTTTTAATATAGAGTATGAAATCATTATTTTGTACGTAAATTTATTAACCTTTGTAAACAATAAGTTAATAGATATGGATTATTAACGTATAACCATTGTTATATTTATTTTCTTATTATTAAATCCGTTAGAAATTTATTTGGTAATTAATGGAGAATTAATGTAATTGAAATATTACAATTGATATAAGAAGAAACGTTAACTGTTGAGTGGTGAGTGTAAAATTTATGTTAATCAATTGCATAAGTGTAAGAACCCGTAATTTTCGATAATTAAATTTTGTTAATTTAATAAGTTTTAGTAATTTAACTCGGAAAGAAAATAAACAAATCTGTAATTTAAAAATGAAATCACTAAAAATAAAGGCAATAATGTTAATACAAGTTAATAAATAACTAATTTAGTGCAAACGAAATTAATTGAACCAATTGTAAGATTTTAACTTATTGTAATTAATAAATTGGGAAATAATTTCAAAGTATATTAATTGATGAAATAATACGTAATAAACTTTAATTTGATAAAATCAATATTAGTGTAAAGTAAAGAAATAGTTGGAAATAATGTTAATTCTATTTATAATATGACAATTGGTTGATTTAAAGAATGGAAATCAAGATTTATTAATTTATTTGAAATTTAAAATTCAATAATTGGGTTAATTGCAAATAAATGAAATTAAATATTTAATTTTTACGTTAATTGAAAATTAAGTTGAAATTGGAGAATACTAGTGAAATAGATCATGAGTCCAATGTTAATTTCATTCATTTGACATCAATGAACTGAATAATAGAATGAAAAGTAAATTAAATGGAATTATTGTAAATTAAATTTATAGTTTCTGAATTTAATAAAAACGAAATTTAACGCTGAAATTGATGAATGAATCAACAATAAAGTGACTTCTAGATTTGTGTTAAATTATGGAAAATGTCCAAGTAATCTAAAATTAGAGAAATTGTGATTTATTAAATTTGAATTGAAATTTGATTTAATTAATTTAATATTAATTTATTTAATTACCTGGAAAATAACCATTTTGGCCACTGACTCGGATTTCGACGAAACTGGTTTCATAGGATCCGTAACAGTGAATTATTGTAGGATTTCAAGTTTCATAACGATCATACTTGTCGTTTGATCGTACAGACTCGAAACGCCCAGAAATCGATTAAATTGAAATCAATTTGAAATAACTTGAATTTAGCATAACTTCATCATACGATGGAATTTAGACCTAAAACTTGTTCCATCGACTTTAAAATATCTTAAAACATCTATTTTGATATATGGGTTGGCCTAATTTCGTTTCGGAGTTGAAACGGGTCTTTCGGGCCATTTGTCGTTCAATTTTCCAAACCAATCAAGCCCACTCGTTTCTATTTTGTTCAGCCTATATATACCTTGTTATAAACCCAAGTAGCCTTTATATTTCTCATTCTTTACATACAAAAACTTATGTTGCTCCTCTTTCTCAATGGTAGACAAACCAGAAATTCCAATTGCAATTCTAAATAAAATTCAAAGCCAAAAATTCAAACTCCTCAAATAACATCAAAATATATATCAATCTAAAGCTCTCAACGAGCGCATCTTAAATTTGTAATTCATTTTTTAATTTGGGTTCCGATGTCGCCAGAAATTTTTGATTTGTTTTCGACCGTTCATCGCTCGTCGATGAAACTCAACTGATCGTCAAATCGATGATATTGGGGCGTGGAGAGTGGCGAGCGCAGCTCATCGGCATAGGTGATTTGTTGTTTCAACGGTTGGATCGACGTTTAAAATTCAATTAGGGTTTCGATTTCGTGGTGGCTACTGGGTGTTGCGTCGCCGACCGGCGTTCGTGGGGGCTCTGACGTGTCGGCGCGAGAGAGCGGAGGTCGAGCGGCAGCGGTTCTGGCCAAGCGCGAATTGGCGTGGGCTTGGCCGTGGCATGCGATCATCGGTGGAGGCGGTTCCTGTAGCGCGTTAGGGCTTGCTGCAGGGTAGCGTGAACAGGATCCACGTGAGGAAGAGTGATGACGCGGTAATTATTATATATATTATTTTGTTTAATTTAATTCGAACTGTATAATGTTCTAATCAGTGTAACTTTCACATACGAGGTCTGATTCACGCACGGTTTCTTGCGTTGGGACCGTATTGAAATTCCAAACATTTTGGCGCTAGTTTAGATGAATTATGAGACTGTTCAAATTTTGGGTTTAAATTGGATTTAAATTCAATTTAAATTCGAAAAGTGAGTGTTTTTAACTCACTCACAACTTCTAAAATTTCTTATATTTGTTAATTAATTTATGATGTGATTAGAAATTTATTTATGACTGTTTGACATATTTTTAATCATCATCTCAGTCAAATTGAATTTATTGAATTAAATTGTTATTTAATTTATTATTGCATATAAAATGAAAAGACTGTGCGGACCGTGCTATATGGAATTATACTATACTAATGCGGAAATAAACTAAAATACTATAGCAATGTAAATAAATAAAAAATAAAACAAGCACACCAAGAATTTTTATACTGGTTCGAACTTCCCATTCTACGTCATTCCCTGACTCCTTTTGGAATTTCACTAACAACAATCCTCACTTAACCCGGAGGAACAGGTTAACAACACCTGAATAACAGAACAGGATTAGGATTCCTCAACAGCCGAAGAGGACTTCACTCGCATGAACAGCAGAACAGGACTTCAACTTATACAGAGATTATGTGACACAGTGTGTTCTTGATAATACGGATTTGTCTCTTTATAGTACAACCTTCCTATAATCTTCTCATTTTGATATATATATATATATATATATATATCTGTGTGTGTGTGTGAAGAATATGGAAGTAAATGATTTTGTATGGTCAAAAGTGTTAGAATCAGTGTAGTACAAGAATAGAAAGAGTTAGATCGATTAGGTGATTTAAAACAAATGATTCTAACATGTTTATGTATAGTATAAAGAGGTGTAATCATTCATGAATAGATATCATGAAAGAGTATGGACATTTCTGTTAACAAATAGTTGCAACTCTTCAAGGAAGAGAAATGTCCATTCAAAAATATAGCAGTTGTAAAGGTTCAGCCGTCTGAAAATTTGAATTCAGACTTCGGAATTATTAACCTGCAAACAAGAAAAGAAATAGGCTATTTTAGACCAGATTCAGACGTCTGAAACTTCCAGTTCAGATGTCTGAATATTGTAAAAAAATTAATTTTAGTTACAGATTCAGACGTCTGAATTGGTCATTTCAGACATCTGAATTTGACCAAAAAATTCAATTTCATTTTGTGAATGTGTGTGTGTGTGAAAGTGTTTATATATATATATATATATATATATATATATATATATCCATAGGAGAGATTTTAACATTATTTCAATTCTAAATAATGACTCAATATAACATATATGCAGCATGAAGTTCAATTGAATCCGGTCTAGTAGATATTCCTGTAAAAACAAGTTAGTATAGACAAAAACAATGTATATAGTTGTCGTAGTCCAAATAAGTACGAAATGTCGTAAACGAGGATTCAACATTAAAATAGTATGACTCGTTTACGACGTTAATAATTTCAGAAGTCTGAATTCAAATTTTCAGACGGCTGAACGTTTACAACTGCTATATTTTTGAATGGACATTTCTCTTCCATAAAGAGTTGCAACTATTTGTTAACAGAAATGTCCATACTCTTTCATGATATCTATTCATGAATGATTACACCTCTTTATAGTATATATAAACATGTTAGAATCATTTGTTTTAAATCACCTAACCGATCTAACTCTTTCTATTCTTATACTACACTGATTCTAACACTTTTGAGCATACAAAATCATTTACTTTCATATTATTCACAACACACACACACACACACACAGATATATATATATATATATATATATATATATATATATATCAAAAGAAAAAGATTATAGGAAGGTTGTACTATAAAGAGAAAAATTCGTGTTATCAAGAACACACTGTGTCACATACTCTCTATATAAGTTGAAGTCCTGTTCTGCTGTTCAGGCGAGTGAAGTCCTCTTCGGCTGTTGAGGCATCGAAATCTTGTTCTGTTGTTCAGGTGTTGTAAACATGTTCCTCCGGGTTAAGTGAGGATTGTTGTTAGTGAAATTCCAGAAGAAGTCTAGGACTGGACGTAGAACGGAAAGTTCGAACCAGTATAAAAATTTCTGGTGTGCTTGTTTTATTTTTTATTTATTTACATTGTTGTAGTATTTTAGTTTATTTCCGCACTAGTATAGTATAATTCCATATAGCACGATCCGCACAGTCTTTTCATTTGGTATCAGAGTAAGGCATCTCATAACCGTTACACAGTTATCCGATATCTTTTTAATATGGAAACAACACCAGCATTACCACTAACACTGGTTTTATTGAAGGTCAATCTACTGCACGACCACCACTATTCAATGACATGAACTATAATTACTGGGCAACACGAATGCGTATTTATATGCAAGCTAGTAGTTTTGATGCATGGAATGTTACACAAGTAGAATACACTGCACCTACCACTGAATATACTACATGGACAGTTGCACAAAAACAAGATGCTTCTCCTAATAGCTATGAATATGTTGTTTTGTGCATTAGATAAAAATGAATTTAACCGAGTTAGTATATGTAACACTGCATATGAAATATGGAGAACACCAAAAGTGACTCATGAAGGTACTAACAAGGTTAAACAAAGTAAAATCTCTATGCTTAAGAATCAATTTCAAAATTTTAGGATGAAGCAAGATGAATCTATAAATGATATGTACTCCAGATTTCAAGATATTCATCATTCATTACTAGGACTAGGAGAAACATACTCCGATTTTGATATTGTTTCAAAAATCCTTAACTCTTTAATGGATGAATGGAAAGAAAAGTCTTAGCCATTGAAGAAGCTAATGATCTTTCTACCATGTAACCAGAAGAGTTGATAGGAAATCTAATGTCCTACGAAGTAAATTTGCAGGCTAAAAGAGTACAAGCACAAGACAATACGAATATGGCATTTCATGCGGAGAAAGAAGAATCAGACTCGGATGAAGAAGACTTAGCATTCATTGCTAAAAACTTTAAAAAGTTTTTGAAGTATAGAAAAGGAAATAGAAACAACAGGAAAAGGAATTTCAACAACAATGCAAATAAGTTATCTTCATCTATACTAGAATGCTTTAATTGTCACAAGAAAGGGCACATGCAAAAAGATTGTCCAGAACAAAAGAAGATATATCACATTAAGAATCGAAAGGACAAGTCTAAAAGAATAGCATTTTCAGTAACATAGGATGACTCGGATTCTACTTCTTCAGAAAGCAACAGTGATAGTGAAAAAGAACAAGCAAATGTCTGTTTTATGGCTACAAAGAATGAGGTAAATGATCTTACTTTTGATGATATGATTGAAATTAATTCAGAACTTCTTGATACCTTAACAAGTATCAAAAGAAAATATAAAGAGGCTCTAGAAAATCAGAGAAAAGCAAAATTCGATAGAGATATGCTAAACGATGTAAAGAAAATATTAGAAGAAGAACTTGAAAAACTTCAAGATACTCTAATGATAACTCTCAACTAACTTTACTGAGTCAAGAAATTGAAACTCAAAAAGAAAAGAATAATTCTCTTGCCTCTGAAAATCATGAGCTAAAAACTATGATCAAAATGATAGAATTAGATAATACTTGCCTTAAAACCAAGTTAGCGAATGTTACTAGAAATGTTTCTTACTTTAACAAAGGGCGAGAAACTTTATCCAATATTCTTAAAAAGTCTCAGTCCACTTCTAATAAAAAGGGATTAGGATACCCTAAGAAATCAAAGACTTCATCTAAAAAGGCGACTAGGAAAAATATTTTTAATCCTACCACTCATCCAAAAAGGAATAATAATTCAAAAACAATAAAAATATGGGTTCCTAAAACAAACAATAGTTTGATTAGGAATAAATATATAAATACCTTTTTTGAAACTATTCATAAAAATCAAAATTATATTTTTAAGGGGGATACTGAACCTTCTTGAGTTTGGTTTCCTAAGACCTAACTCTTAGGACCCTATCACAAAGTGGGTACCAAAGTTATTATTATTTTTTGCAGGACCCACTTAAAAAGAAAGGAAAATGGATACTCGACAGTGGTTGCTCAAAACATATGACTGGAGACAAAAATATGCCACCAAACATTACTTACTCGAATGGAGGTTTAATCACTTTTGGAGACAATTCCAAAGGATATATCATTGGAAAAGGCGATGTCGGTACATCTAATTTACCTCTTATTTCTAATGTTTTATTAGTCAAAAATTTAGAACACAATCTTTTAAGTATCAGCCAATTATGTGACAAAGGATTTAAAATCTCTTTTTCTAAAGATAAGTGTAGCATTCTTGATAAAAATCAAAATCTTATGTTTAAAGGAAATAGAGACAGAAATATCTATGTTCTGAATATGAAGATCAATCACAATTCAGATATGTGTTTAATAGCCAATGAAAATGATCCTTGGCTATGGCACAAAATATTCTGTCATATCAACTTCAAAACTATAAATAAACTCTCTAAAAATGATTTAGTCAGAGGATTACCAAAAATGAACTTCAAAGTCAATCATATTTGTGATGCATGTCAAGTAGGAAAATTAACTAAGTCATCTTTTAAATCTAAGAAAGTTATTTCTACTTTACAACCACTTGAATTACTACACATGTATCTATTTGGGCCAGCCCAAGTTCAATCCTTAAACTATAATAGATATGTGTTTGTAATAGTAGATGATTTTTTTAGATATACTTAGCCATTTTTATGAAAAACAAAAGTGATACGTTTGAGCATTTTAAAATCTTTATCAAACGAATTCAAAATTTAAAAGGTTTGAAGATAAAGAATATAAGAAGTGATCATGGAGGAGAATTTGAAAATGAAGTTTTTGACCATTTTTGTAAAAAGAAAAGAATTTTTCATAATTTTTCGTTTCCTAGAACTCTACAACAAAATGGAGTTGTAGAACGTAAAAACAGAACAAATGTGCACGAACTTTGTTAAATGGAAGCACTCTTCCAAAAACATTTTTGGGCAGAAGCTATTGCAACTGCTTGTTATGTTTTGAATCGTATTTCTATTCGACCTCTAACGAAAAACACTTCTTATGAACTTTTTACTGGAAGAAAACCAAAGATTTCTTATTTTAAAGTTTTTGGTTCAAAATGCTTTATATTAAATACAAAAGATTGGCTTCGAAAATTCGATGCGAAATCCGACGAAGGAATCTTTCTAAGATATTCACATCGTAGCAAAACTTATCGCGTATTTAATAAAAGATCAAATACTGTTGAAGAAATGTTACACGTATCTTTCGATGGAAATTTTCTACAAAAACCAAGTATAGAAGATGATGAAGATTTTTCGGATAACATTACAAATACGGAAACTACAAATTTTGAAAATGATGAAAACATTGTTGATAATAATGATGAATTAAGATCTCCACCAAAAATATTACAGGATCATCCTGTTCAAAATATTATTAGAGAAATTAATTCAAATGTTCGAACTAGAAGTCAACTAAATCAAATGGGCCACATAGCATTCCTTTCTAATATCTAACCAAAGAATTCCAAAGAAGCTTCCACAAACGAATACTGGATAATTGCAATGCAAGAAGAGCTAAACCAGTTTGAACACAATGGAGTTTGGGAATTAGTTCCTAAACCAAGTGATCAAACTATTATTGGAACAAAATGGGTTTACAAGAACAAAGTAGATGAACAAGGTAACATCACTAGAAATAAAGCAAGACTAGTTGCACAAGAATATAATCAAGAAGAAGGAATTGACTACGAAGAAACGTTTGCTCCGGTTGCAAGACTAGAAGCAATACGAATCTTAATGGCCTATGCATGTTTTCACAATTTCAAACTTTATCAAATGGACGTTAAAAGTGCTTTTCTGAATGGTTATATAAAAGAAAAGTGTATGTTGAACAACCTCCCTTATTTATTCACGAGAAATTCCTTAATCACGTTTATATACTTAAGAAAGCTCTTTACAGTTTAAAATAAGCACCACGTGCTTGGTATGATCGACTAAAGACATATCTAATTTCTTCGGGATTTCAAATTGGGAAAGTTGATCAAACATTTTTTATTAAACATTCGAAAAGGATATTTTAATAGTTCAAATTTATATTGATGATATCATTTTTGGTTCTACTAATGACCAGTTGTGTCAAGACTTCTCCGAAATAATGACCAAGGAATTTGTAATGTCTCACATGGGAGAATTAACATATTTTCTTGGTTTACAAATTAAACAACTTCAAAATGGCATATTCATTAATCAAGAAAAATATTGTAATAATTTAATCAAACGTTTCGGAATGGAAACTATTTCTGCCAAACCAACTCCCATGAGTACAACAACCCATCTTGAAAAAGATGACAATAGCAAAAGTGTTGACCAAAAACTCTACCGAAGTATGATTGGTTCATTACTATATTTAACGGCAAGTCGACCTGACATAATGATGAGTGCCTGTTTGTGTGCAAGATTACAAGCCAATCCAAAGGAATCAAATTTAAGAGCAATGAAACGTATATTATGTTATCTCACAAACACAAAAGATTTTGGTCTGTTCTATCCTAAACAATGTCCACTCGAGTTAGTTTCATATAGTGATGCTGACTTCGGTGGTTCTCGAACAAATCGAAAAAGTACAAGTGGTATGTGTCATTTTATTGGAAAATCACTTGTATCTTGGTTTAGTAAGAAACAAAAATGTGTTTCTCTTTCTACATGTGAAGCAGAATATATTTCTACTGCTTTGGCTTATACTCAAGTAATCTATATGCAACAAACACTTAAAGATTTCAATATATATCAAATTCAACTATATATCGTGACAACTCTAGTGCTATTAACTTGTCTCAAAATCCTATTAATCATTCATGAACAAAACATATTGACATCCGTCATCATTTTCTTCGTGACAATGTTGAAAAAGGAAAAATAAGTTTGGATTTTGTTTCGTCTGAAAATCAGTTGGCTGATGTGACATCCGCCTTTTCGCATGCTTTAAATCGACACACGTGCCAATTCAAACCATACAGAAGGGCGAATTGTTATGGGGTAAATAAGAAAAACAAGAAAGAAATAAAAAGAAAACAGAATCTCACAGCGGAAGGATAAAATATAATAATAAAATATACAGTTCATAAAACTGTTTACAAAACATTTGATTCTTCTTTATACAATTAAATATCAAAGTTAACATAACAATAATATCAATGCAGCGAAATTAAATAGTGTAGTGGAATATAATTAATAATAATAGTAGAAATCTCCGTCATCATCCTCCAGATCTAAAGTCTTCGATCCTGAAACGCTCGGACTGACCCGAGCGAATTTGAAAAGACAAACACTCGAGTCAGAACTAAAAGATCTTATGTGAGTTAAATTAACAGAAATAAATATGAGTGCAGTAACTCAAGAGATGTTCGGAATTTACATCTCCTAAGGATCCGTTAAACTATTTACTATATAGTATATTGCGTTATTACAATAGTGCCTATTTGTAAAATAAACTTACTTTTTAATAGCGTTAAGGGGTTACCCATATAGCCCTTAACACAAATAATGTCAATAGTCTATACAGTACCGTAATACCTCCTGATCGGAAGGCTACCAGAGGATACTCCATTGGTACGACACAAATAGAAACTTGTACAAGGCGCGATAGGGTAGATGACACGGCACAACTAGGCAATGCCAGGGTAGATATACCAATTACGCTTCCGGGTCGATGGTAACGCGTAGCGCGCAGCTACCGCCCACCTCGAGCCACACCCCCAAATAAAATCAAAAGTGGCCACCGAATCAATCCAAAGTAAAAGTATAATATCGAAGGGATGTGTCTGATCAAAGGTGCCACCTTATTAACCCGTCGATCGCTCCTGTTTTAGCCACCTTATGCCAACTCACGGGAGTCGGGTCCATGTATTTACCTTAAAGGAAACGCCACCACCATCCTACTTCATTCTGGAATCTCCACCGCGTACACGGTTGTTAAAGTGGTTTTTGGGGTTGGCAGAGAGTATGACAACTTCCGATCCCGGTATCTTCAACAACCAAACGTTATTATAACACCGCGGTCTTTAAAATAGTTTATACTTTAAAACTAGAAAATAATTATCCATTTCAAAATCCATAAATACGATATCATTCCCATTTCGAAAACAACTCATTTCGATATTATTTTTATAAACCCAAATCAATAATATCATTTTTATTTCAAATATATTTCTTTTCCAAAATCATACTGCTTAAAATTTGTAATATCTGGAAACCAAACATTTGGATTATAACTTTCAAAACATAATACTTCGAAATTCATAGCTTTAAAACCATAACTTCTAAAACTTGAATGGTTTTGGATATTCAACAGTATATAGAATAAAATAGTTGATTTTATATTACTTTATAAAATAAAATAATTTCCGCGACTTACCATTTATTTCATTTAAAATTAAGTCAAAATCCATAAATTTAAAATCGCTTTCAGTTTCAATAAACCACTTCAGTTTCAATATATTTCAAACTTTGAATATTAAACAATTGGAACTAAGGTTGGAAATTTCTATTCAACAATTTAAAGTCCTATTATTTATTTTGAAATATTGGCATAATAAATCCGAAATCATTTTAAATAATACTCAAATACTTTTAACTATCAAAATTTCCTCCAATTTATTTATACTAGAAATATTCATTTAATCCATCTTGAATAAAATTTCAGTTATAAATATCATACCTTTTAAAATTTCAAGTTAATAAATTCTACATCAACTTATGAAGTTAAATTCTTAATTAAGCTCGATTCCAAATGAATTTTTAACTTAACACCCAATATAAATTGATTTAAAACATTAAAAACTCTATATATTCTCAATATCTTAACATGTACTTAACCATATAATATAAATAATCAAACTCCATTATTCATCTTATTTATTTTATTTAACAAATTTATACACAGCTTAAAATCAATAATTTAACCATATATGTACATAAAATAAGAATTTATATAAGGTCAAAAATTAATATTTATTAAACCGTATCCTATCCAAAACCATAAAATCCTTTCAAAAAAATAATTTTATATATATACCGCGGTGCCTGTATATAATTTTCTGCCCTATGGTCAAGTGATACAGAAATTTATCATTTCAATCAGCAATTTAATAATAAAAATGTGGTTGTATATCATTTCACACCGCAATCCCGAATGAAATGAAATGCATAACAACTTGCAGTTAATATAAATAAACATTCATTCATCCAAATATCAATCGTCAACCATTTATTACGAATCATCATCCAATTTAAACAAACATCAATATAGAGCATATAAAATATAACAGGTAATAAATACAGGTATTAACTAACAGTTTATATTCAATAATAAATTTAATAACTGTTTAATGAGCGGTTTATACGCAAATAAATAAATTTTAACTGTCAAATTTTTATGCAATAATAAAATTAATTCACAGTTAATTTAAATAAATGCAATTTAACTGAGGTAATGAATAAAACATGCCAAACAGTCATAAATAAATTTCTGCTCATATCAAAAATCAATTTAACAAACATAAGAAATTTTAGAAGTTGTGAGTGGCTTAAAACACTCACCTTTTGAATTTAAATTGAATTTAAATCCAATTTAAACTCAAAAATTCGACGGTCTCAGAATCCGTCCAAACCACGTCATCAAGTTTGGAATTTTATTACGATCCTAACAAAAAAATCTCACGTGAAACGGATATCGTATGTGAAAGTTATACGCGTTCGAAACTAGTGAAATTTAAATTAAAATAAAATAGACAAACATACCACCCTAATACACGTCATCTCCTTCTCCCGCGCGACCGGATGATTCACGCGTTCGAACCATTATACGCCGTTTGACCCACCGTTTGACCAAGCTTCTGCAGCGCCTCCGGCCGCCATCGCCACGCCGACCACCACCATCGATTTCCCTTGCTCCGGCCGCACGTCCCCATGCCAACTCGGTCCCCAACGGCCGCCGCCGCCGCCTCACATTTAGGGTTTCGAAACCCTAATTGCCAATTTCCCAACGCCTTCGGTCGAGCTAGGCCACGAGACTACTACCTATCGACTCCTCTTGATGAGTGCTTCAATACCCATCTTTCAATTTCCCCGATTGTATCGTAAATCGAAAAGTCCCAAATCACGCATAGGGTTTCGAATTTCCAAGGTTTGACCTCGATTTCTGGTCAATCCGGTCACTATTTTGAAAAACGAATAGCAGACGCAGATACGTATCAAGGAAATCTATGACATATAATTTTTTCAAATTTTTCTGAACACTTTGATTTTTTGGCTTTGGATTTGATTTTTTTTTGAAATTTGAATTTAGATCTAGGGTTTACAGCCATTGGGAAGAGGAGGAGCTGAGGAAATGAACGCATAAACAAATGAGAATAGGTGGAGGCTAGGGTTTATAACTGGTTTTATATAGATAGGTTAGAAATAGAGTAGATGGATCCGATAAACAAACGTGTTGAACGATAATTGGCCCAAAAAGCAATTTCTGACCCCGGAACGAAATTTGGTAAACCCTTATATCGAAATAGATGATTTAAAATATTCTGAACGCGATGGAAAAAGTTTCACGTCCAAATTCCATCGTATGAAGAAGTTATGCTGAAATCAATATTTTCAAATTGATTTCAACTTTATTTCAATGAAATCGATTTCAAGGCGTTTCGCATTCGTACGATCAAACGATAAGTCCGATCGCCACGCAACTTGAAACCCTACAATAATTCACTGTTACGGATCCGTTGAAACTGGTTTCGTCGAAATCCGAGTCCGTGACCAAAATGGCTATTTTTATATTAATTAATAAATCAAGAATTAGTAAATAAATCCACTTTTTATATTTCACCTTTAGAATTGGAAATTTTTACCACTTAATAATTCTAAAACATTTAAAATGATTTAACAAATTTTTAAATGTCAATTTATTAAAGATTAAATAAATATAAATCTTTCGATTTCATAAAATTCAAAATTATAGATAAATTTCCAAAATTTCCTTTTAATTGAATTAACCTATATTTATTCCATTCATAAATTTCAAATAAAAGGGTGTACCATTGGATTTAAAATGATCACATAAATATTTCCAGTTTTCAACTTAATTTTTAAATTAACGTAATAATTACATATTTGATTTTTTTCATTTCCAATAAATCCAACTATTATAAATTAAATAAATTAACTCACTATTCAAATTCAAATTCTATAATTCATAAATTTTATCACCTTGATTTACTTACAATTTAATTCCTTAAACAAATTACCATCTCAAATTTTAAATGTAAATTATTTCACCAATTATAGTATTTATTTCAATTCCTTAAAATAATTCATTTATTGCACTTTGAATCTAATTTATTTTAATAAGTTTACAATAAAACGGATTAGATTCAATTTCAACCTTTTACTTACACTTAAGTTTAGGTTATATTTAATTTATAACGTATTACTTCCCTAGTTATTACTTTACATCTTTCCGTATTAATTTCACAATTAATCATAATTGTTAAAGTAACGCTTATAATAAATACGACCCTATAATTACTCAACATTTAAACTAACGTTATTTCATTTTCCATTAGTGTAACATTCATTTATTTTATTATCACTTATTACAAATTCTAATTCCATTAACAAATAAGCAGGTAATTTATAATATATGTTACAAATTTTAATTTTATAACTATTTATTATTATTGACTTAATTTAGCATTACTTTCCTCGCATTAACATTGTTACTTAAAATCCCTACCCAGTTGCAATTAATATTCTAATGAATACATTTTCTCTTTCCGTTATGTTATTAATTATCAATAAAGAAGCGTTTATTAATTTCAACAATATTGTAATTACTAATTACCTACATTGATTGTATACGTTTTCCCTTATTATCATTCATTAGAAATCTATTCAACTTTCCTTTTCTTGCAATAACTCATATACTATACTTTTCATATAAATAAACAAGGTTCCAATAAATAGGATTTATTCAATTCACCCCCTTTAAATTAAGTCTATTACAATCAATGTAATATTTCATCAATACCAATTGGCCCAATTATTTCATTTATACTAAGTCATATCATTTAAAGTAATTCAACAAATTTAAATGTTCATTCAAGTTTATAGATTACTACTTGCAATAACGTATCCCTAATTAAATATCAATTACAGTAACAATGTGTCCTTATATTAACAAATTTAATGCCTACCCTATATTTTCCGTATTCAAATTATATCCAAGTATAATACTTACACCATTTTATTTATTGAAATTTTATTCAAATTACTAATAAATAGGTTTTAAGTCACCATTTATATATTTTAATTTAGCGTTCATTTCAATATTTGTTAATAAAGTTTTTATTTCTACTAAATTTAATTACACAACTCATTAATTCAACCAAATTAAATTAACGAAATTTACGGGTCGTTACACTCTTCCCTACTCAAAACTTTTCGTCCTCGAAAAGGAAAAAGAAGGGAGAAGGAAGAATTAAATAAACAATACATCTTATTCAAAATATTAACTTATAAACAATAATTTACCAAATTTATTACTTTAAATAAAATACACCCAACTTATAATCAATATAACTTTTTATACTTGAATAAATAAAGTTTGGAAAAACATTTTCGAAATAATTTCTAAGTCCAAAAATTTACGAAAATATTCGGCAGGGTCTCCCTTGTACGGAGAGGCTTGGGAGAAAATATAATATCAAAATATAAAAATTATATTACATATATTATCCAAAATATTATATCCCAACCCGGGAAAATATATAAAATAGCACTATAAACCGTAATCCGAAACGTACCTATTTGTCGGGCAATTTACGCTTAATTCATGGAACCAAAGGCAGTAGCAATTGTTTCCATATCCTGCATTTCACTTATAAATCCAAAAGGTTAACAATTTATATAAAGTGAAAAATTTAAGTGGTGTTAATCATTAACAACAAATCAATACAACAACCATCAATTTCAACAAACAGCATATACAACAAATACAAACAACCATCAACTAAATAACAACAATCCAAACAACGATCAACTTAACTTATGATTAATTTCATTTCATACCTTTGTTGTTTGATTTTCTTTTTTACTTATACAGTGATTTATCTTTTTAATTTTCATTTACTCATTAAATGTTTATTTTATTTTCTTTTTCTTTTTCTTCTCACTTATTTCTTACAATTATTCACTTTATTTCTACCAAAAATTTCCACTTATTAATATCATGAATTTTTTTTCCTTTTATTATTTTACATTCATTTATTCACTGCTTAACTTTATTTATTTACAGTATTCATCTTTTGTTTATTTAAAATAATTAACTTTAACATTTACTTAAGTTTACAATCATTTATTTATGATACTTACCTTTAATTATATTTAAATATAGAAAAATTCCAATTGTAACTTAAGTTTACATAATTACAACATCCAATCCTTGTTTATTAAAGAATTTAATTAATTACTTTCATTACCTCGGTTTATTTCTTATATAATATCTATCACATTCTCTTATCAATATTTCAACTTTTAATATTTGGTATGTTATATATATTTATTTTTTTAAAGAATGTAATTGAAAGTTATACAAGTTCTCCCATTTCTTTTAATTAACTCATTGTTCAATAAATTTTTACCTTTTCCTTCTAGTTACAATTTCAACTTCATTTTTATTTCCTTTATAACTTGTCCTGAAATCTCTTACCTAAATTAGAGGTTTCAATTATTAATTACTTACCTTTCATTTCACTACAATAATTGAACAATTAATTAACGGAAATTTAAAAATTAAATACCGGGTTAAATTTCAAATTATTTTAAAATAATAGATAAATATATTATTACAACTTATATATCTCTAATTATATTTAAAACAATTCAAACTTTATATTTTTCTATCAAAATGAGTCTGCAGTAAAACTACTACAGAGGCCTTCCCCCTTCGAAACTCGAAAATGAAAGTTGATGATGCGGCCGCCATCACCGAAATTATTTTCCAGCGACATAGAGGAAAGTGCAAAACTTATTTTCTTCAAAATCTACTTTAAAACAATTCTTCCGAATTATAATAAATATTTATATCAGAAAGTACTTATAAACAGTATTATTATATTCCAAAATTTATTCGAAAGAAATTTCAAAACCCCGTAACTTAAGTTCTAAATTTCCAAAGTTCATTTATTTCATTTTTAATTCTTATTTCTATTATTATTTATACACTTTATTACCTAACAACCAATCTATTGCAGCCAAATATAGATATCATTTGAAAAAAAATTATTTTATATATAGAAAATATAATAGGCAAAATTATTTCATTCACCTATATAAAACAAATATTATGTCGGTCTATCCTATTAAGTGTTTAGAAATCTCTATTGATGTCAAAGCGTCCCACGCACCAACCTGAATTTATAAATATAAAACGGAACAGATTAACACAATATTAAAACCTTTTTATAACACTAACAAATATGCTCTCTCATATATATACACTCAGCGACTCCCATAGGGTATTACTACCCTATTAGTAAAGAGTCAAACCCCACAAAGCTAAGATTTATCGCTAAACCAAAGCTCTGATACCAACTGTAACATCCCGCCTTTTCGCACGCTTTAAATCGACACACGTGCCAATTCAAACCATACGGAAGGGCGGATTGTTATGGGATAAATAAGAAAAACAAGAAAGAAATAAAAAGAAAACAGAATCTCACAGCGGAAGGATAAAATATAATAATAAAATATACAGTTCATAAAACTGTTTACAAAACATTTGATTCTTCTTTATACAATTAAATATCAGAGTTCACATACCAATATTATCAATGCAGCGGAATTAAATAGTGTAATGAAATATAATTAATAATAATAGTACAAATCTCCGTCTTCGTCCTCCAGATCTAAAGTCTTCGATCCTGAAACGCTCGGACTGACCCGACCGAATTTGAAAAGACAAACACTCGAGTCAGAACTAAAAGATCTTATGTGAGTTAAATTAACAGAAATAAATATGAGTGCAGTAACTCAAGAGATGCTCGAGATTTACATCTCCTAAGGATCCGTTAAACTATTTACTATATAGTATATTGCGCTATTACAATAGTGTCTATTTGTAAAATAAACTTACTTTTTAATAGCGTTAAGGGGTTACCCATATAGCCCTTAACACAAATAATGTCAATAGTCTATACAGTACAGTAATATCTCCTGATCGGGAGGCTACCAGAGGATACTCCATAGGTACGACACAAATAGAAACTCGTACAAGGCGCGATAGGGTAGGTGACACGGCACAACTAGGCAATGCCAGGGTAGATATACCAATTACGCTTCTAGGTCGGTGGTAACGCGTAGCGTGCAGCTACCGCCCACCTCGAGCCACACCTCCAAATAAAATCAATAGTGGCCACCGAATCAATCCAAAGTCAAAGTATAATATCGATGGGATGTGTTCGATCAAAGGTGCTACCTTATTAACCCGTCGATCGCTCCTGTTTTAGCCACCTTATGCCAACTCACGGGAGTCGGGTCCACGTATTTACCTTAAAGAAAACGCCACCACCATCCTGCATCATTCTGTAATCTCCACCGCGTACACGGTTGTTAAAGTGGTTTTCGGGGTTGGCAGAGAGTATGACAAATTCCGATCCCGGTCTCTTCAACAACCAAACGTTATTATGACACCGCGGTCTTTAAAATAGTTTATACTTTAAAACTAGAAAATAATTATCCATTTCAAAACCCATAAATACGATATCATTCCCATTTCGAAAAAAACTCATTTCGATATTATTTTTATAAAACCCAAATCAATAATATCATTTTTATTTCAAATGTATTTCTTTTCCAAAATCATACTGCTTAAAATTTGTAATATCTGAAAACCAAACATTTGGATTATAACTTTCTAAACATAATACTTCGAAATTCATAGCTTTAAAACCATAACTTCTAAAACTTGAATGGTTTTGGATATTCAACAGTATATAGAATAAAATAGTAGATTTCATATTACTTTATAAAATTAAATAATTTCCGCGACTTACCATTTATTTCATTTAAGATTAAGTCAAAATCCATAAATTTAAAATCGCTTTCACTTTCAATAAACCACTTCAGTTTCAATATATTTCAAACTTTGAATATTAAACAATTGGAACAAAGGTTGGAAATTTCTATTCAACAATTTAAAGTCCTATTACTTATTTTGAAATATTGGCATAATAAATCCGAAATCATTTTAAATAAAACTCAAATTACTTTTAACTATCAAAATTTCCTCCAATTTATTTATACTAGAAATATTCATTTAATCCATCTTGAATAAAATTTTAATTATAAATATCATACCTTTTAAATTTTCAAGTTAATAAATTCTACATCAACTTATGAAGTTAAATTCTTAATTAAGCTCGATTCCAAATAAATTTTCAACTTAACTCCCAATATAAATTGATTTAAAACATTAAAAACACTATATATTCTCAATATCTTAACATGTACTTAACCATATAATATAAATAATCAAACTCCATTATTCATCTTATTTATTTTATTTAACAAATTTATACACAGCTTAAAATCAATAATTTAACCATATATGTACATAAAATAAGATTTTATATTAGGTCAAAAATTAATATTTATTAAACCGTATCCTATCCAAAACCATAAAATCCTTTTAAAAAATAATTTTATATATATACCGCGGTGCCTGTATATAATTTTCTACCCTATGGTCAAGTGATACAGATATTTATCATTTCAATCCGCAATTTAGTAATAAAAATGCGGTTGTATATTATTTCAAACCGCAATCCCGAATGAAATGAAATGCATAACAACTTGCAGTTAATATAAATAAACATTCATTCATCCAAATATCAATCGTCAACCGTTTATTACGAATCGTCATCCAATTTAAACAAACATCAATATAGAGCATATAAAATATAATAGGTAATAAATACAGGTATTAACTAACAGTTTATATTCAATAATAAATTTAATAACTGTTTAATTAGCAGTTTATATGCAAGTAGATAAATTTTAACTGTCAAATTTTTATGCAATAATTAAAGTAATTCACAGTTAATTTAAATAAATGCGATTTAACTGAGATAATGAATAAAACATGCCAACAGTCATAAATAAATTTCTACTCATATCAAAAATCAATTTAACGAACATAAGAAATTTTAGAAGTTGTGAGTGGCTTAAAACACTCACCGTTTGAATTTAAATTGAATTTAAATCCAATTTAAACTCAAAAATTCGACGGTCTTAGAATCTGTCCAAACTAGCGTCATCAAGTCCGAAATTTTATTATGATCCTAACAAAAAAAATCTCACGTGAAACGGATATCGTATGTGAAAGTTATACGCGTTCGAAACTACTGAAATTTAAATAAAAATAAAATAGACAAACATACCACCCTAATACACGTCATCTCCTTCTCCCGCGCGACAGGATGATTCACGCGTTCGAACCATTATACGCCATTTGACCCACCGTTTGACCAAGCTTCTGTGCCGCCTCCGGCCGCCATCGCCACGCCAACCACCACCATCGATTTCCCTCGCTCCGGCCGCACGTCCCCATGCCAACTCGGTCCCCAACGGTCGCCGCCGCCGCCTCAATTTAGGGTTTCGAAACCCTAATTGCCAATTTCCCAACACCTCCAGTCGAGCTAGGCCACGAGACTACTACCTATCGACTCCTCTTGATGAGTGCTTCAATACCCATCTTTCAATTTCCCCGATTGAATCCTAAATCGAAAAGTCCCAAATCACGCATAGGGTTTCGAATTTCCAAGGTTTGACCTCGATTTCTGGTCAATCCGGTCACTGTTTTGAAAAACGAACAGCAGATGCAGATACGTATCAATGAAATCTATAACATATAATTTTTTCAAATTTTTCTGAACACTTTGATTTTTTGGCTTTGGATTTGATTTTTTTCGAAATTTGAATTTAGATGTAGGGTTTGCAGCCATTGGGAAGAGGAGGAGCTGAGGAAATGAACGCACAAACAAATGAGAATAGATGGAGGCTAAGGTTTATAACTGGGTTTATATAGATAGGTTAGAAATAGAGTAGATGGATCCGATAAACAAACGTGCTGAACGATAATTGGCCCAAAAAGCCCGTTCTGATCCCGGAACGAAATTTGGTAAACCCATATATCGAAATAGATGATTTAAAATATTCTGAACGCGATGGAAAAAGTTTCACGTCCAAATTCCATCGTTTGAAGAAGTTATGCTAAAATCAATATTTTCAAATTGATTTCAATGAAATAATTTCAAGGCGTTTCGCGTTCGTACGATCAAACGATAAGTCCGATCGGTACGAAACTTGAAACCCTACAATAATTCACTGTTACGGATCCGAAGAAACTGGTTTCGTCGAAATCGAGTCCGTGACCAAAATGGCTATTTTTATATTAATTAATAAATTAAGAATTAGTAAATAAATCCAATTTTTATATTTCAGTTTTAGAATTGGAAATTTTTATCACTTAATAATTCTAAAACATTTAAAATGATTTAAAAAAATTTAAATGTCAATTTATTAAAGATTAAATCAATATAAATCTTTCGATTTCATCAAATTCAAAATTATAGATAAATTTCCAAAATTTCCTTTTAATTGAATTAACCTATATTTATTCCATTCATAAATTTCAAATAAAAGGGTTTACCATTGGATTTAAAATTATCACATAAATATTTCCAGTTTTCAACTTAATTTTTAAATTAACGTGATAATTACATATTTGATTTTTTCATTTGCAATAAATCCAACTATTATAAATTAAATAAATTAACTCACTATTAAAATTCAAATTCTATAATTCATAAATTTTATCACCTTGATTTACTTACAATTTAATTCCTTAAAAAAATTCCCATCTCAAATTTTAAATGTAAATTATTTCACCAATTATAGTATTTATTTCAATTCCTTAAAATAATCCCTTTATTACACTTTGAATCCAATTTATTTTAATAAGTTTACAATTATACGGATTAGACTCAATTTCAACCTTTTACTTACACTTAAGTTTAGGTTATATTTAATTTATAACGTATTACTTCCCTAGTTATTACTTTACATCTTTCCGTATTAATTTCACAATTAATCATAATTGTTAAAGTAACGCTTATAATAAATACGACCCTTTAATTACTCAATATTTAAACTCACGTTATTTCATTTTCCATTAGTGTAACATTCATTTATTTTATTATCACTTATTACAGATTCTAATTCCATTAACAAATAAGCAGGTAATTTATAATATATGTTACAAACTTTAAATTTATCACTATTCATTATTATTGACTTAATTTAGCATTACTTTCCTCGCATTAACATTGTTACTTAAAATCCCTACCCACTTGCAATTAATATTCTAATGAATACATTTTCTCTTTCCGTTATGTTATTAATTATCAATAAAGAAGCGTTTATTAATTTCAACAATATTGTAATTACTAATTACCTACATTGATTGTATACGTTTTCCCTTATTATCATTCATTAGAAATCTATTCAACTTTCCTTTTCTTGCAATAACTCATATACTATACTTTTCACATAAATAAACAAGGTTCCAATAAATAGGATTTATTCAATTCACCCCCTTTAAATAAGTCTATTACGATCAATGTAATATTTCATCAATACCAATTGGCCCAATTATTTCATTTATACTAAGTCAAATCATTTAAAATAATTTATCAAATTTAAATGTTCATTCAAGTTTATAGATTACTACTTGCAATAACGTATCCCTAATTAAAAATCAATTACAGTAACAATGTGTCCTTACATTAACAAATTTAATGCCTACCCTATATTTTCCGTATTCAAATTATATCCAGGTATAATACTTACACCATTTTATTTATTGAAATTTTATTCAAATTACTAATAAATAGGTTTTAAGTCACCATTTATATATTTTAATTTAGCGTTCATTTCAATATTTGTTAATAAAGTTTTTATTTCTACTAAATTTAATTACACAACTCATTAATTCCACCAAATTAAATTAACGAAATTTACGGGTCGTTACAGCTGATATTTTTACAAAACCTCTTTTAGAAAATATTTTATCAAACTCAGACAAAAGCTTGGCATTGTCTCTCCCAAAAATCTATGATATCTTTTATGAGATATTTATATTTGTTACTTATTCTTTCATTTCACTTCACATTTTCTCCCTAACAGTTAACTAATACTAACTTTCTTTCCCCACCTCTTATTTTCTTTACTTTTTAACGTATGTATATTACTGATTAAAGCTTCTCAACCACAGATTGCAATTTCTAATTTTAAAAAAAATTCTCTACCATTTATACACTCAATTTCTGCTTTTCTCATTACAAAAAAAAAAGAATTTTAGCAATGGAATTCAACATAAACTGCCAGTTAAACAGTTATTTAATTTATTATTGAATATAAACTGCCAGTAAACACCTGTTATTTATTATTTGTCCTATATTGATGTTACTGTTTGAATTGGATGATGATTGTGATAAATGTTTGATGATTGATATTGGATGAATGGATGTTGTACTTTATATTGTTATAAACTGCAAGTTGTTATGGATTTTATTTCATTCGGGATTGCGGTTTGAAATGATATACAACTGTAAGTATATTTTAAATTACAGATTGAAATGATAAATATCTGTATCACTTGACCATAGAATAGAAAATTATATATAGACACCACGGTCTATATATAAAATATTTCGAAATGATTTCCATGGTTTTGTAAAGAAATATACGAGTTATATATATATATTGATTTTAGATGTTATATATATGTTATTTTATTATTGATTTCTAGCTATGTAGAAATTTGTTTTGAAATATAAAATAAGTTAAATAATAAAATTTGATTAGTTTATAAAATATGGTTAAGCATCTGTTTAAATTATATTGTATATAGAGTTATAATGAATAGACAAATTTAAGGTTGGAAGATAAATATGAAATTGATTTGAATTAAATTATTTAAGAATTATACTCGAATAAATTTGATTTGAAATATAAATAAAATTGAGGTTTTAAAGGGTATGATTTTTATAACTTGATTTTGGTTGAGAGTGATTTAAATGAATATCAAGTTGATTTAAATCTAAATAATAGAAATTGAATTTGATATATATGGAATTATCAAAGAATTAGTTTGGAATGGTGGAATATTTAAAGCTTTGAAATATATGGAAATTGAAATGATTTATTTGGGGGTTCAAATCTGTATTTGGAATTGATTTGTTAAATTGACGAAGTTATTTTATTATATAAAGTAATTTAATATTTAAGCCATTTAAGTGGTGTAGTTATGTTTCAAAGTTATGAGCTTCAAAGTATTATGATTTGAAAGGGTTATACTTTAAGTGTTTTGATTTCGAAGTTTTATAACTTTGAAAGTGCTATGATTTTGGAAAAAGGATATATTTGAAATAAAAAATGATATTATATTGATTTGGGACTTTATAAAAATGATATTCTATTGATTTGGTTTGATAACGGAAAAGGCATTGTATTTATATGGTTTTGAAATGGATGTTATATTCTGCTTTTGAAATATAATTATTTTGAAATGACTGCGGTGTTATAATAACGTTTGCTTGTTAAAGAGACCGGGATCGGAAGTTGTCATACTCTCTGCCAACTCCGAAAACCACTTTGAGAACCGTGTACGCGGTGGAGATTCCAGAATGAAGTAGGATGGTGGCAACGTTCCTTTGAGGTATATACGTGGACCCGACTCCCTTGAGTTGGCATAAGGTGGCTAAAACAGGAGCGATTCCGGGCTAGTGAGGTAGCTCCTCTTATCGGACACACTCCTTTGATACCATTCCATTATATTTTAATTTTGTGATTTATTCGATGGCCACTTTTGATTTTTGATTTTGGAGGTGTGGCTTGAGGTGGGCGGTAGTTGCGCGCTATGCGTCACCACCAATCCGGATAGTAATTGGTATATCTACCCTGGCATTGCCTTATGTGCCGTGTCACCTACCCTAACGCGCCTCGTACGAGTTAGGTTTTCTCCCGTAACCCGTGGAGTATTTAGGGTGGTCTTCCGATCTGGAGATACGCTAATACTGGAAGGACTACTGGGACTATTACGTGTTAAGGTGGAAATGTAAAGCCTTAATGCTACATAAAAGTTTATTTTACCATAGACATTATTATAATAGCAAAATATTACTACATAACAAATAGTTTAATGGATTCGTAGGAGATATGAATCCCGAGCATCTTTCAAGTTACTCCACTCACGTTAGACACTCTATAGGAGATGTCAAACCCCGTAAACATCTCCGACGCCATTTACACTCATTTATTTACCTTTGATTTAACCCACATAAGATCTTTTAATTCTGACTCGAGTGTTTTGTCTTTTCAATTCGCTCGGGTCAGTCTGAGAATTTCAGGATTCGAAGACTTTATTTTTAGAGGACGAAGAAGAAAATTGTATTACTATTATTTATTATATCATTCCACTACATTCATACTGTTCTGCTGCATTATTTATTATTCTCTGGTATGTGTAACTCTGATATGTGTTGTACAAGTATAATCAAAATTTTGTAAAACAGCTTCATGAACTGTTATTTGATTATTATATTTTATCGTTCCACTGCAAGATTCTGTTTTGTTTTTTCTTTCTCTACTTTTTCTTATTCACCCCAATAACAATCCGCCCTTCTGTATGGTTTGAGTCTAACGTGTGTGATTTATCATCGATGTAAAGCGTACAAAAAGGGGAGATGTTACAGTAAGGGAATAGTTGATTTGATAATAAGAATGTTAATCAAAATAAAAGGAATTGTTTGGAATTTAAATATACAATGAACAGGTTTAATTACAGTTTTAATTAAATATTGGAATTAAATTAGTATATAGATATTGGGTTTAACATAGAAACTTGGATTTCAGAGGAAACAATTGGATTAATCATCTTCCCTATATTAGGGTATGTTTTGAGATTTAATCATTGTAATTAATAGTAATTACATCTTGCCATTAATAAGAGATAGAAGTAAATGGTAATTTATTTAATGATATGTGCAACATATGTTTTGTGTTAAAAATATAATGAGAATTTCATTGAGAAATATTACGTTCAAATTGTGAGCACTTAAATTTGTTACGAATATAATGATAATATGAAACTAATTGATAAAGAAATGATGTGGTTGTACGAAGTATTATTTCTGTGACTCTTTAATGGGATAATCTTTAAATATAAGTTGGTTTTAAAGGGGGAGGTGTTAATTGTAAATTAATGTGTCATAAAAAGAAATATGTTTCAATAAAAATAAAAGAAAAGGATGGTTTCTTGAAAAGAATATTCTTATCAAATAAAGTGAATATTTCATCTATGAATGTTAATTTAATTTCATTAAAACAAAGAATTGAATTTTGTTATATGTTTCTAGTTGGAATATTTGATTTATTTAAATATTCAAACTTGATTTGTATTTCATTTATAAAAAAATAACAATAATAAAATGGTAAGAGAACAACTTGAAGGTTTGGTTAAATTTTTAATTTGGAATATTTAGCATATTAACATAGGAGATTTATTCCGCTTCAAATTTGACTTTGGAGTCTCAGTTCATCTTTTAATGCTTGAGGTGACGGTCCTCATTATGTTAATTGTAGTGTTTAATTTTATTTACTGTTTACTAAATAAAAATACATATATATGTATAAATTTGAGCGTAATAGGGTTAATAAAATACGTTAAAATGAATTGTTTTTTTTGTATGTTAGATTTGTGATTTCTATGTACGGACTACATTCTCAAATTTAAATCGTCGCTTTCATTTATTTTATTTTATTACTACTTTCTTTCATTAAATACATGCTTCTTTTGGTCTTCCAGTAAGTTTTATTTATTTACACGCGAGCCTTGCCTTGAAATGTTTCATGTGTTGATGAAATTAATTGAGGTAGCACATGTTTTGAAATTTTATACCAAAAGATTTTCTTACCATTTAAACATGTCTTATCAAATTCCAACGTGTGTCTTTTATCTTTTGTTAATTACCTGCATATTAGGCACTTTTTATTTTGCAAATTTACATCTTCTTATATCTTTCCCTTTCATATTCAAATTTCCAAACGTGCTTTTCCCTTGTTTGTTCCTATTTCATAAATCTCCTTCTCTAACTTTCCATTTCCAAAACATGCTTCCATTATTTCTTTTGCCTAAAGTTTTCTTTCTCTTCTAAAAAAAGAAACAAACAAATGTGAGCAACTTATTTTCATGAATCCAATCTTTTTCATTTGTTTACAAATCCATTTCCTGAAGCCTCCTTCCTCCATGTATGAGCCATCGTGTCCTTTTTTGTTGATTCTCCAAAATTTAGAGACATGAGCAGGCTTCAAAATTCTTAGAGTAAGTAATTAACGTGTTTTATTTTATTATTAAAATATGTGTACATGGTTTTCTATTTCATTTCCAATATATACTTATAATTTGAATATCTTCCGCATATGAACCCCGATTAATGCACGGTTTCTTCCTCTAGGTTCGTATCAAAATTCCGGACAGCTTGAAACTAGTATGGTTGCATTTGAAGACCACTGAAATTTTGGGCGTTTATTGGATTTTAAATTGACTATAAATCAAAGGTGAATGATTAAACCCACTCACGCAATACTAAAAATTCCATTGCAAGTTCAATAAAATACATGATGTAATATATATATATATATATATATATATATTATTTCTGTTTGTTAATTTAAGTTGACATTTGAATTGATATTGAATCTCGATTGACGTTAAATTTTATATTAGAATTTAATTGATAATTAAACCTCGATATTGATAACTATTATATGTTCAAATATATTGGTTGATTTGGATGTTGTTGAAATGGATGCTTATTGATTGATATGTTGGATGTATGGTTGTTATTTATTTTAATATGTCCCTGTTATCACCTTGTATATTATTGACATCAGTTAGATGGTCCTCTGAATCATTTTAGAATTGGATAATTAAGACAGTTAAATTATGGGTTGAAATGATATATACCCATACAATTTCTTGAATTTGGATTATTTATTGGAACTGAATTATTTAAAAAAATTAAGTTTTTAATTTAAACTTTGGATTTATTTTAAATAAAGTGGTTATAATTAGTATTTCGAATTATTTGAAATCTCGTAAGTTACGGCGCTCAGGTTGTATACTTGATAGGAGATGAAAAATCCCATAACATCTCTGAAGTCATTGCACTCGTATTTTTATTTGAAACTGATTTGACTTACATGGAAATTTTTAGTTCTGACTTGAGTGTATTGTTTTTCATTATGCTCGGGTCAGCCTAAGTTTTTCAGCATCGAAGACTATTTTTTGGTGGATGAAGACGAAGATTCAGTATATTGTTGTTATTTATTATTCCACTACATTCTGTGTTCCGCTGCATTATTTGTTTATTTATAACATATGTACAACTCTGATTTGAATTTGTAAAAGTGTAATCAAATGTTATTTGTAAAACAGCTTCATGAACTGTTTATTTGATTATTATATTTTGACGTTCCGCTGCGAGATTCTTTATTTTGTTTTTTCTTTCCTTTTTTTTATTTACTCCATTAATAATCCTTCTTTTTTGAATGGTTTGATTCTGACATGTGTGGTTTATTGTTGATTTGAACCATCCAAAAAGGTGGGCCGTTACAGTTGGTATCATAGCTTTGGTTTAGACATACCTTAGCCTGTTGGGGTTAACTCATTAGGGATAGGGTAGTAATATCCTAGAATCAGTTGTCTGAGTGTATATACGAGAGATGTTTTGTATAAATTTTGAAATGAAATTATTTTTCCTAATATTACATGATATATATAAAGGAATAATATTTTGTGACTAATATAGTTATTTGTAATGTGTTTGATTTATGAAATGGTAATATTTAATTATTATCATTTTTGTTGACTTGTTGCATTTAATCAAATTATAAACATTGGTTAATTATTGTTGATTGAATTAATGGACTAAACACAAGCTTAATAATGGTGTATTAAAGAGAATAAAATGAATAATTAAAATATTTGTTTATGAAATTGAAATGTTGTTGTGAATTTTGTTGTTCGTTGACATGTAGTTTCAACTATTGAAAAAAATGGAATATTTGGATATTTTGGATAATCGAAACCTTTTAAATTAATATATGAGTGAAATTTGATAATTGGGTTGAATTATATAGTTGAATTGATAACCTTAATTTTAAAGCAAGTAAAACAAGGTTTAATTTATTATATCTATGTTTAGTAAATGAATAGAATTGGGGTATACATTCTAAACATGTAATGTAATAATATACAGGTTGAACTTTAAGCCTTGGGATCTTTAAATTGAAATTATGATTAAGGAAATGTTGTAAATGATACTAAATTGGAAAAATATGTTTATAAACTTAATTAACATTTATGTAACGTGTCATAAATAAATTAAAAGGTAAAGGTGAAACTAAATGGAATAAGCAGATATGAATTAAAAGTGAAATGATTTTAAATAAAGCCATGACTTGTAAATTGTTATGAAATAAATGCATGTTGCAATAAATGATTATAAATAAAGTTGTGATAACCTTAAACTCGAACAATGTCTTATAAAAAGGAATTAAGCTTAATAAATTGGTTATAAACGTAAGAAAATTCCTTATGAAATGATTTGCAAATAAATGTAGTATTAAACGAGAAATATTACATGTGAAATGAATATAATTTAAATTAAAGAGAAATATTAGCAATATTATGAGAATGGATATATTATTGTTTATATCAAAAGGAGAAATTCTGTGAAACAAATATTAAGTATGAAGTTGATTTGAAAACTATTGATTTGGAAAGGTACTCAATTTGGAAGCGAAATCTTATATAATCGAATTTTATATAAGTGTGATTTGATACTATTGAATTTGGAAAGTATTCGATTTGAAAATGGAATCTTATATATAATGGACTTTATATAAGTATGATATTTGAAATTGATTTGAAAAGGTACTATATGATACATATTTTCGAAGTAAAGATATGGAAAGTTCCTTCTGCTTGATATCCGCTTTGTGGCCACATGTGGATTCATTCTATCCATATTATTCTCTGATTTTGGTTTTCCGGATGTGATACTCGAGTGTCCTACCATGGCGTAACCCATGGTCATTTTTTTGGATAGCGTAATCCGCAAAGCAGAGATTGATTAAAGGGCATGGATGCTTCATGGGGATCCATGCGTAACTATTGTGTATCCTGCGGTCTACCGGCTTTGTTGTCGCAGAGATTCTTAAAGGGTACGGATGTTTCTTGGGAGATCTAGGCGTAACCTTTGTGTATCCGGTGGTCCACGGGTTTTGGTTATCATGGAGTAATTCGCAAGGCAGTGATTGCTTAAAGATACAGATGTTTTCTGGGGTATCCAGGCGTAACCATTGTGTATCTGCGATCCAGACGATTTGTTTGGATTGTACTTTCCATATCGGTTTTGAAAGTTTATCAAGTATTTTCACTGGGTGTTGAAACAGGTCTATTAAGTACTTGGAGAATTCTACCCTTACGCTTGATCAACGCATGGCCAGAGTCTGCAAGAACGAGGATAAACCTGTTAAGACATCGAGTTATAAAAGTATTTTGACAAAGTATTATATAAAGGATATTTTGGTCATTTTTTTTATTTTTTAAATACCTTAAAATGTTTAAAATATTATCTATTTATGTACAGCATGGTTTATTAGTGTTGTAGAGAAACTATTAATTCAATAAAACATATTTAAAGTAAATGATTATTGATTTTAAATAATGTTTGAAAAGTATCTTGAGATAAGACTAATAAATTTATAAATAATGGATATAAGGGTTTCAATAGTTCCTTGGTAAATATAAGTAATGATGTAAATAATTATTTTCAAATAGTTTACATATATTTATAAAGATGTTATTTAAATGGTATTTAAAAATGAAGCAAGAAATTTTACAAATGAATTTTTGAAAGGTATTAAAGATGATTTATTTGCAAATGAAGCTTTCAAATGAATATTGCAAGTAAAATTTATATAAGTTTCTTTGAATGTAGAATTTAAAGATATTATATAAATGGGAAAAAAATTGATTTGCGAAGTTTATTTATAGCAATAATGTAAATCAAAATAAAAGGATTTGTTTGGAATTTAAATATACAATGAACGGGTTTTATTGCAGTTGTAATTAAATGTTGGAATTAAATTAGTATATAGATATTGGGTTTAACATAGAAAATTGGATTTCAAAGGAAACAATTGGATTAATTATCTTCCCTTTATTAGGGTATGTTTTGGATTTAATCACTGTAATTAATAGTAATTATATCTTGCCATTAATAGGAGATGGAAGTAAATGGTAATTTATTTAATGATATGTGCAACATATCTTTTGTGTTAAAAATATAATGAGAATTTCATTGAGAAATATTACGTTCAAATTGTGAGCACTTAAATTTGTTACAAATACAATGATAATATGAAATTGATTGATAAAGAAATGATGTGTTTGTACGAAGTATTATTTCTATGACTCTTTAATGGGATAATCTTTAAATATAAGTTGGTTTTAAAGGGGTGGTGTTAATTGTAAATTAATGTGTGATAAAAAGAAATATGTTTCAATAAAAATAAGAGAAAATGATGGTTTCTTGAAAAGAATATTCTTATCAAATAAAGTGAATATTTCATCTATGAATGTTAATTTAATTTCATTAAAACAAAGAATTGAATTTTGTTGTATGTTTCTAGTTGGAATATTTGATTTATTTAAATATTCAAACTTGATTTCTATTTAATTTATAAAAAAATAATAAGAAAACAACTTAAAGGTTTGGTTAAATTTTTGATTTGGAATAGTTAGCACATTAACATAGGAGGTTTATTCCATTTCAAATTTGACTTTGGAGCTCATTTCATCTTTTAATGTGTGGGTTGGCGGTCCTCATTATGTTAATTGTAATGTCTAATTTTATTTACTGTTTGCTAAATAAAAATACATATATGTGTATAAATTTGAGCATATTAGGGTTAATAAAATATGTTAAAATGAATTGTTTTTTTTGTATATTAGATTTGTGATTTCTATGTACGGACTACAGTCTCAAATTTATATCGTCGCTTTCATTTATTTTATTTTATTACAACTTTCTTTCATTAAATACATGCCTCTTTTTGTCTTCCACTAAGTTTTATTTATTTACACGCGTGCTTGCCTTGAAATGTTTCATGTGTGTTTATGAAATTAATTGAGGTAGCACATGTTTTGAAATTTTATACCAAAAGATTTGCTTACCATTTAAACATGTCTTATCAAATTCCAACGTATGTCTTTTAACTTTTGTTAATTACCGGCATGTTAGGCTCTTTTTATTTTGCAAATTTACATCTTCTTATATCTTTCCCTTTCATATTTCAATTTCCAAATGTGCTTTTCCCTTATTCATTTCCTATTTCATAAATCTCTTCCTCTAACTTTCTATTTTCAAAACGTCCTTACATTATTTCTTTTGCCTAAAGTTTTCTTTCTCTTCTAAAAAGAAACAAACAAATGTGAGCAACTTATTTTAATGAAGCCAAACTTTTCCATTTGTTTACAAATCCATTTCCTGAAGCCTCCTTCCTCCATGTGTGAGCCATCGTGTCCTTTTTTCGTTGATTCTCCAAAATTTAAAGACATGAGCAGGCTTCAAAATTCTTAATGTAAGTAACTAACATGCTTTATTTTATTATTAAAATATGTGTACATGGTTTTCTATTTCATTACCAATATATTCTTATAACTTGAATATCTTCCGCGTATAAACCCCGATTAATGCGTGGTTTCTTCCTTTGGGTTCGTATCGAAATTCCGGACAGCTCGAAACTAGTATGCTTGCATTTAAAAACCACTGAAATTTTGGGCTTTCATTGGATTTTCAACTGGCTATAAATCAAATGTGAGTGATTAAACCCACTCACGCAATACTAAAAATTCCATTGCAAGTTAAATAAAATATATGATGTGATATATAAATATTTTATTACGGTTTGTTAATTTAAGTTGACATTTGAATTGACATTGAATTTGAATTGACATTAAATTTTATATTAGAATTTATTTGATAGTTAAACCCCGATATTGATAACTATTATATGTTGAAATATATTGGTTGATTTGGATGTTGTTGAAATGGATGCTTATTGATTGATATGTTGGATGTATGGTTGTTATTTATTTTAATATGTCTCTGTTATCACCTTGTATATTATTGATATCATTTAAATGGTCCTCTGAATCATTTTGGAATTGGATAATTAAGACATTTAAATTATGGGTTGAAATGATATATACCATATAATTTATTGAATTTGGATTATTTATTGGAACTGAATTATTTTAGAAGTTTAAGTTTTTAATTTAAACTTCGGAATTATTTTAAATAAAGTGGTTATAATTAGTATTTCGAATTAATTGAAATCTCGTAAGTTATGGCACTCAGGTTGTATACTTGATAGGAGATGAAAAATCCCATAACACCTCTGAAGCCATTGTACTCGTATTTTTATTTGAGACTGGTTTGACTTACATAGAAATTTTTAGTTCTGACTCGAGTGCATTGTTTTCCATTATGCTCGGTCGGCCGGAGTTTTTCAGCATTGAAGACTATTTTCTGGTGGAGAAGACGAAGATTCAGTATATTATTGCTATTTATTATTCCACTACATTCTGTGTTCCGTTGCATTATTTGTTTATTTATGATATATGTATAACTCTGATTTGAATCTGTAAAAGTGTAATCAAATGTTATTTGTAAAACAGCTTCATGAACTGTTTATTTGATTATTATATTTTTGTCGTTCCGCTGCGAGATTTTGTATTTTGTTTTTTTCTTTCCTTTTTCTTTTTTTCTTATTTACCCCATTAACAATCCTTCCTTTTGAATGGTTTGATTTTGACATGTGTGCTTTATTTTCGATTTGAACCATCCAAAAAGGTGGGTTGTTACAGCTGTAAAGAAGAAAATTTACTGAAATCATAAGTCATCAATTTGATATATTTCTCTCGCAAAAGCTTTCTTCTCCTCATGGGCTCATCTCTTGAACTCTTGATCGTCCATGATAGCCTTTTGAAACTCCATTTCGTTGCGAGTTCTTTGTGTTGAAAAGTTGGCTCTATGCTCTCTTGTTTCTCTAACAAACGTCCCTAAAGTTACTACAAATGTTGAAAATTATGCACTGCGCTGCTCCAACTGAATTGACTTGTTTCTACCAAGATGTCCCTCGTCACTGCTTCCATATAGTGGAGATCTTTCCTGCGAACTTGGATCGCTTCTTGGACTTGAATCAGAGTAGTTCATTCTTCTGGTTTTGTTTTCTTGCTCCAACATAAAGTGTTAGGATTCTTCCATTTCGGTAAACTGGAGAGAAGCTCAAAGCACTCTTGGAATTTGAATGGTTGACGTACTGTAGCTGATAGGTCTTACGCGATTCTTCAACCCGTAGAACAAGTCCAAAAGTGTATGAATATACAAAATTAGTCAAACACATTACAATATCAAAAAAACAACATTTTACATGCAATGTCAAAAGCAGTGGCACCGCTTTACTGCCTATTCTGCAATCTAGAAAATATTGCCAAATAGTTTTGGCATGCGGAGTTCATAACCCAATAACCTCATCTAAGTGATCCCCATGTTTTCTTTAACGGTTTTAAGGTGTCATAAAAATCCGCAACCCTTTCTCGAAATTCTTGCCTTTCATATTATTGCTAGAAATACAATCGTGCGAAAAGTGTGTCCATGATTTAGTAAGTAAAATATACCGTTCAGAAGTAAACTTAACTTGCTTTTTTCTACCGTCAGCAGCTACTCCTTCCTCTTCGACATTTTCCTCGTTAATGTCTATTATGCCAACTTCTATCTCCATTGCAACTGAATCTCTGCGTCGTTTGTCGAAAATGTCTCTTAAGGATTTCCACTTCTTCTTTTTTTTTATTTCTGGCTCGGGGGCGCAAGCATCTTTGCAGCGACTTCTTCATTGCATTCTTCAGTACTTATTGCATCTGCCTTTTGGTTTTCGTCTTCTTGCTCCTCCTCCGAACTACTAACAGTTTCTTCGTTAGCAGGAATCTTGTGTGCGTAAGAATATTGCTTTTTTATATTATGCATTGTTTCACAGTCACGAATCTCTAATTGATGCGCACTAAAATAATGATATTGGATTTTATCATTTTGCATCATTGAAGACATGCACGACGAATGATCGTCGTATGCGCCTAATGGAGGACATTGTTGGTAATATTGTTGCAAGGCGGTACATTGAATAGGAGGAAAGCTAGAAAGGGAGAATGGTAGGTAAACCTGGCTATAAGAGAAGTTCGAATACAGCAAATATCCGAACTTATGTGATGGACGAAGTGTTTGCTATTGATATAGTGGGCGTTGATTAGAAAATACGATGGAAGGGTATGTGGACATGGGTTTCTTGCAACAACTTTTTTGACGGAACATTTGGATGAAGATGGCATTTTCAGAATTAGAGGATAAGGAATAAATAATGAGGTTGTATGAAAGAAAAAGAAGGATGGTGGAATATATAGGAGATAAGTGGAACATCGGAATATAGCTGTTGCATGCCAACGGAGGGTGGAATGTATAGGAGATAAGTGGAACGTTGGAATATAGCTGTTGCATGCCAACGGCTATGTTTTATAACGGGGAATTCTTTGTCGTTATAGGTTTATAATGGTGAAGTTTTCGCCCTTAAAAACTTTTAACGGCAAAGACTTCGCCGTTATAATTACCAAACTCTGTTCACTCAACCAACCACGAGAACAGCTCAGACAAGCCACGGAAATTGAACAAGTCACGCCTGCTTGCTCCGTGGCTTATTTAGTAACCGAACAAAACCAACATTGTTGGTTGTGCCCTAAATCAATCTACTTATGGAAAAAAATTAATAGCAAAACAGGTGTACCAAATGTAGTTGAAAATAAAGAAGAAATCAAGTTCACTTAGCCACTGATGAATGACAGGAGACTGAAACATCATCGAGCAAGTTAAGCATAAGAAAGAGCATAGCACTTCCAGCTAAAATTCAATTAAAACCAGAAATAACATTCCAAGATAAATCTCAAGCAGTACACACACACGCACAAAATCCAGAACTTGAATAAATAGCAACGCTACGGGATCACAAATATGTGCGCTTAACCAAAAGATTAATGGCCTCGTTATTAATAGTTGGCTTGGAAACATAATCTTTTGGTCTGACTGTGAACTTCCAAATAACCTTCACTCACAAGTATTATCTATATCTTTCCTTTACAAGCACCTAAAACAAAAATCAAAAGCTATGTTATTCCTAATCTATTATTTTTACGTTAGATTGGAACAATTCAAACCAAATTAAAACTTGAATATTTCAATGAATATATTTCTAGGTTTGCGTGTTCATTAAAATAAGAATAGATCAAATACATACGTCTAGATCATAAAAGATTCTTCTTGATAATTCAACGCATCTTTAATGATAATTATAATATCTTTGATGTCGCCTTTTTTAATATTAGCGTAAACTACAAAAAAAATGCTCATATATCCTAATATAATTTAAAATTTGGATCCAACTTTTATAAATTCATAATTTTCCTCGATAAATATTATCAAACCTTAATATCCATTAAATATAGAATCTAATAAATAAACCTCCATAAATATTACTAAACCTTAGCATTGCTTAAATATATGATGCAACAAATAAATTTTCTTTACAAATTCAAAACTTCTCCTAACAAATAGACCAAATCTTAATACCACTTAAAACAAGATCTAACAAATTAACTTCTTTTACAAATTAATAGAAAGAAAAATTCAAACTGCAATCAATGTAGATGTTGCAATTGAAATAGAATCAAAAGAACAAAAATTCAAACTAATAACAAATAAACTTTTTGAATACGTTAAAAATATTCACTTTATAGAAAACAATTCATGCGTAAAGCGCAACTTTTTGGTCCGACCACGAAGTTCCAAAAATACCCTTATATGTATTTCTTTATTAATAATTGTAATATATTTGTTGTCGCGCTTTTTGATGTCGGCATGAAATGCCAAAAATGTCTCTTTTCAGATATTATTATTAAGATTTAGCGTCACTTAAAAATAAGATTTGACAATTAAGCTTCCTCTACAAATTCGAAATTTCCTCTACAAATATTTATGAAGTCTTAATATTACTTAAAAATTGAATTTAACAAATAAATTACTTTACAATTTTGTTTTATATTATTAATAATATAAATAAAAATTTAAACTGGAAAAATAATAGAATTGCAACTTAAAAATAAAAATTCATATTACCTATATATGATTCAACATAAAAATATGGCTAAAAATATGTCTTCATCATAACGCTCGTGAATATAAATCCAATTCATAAGGACCTGGTTCAAATAATTAGTATGCTTTTAAGTATTATTAACATAGTATACAAGAAAAAACCTTCTATGAACCAAATACCCATACCAACCTATAAGAGATTAATACAAGACTACGTCCATCCTTATTTTACAGAAAACAACCAGAAGCTAAAGCACAGAAAACAAAGTTGGTAAATCCGCATCAGACCTACATTGGTAGCATTCAAACAATCCTCAGTCGATTTAATCTCGCCCCAATGCCACAAAATATTCTCCACGAAACAGAACTCTTCAAAGCAGATACATAATATGTGATTATAGTTTTGATAAATGAGTCAACCTGTGTAAGTTATGAAATGAACAATGTCGTATGGGTAAGCATTTTGATGTATGTATAAGTGGTACATCCATGTTCAAGCCACATAAATACAAAAAAAAATTTAAGAAAAAACAAGAGACACAATGCTAAAATCAAACTTGATACATAAATCATCATCTCAAAGAAAATATAAATCACATATCTATTTTCAAATACTGCAATTTACTTTCTTAAAATACGCATCTGCTCCATGGCTAAACGTTGCTTCTTCATATGTGGATGTTATTCTTACGTCTATAATTAAAATTTGCACCCTATTAATTATCTATCTTAAAAGCAGTAACTTTTCGTAGAAATGACGGGTTAACAAATCATTTCCACCATTAAGTCAAAAAATTTATTAATTTTTCTACTGAGTAGCATTGTGCATATATAAAAACAATTCAACAATTAATTGCAATAGTTGCAGAAAAATCCGCAAGTATATAGTAAGTTTTCTACGATTAATTGGAATAATTGCTTACTTTTCTACAATTATACGATATAATTGCATAAAAGTATGTAATTATATGGAATAATTATAAAAAAGTCTACAATTATTCAATTTAATTGCATAAAGGTCTGCAATTATATGGAATAATTGCTGACATTTGAAGAAAAATTCATCGTTATTTCATATAATTGCCGAAAATTCATCGTTAATACGGAATAATTGTAGAAAAGTATGCAATTATTCCATACAATTGCATAAAAGTCTGCAATTACATGGAATAATTACTGACATTTGACGAAAAATTGATGATTATTTTATATAATTGCAGAAAATGGCAATTATACGGAATAATTGCAGAAAAATCGGCAGTTATATGAAATAATAACAGAGAATGTGTAATTATCCCATAAAATTGCATAAAAGTCTGCAATAATACGGAATAATTACTGCCATTTAAAGAAAAAGTGATGTTTTTCAAAATTGCAGAATTCTCTGCAAATATATGAAATAATTGCAGTTTTACTGCAAATATGATTTTTTTTTTTGGGCAACAACAATGGATCTCGTTTTAAAGATCGTAAAATTTATGATTTTTTGATGAAAACGGTATGCTGATCCGATATTTTTACATAAAGTTATGCGAGTTTAAAATGCTAAAAACGTGGAGGGTATTCAGATCTTTTGATGAAAACGATATTTTTACTACAAGAACGGCACCAGATAGCGACGGCTTTTAGCCGTCGCCGTTCGTCGCTAGCCGTCGCTAAAAGCCGTCGCTATATTGGTCGTCGCCCAATAATATAGCGACGGCTCCGTCACATAAATAGCGACGGCTCACGACTGCAAATGTGCCATGTGGAAATTTTTTCAACGTCTAAATGATGTCGCTAGCCGTAGCTAGCCGTCGCTAACCTGGACCAATTGGTCGTCGCTAGCCGTCGCTAAACTGAACCAGATAGCCGTCGCTAACCTGGGTAAATTTCTATGCACCTGCACAGCCCATATACACTTCAACCAATCTGAACCAAACAACCGCTATACACTATATTCATCAACTATAACCATCATATATCCATCATATAACATCACTATACATTCAAACAATATAAAATCCAACCAAATCTCATTTTCAAATCCAACCAAATCCATTAACTAGAATATGTACATAGTAAACCGAAATTTCTACATAATATCCCGACATATATATACATAATATCCAACCAAATCCATCAACTAGAAGTCATCAAAATATATACATAATATCCTGAAATATATATACACCAAACCAACCAAAATGTATATATACCAAACTATAAGCAAACAAACATACCTACTCCTCGCCATCGCTGTCGTCCTCTCCAGGCATCCTCCCATGCTGTTGCAAATAAGCCGCAATCCGCTCATCCAGCTGTTTCTCAAAGAAACTCTTCCTCCAATCATTTCTTCCTTCCACTGTTGCCCTCAACTGAGCAATCTCCGCCTCTTTCTGCGACCTCCTGTATGCACTCTGCATTCTCATCGCCTGTAAAATAATTCATAATTATTTATATATTAGTATATATATAATATTATTAAAATTATTTAACTATTCATATGCATAAGTAAATTTCGTACATGTCAAAATTTACCTCCACATTTCCATAGTATACCGTCGACTGGTCCGAGAAGGCAGGTCAATAATAGCATCCCAAATATGGTTCTCCTCCTCTAACGTAAGCTCTTCCCGACCAGTGGACTGTGCTACACGAGCCCGCTCTGCTTCGTACCTCTCCTGCGATTACAAACCATTGTTTGACACGATAAAAACCGAATTTCAAAATTTTGAAAATAAAATAAGACAAAATATTTTTATTAACAGTAAATTAATTTACCATTACAGATTGTGATTTGTCATCCGTCCACTCGTACGAAACATTGCCCTCTTCGTCAGTCCTCTCCACGGCATGCGTGGCCTTGAACAGCTCGGCCATAGTGGGCTCGCGGTTGTATCTCGCGGCCTGAAAATATATAAATATTATTGCTAATCTGATTATAAAATATTGTAATAAAATGTAAACACAGTTTATAAATTTAATTACCAGCTCTCTTGTTCTCCTGAAAGGATTTGGAGCCACCACGGTGCAATGTAGGATTTTTATTCCTGTTTGCCCGGTTCGGCGCAGATAACTCCCACAAATTAAGATAAATTATCACGTATATATTTTGCGAGATTTATATTAGACTTAAATAACAAAGAAAACATATTTTACTTACTTTTACCGCCGGACTGTTCCAAAGCTGAAGTAATTCATTCTATACACCCTCACCCATCCAGTTCGGCTTTTTCCCTGCATTCTTAGCCTTGGACAATGTATCCCTGTAATTTTTCCTCATTCATTTGTTCCAGTGATTTAAAAAAATGCCCAAGTCATTAGGGTCAACGCGGACTGCGGCCTGTAAATTAAATTATTTTAAGTTATATAGATTATATTAATTTACAACTGAAATTCAAACTACTACTTACAAGTAAATCCGCCTGTATAGCGTTCTTGACATGAGGGGGGATGTCGTCCCAGCGAGGCCAACAACCATCCATCCGGCTCTGAAATGCCTTTTTCGAAATCTGTAAAATATAATCTGATGGTTCCACCTCAAAGCCACTGCAAAAGTAATGATATACATGTTTAGTGGATTTTAAAACTTATACTTTAAATAAAATTGATACTTACCCAGCACTTCTAGGAGCAGCATCTGCAATCGGACGTAAGTCCGGTGCAGTGCCACTACCACCTGCACCGGGAGATGAGGATGGTGTGCCGCCACCACCTACACTCTGTAACAACCCGCATATTTGTCGATTTTATATTTAAATATTTTATCGTTAGTCGGATTTTAGTCCGAAAAGCTACTTTTTGCATACGGTCGAATTAGGACTCGGGACCACTCCCATTGAGTTTAAAATGCCGTTTGCAACCTTTTTGAGTATAAGCTTCGATATGTTTGGAGAAAGTTGATTTTTGCTACTTTTTACTTTGGGTTTGGTTTTGGGCTCAGCCCTATGTTAACTTATACTCCAAAACTAAACCACTCTCCCCATTCTCCCTCACTTCTTTCTCTTTTCAGTTTTCTTAGCTTTAATGGTGGGAGAGATTGGAAATTAAAACTCCAAAACCCTAGTTTCTCTTGCAAATCAAATTCCTAGCTCCAAACTCAAGAAGAACCCATTGGTAAGCTTCTCTTCTTCTTCTCCAACTTATTCTCTTACCAATTTCAGAAATTTCTAAACCTAATTTTGGGAATGTTCTTGTTTTGAGCGTAGATTCAAACTCATTTGGGTTGTGTTGAAGAGAGGTTGATTCTCCATTTGCTTTCAAGCTTCATCTTCATAAATTTTAGTGAAAAGGTGGGATTTTTAATCTCACATCTAAGTCTATGAATTATCTTCGAATGTTAGGTATGAATTCCTAACACTTATTCGTGTGCATTTGCTTTTGGTTTGGATTGATTTGGTGAATATTCCAATTTTTGGTGTTTTGAGTTCAATTCGTTAAAAATCCTAACTTTGATGTTTGAACATGTTTTTGGGGATGCATCGAGGAGCATATAGGGCCGGCTAGTCGATTGGCATAAACCCTTAGCGCCGTTGCTCGTGCGAATGCAAATTGATCGAGATTTGCACCTTATTTGAAATAGGGCATGGGAGTGCCAGCAACAGGTTCGGCCGACCGAGCCCCTGGGCCGGCCGACCGACCTGTAGAACGGGCACTTCCTGCCTCTGTTTGGAAGTGCAGGCTACAGGGCTCGGTCGACCGAGCTCTGAGTCCGGTCGACCGACCTTCTACCCCGTGCACTTCTGTTTTTGGTTCGGTCAACCGACTCAGGGAGTCCGGTCGACCGACCTGCTGTTAATTGCCAGATTAGCCTATTTTGCTAATCCGTTTGAATATCCAACTTTAATCGATTCGTGTTGTCTTCCTTTTGTTGTTGTCATTTATTATCGACTTAGATGACCTTTTCTTTGGGAATTTTAGATATATCCACTTTAATGGATTTTATATCGATTTCTTTGGATTTTATTCACGTTTTCGAATATGAATCTTAGTGATTGATTGTTCATACAATCTTCTTTGCGATTTGTCACTTTAAAAATATAAAGGTTTTCTATACTAGTAGTAAATATCAAAACTCTTTCCTCAAACGATTTCAATACTATTTTAATACCAAATTCGTTTATAAAACCGTTTTCCAAATCTATTAGTATATATATAAACCTTTACCTCACTCGTATGAGAAATCTAATTAAACGACTTAGTAAAACAAGTGGTATGAAACGCTTGCGTTCACTTTGTTGGTTAATTCTTGGACTTGTTCGAATGAAACCCTTGTGACAATTTTCTAGTGGAAATCTACAGTTTGTTCGTAAATATTTAAGTTAAGCAAGTGGTTATGGGACATGAAGCTAAACTCATATATTTACTAGCTTAGTGTAATTGACACTTCTCGTTGATCATGACGATCATCTTTGTGATTTAGACTAGCAATGTGCGATGTCTCTTTGTCTGCGAGGGAGACTAAACCCCATTTTGTGGAGTTTCGACTCAATTTGTGATGGGGTAGCAACCAATGGTCTTCGGGCCGTTTGTGGAGCTTCGGCTCAATTTGTGATGGTTAGCGACCATGGAATTAGCGTTCCGTTTGTGATACACGTGTTGGTGGGCTTTATGCTCCCATTTGTGATAGGCCTCCCCCCTTTGTGATTTCTGGATTTCTTGTGTAGATTCCTAGAATTTGTGTTTCATCAATTTTCGTGATTTCCATTGATAAGTTTTATCGATATTTGTGCATTGGTGAATTTGTGTGTCATTGACTTTAGTGATTTCTGGATTTCTTGTGTAATCTTCTGGAATTTGTGTGTCATTGACTTTTGTGATTGACATTGATATTATCGTCAATATTTATGGTATGGTGAACGAAATAAGGAGTATGACGCTTCTTTGATTCTTGTGTAGATTTTGTGATATCGATTAATCTCTTGTTGATTATCAACTACTTATATATCACAGCTTGGCCTTGTGATTATTATGTGTTTAGTCATAACTCTGATTCTATATCGTTTCATCTGATATTTATAGTTAGACTGATCCGTTTATTATTTTCTTATTAAATAATACTCGGGTCAAACCGAGATGTTACAGGTGCTTCTGCTTGACTTCTCTCTTGGGATTGATTTCTCTGACTTTTGGTTAACTACTTAGATTAGCAGTTTTGTTGTATACATTTGAGATATAGACTCCATAATGTATACTTATTCTTTTGCGTAGTTCATGTACTATTCTTTTGTGATATTGTGGATCTTTTTAGACCACTACTCTGATGTACACTTCCTAGTGTAATATTCATATCTATTTCCGCCTTTGTGATATGAATTGTCTGTGACTGATTTGTGTTATGCTTATTTCTATATTTGTTTTCCGAAGGATTTATATAGCCACCGTGTAGTAGCTTTGAGTTTGTGTCGGTATGTCGGATTTACTCTTGAAATAGAATGCATGTTATATTATTTGACATATCGGTGCTCGCGCAAAGAAATTACACGGATGGTCGCTCCTCAACAGCCTTATTCTCCGTGCTAGTCGACAGCATTCACCGTAATGTTCTTGGCTAGCGTGGGTATAGAGGTGGGGCGTCACAGCTTGGTATCAGAGCCAAACTTCGGAACAATATGGAATATTATAACAAGGATCATCGTCCTAAGTTCTTCTTAGGAGTCGTGCTTTAGGATTTTATTCGGGTCTACGTACCGTCCTATCCTATTTTCTTTTATGATTCCTTATTTTGTCTATCAAGATTGCTTGATATTCAATTTGGTGAATAATCTTTTTCTTCCTTTTCTTTCTTTCTAAAGGAAGAGAAATGTCTAGACCTGGCCGCCCCAGAGCCGTGCCATCTAGCACTCCGCCCCAGGATGGAGTTTTTATGACTGCTCAACAGCTTCTTCATTTAGTGACGAATGCTCAAGCTGCTGGAGCTAACCCGGAACCTACTCACCCAAAGTCGGGATTTGCACGCTTGTGTAGCGATTACACTAATTTGGGTGGGGAGCCATTCAGAGGTTCCGAAACTGTTATTGAAGTACAGGCTTGGCTAAGGTCATGCGATCGAATCTTTTCTCGCATGAATCTTATTGACCTTCACCGAGTTCAGGTGGCCTCTAGTATGCTCCGAGAAAGAGCATTGGACTGGTACGAACTTCTTATTTCTGAGATTAATGAAACGGATCTCACCTGGGAGAAATTCCGAGAACGCTTCGAGTTGAAATTCGTACCAGAAGCAGAAAAAGTGACATTGGCTCGACGATTTATAGACCTTGTTCAAGGTGAGTCATCCGTGACTGATTACGTCGCCTCCTTCGAGTCGCTTTCCAAATATGGGGTTGAATACATCAACACCCCTCTTAAGAAGAATCAGAGATTCGTCTATGGCTTAAACAAGAGTCTCAAGAAGCCATTACTTCTAAAATTAGAAGTTTCTTTCGACCAACTCGTTGATATCGCTCTTCGTCTTGAAGAGGCGGATAAGGAGAATGATGTTGAAGTGGTGGGTTCCAAACCAAACTTTAACAACAAAAAGAGGCCAAACAAATTCAAAGGCCCTTATCCCAATAAGAAAGGGAAGCAAGCAACCTTCGTGACAAAGACTTCTTCCTTTGGTCGTGGGGAATGATATAATTGTGGTTCGAAGGACCATTATGCGAACAAGTGCCCAAAGTCTCCTTCTTGTCGCTACTGCAAAGTTCCCGGTCATGTTATATCTTCATGCACCAAGCTTCAGGGCAAGAAGGAGGGAAAGCTTAATGTTTCTCAAGCCCCTGGCAACACATCTCGTGGCTAAGGTATTTCTCATTCTATTCTAGATGGAATTATTTTATTTCGTGATCATCCTATTCGAGTTCTTTTTGATACGGGTGCATCCCATTCTTTTATATCAAAAGAACTTGTTGATACTTTTTTTTTGGATGTTTTGTGTTTAATGACTTCTTTGAGAATTTCGAATCCGGTTGGTGGATCCGCAACAATCAGTTTATTGTGTAAAGATGTCGAGATTATTTTGTGTGATTTTTCTTTCCGAGCCGATTTGCATGTCATGCGTTATTTAGGCTTTGGAATGATTTTGGGAATGGATTGGCTTAACCGTTATGAAGCTCATATCCTATGTCCTGAGCAGACTATTCATCTTCGACATCCTCAATCTGTTAATCAGGTTTCTGTTATTCTTAAATATTCAGATTCTGCTTTGGTTGCATCTTTATATTTTTTAAATCCTCATGATGACGATGATGATGATGAGAGTGATATTATTTCTTTTATTCACGTCATTTGTGAATTTTCCGACATATTCGAGCCCGTTTTAGGATTACCACCTAAGCGAGCAATTGAGTTCAGAATTAATCTTATTCCTGGAGCTCAACCTATCACTCGTCCTCCTTATCGTACGTCCAATAAAGAAAACGAGGAGATGCGTAAACAATTATCTGAATTGGAAATGAAGCAATTTATTCGCTCTAGTTCCGCGCCTTGGGGAGTTTCAGCTATTTTTGTGAAGAAATCCGATGGTACACTTAGGCTTTGCGTTGACTACCGCAAGCTTAATGATCTTACTATCAAAAATAAATATCCTTTACCTCGGATTGATGATCTATTCGATCAACTTAGTGGTGCTAGAGTCTTTTCACAATTGGACTTGGCTACCGGTTTTCATCAGCTTCGTATTGCAGAGGATAGCATTCCTTTGACATCGTTCCGTACTCGGTATGGATCTTATGAATGGCTTGTTATGCCATTTGGGTTAACGAATGCCCCGGCTTATTTCATTGACTTAATGAATCGAGTTTTTAAAGACTTTCTCGACCGGTTTGTTCTCATCTTTATCGATGATATTCTTGTGTATTCTAAAACCGAGGAGGAGCATGAAAAACATCTTCGGATTGTGTTGGAAACTCTTAGGAGTAATCAATTAAAGGCAAAATTTTCTAAATGCCACTTTTGGCAATCTCGTGTGAAGTTTCTCGGTCATATTATTTCCGAATCCGGAATTTCCGTGGATCCTTCAAAGATTGAAGCGATTCAAGATTGGAAGAGACCGGAGAGTGTGACAGAGATTCGGAGTTTTCTCGGCTTGGCGGGCTATTACCGTCGTTTTATCAAAGACTTTTCTAAGATTGCCGTGCCTCTCACTAGCTTAACGAAGAAAGGTGTTAAATACATTTGGTCGGACAAATGTGAAGCTTCTTTTCAGAAATTAAAAGAACTCCTATCTAATGCTCCTATTCTTGTTATTCCCGAGGGGAATCAAGATTTCGTTGTTTATACCGATGCTAGTCGCGTTGGTTTGGGTGCCGTCCTTATGCAAAGAGAATGTGTTATTGCTTATGCTTCTAGGCAATTAAAGCCTGCTGAGACTAGATATGCCACTCATGATTTAGAGCTCATGGCTATTGTTTTTGCTCTTCGGATTTGGCGTCATTATCTTTTAGGAGAGAAATTTATTCTATATACCGATCATAAGTCCTTGAAGTATTTATTTTCTCAAAAGAAACTTAATTTGCGTCAACAACGTTGGCTCGAGTTTCTTGCTCCTTATGATCTTGATATTCTTTATACTCCCGGAAAGGGTAATCGTGTCGCCGATGCTCTTAGCCGTAAACAACAAGCTGTTGTTTCTATGATAATATCCGAATGGAACGATCTCGAAATTTTATCCACTTGCGAAATTCGAGACCGTGTTTACGATTTATGCTCATCATTTGTTTTATGTAGCCTTGAGGCTCATCCTTCTCTTTTTGACCGCATTCTTGAAGCTCAAGGGTTAGATTCTGAATTGGCCCTTCTTGGCCAAAATATTAGGGATAAAATTGATATTGAAGGATTGAAAGACTTTGATATCGATTCTCGTGGCGGCATTCGGAAATTTGGTAGACTTGTCGTGCCAAATATTGGTGATCTTCGTAGAAATATTTTAGAAGATTCTCATCGTTCTAAATTTACCATTCATCCCGGTAGTAGTAAAATGTACGCGGATATGAAGCGACTTTATTATTGGGAGGGAATGAAACTTGACATCACTAACTTCGTTAAGTGTTGCATGACTTGCCAACTCATTAAGGCCGAACATCAAAGGCCCGGTGGGTTATTGCAACCTTTAGAAATTCCAATTTGGAAGTGGGACCAAATTTCCATGGATTTTATAGATGGCCTTCTCCGTTCTCGTTCGGGTCATGATAGCTTATGGGTGATCGCTGATAGGCTTACTAAATCCGCCCATTTTATTCCCGTTCGGTCTAACCGAACCGTTCCTCTTTTGGCCAAACTCTTTATCAAAGAGATTGTTAAATTATATGGAGTTCTTACTTCTATAGTTAGTGATCGTGATCCATTGTTTACTAGTGGATTTTGGAAGAGTCTTCAAAAAGCTTTAGGAACGAGGCTTAATTTTAGCACCGCTTATCACCCACAATCCGATGGACAAACCGAGCGTGTTAATCAAACTCTTGAAGATCTTCTTCGTGCTTGTGTGCTTGATTTCGGTGGAAGTTGGGAAGATCATATTTCTCTTGTTGAATTTTCTTATAATAATAGCTTCCAATCTAGTATTGGTATGGCACCTTTTGAGGCACTCTACGGAAGGCCATGCCGATCTCCTTCTTGTTGGCTTGAGGCCGGTGAGAAGCTGGTTATAGGTCCAGATTTTATTCGTGATTCCACAGAGAAAATTGAACTTATTCGACATAGGATGAAAGAAGCCCAGAGTAGACAAAAATCCTATGCCGATAACCGGAGAAGGAAATTAGAATTTTCTGTGGGAGATCTTGTGTTCATCCGTGTTTCACCTATGAAAGGTGTTGTACGTTTCAGTCGATCGGGAAAACTAGCGCCTCGATATATTGGGCCATTTCCTATCACCGAACGTATTGGTTACATGGCTTATCGCCTTTTATTACCGGCTCAATTTTCTGCTATGCATGACGTGTTTCACGTTTCTCAACTTCGGAAATGTCTTCGAGATTCCGATTCTGTTCTTGAGCCCGGTGTTGTGGAAGAGATTGAAGTTTCGCCTAATTTAACTTATGAGCAACATCCTATTCGTATCATTGCTTCGGAAGTCAAACGACTTCGAAATAAAGATGTTCCGCTTGTTAAAGTTCAATGGTCTTCAAATCCTAAGGATTGTTCTTGGGAATCTAGAGAGTACATCGAGCGTACACATCCGAACTTACTTTCTCGTGCTCTTTGAGGTGAACTTCTTATTTCAAATTTCTTTGGTGTTGAATATGCTTTTATGGTTGTTACTTTATGTTCTATTCTTAAATATTGCGAGGACGTAATTTCTTTAAGGAGGGGAGTCTGTAACAACCCGCATATTTATCGATTTTATATTTAAATATTTTATTTAAATATTTTATCGTTAGTCGGATTTTAGTCCGAAAAGATACTTTTTGCATACGGTCGAATTAGGACTCGGGACCACTTCCATTGAGTTTAAAATGCCGTTTGCGACCTTTTTGAGTATAAGCTTCGATATGTTTGGAGAAAGTTGATTTTTGCTACTTTTTACTTTGGGTTTGGTTTTGGGCTCAGCCCTATGTTAACTTATACTCCAAAACTGAACCACTCTCCCCATTCTCCCTCACTTCTTTCTCTTTTCAGTTTTCTTAGCTTTAATGGTGGGAGAGATTGGAAATTAAAACTCCAAAACCCTAGTTTCTCTTGCAAATCAAATTCCTAGCTCCAAACTCAAGAAGAACCCATTGGTAAGCTTCTCTTCTTCTTCTCCAACTTATTCTCTTACCAATTTCAGAAATTTCTAAACCTAATTTTGGAAATGTTCTTGTTTTGAGCATAGATTCAAGCTCATTTGGGTTGTGTTGAAGAGAGGATGATTCTCCATTTGCTTTCAAGCTTCATCTTCATAAATTTTAGTGAAAAGGTGAGATTTTTAATCTCACATCTAAGTCTATGAATTATCTTCGAATGTTAGGTATGAATTCCTAACACTTATTCGTGTGCATTTGCTTTTGGTTTGGATTGATTTGGTGAATATTCCAATTTTTGGTGTTTTGAGTTCAATTCGTTAAAAATCCTAACTTTGATGTTTGAACATGTTTTTAGGGATGCATCGAGGAGCATATAGGGCCGGCTAGTCGATTGGCATAAACGCTTAGCGCCGTTGCTCGTGCGAATGCAAATTGATCGAGATTTGCACCTCATTTGAAATAAGGCATGGGAGTGCCAGCAACAGGTTCGGCCGACCGAGCCCCTGGGCCGGCCGACCGACCTGTAGAACGGGCACTTCCTGCCTCTGTTTGGAAGTGCAGGCTACAGGGCTCGGTCGACCGAGCTCTGGGTCCGGTCGACCGACCTTCTACCCCGTGCACTTCTGTTTTTGGTTCGGTCAACCGACTCAGAGAGTCCGGTCGACCGACCTGCTGTTAATTGCCAGATTAGCCTATTTTGCTAATCCGTTTAAATATCCAACTTTAATCGATTCGTGTTGTCTCCCTTTTGTTGTTGTCATTTATTATCGACTTAGATGACCTTTTCTTTGGGAATTTTAGATATATCCACTTTAATGGATTTTATATCGATTTCTTTGGATTTTATTCACGTTTTCGAATATGAATCTTAGTGATTGATTGTTCCTACAATCTTCTTTGTGATTTGTCACTTTAAAAATATAAAGGTTTTCTATACTAGTAGTAAATATCAAAACTCTTTCCTCAAACGATTTCAGTACTATTTTAATACCAAATTCGTTTATAAAACCGTTTTCCAAATCTATTAGTATATATATAAACCTTTACCTCACTCGTATGAGAAATCTAATTAAACGACTTAGTAAAACAAGTGGTATGAAACGCTTGCGTTCACTTTGTTGGTTAATTCTTGGACTTGTTCGAATGAAACCCTTGTGACAATTTTCTAGTGGAAATCTACAGTTTGTTCGTAAATATTTAAGTTAAGCAAGTGGTTATGGGACATGAAGCTAAACTCATATATTTACTAGCTTAGTGTAATTGACACTTCTCATTGATCATGACGATCATCTTTGTGATTTAGACTAGCAATGTGCGATGTCTCTTTGTCTGCGAGGGAGACTAAACCCCGTTTTTTGGAGTTTCGACTCAATTTGTGATGGGGTAGCAACCCATGATCTTTGGGCCGTTTGTGGAGCTTCGGCTCAATTTGTGATGGTTAGCGACCATGAAATTAGCGTTCTGTTTGTGATACAGGTGTTGGTGGGCTTTATGCTCCCGTTTGTGATAGGCCTCCCCCCCTTTGTGATTTCTGGATTTCTTGTGCAGATTCCTAGAATTTGTGTTTCACCAATTTTCGTGATTTCCATTGATAAGTTTTATCAATATTTGTGCATTGGTGAATTTGTGTGTCATTGACTTTAGTGATTTCTGGATTTCTTGTGTAATCTTCTGGAATTTGTGTGTCATTGACTTTTGTGATTGACATTGATATTATCGTCAATATTTATGGTATGGTGAACGAAATAAGGAGTATGACGCTTCTTTGATTCTTGTGTAGATTTTGTGATATCGATTAATCTCTTGTTGATTATCAACTACTTATATATCACAGCTTGGCCTTGTGATTATTATGTGTTTAGTCATAACTCTGATTCTATATCGTTTCATCTGATATTTATAGTTAGACTGATTCGTTTATTATTTTCTTATTAAAGAATACTCGGGTCAGACCGAGATGTTACAGATGCTTCTGCTTGACTTCTCTCTTGGGATTGATTTCTCTGACTTTTGGTTAACTACTTAGATTAGTAGTTTTTTTTGTATACATTTGAGATATAGACTTCATAATGTATACTTATTCTTTTGTGTAGTTCATGTAACTATTCTTTTGTGATATTGTGTATCTTTTTAGACCACTACTCTGATGTACACTTCCTAGTGTAATATTCATATCTATTTCCGCCTTTGTGATATGAATTGTCTGTGACTGATTTGTGTTATGCTTATTTCTATATTTGTTTTCCGAAGGATTTATATAGCCACCGTGTAGCAGCTTTGAGTTTGTATCGGTATGTCGGATTTACTCTTGAAATAGAATGCATGTTATATTATTTGACATATCGGTGCTCGCGCAAAGAAATTACACGGATGGTCGCTCCTCAACAGCCTTATTCTCCGTGCTAGTCGACAGCATTCGCCGTAATATTCTTGGCTAGCGTGGGTATAGAGGTGGGGCGTCACACACTCCGTCTCCTGCCAGACATATCTGCTATAGAAAAATAATATCATCAGAGAACAATTATAGAAATTCACTACTACATAGCTTATTTCAATCACTTTCACAGAAACAATTATAAAAATTTACTAGTATAAAACATGAATAAAAATTATATAAATAATCATCACAGAACCATAATAGAAATTCACTACTACATAGCATGTTTCAATCACTTTCACAGAACAATTATAAAAATTTACTAGTACAAAACATGGATAAAAATTATATAAATAATCATCACAGAACCATAATAGAAATTCACTACTACATAGCATGTTTCAATCACTTTCATAGAACAATTATAAAAATTTACTAGTACAAAACATGGATAAAAATTAACTAAATGATCATCACAGAACAATTACAGAAATTTACTATTACATCGCATGTTTCAATCACTATCACATAACAATTATATTAATAACGATTAGTCTTCATCGTTTTCTGATTCAGATTCAGTCTCGTATTCTATCTCATTTTCTTCGGTACTTTCGAATGCATCAAATAGGACGTTCGATTCATCATTCAAAGGCCCTACATCAATATCATCAGTTGTTATTATTATTTCTGTATTTGATTCAAGATCGGCTTGATATGCTACTTCATCCGGAATATTATTTCCATCAAACGTAAACCTTGGTTTCGTTTTGAAAACAGCGGACCAATCCGCTTTATCTCTTTTCAAAGATGGATACGGAGCAAAATAAACTTGTAACGCTTGCTTGGCTAACACAAAAGGATCGTGCTTATAGTAGTGTGATGTATGCCTTATTTCAATAAGTTTGTACTCTTTATGCACGTTGATTCCGGAACCAGGAACGTTACTGAACCAATTGCACTTAAATAAAAAAAACCTTTTCTAAAGGTTCAACATAATATGTCAATTCTAGAATCTGTGTTAAGACACCGTAAAAATATTTTAAATGCTCATCTGAATCATCACTGCCTTTGACAAATACCCCGCTGTTATATGTTAATTTTTTAGCACCGTAATCTTTTGTGTTGAACTTAAACCCGTTAACGAAGAATATTTGATAAGTCTTCACATTTCTTTTCGGTCCAATCGCAAGATGTCTTAAGCCTTCATCAATAACAGTTTCTTGGCTTATAAACATAGTTCAAAAACCATTTGGCAAATTCTTTACTGAGATCGCCAGATGGATACTGTGATTCGTAGATGCTGCATATATGTAATATGTGTTATTATTATTATGTACGTACAAGTAAATTACAAGTGAATTAATTATTACCTGACAAATGGTGCGACTTCGACACAATTTAAAAGAACATACGTGTGCGCTACATGGTGCTCTCTATCGTCCAACCATATTTCCACACATTTTCCACCAGGTCTACCATGTTGTCTAAAAACAGATAACATTGTTTGAGAAGAATTTTATTCAACGACTTCCTCATTTCGAGGAACAGTTACAAACGATAAGTTCACATCGTCCTTAAAGTAGTGAGAGAAAAAAATGAGGCTTCTTCTTCAAGATCCGATTTGCATATCGAACCCTCAACTCGGGCTTTTTGTCGAATCTTCTTATTCAGATGATTCAAGTACCTATTAAGATATTTATTACATATTTAGATATACAAATTTGAATTTGAAATTGACATGAACATTGCACATGTTAATGTACCTCTCAAATGGATACATCCGCCCATATTGCACAAGACCTCGAAGAAGTGATTCGGATGGAAAATGAACAGGTAAATGCTCCATTACGTTAAAGAAATCAGGCGGAAGTATTTTCTCCAGTTTGCATAGCAATATGGGTATTTCTACTTCAACTTTACGTATACGATCCACCTTTAATGTTGTCGAACAAAGCTGTTTATAAAACAAACATACTCTGTTATGACGTTCCATACTTTTACTGGCAACAGTTCTTTGAAAGCCACGGGGAGTAAATATTCCATCATGATATGACAATCGTGACTTTTCATCCCACTCAGTTTACTATTTTTGAAGTCAACACATCTACGAAGATTGGAAGAAATCTCATCGGGGAATCTTAATTCTTCCACCCACTTTAGCACGAGTTTTACTTGCTTATTGTCTAGCTCATAGCATACTTTCGGTTTTTTATTGCCATTAGGCTTCATATGAAGTTCCGGGCGCTTACAATAGTTTGCTATATCAAGCCTCGAATTCAAATCGTCCTTGGTTTTGCCCTTTACATTCAAAATTGTATTAAACAGATTATCAAACACGTTCTTTTCGTTGTGCATCACGTCAATATTATGTCGGAGTAAAAGATCTTTCCAATATGGTAACTCCCAAAATATACTTTGTTTGCACCAATTATGAATGTCTGACTTTTTTGGGATTTCAGTCTGGACTCCAGTTTCATATATTTTTGGATAGTCTCTTACAATTTCGTATATTTCCTCGCCTGACCAAACCTTGGGTGGTTTCAGATTCTCTTCTCTGTTAGCTATGAAAATTTTCTTATCTCTTCTAAAAGTATGATTGGGATGAAGAAAACACCGATGACAATCAAACCACGAAACTTTCTTCCCATATCGTAACGAAAATGCTCGTATTTCTTCCATACAATAAGGGCATGCCAAACGACAGGCCGTACTCCAACCAAAAAGCATCACGTATGCAAGAAAATCATTAATCGTCCATAACAAAGAAGCGAATAACCGGAAGAAAAAAATTCGTTGATACATCGTAAGTTTCGGCTCCTTCATTCCATAGTTTCTTCAACTCTTCGATCAATGGTTGTAAATAAACATCAATTCCTTGGGTTGGATCATGAGGGCGGGAACGACAGTGGTGAGAAACATATATGGTGTCTTCATACACATCCATGGAGGTAAATTATACGGAGTAACGATAATTGGCCAGGATGAATATTTACCACCAAACTGTGAAAATGGTGAAAATCCATCCGTGCATAAACCAGGTCTGACATTAAGGCTTTCCGCAGCAAATGCGGGATAAGTCTTATCGAAATGTTTCTATTCTTCACCGTCGGATGGATGTATCGAAGTTCCTTCTTCTGCTGTTCTCACACTATGTCATCGCATATGACAGGCCGTAGCAGAAGATGCATATAGTCTTTGAAGTCTGAGAGTGATGGGTAAATAATGCATTCTCTTATACGGGACTTCTTTCCCTTTCTTCTTTCTTGGTTTGTATCTTTCTTCGTTACGTATTTTGCATTTTCTGAGGTCAACGTTGTCTTTCCAATACAACATGCAACCTTTCACACATGCATCTATCTTCTCGTACGGTGGACCGAAAGCCGACATTAATTTTTTTACTTTATAATGACTATCGCACATCAGATTATTGGGTGGCATGTGTCGTTTTGCAGCTTGTACAACTGCTGTAAATGCAACTTCCGTAAGGTAGAATTTTGATTTCATAGTTATGTATTCAGCGGTTACTGAAAGTTCGGTTCCGCTTTTACATCCGTCCCACAACGGCCTCTTAGCAGAATCCAACAAATCGTATATTTTTTTAGCTCCCGCAGTCGGTTCTTCTTCGACATTTTCGTCTTCTTCGACAGCTTCAGTTGTAGGAAACATTGATCGTGCGGCATCATCCACCATATTTTCTATCGGATTCGTCATCATATTACCGTCCTCTAAAACTTCAGTATTAGGTGTAGGTTCAACAAATTCTTCATGACGATCCCAGAAATAATAATCAGACACGAAACCATATTGATACAAATGTACTTCAACTATATCTGGTTTCCAATGCTTCAAATGTTGGCACTTACTACACGGGCAACGAATTTCTGTATTGTTTCGGTTATTAGATTTAGCAAATCTAATAAATTCGTGTACGCCGTTGTAGAAATGTTGCTTTATTGATCCCTTCTTTCCAATTTTGACTTCATACATTCAAGTACGGTCGAGAAAATAAGTGAACATTTTTCCTGATTTGAAAATGTATGTTTCACAATTTAAATCATTAATTTTCAACCATTCTCCATTGTAAACAATTCATCGTTCCAGAAAATTCAAAATATAAACTTCACTTTATTTTTTTATTTTTTGGTATTTTGGTTTTCACTTCGGTGGTCAGTCATACTACTTTCCATTACAAACACAATAATGTAATTACATTTTATAAATCATTTCAGATTAAACGGTTCAATAAAATTTCGGCAGCACTTCCCTTATGTTCCCTGTATCGTACACAAATGCGTGTACACAGGGAACATAAAGGAAGTGCTGTTGAAATTTTGTAACCGTTTAAAATGAAATGATTTATAATATGTAATTACTTTATTGTGTTTGTAACTTGTCCAATACAGGGACAAATCCAATAAATATTGTATCAGATGAATATAAATGTCTGTTCCGTTACAAAACGAACATTCATATAACGATCATATACAACACTTGCCAGACGGGGCCAAAGTCAATCTAAGGGATAGAAAATTTATTTAAATTTTATCAAATATTGTTGTTCTTTTCAAATTTTGACAATGTTTCAACTATTTATATTTTATTTCAAAATTTTGTGTATTTAAATTTTAGTTCAACATTCAATTAATAATTTTAGTTCAATATTCATTTTTTTATTTTTTTACGACATAGATTTTATGTGACTATTTGTTGTTGTTATATTCATTTCTTAATTTCTTTACAAAATCGATTTTAGTACAATATCAGTTTTTTTTTAAGTCATTTCCTAATTTTTTTTAAAATAAATTAGATATTTGCATAATTTTTAATGTTCTCATATTCATTTTTTAATTTTTTGTACAAACTTTATTGTTTACAATATATATAACCTTTTGCATTTTGGCCGTCGCTACTCATCGCTAAAATTATTAAAATGGCCGTCGCTAGCCGTCGCTCAATCAACAGGGTAAATATAAGAATTATCAATGAATATAATTAGAAAACAACAAATTCTAATTATCAAATAGATAATTAGAAAACAATAAAAAACTAATTATTAAATAAAAATTTGTCAATTTAAATTCACTTAACAACTTAAATTTGTAATTTATCAATTTCATAAAGTATGAAATACTTTCATGTTAATTTATCAATAACCAAGTTAATCATTAATATACACTATTTTTTCACCTAAAACAACTAATCATGTTAATCGCCAACACTAATTATCTACATCAACCATTTATTCAACTTGATCGTGATAAACTAATTAATGTAATACTTAATTCAAGTTCATGATAATAAACTAATTAATCTACCAAATCAACATACAACACTACTAATACCTAATTTAACAACACTACTAATACTCAATTTAACAATAAATCTCAATTTTACAACAAATCATAATTGAATTAGGGTTTAAACTAAACCTTAAAAACATCAAATTTACATTCAAACAAGAGATTAGGAGCATACCGACACAAATTTGGGTGATTTGAAGGCGTTGAAGGCTGGAGCGACAACAACGGTGACGGTGGGCGACGGATTGGGGGAAGGAAGAAGGTTTTGAAGGAGCAAGTGAAGTGAATCTGCTGCTCTCGGCTTGGATCTGTATATTGCGTATAGCGACGGCTAGCAACGGCTGCTTTTTTTAGCCGTCGCTAGCTCCATCGCTATACAAAGCCAATTACCAATATATGATTCAACATAAAAATGTGGCCAAAAATATGTCTTCATCATAACGCTCGTGAATATAAATCCAATTCAAAAGGACCTGGTTCAAATAATTAGTATGCTTTTAAGTATTATTAACATAGCATACAAGAAAAAACCTTCTATGAACCAAATACCCATACCAACCTGCAAGAGATTAATACAAGACTACGTCCATCCTTGTTTTACAGAAAACAACCAGAAGCTAAAGTACAGAAAACAACCAGAAGCTAAAGTACAGAAAACAAAGTTGGTAAATCCACATCAGACCTACATTGGTAGCATTCAAACAATCCTCAGTCAATTTAATCTCGCCCCAATGCCACAACAAATTCTCCACCAAACAGAACTCTTCAAAGCAGATACATAATCTATGATTATAGTTTTGATAAATGAGTCAACCTGTGTAAGTTATGAAATGAACAATGTCGTATGGGTAAGCATTTTGATGTATTTATAAGTGGTACAACCATGTTCAAGCCACATAAATACAAAACTTTTTTTAAGCAAAAACAAGAGACACAATCCTAAAATCAAACTTGATACATAAATCATCATCTCAAAGAAAATATAAATCACATATCTATTTTCAAATACTGCAATTTACTTTCTTAAAATACATCTCTGCTCCATGGTTAAACGTTGTTTCTTCATATGTGGATGTTATTCTTATGTCTATAATTAAAATTTGCACCCTATTAATTATCAATCTTAAAAACACTAACTTTTCGTAGAAATGACGGGTTAACAAATCATTTTCACCATTAAATCAAAAAATTTATTATTTTTCTACTGAGTAGCATTGTGCATATATAAAAACAATTCAACAATTAATTGCAATAGTTGCAGAAAAGTCCGCAAGTATATAGTATGGTTTTCTGCGATTAATTGGAATAATTGCTGACTTTTCTACAATTATACGATATAATTGCATAAAAGTATGTAATTATATGGAATAATTGCAAAAAAATCTGCAATTATTCAATTTAATTGCATAAAAGTCTGCAATTATATGGAATAATTGCTGACATTTGAAGAAAAATTCATCGTTATTTCATATAATTGCTGAAAATTCATCGTTAATACGGAATAATTGCAGAAAAGTATGCAATTATACAAATAATAGCATAAAAGTCTACAATTATTTCATATAATTGCATAAAAGTCTGTAATTACATGGAATAATTACTGACATTTGACGAAAAATTGATGATTATTTTATACAATTGCAGAAAATGGCAATTATACGGAATAATTGCAGAAAAATCGACAGTTATATGAAATAACAACAGAGAATGTGTAATTATCCCATATAATTGCATAAAAGTCTGCAATAATATGGAATAATTACTGTCATTTAAAGAAAAAGTGATGTTTTTCAAAAATTGCAGAATTCTCTGCAAATATATGAAATAATTGCAGTTTTGCTGCAAATATGAATTATTATTATTTTGGCATCAACAATGGATCTCGTTTTAAAGATCGTAAAATTTATGATTTTTTGATGAAAACGGTATGCTGATCCGATATTTTTAAATAAAGTTATGCACGTTTAAAATGCTAAAAACGTGGAGGATATTCGGATCTTTTGGCGCAAACGAATTTAAAAATAAGGACTAGAAACGTAAGTTTATTTTGAAGAGTGTTTTCTCTGTTTTGAAACTTAACAGGATGTGAGTCAAAATATTCTTTTTTAATCTATCAACGGATTGAAAAATCCTGAAGAAACCAACTAAACAGTATGTAAATACATAAAATAAGTACTTCTATGTTAAAATTTTCATTTCCAAAGTTAATATGAGATGTAGCCATAACCTGCCTAAGCTTTTACCTTTCTAGGTGAAATCAGTACAAATATTAGACAAATTTACAACGTAATTCAAGTTGTTTTACCCAATGCACATCTAAAATCCATTAACATACAAAGGTATATATAAAGCTAACTTGTATTGAAGAAATGCTAGAATTTTTGGAAACTGCAAAGATAAATTACATGTTCCAACTGAACTAAATGGATCAAATGGACCGTTTAAAACCCAAAGGCTTAAAGAACTTAATGGAAAAGAATAAAATTTAAGTGCTTACCTTGGATGAATATTAAAACATTTGATCAACAATGGCTTGGAGAAACTCTGGTTTCAACAAAAGACCCCTGAATCCCGAACTGTGAATTCCAAAGAGCCCTGAATCATATAAACACGAACGTTAAGATGAGGGAACTTTGTATTCTAATAAAAGAAATTATGATTTCTACGCATATTGATTTTATGTGCAACACAACTCTTTGAACTTCATCCAATCATAAGTCTTCTAAATCAATCTAAATTTAGCCTGTCCCCATAAATGACAGACGATAATACTAGTAGATTGGATATCTAACCAATCTGAAATACTTAAAAGTTTCTTTACATAGATGTTCAAATTTAACAGTGCACATAAATCAACTAATAAATGAATATAAAATATATTAGGATAACATTTTGTGCATCATTTGCTAAACTACAGTTAACTATTGTTAAGAATTTTTCAACTAATACACAAGTATATTTGCTGCGCAATGTATCCATCTTGCCAAAGACTTCTTCGCTTCATGCGAACCGTTACCTGCCAGAGAAATAAAGATAAACATGTTAATGTCTTGTCTGTTCATGTTTGAAAAGGAAATGAGAGGATCATGTCTAGATAAGGTTATGCTAATGGAAAGAAATAGGTTGTCTCTAACATAAGGACAACCTGGCTATATAATAAATAATCTGATAGCCTCCACCTAAAATTTGTAATGTTAACTCCTTGCCGAAGTACAAGGACCATATAAAATTTGGTAAAGGTAAATGGTAACATCGTATATAAGTGATTCAAGAGACTTCAATAATTCACATCAAGATAACCCAAACAAATTTGGCAAGGTGCAAAGTCTATAAAGTAGATGAAAAGAGAAAGAGCATAGTCCCTAGGTTTATGAAAACAAAAAATGGAAAGAGTAGCCACCGAGTTCAATTTCAACCATCCACATATTATGTTTTGCGTTGTTATTTTTATTTGTATGTGTAATGTGCATCAAATCAGAGTTGTATATAAATCTAATAAGAGAGCACTTATGCTCAGTGCATACATATTCACTATACTCATCCCTTACACACAAGCTTCGCTACCTTATGCTCAGTGCATATATATCCACTATAACACACAAGCTTCACTACCCTTACGTTATCTCCATTAAACAAGTGTCACATCATTTTGAATATTATCGATAAATGTAGAAACTAAAGACCAGCATAATATATGACAAGAAACATTGTAAGCTTCACGAAATTTTTTGGTACTACCATCACCATCACAGATAGCAACCGCTAGAATGAAGACAATATTAAACAAATTAGATACTAAAATCAACATGTAAATTGGAAACTAAAATCTATAAATATAATAAATTATTACCAGAAAATGGTGAATTTCAGTTCACTGTTTGAAAGATAACTTTTTGTTTTACCATTAAGCGAAGGTAATCGCACATAGCACCAAATCAAAATTTTGAAAATTGAAATCACATATACTATTTATTTTAAAGTTAATCATAACATATAGTATAGATCGTGTAAAAGATGGATTTTGTAAGCAGATTTAGCTTAAAGTTTACCCTGAAAATTAAATTTGTGAGCGCATATGCAAACTTGCAACGTCGACTCCTATAAATCCGACTTTGGTGGCGGCGCTAGGTGATAGAAGGCCAATTTGTCATCGATAAATGTAGAAACTTGTAAATTTGTATTCAGGAGACGAGAAACATGAGATATTGGATGGAAGAAGAATAAAGACATTTGCAGGTGAGTTAAATTGCAATCGGGAAACATGGGAAAAAAGCGGGTGAACAGTTAGCAATCCTCGTGAGGTTCGGTGTGGATTGGCTGAATATTTATTTAATCTATCTGTCTATTACTTGGTATCAAAGGAGTAACTTCTCAAACTGCAGTGTACTGCTATATCTTGCTCAGTTCAAAATAATCCATCCTTATCCACTTCCACGATTTTTCTTGGGGCTTTATACCGAAGTTCCTTAGTTTCGATGTTGTTGTAAGAAAAGTCCCTATGATAATAAATATGTAAATTAAGTCCATTTTTTTATAAATCAGAAAGCGCAAATTATCTTGCACTTTTCTTATCTTATAAAAGTGCAAGTTAACTTGCGTTTTTCAAAAATTTAATTTTTTTTGAAAATTTCAAAATTTAAAAAAAAATTCAAACTAAAAAAGCGCAAACTAGCTTACGCTTTTCTGAAAAAAATTGCAACTTAGCTTGCACTTTCTGTCAGAAAAGTGCAAAGCACCTTGCGTTTTCTATTTTTCAAAAAACAGAGACTAAATTTACATACTTATATATACATGGACTTTTCTTATAACAACATCAAAAATAGGGACCTGTAACTCGTTTCTTGATTTTTTAGCTTCCCTCAAACTGCTTATGTGGAACTTCTTCCTACCCAACGTCCCCTTTTTAGCTTCCCTCAAACTGCTTATGTGGAACTTCTTCCTACCCAACGTCCCCTTCCATGCTTCACCATCCACTACTTCTATTTTTTCACGGTTCAATTTTCAATTGATCTCATCAGTTGTAACCGCTCACCATCATCTCTTCATCCACTCAGTCTAACATCAAAACAGACTACGTACGGCATCCACTGTTCCAGTGGATCCATCATTCATCACCAGCGTCACTTAAATCTCCTTTCTACTTTACTCTTTTCAACTCTGTTCGACTAACAAAAACCCTAATTCTCCATGGATTAAAAACATAGGATAGGAAAAAAAAATCCCACATAATGAGAAGCCTGGCTGACGCAACAATGGTGGAATGAGCGATTGGACGACGACGATAGATAAATTGTACTATAGCGGTGTTACGCTCACGAACTTATGATCTATTTAGCGGGTGCAAGATGGAGGCGATGATCTATTGCGGGAAGGGATGCGATTAGGGGTGTTGATTACTATGATGGCGAACTTATGCCCAAAATCCGGTTGTCTACTGGTTGAACGTAAAGAATATATCATTCTACTTTCCTAAATTTTTGTTTTCCCAAACTGAACTAAATTAGACTGCTTATTGTTAAAGTAAGCCAAATTATGTTAATCAATATACTTAGTGTGTTGTTGGATATCATAAGCTAGATATTTGATTAGTACTTCTACTAAATGCGGTTGGGATTCCAATGTGATGGGTGTGAATTCAGTCCTTTTGCTACTACTGTAAAACTTTCCACTTACAAAAAAATTAGTGCGTATTTTTTATGTGCTTATGTTTGCATTCCAACTACTTTCACTGATTGTAAATGAAATAGGTACTCAATAATATTTTTCACATACATTCTAAGAAAAAAATTCTTTGCCGGACATGATCAATATTTATAGGATTCTTAAATATTGTTTTATTTTCAAAATATTTGGTATGTATTTTAATATATATTATATGGTATTTCTTCTGCCGTGGTTGAGTTTCATTTTATGCTTGGGAGTTTGAGATTTGAAATGAATACACTTCCATTTGTTTCTACAGTATTCATATCCAGAGTATTATTTATAAATCTTAGTTTAAATTCCTAACATGGACCAAAATATTTGATTACCATTTATTGATTACTTTAATTTAAGTTTATTTTAGCATGTATTATTAATCACGTATGCATACAGTAGCTTTCATTACTTCTAAATACATTTTTGAGTTGCCAATATCTTGGAATAATTATGTTCACTTTTTCCTCCATGAGCCTGTTTACCATAAAAAAAAGCCTTCATTTCCATTCCCACCATTTTGATGGTAGTTACATGAAATAGAGACTACTAAACCAAGATTATGGAAGGTGATTGTTGGATCATGGGGATTTTTTTTCATATCTTGGACTGAAAATGTTTAACAATAAAATAATTTATGACAACTACATTTTTAACCGCCATTTGTAGTAAGATGGTCGTCTTTTTTAACTCGTGAAAGAGTTCACTTGGTTAGATGTACAGTCAATTTCTATTTTTTGGTTAGCCGATGACACCAAACATTGGTTATAAGTTTGAATGAAGTTGAGTAAAAGGTCAAATGTAAACAATTTTCTGTTTCAGATACATTTCATTAATTGGTTGTTAACAAATACATAATGCTCTCTAATATTACCGGTCGTTTTGTTTATTGAAAAACCTACTAGTAAAATTAAAAGAACTATATATACTACATAATATAACTTTTGTGTAAAGCCATTACACCCTTCAATGTCATGGAAAAATTTCAAACTCAGTTTGAGAAATTAAAAAAACTGACACTTTGAAGGTGACTGTGAGGAACCGATTCTTCGACTCACGAATGTCGACATCAATACGTCCACTGTATCGACTGCCGAGCAATCGAAGGCCGGAAAATCATGTCCTTAGGGTTAAAGAAGAGGTAGAAGATAGAAGAAGAAAGAAAGAAATAAGAAAAGGCAACAGAAACAACATCTGAATCTCACAATCGCAGCGGAACAACATATAATAGATAAATGAATAATCTTTAAAACAAAGAACTATATCAGCTATTACATTACATCACATTTTATTTACATTATCAGAGTTTACAATAACAAACAGCGGAAAAGAAATATTATATACTAGTTGATACGCCGAGCAATCCAACTTGCCTCTAGATCTCTACAGCAAATCCTGAATTCCAGAGTAACCTGATAATCTGACTCTAGACTACCCGTGCAGAAATTGGTGGGCACCCAGAGTTTAGGAAGGAAACAATAAACTCCAAGTCAGTCATGGGACTGGTGTGAGAATTTAAAACAGTTTATCTTTAAAAATAAACAAAGAAATATTTTAAAATAGGTTCGCAATGCTTTTAGAAAATGAGACTACCATAAGGCCTCCCGCACACACACACAATGCAAACGCAGAATCGGAGGAGATTTCTCCTTATGATAGTCAAATATGCTTGATACGCAGAAATTTTCTTTGTATTATTATTATAAGTGCAAGGTGTAGGAAAACATTTCGGAAGTAAAGATATAAATCTTAGCCAACATAGACATTCCGAACTATGCCTACTATAGCTACCATCTAAACAGTGGTGACCACCATAAGTAAATGGCAGGTTCTACAACTAAAGTCGTACAGGGTTTCGTATTGTTTGTTTGGATTTCCAACAAATGGTCGGACCAAGGAACTTCCCATTGCCACATGGAAATGCCTCTGGAAGGACGTCCTGAGAACCTAACCGGATCTCTGCCAACACAAGGCCGGGTTACCCCTAACTGGGTAACTACTAACACGAATATGTCATCTCCCGATCGTAAACGACCTTTATCCGGGGCCCCAGTAACAAATCACAAAGTAAATATATATATATATATATATATATCTGCGATATCAACATAAGTTAAGTATCTGGGCTCCATACATGATACCACTTCTATCCAGAAGGAAATGCACATACCTAAAGGGCGCTACCCCCAATAACCTTGTTGCATCTTTCCTATTTTGACCATTTCGAGGTGTGAGGTTCAACAAAGTCTCGTCCACAAAGCTATGATTTTCACAAAGCCATGCTTCGATCAACAAATGATCAGCAACACTCAGCATGTCACACTACCAAATTGGGAATATATCACTGATAACCTTCCACTACATAACCTCTGAGCTCGTACGTCTCTGAGAAGGGTGTTAAGCTAAAAGAATAAATTCTCCGCCACCAACAGAAATGTATTTGAAAGAAATCTGCTTTATATCTCAATTGTAGTGTCAAACATACAATCCATTCAGGTCGATTCTGGGTTCGAACAGAACCGAAGGCACTTCCAAAGAAGCCATTGCAATTCGGGTATTCACAATCCCGATTGGACTTCCCATCACTTAGCGAATCTCTATACCGGCGCGACTCAGTGCAGAGACAATCAACGAGTTATCCTCTCGTTCTCGAAAATACCCGGTCTTCACCACCGGTCTTCAATGCTATCCATATACGTCGTATCACTATTCGAAATGGGATTTATGACACAAAGGTCCTCTCCCGCCTAAACCGAATAACGAGCGCTTATTTTTAAAATAAATGTAGCATTCAAATTCAAGCAATCACATCAAATACCCATTTAAAGGTAAATATCGATAGTCGGTTATTTAACTATCAAATCAAACCAATAAATATTCAGCACCATAACAATCACTAGGCCCTTTTTATTAATCTTTCATAAATTAAATAACTTGCCAAATATTCAATTCAATTTATCTTTGAAAAGATATATTCTCTAAACCATTTCAATTTATACATTGGAAAACATTTCCAAATACTTATTTAACAATAAGTAATTCACAAATCTATTTACTTTCAATACTTCGAAAATATTCGATATACTTAAAACACGATTCAGTATATATTTTATCCTTTTAAGAAAAACATTCTCTTAACCACATTCATTTGAGTCAAAACGAATGTTGCGTAAAACATCGTTACGACAACCCAAAATCACTAGCATAGGGATTTGAAATTAAGATAGATATATAAATCCCAATACTATATAAAACATTTCCTTTCGAAAATCATTTACTATAACAACAGTGTTATAGTCCACCATTTCCTTTTTTTCTCGATAATGTCTGTTTCAACAATGAATGTTGAAATCTATGGTTTCGACACTTAATACATTTTAAAACAACTTCAAATCCTTTTAATTCCTATTTAAATATCACTTCTCCAAAACATTTTTTTAACATATTATTCACCGTCCAAAATCGTGAGTATAAATCATTTAATCAGCTATAAAAATTAACTTATCAAATTCACTTGGTTTTGGATTTATAAAACAATGTTTTATAAATTCACACCTATATATATTTTATAAAAACTTCAACTTATAAAAATACCTTAATCAACAAACTCTATTTATATATCACTTCCTAAAACATTTCTTTAACATATTATTCACTGTCCAAAAACGTGCATGTAAATCAGTTACCAAATTCAATACTTCTACGCGTTTTATTTAAAGAATTATCCACCGTCCAAAAACATAGATATATCTCCTTTAATAAGCTTTCATATTTACTTATCAAATTCAATGGGTTTTGAATTTATAAAACAACGTTTATAAATTTCCATTTATATATTTAATAAAAACTTCAACTTATTAAATCTCTTAATTTACCAGTTCTATCTATATCCCATTTAAATGCCAAAATCCAATTTATAAGCAAATTACTTATAAATCTTTTATTTTACAAAATCTAGTCATTTTATAACTTCATAATTTATAAATCTATAAATTCCATTCACTTATGAAATCCATTTATACTTCATTCCAACACTTATAAAAACTCGTTTTATAATTCCAATATTTTTAATTTATAAATATCAATCTTATAATTCTTTTATATAAACCGTTTATAATAATTCCAAAATCTCAATCCAAACTATTTGATAAAATTCATTAACTCCATATTTTCAAAAAATCACATTTTAACTATATTCCTCAAAAATCATAATTTTATAACATAAAAGTTATAACGTTTATTTATTTAAAAATGAATCAATTCCAAAATTCAATAAAACGTATATTTTCAAAAATCACTTAAAAATCCTTTTAAATTCGAAATCGTTACTTTAACATTTTTGAAACTCCAAAAATAGGCTCAATGTTGCAACAGCACTACATATAACAATCACGGCATCCAAAACATCATATATCATATGATAACAGAATATATTACAATATCTGTAAATAAATTAATACGGATGAGGAATCCAGGTTGATCCCTCCAGCCTGTTTCCCTGCATCCACAGATGTTAGCACAATACCAATTCCGTGTCAATACAGAATATCGCGGTATATAGGATTTATAATATATTATCCGCTATTATGCGGCGCAATAGGGTCTCATCTGCTATATAATGCGGGAAAATCAATTCCAAGTAAATATATAATACCAATTCCAATCAAGATGGAATTATCGCGGTATATGTTTTTAATAAATAACATCCGCTTAATATACGGCGTATATGGTCTATTACTATACAACAGATAAAAATTTATCATCCAAACATACAATCATGCAATTTTAAATTTAACTATTAAAAATTTAAATCGAAACAATTTCGATTGAGTGAGAAGTTCTCACCTTGGTTTCAATAACAGTGGTAGCGTTTTATTTCGAATAAAATTAAACGCACGTTTAATTTTACCCAAAATTTTCACTAGCTCCAAATGACTCCAATCTAGCTCCATCGTGTAGTATTCGTCAATACAAACCCAAAGCAATTCGTTTCGTGCGTTTTCGACCTCGTATGAAAAAGTTATGCTAGTTTAAAGTTTACACAAAGTATAATACAATTAAATTACAATTTCTTTATTTAATTTAAAACCTAACAAATCAGAGCCATAGATTCTTGAACCCTAAGATCCAGGTCGTTGCTTTACATCTTCTTCCTCATTTCAAAGCCGTGCCCTCAAAACCCATAGCCGTCACTTCCATTGAATTTTTTTGCGACCGCCACACTTCGTTCGACGACGATCAAGTAGCACCACATGAACGGCCACGACGAGAGCTACCTTCGGTCCCAAGGAAGTGGAGCTCGGCCTCTTCCCTGACCTCGAGATGCATGCACAAACGAGCATGAACGCGGCTACTTTGATGATGATCCGTAGCTCCATATTCGATCTCCACCGTTGGATTTACTCGTCTCGACGAGATCTACAACTTTACAGTTGAAAGTATTTTGAATTGATTAGTGGATTTGGAGATATTAGAGGGGAAAGATAGACAATTTTCGGCCATTAATGATGTAAGTGGCGGTTGAAGCATTATGGTAAGGGTTTTGAGCAAATTGTGAGAGTGGAGGTCCTTTTATAGAAAATTACGCGACACTATTCATCCCGAAATTTTCCGAACTCCAAACGAAGCGTGCCGCCTGGCGTTTATAATGTTTTACCCCTATTTCAAATGTAATGGAATATATATCGGAAGCCAATTTGATCAAATTTGGAAGATAAGTTTTTGAATCGACTATTTAAATTTTAAAAATTCACTCGAATCAATTTCTACGCGTTTTAGCTTGCCCCGTACAAACCGTAAATCCGATTGACACGAAATTTGAAACCATAAAATAATATAACATTTCGGATCCGAAGAAACTGGTTTCGTCAAAATCCGAGACTGTTCGAAAAATGGCTATTTTAACTCGTCAATTAAATATTAAAATATTCAATTTCTGCAATTTAACTTTTAATTCAATTTTAAAAGTTTTATAACATCATTCTAACTCCAATATGATATAATATAACTTTATGAATCATTTTTAATCATTTTAAACCCAATTCCCAATTATTTCTGTAATTTCATTTATTTATCGATTTAATTATCCAATTAAATCCAGATATTCAAAATTTAATTTATTCGACTTACAAATTTTACTTGTTAATATTTAAAATCAATTAAATATATGAATTTCAAATGACAGAAATCCTGTGTCGTTGCAGTGACACTAAGTAACTAGCTGATGATATACTTTTGACATGTTGCATGCATTTTTAAGAAGTGAGATAAGTTATTCCTGTACAATTCTTCATACATCTTCCATTCATAATGTTCCATAGCTTCAACAAATTATACATCATGCACGTATAATAATTTTTAACACCATAAAGGAAAATTAACCGTAGTACTATGTTTTTTTGTCCAATGTAGTTATTTTTTTGATCAATTTTCCTTCTCTTGGAATCTACTGTACATTCTATAATGTATCACATCACTATAACCAAAGGTTATAATAAATGCAAGAGGTGTTTATATATTCAACATTAATGCAGAATTCAGTTAGTGGGAATTCTGTATTTACTAGGAATCGTTCAAATTCAAAATGAAGTAAGCTTTTTAATCCTTATTATTTTGGTATTACTATGTATATCGGAATATCTTTAATGAATCCCGAACTGTAACCTTATGAATTGCCATTTACACGACTGGTAGGGAAAATGACGGTGTTTGTGGAGTACTACATCAAATGTAATAAAAGATAAAACATTTAATTTTGTCCCTAAACTTTATATCCACCACTGATGCTAACCTGCCAACTCAGAACTGCAAAAGATGAATCACCAGTAACATTTGCAATAGCAGCACAAGAAACAGACCGCATTCATGTTTCACAATGTCCTACTTTATCTTTCAGCAAGAGTCAGAGAATGACTTTGCAAGCAAATGTCATTTTTGTCACAAAAATTTGCAATTGCAAGGCTTTTTTGCGTATGAAAGGACTTTCCAATGTACCAGGTCTTCATTATTATTTTTCTTATTTCTTCCTATCTGTTGTGTTTCTGTAATACATTATTATTATTTAGCCACCTATAAAAGAGTGCAAAAACGTCGATATGCTATGACTTTCTTGACAAATCCTTAAACTGCTTATTTCTTGGTTCACATAGTTGCTAGAGGAGTAGGAGAAATGAAAAGAAATTGAGGGTAATGTTCAAGTTACTATTTTTCATTAAATAACACATTTCCACAAGCATATTGTTTATAACTTTCTGATTTCATTACAGTGCTTAAGGTAAGTGACACAAAGTTGCATCAAGCTGATTTATGGCTTGATGAAAGAATTTTCTGATATTGCTTTATTATGATGCCTCATTATTGTTAATTATAGCAAATTAACAGTGTCAGATGCATGGACATGCATCAAAATATCATGGTAGTAATAGTAATGACCAAGCAACTAACCTTTTTCTAAGCATATTCGAAGATTGTCGTTTATCTTAATTAGATCGATAGAACATCTATTTTGGTATTAAAATGACATTGGAACTAATCACGAAAGGAAAATGTAATTTGCAGGTGATGCATTTTCTGTTTAGATTTTAGGAAGTCGATAGATAGAGGTTAAAAATGGTAAATACATTGTTATCGAATGTTTGTAGGATTTTTATATTACATGCTCTTACGCACCACTTGAATTACTGTGTACTACAACCACCTCTGTTAATCACTCCCCTGAGGTCATCGTTTCCATCCAACTAGCTTACAAATAATCACAATAATGTCGTTGTCATATTTCAAAACAGATCGACTTCTACAAAATCATGTCCAAATAATTTGACGAACTTTATATCATTGCAGTGTGGGTTTAAGACATAGAAGGTTGGCGATGTGTTGATCCATTGACTAGTGCAGCAAGACGGAAGCAAGTAGAGGTTGTAAATTAGTCTGATGTCCTCTATGGACCTAATCAGAGCACTATCAGAGTTGGAAATGGCAGGCTCTAGAACTTTGTAAGCCCGAAGACAAATGGTATGTTTGCAATCAACATGCAGTTAGTAGAAAATGCAGTAAGTAATTATATTTTTTAATTTTCATCTAATTTATTTTTTTAGTCATGTTGACTCCTGTTACAGTTATAACAGGTTACCTTATTTCCTTCCACCATATTTTAGTCAACTCGATGTTGATATGGTTTTAATAAACAGATTACCATATTTTCGTCCAGCATATATCTATTAACATTTCATCCGATTTCATGTATTATACCTTTTGGAAGATGAATTGGGAGTCAAATGTCCGTTGAATCTATCTTTCTTGGAAACGTTTCTACTATATAGGTGTTAATGTCTGTAGCAGTGGTAATTCAAATATACTTCGACTAAATTATGTACATTAATTTTCAAGGTAAATTTCCAAGTGCAAACGAGTTAGTTAAAAAAAATGTGATTACTATGTGGTCATAGTTAGCGTATTCTATTAACATTTGCATTTCTGTCCAATGTAAGTTTCAACCTGATGGTAAACATCCCCTTCTAAATGGCAACTCTTTTTTTTCTAAATTAGTTTTTATTTTTGCTTCTATTTTAAGGCTACATGCAACATCTTCATAGAGCTACCTATCCTTGTTGTTTGCAAAAAGTCCATCCATTTGGAATGCACAAATTTTATTCGTGCAAAGCATCATGATGATTGACATTCAAGTTAGCAGGAGTTGAACCATAAGTTTTTAAACAACTTTGTAAAGACTCTTCCACCTTTAACTGCTACTTCTATGAAGTTATCATCCAAATGTGGGTAAAAATGACTTGAGTATGTCAACAACAATCCCGACCTTTGATAAGGAAGCGGAAGGCATTATAGGTCAAGATGTCGTTGGAACGATTGCATTCTCCAAAATGGTTAGATTTTTACCAATTTTTCTACTTTATTGTTAAATCTTTTATTGACCCGTTTCTGTTATGAATCTGTACACAAAAGTAATTTTAAATATTTAAATTCTAAATATCCACATAGCAATAAAAATGTAGTAAAAAATTTAATAACATTTATGAGTTTAGATAATAACAATGTTTAACTTAAATATATTGGAACAGGGTGTATATTGGTTCAAATGCCCTATTTTATGTAATCTTAAGAAGTATATATAATTATCTCATGGATAAGCACTACGTTGTTCTTTGATATTTTTCATAGCAGAATCAATAGTTGTTCGTAAGAAATTTGAAAATCATTCAAATTTAATTTTGTTTCTACTAACATCAAAATGGTTTTGTATTCATTTTAGCAATTATTCTATATGGTTAAATATATTTTAAGTTTATTTTCATGATAAGGTAAAGCTTTTATATAGTTCAGTATCTCATAATTTTCTTTAGAAGTGTATTTCCTTTCAATATTTCTTTGCACATATAAATTAGGTATTTTTTGTTTATAATACTTCTATCGTAGAAAAAGTGTTCTTGGCGAGTGGCAACATCCTATTTCTACTCAATGGTATAATAAGTCAATATCCGCATGGGAGCTAACAATATGTTTCGCAATGTCTAAGTTTCCCAATGCTCTATGAGTCAAATTTAACAATTTTACACATAGAAAATTTTCTATAATACATGTTAGCAACTACCCATGTTATTATCACATTACTATATTTTTTACTAAGTGCTGCAATCAACAAGCTTATGATTTCATAAACAGTTTGGTATTTCATCTCAACCTTATGTTCTCACAGTTAAAGCAGTTGGATACGTAGACCATACCAAAATCATGAAAATTTAAAGCCTTAAAAGATTTTTTTGTGATTGTTACTATTTTTACATGTAAATAATATGCTACATCAAACTTTGAAAATATAAGGGTACTAATTTCTACTGATTGATAGAACATAACAACATCAACGTCAATTAGTACAACAATGAATCACTCAACACTACTTTATAATATTAATATGTTACAGATTGATCATAATTTTTTAATCCTTTCATTTAGATACTGTTTGTAGTCTGTGCATTCACCAGTTAAGAAAAAACAAAAAACAAAAATGAACTCTACTCATCTTGACGTTCTTATATTCAACATTTGCATTTTTAGATTTAACATTTATGCTGATATAAGTAATAAATTTTTTAAAAAAACAATTTCATTTAGGGTAAAATATATGTCGTGCCTGCAACTATTGTGAAATTGAAAAGTTCTACCTGGAGTTGTCTTTCATGTGCATTATGCAAATCAATGGTTCACTTTGAGGGAACAAACTACTTCTTCTCTGGATGTCGCCGAATGGCCGTGCAACCCGTAAATTGGCAACAGTTGACAATTCTTTGTTCAATTTTTTTTACATTAATTACTATCACCAAAAAATTTGTTTGGTAGGTACCGCTTAAATGTGGACATACTAGACTACTATACGTCACTGCTATCGTCTCTTTTGACAAGGAAGCCTAATGGCTGCTAGGACATAAGGTTGACGACATGCTTGCCATTCTTAACTCGGTAAAAAAACATATTTATACATTTTAGTGCTGTGTTCGATTTATTCTACTTGGTTTATTTTATAGTGTGTGTATATATATACGTATATATGTATGTGTGTGTGTGTGTATTTCTATACATTTTGAAAACTAAGTTTGAAACTAAGTTTATACATTTTAGTGTTTTCCAATTTTGTTCAAAACTGAGTAATAACATATTACCGCCATGTTATTCCCATCGGGTTAGAGAGAAAATGTCAAAAAATATATAGTGGACAAAAACATCTATTTGACCTGTTGAAAAATATGGTGACCGCTCTATCTATATGGCGAATAATTTCATTTTTTAACCTATGCAGATAGTTGTACATGTTACACACTGTTTATTTGAAAAGAAAGTGTGGATCGTGTTATATGGAATTATATTATACTAGTGCGTAAATAAACTAAGTTACTATAGCAATGTGAATAAGTAAAATAAAACAAGCACATCAAGAATTTTTATACTGGTTCGAACTTCCCGTTCTACGTCCAATCCCAGACTCCTTCTGGAATTTCAACTACAACAACCCTTACTTAACCCGGAGGAATAGGTTTACACTGCCTGAGTAACGGAACTGGACTTCACCCTCCTAAGAAAACCGAATAGGACTTCAACTGCCTGAGCAACTGAAGGACTTCTTTACAAATAACAAATGTATCCGACTGTAATGTGTTCTTAAATAACACTGATAAGTCAATTAAGTACAATCTTCCTATAATATTCTCCTTTATGATATATAATGTGATGTGCTTTGAGAATTGTGAAAGATAAAGTGATTAATGATCGAAGTATGTAAGCAATTTAAGTGAAATTTAAAAGCTTTAGAATAGATGAGAATTCAAGAATGCTAAAAGTAAATTCGGTGAATTGTTTGTTGAATTCTGTAATCTATTTATAGTATATAAAGAGTTGCAACTATAGATGAAAAGTTATATTAAAAAGAACAGGTGCAACTATTGATTTTGAAAATGTTTCTCTTCGGTGAAGAGAAGTGACTTTTCAAGAAAATAGCAGTTGGAAATATTCAGACGTCTGAATTAAAAAATTCAGAATTCAGAATTAGATTGAAACACAAACAGCAAGCTTTTAGGAAAATTTTGATTATATTCAGATGTCTAAAAATTTGCATTCAGACGTCTGGTTTCAGACCTTTGTGCATGTGTGTGTATGTGTGTGCATATATATATACACATACATACATACATATATATATCATTTCAAAAGAGATTTTAACAAATTTCTCAGTAAAGTACAGACTCTAGACACACAATACTCAGACTCTAGGCACACAACACTCGGCTTTAAACATCTGAAAAAGAATCTGCAATAAATCTCCTGCAAAGATGGTTAGTATACACATAGTATTTTATATAGCTTGTCATAATCAAAATCGAGATTCCAACATTATTATCCTTGGTGGTCGTACTATGTTTTCAAAAAGATTAGTACAACCTTTTTCTACCTGTGTGTTCACAATTTGTATTCAAATGGATTACTGGGTTCATATCCGAACTAGCTTGAACATACATTTCAACATTCTATTCCTTTAACAGTGCCATTTTACTTATGCCCTTCTAATTGTCGAAAATTTTTATATTATTCAAATGATTCTACTTACTGTGTATTCTCTTCCTCTGTTTCAAGTCTGCTCATCCATTTCTGCAAACCGATAGTTCAAATAAATATTTGTGGAAACTGATATATACATACGTATTTTTTTGTATTAATTCATATAAAAAATGTTTCTTCAATTACTGCTCTTTACATGACACTTTTTCAAATTTATGTGCAGTCCATTTTCATTCGGAGTTTCAACGTATATTTTAGCACTTACCATATTATATGGTAAATTAAATTTTGAAAGATAATCATACGGTGGCCAATGTAGCTACGTGGTGTGTTACCTTTTAACAGGTGAATACACAAATTTGTGTCCGGTATGTTAAAAATAAATATTTATGGTTTTCTAAGCAATCACTGACATAGGGTCTGAAATTGAGTACAACCATATTTAATACTCTCCATGCGGCTAGCTAGACTGTGATAGTTTATAATTGATATACACCTTTTGTTGCACCTCCTTCCACTTACTCTTGAATTATTTAAACTATTACTTCCCACCCGATTGTTTCCCTGCACTGTAGTAAGCATACATTTTAGGCACATCTGAATGTACATTATCGTCTCCCAAATTGCATATCAACCTAAAAATGACCACTCATACGTACGCACCTATGCTCCACATTTGCACAGCTACATTGACAACAACGTCGGTAACTGCATGATGTCCCAACATTGTTCCCCAGCTTAAACTATTACATGCTGTAGGAAAATGGGGTATAAAAAATTGACAAACTTTTCCACCACCTCACGGGATCTGAAGTAATATTTTAATTTAGACCGAGTAATTATGAGATGAATAATCCAGACGCTTACCTCAAGACTAGAAAAATCCCCAAAAAACGTCACAGTGATTGAGACGGTGCATTCTCAAAATCGATTGCCTATTGAGTTATAATTTATGTACTTGCCTCTTCACTCTTACTCACGTATTCTGTTCTTTTTCATTTTTTGAAATCTACAATAAACTTCACCTAGCGATCAAAGTTCTAACTTAGCTTGTACCTTATATACGGATAAGCATAACATACAGTCTGGAATAGACATCGAAGGAAAGAAACAGATTGCTCAGGTTTGATTTACAGTCTTGGATACTCTTCTGTCCATATTCAATTGGTTGCAAATAAATGACAGATTATTCTGTTTGGTAGGACGACGTTACTGGGAACCATCCAGTAGTTCGGGATTTTGATCCACCACTCCCTAAAAAGACACTAAGAAGAGGAAATGCGATTCGGTTACATATTTTTCACTTTTTTACTATCTTTTGCTACTCCCATTAATTAGTTAACATCTATTATATGCCATGCCTGACTTTGTATTGTACATCATATGCTATGTTGTTTTACCGAATAACAATACCTGACTTTGTCCCTACCAAATTCTACCCGATTGTTTATGGATACCTATACTTTGAACTATTATACCTTTCAAACCTATCATGTCTCTACGTGTCTTGACTTGATATTGAAAACTATTATTACTTTAACATGTTTCTTACAAACGAACTTAAACCATATCTTATTTCCCTTATCCGCAGGATGGTGATATAGATCAGCATGCTGCAGCAACTCCTGGGATCGAGATTTAGAAGGAGAAGTAGAAGCAGAAAAATAAATTTCTAGCCGTTTTTGATTTCATGTTTGTGGTACATTTAAGTTTTTATGTGTGCAGCTACTAAATTTCTATATGTTTTTCACGTCTTTTTTTTCTTTTCTGCTACCTCATTTTACAATTTTTACATGACTGTACGTCATGACGTATGATGATTGAATTATTTTGCTTCCGTCCACCATATATATGTTCAGTTTTTTAATTCGCAACTCTAGCTTTGAACTACTATTTTCGTTTGCCATTCTTAGTTGCACTACCGCTTTAACTACATGCAATGTCCGTGCTGACATATGTATGTGTTGTACACTATGCATCAATATGCATACAAACGATATAGTCACTCTTCTGCTCTAATATTGTCTTTCACATGTTCTGATTAAACCTTATAGAGTAAAATAATGCCGTGTGCGTAGCATGACATACTCACTAGTTAAGCCTTGAAGGGGGGAACTTTAGCGGTGTAATGGGCACCTGAATGCCAGTTGCCCATATAATAGACGCTAGTCTCCCTCCTTCATATGCCCGTCTCCACCTTCATCTTTGCACTTTCCATCTAATTTTTCACTTTTAAAATTTTTAAATAGGAAAAACTAAACAAAATGCCGCCATGTCCAAGCAAAATGATCCGAAGAATGAATCACAGACATCCATTGGAGTAAACTGGACCATTACATGTTTTGCTGTTGTTTGGAGTTTCACCAGACGATCTATGTGTACTACATGAGCTTCCAAATGGTTATCGGCACAGAACCGAAACCACTTTGACAACCGTTAAGATATAAATTGCACATTAATATATTCGGTTATTTTTATTTGTACATCACATAATCATATTAAATAACTGTTAGTTTATCCAAAATTATTAATTCATAAATTATCTTTAGGGCCATTACATTCATTGTCGGAGTAGTTGAGCTAAGTACATTACACAGTTTTGTGACTCTCTTCCCGATCCTATTATGGAGAGGTTATAGGCTAGCTCTTTCGGATTTTTTTTGTCGATTAGGCCTATCCAGTTCTTTGATCGACCTCTCATTCAGGCATTAGCTAAGAGGTGGTGACCCACCACACATACATTTTATTTTCCAAATTTTGAGCTTGGTATTACCACAGCTGATTTCTACATGTTCACAGGCATTGAGATTGGACGACATGGCCTTCGACCTTTTCCATTTGATGATTTATAAGAGTTCCCTAATCTGTTTACTGTTTTTCAAACGCTGATAGATGTTATTTGCATCACTACTGGTTTTGTTAAGTTGACTTACCTGCAGTAGTACATCACTACTTATATAGCTAGAGCCGATATAATGGATGCAGATACTAGAGCATTTCTACTCCACTTGTTTGGTTCAACTATTTTTTCGAACCAAAAAGGTACGGTTAAAGTAGGCTATTTAGCATCTCTTGCCAGATTAGACCAGCTGAATACTATTGGTTGGGGCATAGCGATAATAGGCACCTTTTGTACCGCTCTACATTCATTTGCGCTTGACGAAGTCAAGAAGATGCATGCTTTTGGGTATATTTTGCCATTATCGTACTACGAGTACACGACAAACATGCATCCCCGCATCCAGGACATCACTAGTCAGGCTGCTGAGCAGTACTTCCTTAGGATGAGATGATGGGAGACTATGCAACACGTACATCATGTTCCCTTAGGTGTATGACATGACTTGATGCAGGCTAGGTCACAGCTTGATATGTGTAGTCGGGGTAATATTATTCGAACAACTTAGTCCTTGCATTGGACTCATCTAGCAGATGCAAGTCTTATGGCGGACGACCATCCCTTGATAATTGCGTATTCACCATTCAGACGTAGGGTTGCTTTGCATATACCTGCATTTATGCCTATGTAGTATTTGAAAGAGAGGTGTTCTTATCAGATTACAGGTGATCATCGTATCATATGATCCTTTATCTTGTAAGGACATGTTTGGTGGATATAAATTGATTGGTGACCAGTATCTAAATGCTCTACGACAGGCTGGGTGGATGGATAGTAGTACTTTCTTCATCGATGAAGATTAGGATGCTTATTGGGCTAGAGTAGCACCCCATAGATTCATCATACCAAATTATGTTCGTGGGTTAAACTCTGATCATATAGGACCTCACATTGCAGCCGGTAGAGTTCAGATACCATAGGTGTCATTTGACCTCATTTCGTCACAGTTCTCCCAGCCTACGAATGATGAAGAAGAAGATGATTACGAATGATGAAGAAGTAATTCAAAAAGCGCATACATAAACAAATAGGTCTATTTACTTGATGTGATACCACTACTTTTTAATCTGACAATAACAACAGACATTATTATTTGAAAAGATATTTCAGAAAGCTCTCTGCACATTAAAAGATTCTTCATACAACACAATATTACTTAACCAACTACATATTAAAACATCTCCAAGTAAATAATACATTAACGACCGTTACATAAAAAACTAGTAATACTGTTATCTTAAGCTCATCCAAATCTTTCTAGCCAATTTTGGCGTATGAAGTACGCATCATGGCAAATAAATGGAATGCGGTATTTTAAATTGTATCGACCATCATAAGTCGAACGTGTAGTCTTGAACACATTTTCTGATATTACCTCATTAATTACCTTTGTGTAACACGTGCATGCCTTAGTAAAATTTCCGTATGCACTCCTGACCTCTTGAGCTGTACGCCTGACTAGATAACCCACGTCATTGTTATAAAGTTCAGCCAGAGTGTCCCAAATTGAATTGCCGTTAACTTCTGATCGTCGTACATCTCATCGGTTTATATGTAGTACTCCATAAGTAGCTTCAATTCATGAGACACAAATGTCATGTTGGACATTTTAGTTTGAATAATCTTAAGTTTTTAAATGATTTAAGATATAACGATTTGTAGATTTATATAATGGATGTTCCTTATCTCCATATTAGTTGTGGCCGGCAGTGGAACGTGGCAATAATGTACGATTTGACCGCACACTGAGCCTCCTTGTATCCACCCATGAAACAGAGAATCTTGCCCCGCAAATGAACGTGGCTACAGTATGTGATTTGACTGCACACCCAGCCATCTTATCTCCACTCATCAAAGATATTAGCCGTGGCCGACAGTGGAACGTGGCTACAGTGTATGATATGACCGCACACTAAGCCACCTAGTCTCCACTCAAGAAAGCTTGGATCTTAGTCGACAAATGAACGTGGCTACAGTATGTGATTTGAATGTACACTAAGTCATCTTGTCTTCACTCAATAAAGATATTAGCTTTGGCCGATAGTGGAACATGGCTACAGTGTATGATTTGACCGTACACTGAGCGCCTTGTATCCACTCAAGAATTAGTCATATATATATATAACCATATGAATCTAATACTTGTTCACCATAATTAAATCAAACAAAACATTCAAAAATCAAACAACTATCCTCAATAACAATGTTTGGAAACTTATTATAAGCTATATTGCTATGTGATAGCGATTATGAAGAAGAAACGTATGCATTAGCACATCAACAAGAGGAGGAGGAACTGATGGAAATATACCATGAAGCATACGGTTCAACTTCTAGAAAACACAGTGGCTCAGTTGTGGGTCGGAAACACATCAACCGTAACGATTAGGAATTTCATAAAACACTTATGCAAGATTACTTTGCGTGTGGTCCAACTTATGGTCTAGAGATGTTTAGACGACGATTCAGAATGAATCGTCCATTGATTTTAAAAATTCTTGAAAGTATTTAACGGTATATTAATTACTTTAAGTAGGATGTTGCAAAAAAATAAGGTTTGAGTGGGCGTCAAAAGATTACTGCAGCTTTTAGGATGTTAGTATATGGTACATCCGCCGATGCTCTTGATGACACATATCGTATTGCAGAGGGAGTACAACATCGGAAAACCTAGATCACTTCTGTTAACCAGTTGTGGATATTTATGGGACTGAATATCTACGTTCTCCAAACAGGCAAATGTAACGCGGTTATGTAAAATGCATTAAAGCAAAGGCTGGCCTGGCATGCTTGAAAGTCTATATTGTATGCATTGGGAGTGGAAGAACTATCCAAAAGCTTTTCATGGAACATATAACGGCAAAGAAAAAAACCAATTATCATCTTAGAAGCAGTTGTTGTAACGCCCCACTTCGAGACTCACCCTAGTAAAGAGTATTACGGAGTAATACCGTCTCCTAGAACGGAGAATAGAGTATAACGGAAGCGACCATGTGTAATCAAGCTATAACTAACTACTGAATACGTCGAATAGGTGGTTTTCTTTTCTCAAGTGGTTCGACATATCCGATAGATATTTATAATGAAATTACAATGGCTAAAGAAAATAGGTTCAGAACAAACATAATACTAAATGATAACATCATCATCACAGAACAGTCACATAACAGTCACAGAACATAGGTACAATATATCGTCAATACAGATCCAAATATCAAAAGGTGGGTACAAATCCACCGCTCACACATGTGAGTCAAAAATATGTACATAAGAGACTGAATAATCAGAGTATCAAAATAGTGGACAAATATAAAGAGCTATCTATCAGCATAGCAGATAATGTCCAAGCGGAAGCACAGAAAGTGAAGTCCAGAGACCTAACCTGAAACAACTCGGTCTGACCCGAGCGAAAAAACACTCGGGTCAGGCTAGCTAAACAATCAGTTAATAAACTGAGATAAACATAATAATGCGGTACATAAATAAAACAGTACATCTCCAAAGAGAAGAGTATTATGGACTACATGAATATAATGACGATTCCTAATCATCAATAAACAGTAAAAATCTCCAAAGAGAATATCAACACCAAAGTGTTAAATAAATAAAATCGCCTCATATCATCGGCGTAGCCAAAGCTATATAAAGTTGCCCAGAGGCAATAATCCCAAGAGTGAACAGAGTCTGTAATCGATGTCCAAGCAAAGATCATTGCCCCAAAGAGCAATAGGGATATACTGAAAAGTCAATGGAAACGAATATTCAAAAGCAGTGTCTAGAGACACTGTGAATCCACAAGGTAATCGCACTTACATCGTATGGTTCCATAGATCCAACACCGAATGGCGGTACTCGAATGGATATAAAATCATCAGATAATACAAGTATAGCACGTGCACCGACCAGAGTCGTTATTGCCAAGTACTGTAGAGTTGTGATCGATCACTCGCACAGATGCGGAACGCGCGAGACGGCGAGATCCTTCCCAGAAGGATAAAGGCCCAGAGGCACATGCCAAAAAACTGCTCCATAGAGCAGGTGTCCAGAGACGGTTGCCCAGAGGCGTGGTGACCCAGAGGTCCAGTACTGGCCGCCCAGAGGCTAATGTGTCACAAACTTCTTGGAGAGGAACCCGTAAAGTGTTAACAATGAGTCACATACCCCACGTTCGCACTAAACAGTTTACTAACCAATAGCAAGCTCACACTCCAAACAATAAAAAGTCTACCTCGTATCATCGGTAAACTAGACCCAAAGGTCAAAACGATCAATCGAATAGGTCGGGGATTAACCGGAAAGAAAATACACACGGTTCCATAGGCCGGAGATTTCCTAACCGTTTAAGCACCTTTCCACTTCGATCGACGTGCTAAAAGTGAGTGTGAGATTTTTATTATAGAAAATAATGGTGCGAAACGGATTTATAATTGATCTTGAAATCACTTTAAAACGGCTTTTGAAAACTCTCCTATTATGGAGTAATTAATTTAATAATTAAAAATAATATTATATAATAATTTCGAAAGCCATTTAGGAGTGAAAAATCCTTTTAAAATAGTTCATAAAAACCCGTGTACAAAATTTAGAGACAAATCTCAAAGAAATCGATAAATCAGAAAATCACTGAAAACCAATATTCGTGTTGGAAAATATTCCGAATGGTTGTGAATCAAGGTTCGACAATTTCTGATTAGCAATTAAAGCCCAAAGGTTTATCGCAAAAACAAACAATTTGAAGCGGTTACACCAAAATAGGGCAACTCGGACTCGGTTGCACCAAAAACGGTGCAACCGGTGGGTCGGAACCCGGCTGCACCAAGTGGGTGCAGCCCTTTTTTTTAGAACCAGCTGCACCGCATGGTGCAGCCTGGTTCGGTCCAGGCCCCAGCTTGCCTGGGCTGGGGGTGTAATGGGGTAAGCCCCAGCCCCATGCGGGCTGGGGAGGAGGGGGAAGCCCAGCCCGTATGGGCTGGGAGAAGGGGGCCAGCCCCAGCCGCATGGGCTGGGGACGTGCGGGCAGCCCCAGCCCGCATGTGCTGGGGACGTGCTGGCCATGCGCGCCAGCCCCTGTGGGCTGGCCTGGCCTGGTACCGGCTAGCCCAACCGGGCTAGCCTGCTGCGCCCGGGCAGCAGCCTGGGTGCAGCCCAGGCCTGCCCTGGTGCACTCAAACCACTGTTTCAGCCTGTTTCCAGGCTGAAACATTCCAGCCTGCTGAAATTGCTCATTTTAGTGATTTTGAGGTGTTTTTTTTTCAAATTTGGCATCAAATCTCACCAATATCAATCACTAACTACTATATAATGATTACTACACTATATTAAAGGAGACAAAGGGCCAAAGCTTAGCATTACCTTATGAAGCAATATCACAAACACCTTATGTGCCACCCAAAATGAAAGCAAAGATGATCAAAGAGTTATGATTCACATGTTACATAATAAAACATGTGTTACTAAATGATTACTGAAATCAAAAGAGGATTAAACACATATTAGAAGAGGTTTTTAGCAATATACCTCTCTAGAAAGCAACAAAGACCACTATAGCATCAACCCAAATTAGGAAAAGATGATTAGGAGGCTATAAGATCAAAAAAACACATAAAACGTGTGTTACCAAATAAATTTCAGAAATTAGAAAGATATAAAAACGGATTTGAAGTGGGTATTTGCATTACCTTTGCATAGAATGACTTGCATAGGCTAAAACTAGAAGGAGATGAAGATAGAGGCCATTTTTGTTAAGAAAGCTTTAGGAAATGATTAGGGTTTTGATTAGAGATGAATGAATGAGGTTAGGAGAGTTTGAGATAATTTATAGAGGAGGTTTAGGGTGTGTTATTGGGTTAAGTTTAGTAACCCAATAAGAAGAGAGTTATTTATATGTTTTCAAAAATTAGTCTAAGTGTTCATATATGTTTATAAAACTCATTTTTCTTATCCAAACCCGTTTTTTAAAACCTCTCCTAAAATTTTGAACTTTTAAAAGAAATAACATTTTATCCTCATTTTAAAATCCCTAGCCTTTTTCAAATAAATTTTGTTATTCCAAATCCTTTTATGCTTCATTAAAATAAATAAAAATCCTAACTTTTATTTATTAATCGGTAATGCTAATCCCGGGTTGTTACAGACTCCCCCTTTAAGAAAATTGCGTCTCCGCAATTCCTTAAGATCGATGTCGTCTATAACGTCAAATCCACAAAAGAAGTGATAGAGATAAAATAGAGAATTTTTACCCGCGGAAGAAGATGGGAGGAAGCCAAGATAAGAGCGCTCGATAGATTCTCTGGTTTCCCAAGTGCAGTCCTTAGGAATCGGTGACCATTGAATCTTCACGAGTGGAACCTCTTTGTTGCGAAGGCGTCTAACCTCCGAATCACGCACACGAAGAGGTTGCTGCTCCAAAGATAAATCAGGTAAGATCTCTAAATTAGGCACGACATGCGGCTCAATGATAGAATCAGGATCGCGAACACACTTGCAAAGCTGAGAAACATGGAACACATCATGCATTCCGAAAAAATGAGCAGGTAGAGCCACACGATAAGCAACGGGGCCGATGCGTTCCGTAATAGGAAATGGTCCAATATAGCGAGGAGCCAACTTCCCTGTAGAGCTGAAACGCACAACCCCCTTCATAGGGGAAATCCGAATGAAGACAAAATCACTAATGGAGAACTCAAGAGGCTTCCTACGGTTGTCCGCGTAGGATTTCTGGCGGTCCTGTGCCTCTTTCATTCTCTGACAGATAAGAACAATCTTTTCAGAAGATTCCCGAACTGAATCTGGACCAAGAATAAGCTTCTCGTCAGATTCTAACCAATAAGCAGGAGAGCGACATGGCCTTCCGTAGAGAGCCTCGAAAGGTGCCATGCCGATGCTAGACTGAAAGCTGTTGTTGTAGGAGAACTCTACAAGCGGTAAGTGATCCTCCCAACTACCTTCGAAATCCAGAATACAACAACGCAAAAGATCCTCCAAAACACGATTCACCCTCTCAGTCTGACCATCGGTCTGAGGGTGATAAGCAGTCGAGAGATTCAGCTTTGAGCCCAAAGCTGACTGTAGGCACTTCCAGAAGTGACTAGTGAAAATGGTGTCTCGATCACACATGATGGAGCTAGGAATGCCATGAAGTCGAACGACTTCTTTCACATAGAGCTTGGCCAACTTAGGTGCAATCCGAGTGGACTTAATCGGAATGAAATGAGCCGATTTGGTCAAGCGATCAACAATAACCCAGATAGAAGTATGGCCTGACCTCGATCGAGGCAGACCGTCAATGAAATCGATGGATATCTGATCCCATTTCCATAATGGAATCTCTAGAGGCTGAAGAAGACCAGATGGACGCTGATGCTCGGCCTTGATCTGTTGACAAGTCATGCAACCGCTCACATAACTTGCCACATCTCTCTTCAAACCCTCCCAATAATATAGCCGGCACATATCGGCATACATCTTACTCGAACCAGGACGTATAGTGTACTTAGTGCGATGGCACTCGTCCAGAATGTCACGCCTAAGTGATAAATCATATGGTACAACAATACGGTTCTTCCTACGAAGACACCGATGAAAATCAAGAGAATAATCCAGTAATGTCTCATCACTGGAACCTGACTCGAGAAGGTGAATGAGATGCAATAAGTCTGGATCCTGCCGCTGAGCATGGGCAATGCGATCCAATAAGGTAGGACGAGCTTCTAAGCTGAGTAGTAAGACCGGAGAATTAGAAGATGGAGCTCGATCTCTAATATCACACAAAGATAGGGTCTCAAGAATATCCCACTCGGCAATCATCATAGAAACTACCATCGAGTGCTTGCGACTGAGCGCATCTGCAACACGATTACCCTTGCCAGGGGTATACTGAATATATAAATCATATGAGGCGAGAAACTCAAGCCATCGCTGCTACCCCATGTTGAGATCTCCCTGGCTGAAAAGATACTTCAGAGACTTGTGATCGATGTAAAGAGTGAAGCAGTCGTCTAATAGAAAGTGACGCCACGTCTTCAAGGCAAAGACGATAGCTGCTAACTCAAGATCATGAGTAGGATAGCGAACCTCATTCGGACGCAGTTGCCTGGAAGCATAAGCAACTACCCGAACCTTCTGCATAAGCACAGCACTGAGCCCGCTACCACAAGCATCGGTGCAAACAACCAGATCCTGATTACTCTCAGGAACCACAAGAATAGAAGCATGAGTGAGAAGTTCCTTCAGTCGCTGAAAGGAAGCTTCACACTCATCAGACCAAATAAAGCGAACACCCTTACGAGTCAATGTCGTAAGGGGAAGTGCAACTCGAGAGAAATCCTTGATAAACCGACGGTAATAACTCGCCAGACAAAGGAAGATGCGAATATCACAAACGTTCTCGGGCTGCTACCAATTCTGAATAGCTTCGATCTTGGCAGGATCGACAGAAATACCCTCAGATGATACAATATGGCCCAAGAACTTGACCTTGCTCTCCCAAAAATGGCACTTGGAGAGCTTGGCCTTAAGCTGATGCTGACGAAGAGTATCCAAGATGATCTGCAAATGATGAGCATGGTCTGTCTCGGATCTAGAATAAATAAGAATATCGTCGATGAAAACCAGAACGAATCTATCGATGTATTCTCGGAATACTCGATTCATAAGATCGACGAAGAAAGCCGGTGCGTTCGTCAAGCCGAATGGCATGACCAACCACTCAAAAGAACCATAACGAGTGCGGAAAGCGGTAAGAGGAATGCTATCGTCCGCAACTTGGAGCTGATGAAATCCTGTGGCAAGGTCGAGCTGGGAAAAGACCTTTGCACCGCTCAACTGATCAAACATATCGTCTATCCGTGGCAATGGATAACGATTTCTGATGGTCAACTCATTAAGCTTGCGATAGTCAATGCAAAGCTTAAGAGAGCCATCGGGCTTCTTAACGAAGACCACAGCAGCACCCCATGGCGAAGAACCGGACCGAATGAACTGCTTCGCCTCAAGCTCAACTAACTGCTTCCTGAGTCCTCATTCTCCTTAATAGACATTCTCGTTGGAGGACGCCCAACTGGGTGGGAGCCTGGAATGAGATCGATGCTGAACTCAATGGCCCGCTTTGGCGGCAGGCCTGATACTGGCTCGAATATATCGCGGAAATCCTGAACAACAGGAATACGAGATATGTCCAAATCCTCATCTCGTGAATCAAGAGAAAATAAAGTAAAATCAGAAATCCCAACATCCTGAAGAGCAATAGCTAACGGAGCGGACGAGTTAGGATGACGAACAAATAATATCCGCTCCGAACAAATGATTTTGGCGTCGTACCGAGCGAGCCAATCCATGCCAAGAATCATGTCAAAGCCCAAATACTCCATAGCGTGCAGATTCGCACGGAAAGAAAATCCACAAAGATCAATATCCATATCCTCACAAAGCAAGCTAAGGGTCGTAGATCCACCAATGAGATTCACAATCCTTAGTGAAGAAACCAAACAAGTAACATCCAAGGATAAAGCATCTACTAGCTCCTTTGATACGAATGAGTGAGAGGCACCCGTATCAAAGAGAACTCTACAAGATCTACCATGAAATAAAATAGAACCTTCGAGAACGGAAGGATGCGTACCTCGAGGCTGAGCTGAAGATGTAGGAGCCTTGGCAGCATTAAGCTTGCCAGATCTAGGAGGTGCGGTAGGACAAGTGGAGATCCTGTGTCCCTCCTTCTTGCAGAAGGTGCAATAGAGAGGTTTGGGACACTCTCGAATAAAGTGATCAGGAGAACCACAGTTGAAGCATTTCTTCGGAGGACGTGTCCCACTAGGCTGAGCAGGAATCTGAGACTGAGAACGAGTTTGAGGCTGAGTCTAAAAAGTAGAACTGCCAGTCTTCTTCTTCTTATTCCAAGCTTGGTCTTCTAAAATGGACCCCGCTTCTGATTGGGGTTTTTAGAACCCTCACCATCTCCATCACTGTCTCTCTCATGCTCAACCGCTTCAAGGTGAAGCGCTGCGTCAACTAGCTCATCAAAAGGGAGCTTAAGCTGGAGCATAAGCTGTTTCTTCAAATATTTCTTCAGGCCTTCTACAAATTTGAGATTCTTCTTATAAGGAGTGCTAATGAACTCGAGGCCATACTTAGACAGGGCCTCGAAAGATGATGAATAGTCAGCAACAGAGGTCTTCCCTTGCTTAAGGTCAATAAAGCGGCGTGCAAGGGCTATCTTCTCGGACTCAGGAACAAACTTGAGCAAGAAGCGCTCTCGGAACTGATCCCAAGTGAGAGTGGCCTCATCGGTCTCAGAAATAAGGAGCTCGTACCAATCCAAGGCACGGCCCTCAAGATGGCTAGAAGCAACAAGAACTCTGTCATGGTCAGGAAGGGTCATGCGAGTAAAATTACGCTCGCAAACTCTGATCCAAGCCTGGACCTCAAGAACAGTCTCGGAGCCATTGAACGGCTTCCCTCCAAGATGAATAAAGTCGCTGCAGAGGCACGCAAAAGCAGACTTGCGCGGTGCATCAGAAACTGGTGCAGGAGACTGAGAGTGCGACTGAGAGTTACGAACCAGCTCCATGATTTGGTCCGTGGTCATGTATACGCCCTCTGGATGAGGGTTGCTGGACTGTCCAGCATTAACAGAACGGAGGTTCCTAACTCTTCCAAACATACTGAAAGATAAGGTAAGATTTAGTTGAGCACGATTCAAAGATAGATAATTCATTAAGGAATATTACGGAATATAACAGATTCCTACAACTATTCCTAACTTATCTATCTAAAGGTGGTGATGTTCAATTTGGATCGTATTGTAACGTATTATAATACGTGTCTATTCTGTGTTTGTTATGCTTAATTCTGAACCTTAGCTCTGATACCAAACTGTAATGCCCCACTCCGAGACCCACTCTAGTAAAGAGTATTACGGAGTAATACCGTCTACTAGAACGGAGAATAGAGTATAATGGAAGCGACCATGTGTAATCAAGCTATAACTAACTACTGAATACGTCGAATAGGTGGTTTTCTTTTCTCAAGTGGTTCGACATATCCGATAGATATTTATCATGAAATTACAATGGCTAAGGAAAATAGGTTCAGAACAAACATAATACTAAATGATAACATCATCATCACATAACAGTCACAGAACATAGGTACAATATATCGTCAATACAGATCCAAATATCAAAAGGTGGGTACAAAGCCACCGCTCACACATGTGAGTCAAAAATATGTACATAAGAGACTGTATAATCAGAGTATCAAAATAGTGGACAAATATAAAGAGCTATATATCAGCATAGCAGATAATGTCCAAGCGGAAGCACATAAAGCTAAGTCCAGAGACCTAACCTGAAACAACTCGGTCTGACCTGAGCAAAAAAACACTCGGGTCAGGCTAGCTAAACAATCAGTTAATAAACTGAGATAAACATAATAATGCGGTACATAAATAAAACAGTACTTCTCCAAAGAGAAGAGTATTATGGACTACATGAATATAATGACGATTCTTAATCACCAATAAACAGTAAAAATCTCCAAAGAGAATATGAACTCCAAAGTGTTAAATAAATAAAATCGCCTCATATCATCGGCGTAGCCAAAGCTATATAAAGTTGCTCATAGGCAATAATCCCAAGAGTGAACAGAGTCTGTAATCGATGTCCAAGCAAAGATCGTTGCTCCAAAGAGCAATAGGGATATACTGAAAAGTCAATGGAAACGGATACTGAAAAGCAGTGTCCAGAGACACTGTGAATCCATAAGGTAATCGCACTTACATCATATGGTTCCATAGAACCAACACCGAATGGCGGTCCTCGAATGGATATAAAATCATCAGATAATACAAGTATAGCACGTGCACCGACCAGAGTCATTATTGCCAAGTACTGTAGAGTTGTGATCGATCACTCGCACAGATGCGGAACGCGCGAGACGGCGAGATCCTTCCCAGAAGGATAAAGGCCCAGAGGCACATGCCAAAAAACTGCTCCATAGAGCAGGTGTCCAGAGACGGTTGCCCAGAGGCGTGGTGACCCAGAGGTCCAGTACTGGCCGCCCAGAGGCTAATGTGTCACAAACTTCTTGGAGAGGAACCCGTAAAGTGTTAACAATGAGTCACATACCCCACGTTCGCACTAAACAGTTTACTAACCAATAGCAAGCTCACACTCCAAACAATAAAAAGTCGACCTCGTATCATCGGTAAACTAGACCCAAAGGTCAAAACGATCAATCGAATAGGTCGGGGATTAACCGGAAAGAAAATACACATGGTTCCATAGGCCGGAGATTTCCTAACCGTTTAAGCACCTTTCCACTTCGCTCGATGTGCTAAAAGTGAGTGTGAGATTTTTATCATAGAAAATAATGGTGCGAAACGGATTTATAATTGATCTTGAATCACTTTAAAACGGCTTTTGAAAACTCTCCTATTATGGAGTAATTAATTTAATAATTAAAAATAATATTATATAATAATTTCGAAAGCCATTTAGGTGTGAAAAATCCTTTTAAAATAGTTCATAAAAACCCGTGTACGAAATCTGGAGACAAATCTCAAAGAAATCGATAAATCAGAAAATCACTGAAAACCAATATTCGTGTTGGAAAATATTCCGAATTGTTGTGAATCAAGGTTCGACAATTTCTGATTAGCAATTGAAGCCCAAAGGTTTATTGCAGAAACAAACAATTTGAAGCGGTTACACCGAAATAGGGCAACTCGGACTCGGTTGCACCAAAAATGGTGCAACCGGTGGGTCGGAACCCGGCTGCACCAAGTGGGTGCAGCCCCATTTTTTTTTTAAAACCAGCTGCACCGCATGGTGCAGCCTGGTTCGGTCCAGCCCCCAGCCCGTCCGGGCTGGTGGTGTAATGGGGTAAGCCCCAGCCCCATGCAGGCTGGGGAGGAGGGGGAAGCCCAGCCCGCATGGGCTGGGAGAAGGGGGCCAGCCCCAGCCACATGGGCTGGGGACGTGCGGGCCAGCCCCAGCCCGCATGGGCTGGGGATGTGCGGCCAGCCCCAGCCCGCATGGGCTGGGGACGTGCTGGCCATGCGCGCCAGCCCGTGTGGGATGGCCTGGTACCGGCTAGCCCAACCGGCCTAGCCTGCTGCGCCCGGGCAGCAGCCTGCGTGCAGCCCAGGCCTGCCCTGGTGCACTCAGACCACTGTTTCAGTCTGTTTTCAGGCTGAAACATTCCAGCCTGCTGAAATTGCTCATTTCAGTGATTTTGGGGTGTTTTTTTTCAAATTTGGCATCAAATCTCACCAATATCAATCACTAACTACCATATAATGATTAATACACTATATTAAAGGAGACAAAGGGCCAAAGCTTAGCATTACCTTATGAAGCAATATCACAAACACCTTATGTGCATACCCAAAATGAAAGCAAAGATGATCAAAGAGCTATGATTCACATGTTACATAATAAAACATGTGTTACTAAATGATTACTGAAATCAAAAGAGGATTAAACACATATTAGAAGAGGTTTTTAGCAATATACCTCTCGAGAAAGCAACAAAGGCCACTATAGAATCAACCCAAATTAGCAAAAGATGATTAGGAGGCTATAAGATCAAAAAAAACACATAAAACATGTGTTACCAAATAAATTTCAGAAATTAAAAAGATATAAAAACGTATTTTGTAACGACCCAGAATTTTTATTAATTAAATTTTGAATATTTAATTAATTTTAAATATTAATAAGTGAAATTTATAAGTCGAATAAATTTTATTTCGAATAATTGGATTTAATTGAATAATTAAATCGATAATTTAATATGTTAAATTATGGAAACAATTGAAATTTGAGTTAAATATGATTGAAAATGATTTGTAAAATTTTATTTTATCATATTGGAGTTAGAATGTATTATAGAACTTTTAAAATTGAATTAAAAGTTTATTTGTGAAAATTGAATATTTTAATATTTAATCGACAGTGAAATTAGCCTTTTTTTGATTAGTCTCAGAATTGGACGAAACTAATTCCGTTGGATCCGTAATAGTTTGTTATTATCGGATTTCAATTTTCGTGTCAATCGGAGTTTTCGTTTGACCGTGGCAGCTCGAAACGCATCGAAATTGTTTTTAACATTAATTTGGTGAGTTAAAATAGCCATTTTTCAAACAATCTCGGATTTCGACGAAACCAGTTTCATCGGATCTGTAATGTGATATTATTGTAAGGTTTCAAATTTCGTGTCAATCGAACGTTTATTGCCATAACTCGCACAGATGACCGAATTAGCTCCCGAAACACGTTCCATTGTGTTCGTAACGCGGGGTAAACCTTAGGGACGCCAACCGACACGCTTCTTTTGGAGTTCAGAAATTCTGGGATGAATAGTGTTCGCGTATTTTTCTATATAAGCCCCTCTCTTCATAAATTTGTAAAGGAAAAAAAAGGCCAAGGGTTTGCTTCAGAGCCGCCGCCTCCATAAGTAACTAATGGCCGAAATCTTCTCTACTTCTCCCTCCATTTTCTCCAAATCCATACGTCGAATCGAGAAAGTATCAACTGCAAAAGTGGAGAACACATCACGAGCTACAACTTCAACGGTCAAGATCGGAAAATATGTTGTGGATCAACGGCAAAGTGGCTTTGAAGGTGGCATGTTCTAGCATGTTTTTCTAGGCGGGGGCTGGCCGAGCTTCAAGCTCTTCAGGCCGAAAGTAGTGTAGGCAATGCTCTTCAATATGGTACCTTCTGATCGTGTTCATGTTCGTCGTGGAGGGAGCAAAGTTGAACCTTAATTCATGAAGTTGGGTTTCATGTTGCGTTCGTGTTCCTGGGAGTTTTCTTTCGTGCGCGTGGAAGATAGAAAGGGGACGGTGATGATGGGGGGATGGAGATCCTACGATGTTGATTAGGTTAGGTTTAGAAAAAAATTAAATATGTTGTAAATTTTAATTATAAATTCGTGTAAGTTCTAAAAATCATATCTTTTTCATACGAGGTCGAAAACGCGCGAAATCAGTTGCGTTGGATTCGTATGGACGAGCACTACGCTATGGAATTGGATTGGAGTCGTTTGGAGTTAGTGAAAATTTTGGATAAAATTAAATGCGCGTTTAATTTTATTCGAAATAAAAGCTGAAAACGAAATTGAAATCAAGGTGAGAACTTCTCACTCAATTAAAATCGGTTTCGATTTTAATTTTATATAGTTAGATTTAAAATTCTTGAATGCATGTTTGAATGATGATTGTTATCTATTGATTTTTAAAATAGACATTATGCGCCGTTAGTAAGCGGATGTTATTTATTAAAAACATATACCGCGAATATTTCATAAACAGTGAAATTGGTATTATTTATGTACTTGGAATTGATTTCCCGCAGTATATAGCGGATGAGACCCTATTGCGCCGTCTATTAAGCGGATAATATCGTAAATCCCATATACCGCGATAATTTCGTACTGGAACGGAATTGGTATTGTGCTAACATCTTTGGATGCAGGAAAACAGGTTAGAGGGATCCAACAGGATTCCTCAACAGTATTTATTTGATTATGAATATTTTGATATTCGTTGATTATCATATTGATATATGATGTCGTTGTTGTCGTGATTGACTATTTGGTGTGTAGCATCATTGGGCCAAATTTTGGAATTTTAAAAGGATTTTAAAGTGATTTTTGAAAGTATATGTTTATAAAATATTTTTGGAATTGATCCATTTTAAATAAATAACGTTATAATTTTAATGTTATAAAAATTATGATTTTTGAGAAAAATAGTTAAAAGTTAATTTTTGAAAATATGGGGTTAATAATTTTATAAAATAGTTTAAATTGGGATTTCTGAATTTATTGTGAAAAGTTGAAAAAATAGGATTTATAAATTTGAGTATTTTATAAATCTAAGAAAATGATGAAATTATAAAGGAGTTTAAAGACGTTTTTAAAATAATAGTATAAATTGATTTATATTAAAAGATTATAAAATTTATATTTATAAATTAAAACATTGGAATTATAAAACGAGGTTTTATAAGTGTTAGAGTAAATTGTAAATGAATTTCGTAAATGAATGAAATTTATAGGATTATAAACGGTGAAGTTATAAATGGAATTTTATAAGCAGTAGGTTTATAAAATTTGTAAAGTTATTTGAAGGAATAGATTTGGATAAATAAATGAATCTTATAAGTTATAAGATTTATAATTTAGGAAGTTTAAAAGAACGATTTTTGTAAACAAATAACTTATAAGCATTTAACTTATAATATGAACTTTTAGTATATAATTGAGTTATAAATTGAGTACGTTAATAAAGGAGATTTATAAAAGAAAGTTGTTATAAATGAATAGAAATGGAATTTATAAACATCGTTTTATAAATCCGCAAACGACTTATTTTGATAAGTAAATTGTTGTAACTTATTTATGGAGTTATATTCACGTTTTAGACAGTGAATAATCCTTTTTAAATAAAATGTATAGAAATGATGAAATTGGTTAACGTAGTATATTCACATTTTGAATAGTGAATAATATGTTAAAGAAAATGTTTTAGATGTGATGTTTTAAATAAAATTAAAATGATCTAACGATGTTTTTAAAATGTGTTAAGATTCGAAACCATAGATTTCAACATTCATTGTTGAAATAGACGTTTTCGAGAAATAGAAGGAAATGATGGACTATAACACTGTTGTTATAGTAAATGATTTCCGAAAGGAAAAGTTTTGTTTAGTATTGGGATTTATATATCTATTTTAATTTCGAATCCCTATACTAGTGATTTTGGGTTGTCGTAACGATATTTTACGTAACATTCGTTTTGGCCCAAATAAATATGTTTAAGAGAATGATTTCCTTAAAGAATGAAACATATACTTAATTTTGATTTAAGTATATTGAATATTTTCCAAGTGTTGAAAATAAATGAATTTGTAAATTACTTATTAAATAAGTATGGAATGTTTTCCAATGTGAAATGAATCGTTTTGAGAATTTATCTTTTTAAAGATAAATTGAAAAATAAATAATTGAAATCGTTTATTCATAAATATTTTGGAATATAAATTCACTATGGAATTTATAAAAGAAAGGGGAATTTGTTTAAAAATAAATATGGATTTATTTTTGAAGTATTGAAATTTTATATCTTGTAAAGATATTTTTGGAAAATTATTTGCAATCTGGTGATGTTGTGCATATCCATTGATAGTTCAATAACCGACTATCAATATTTACCTTTGAATGGGTATTTGTTGTGATTTGCTTGGATTTGAATGCCACGCTTATTTTTAAATTATTGCGCTCGTTATTCGGATTACCCATTCTGAATAGTGATACGACGTAATGGATAACATTGATGACCGGTGTTGGAGACCGGATATTTTTGAAAGCAAAAGGACAACTCGTCGAATGTCTTTGCATCGACTGGTCCCCGGTATAGAGATTCCATATGTGATGGGAAGTCCGAACGTGATTAGTGAATATCCGGATTGCAAGGACTTCTTTGTAAGTGCCTTCGGTTCTGTTCGATCCCGGAACAGATTTGTATGGATAGTATGTCTGACATTACAAATTGAGATATAAAGCAGATTTCTTTCAAATATATTTCTGTTGGTGGCGGAGAATTTATTCTCTTAGCTTAACACCCTTCTCTGAGACGTACGAGCTCAGAGGTTATGTAGTTGAAGGTTATTAGCAATATATTCCCAATTTGGTAATGTGACATGCTGAGTGTTGCTGTGAAATGATCATTATTTGATCATTTGTGATATGATTATTTGTTTGATCACTTATCTTTGTGATCATTTCTATGATCATTTGTTGACCCAAAGCACAGCTTTTGTATAAAGCGTGGCTTTATGGACGAGACTTCGTCGAGCCTCACACCCCGGAATGGTCAAAACAGGAAAGATGCAGCAAGGTTATGAGGGGTAGCTCCCTTTAGGGTATGTGCATTTCCTTCTGGAAAAGGGTGGTATCATGGTTTGGAGCCAAGATACTTACTCATGTTGAAACACTTTATTTATGATTGTGTGATGATGGTTACGAGCGCTCGGATAAAGGTCCCAAAGGACCGGGGGATGGCATACTCGTGTCAGTAGTTACCCAGTTAGGGGTTACCCAGCCTTGTGTTGGCATAGATCTGGTTTGGTTCTCGGGGACGTCCTTCCACAGGCGTTCTCATGTGGCAATGGGAAGTTCCTTGGCCTGACCATTTGTTGAAAATCCAAAGAAACAATACGATCCTTGTACGGTTTTAGTTGTAAAACCTGCTATGGAATGTGGCGGTAACCTGCTATTGAACATAGTAGCTATAGTAGGCATACGATATTGGTCGTATGTTGGCTAAGATTTATATCTTTACTTTCGGAATATTTTCTACACTATGCACTAGTAATAATATCAAATGTTTCTTTTTTAATGCGTATCAAGCATCTTTGACTATCATAAGGAGAAATCTCCTCCGATTCTGTGTTTGCATTGTGTGTGTGTGCGGGAGGCCTTATGGTAGTCTCATTTTTAAAAGCATTGCGAATTGACTTTAAAAAATATTCCTCTATTTTGATTTTAAAGATAAATAAACTGTTTTGAGTTCTCACACCAGTCACATGACTGACTCGGAGTTTATTGTTTTTATTCCTAAACTCTGGGTGCCCACCAATTTCCACACGGGCAGTCAAGAGACAGGTTTATTGGGATATTTTGGAATTCAGGAGTTGCTGGAGGCAAGATGGATGGCATGGCGTATTACTAGTATATAGTATTTCTTTTCCGTTGTTTGTTGTTGTTTGTTGTTGTACACTCTGATGTAATGTAATGTAATGTATAAAATGTAATAACTGATATAGTTCTATGTTTAAAGATTATTCATTTATTTATTTTATGTTGTTCCGCTGCGATTGTGAGATTATGATATTGTTCTGTTGTTTTCTTTTCTGTTCCATTCCTTTTTCTCTCTTCTTCTATCTCTTTCTTCTTCTTTAACCATAACGGTTCGGTTTTCCGGCCTTCGATTGCTCGACAGTTGATACAGTGGACGTATTGATGTCGGCGTTCGTGGACGAAAAATCGCCGCCCGTTACATTTGGTATCAGAGCATATGGTTAAGCGACAACCATGGTTCTGTTGGATGTTACTCATTAGAGATAGAGTCAGTAGTACTCTAGAATGAGTTTGAGTGTAATAATAGCTATGAGAGCGTATTTGTTAGTGAATATAAAATTGTTTTATATTGTGATGATTGATTTGTTGGGTGGTATACGGATTCTGGTTAATACGTGTGATCAGCGTTGTTGATAGGGATCTCTAAACACTTGAATAGAACAATTCGACACAGTATTGTTTTAAATTGGGTAAATGAAATAACTTTACCTTGATATTTTATATATAAAGGAATAATTTTTCAGAATTATTAAAGTGTATATAAGTAGATTGTTTAGTTGTTTGAATAATCTAAATAAAATAATAATTGTATAAACAAAAGAATTATAAGTATGAATTATAATTAAAGTGATTTACAATTGTGAAATAAACTTATATATATAAGAAGTGAAACTATATTAATATATTTATGAATATGAGTTGTAATAAAAAATGAATTTAAAGTTAAATGGAAATTTACTTTAGAATTGGAATCTAAATTGATTTATAAGTGGGAATTTAAGTTATGTAAAACCAAATGATGTTTAATAAATGGAGTATAACTTAAGAAATGTTGAATGAAGTTGATGTTGGTATCAAAGTAAATTAATAAAGTTAAGTGATAAATGTGAACTTGAGTTATATAAATGAAATTCAACTTTTGTAATTGAATTGAATGAATGGATTGAATATAAATCAATTGAATGTAAATTAAGTTGATATGAAATAATGGATGTAGGTGTTAATTCATTAAAATCTTATGTTATTGGAACTTGAATAATTGAATGAAAATCAATTTAATTAAACCAATTGAAAGTAAAGGTGTTAAACCAAATTGAATGAATATAAGCAAAGGAATTTGGTTGTAATTAATATACATTGATTGTTATATGATAATTAGTTGATTGTATATAATTCATTAAGTATTAGTGAAATTGAATTAATGAAATTGGAAGCTAAAGTAATTGAAATGCAATTGGAAGTTAAGTGAATCTTAAATAGAATTGAATTTGATTTGGGAGTGAACCAACTTGAATATGAATTAGTGAATATAAACTAATTGAGAATGAATATTAGTAAATCCAATGTAAATGAATCAAATGTGATTAAATTGAAAACCTATTTCATTGAATATTAATGAGAATATGGATGAATATTTATTGGTTATGGATTTTAGTTGAATTGAATGCTAGTTGGTTGATGGTTGAATATATAGCTTTCGTTGCATTTGCTACGTTGGCATATATAGTTATTATGTTGCTATATGTTGTATATCGATACTATTGTCTATATACACGTTCTCACGTTGTCTGTTGAGTGTTTAGTAGGTGTGGATCGCGTTTGCTTCGCATTTGGAGCTCGCTTTAGCGCTATATTAGCCGTATATGCTTGCTAATAAAATATAATGTACATATCTCGGATTAAATATCGTACTTTTACATTTTTTTCCCTGCGGGATGCCTCATCATTTGATGAGATGTATATTTGTGATATATATACTATCATTTTTTTTTCGAATCGAGCCGTGCAAAGGAGACTATGGCGAATTTTTCCGAAAATTTAAGGCGTTAGGAAAAATTTGAGAAAATTTTGAAAACTTTAACTTTGATTTTGGAGTTGAAAGTTAAACAGTAGTAGTTGTTTTTGAAAAGATAACTAAGTATGATTTGAAAACTTAGTAAAGTTATTGTAAGAAGTTTAACTATGGATTTATGGAAAGTTAATAGATTCTGTAACTTTTTCTTACTTTGTAATTTCGAGGACGAAATTCTTTTAAGGGGGGAGTATGTAACGACCCAGAATTTTTATTAATTAAAATTTGTATATTTAATTAATTTTAAATATTAATAAGTGAAATTTATAAGTCGAATAAATTTTATTTTGAATAATTGGATTTAATTGAATAATTAAATCGATAATTTAATATGTTAAATTATGGAAACAATTGAAATTTGAGTAAAATATGATTGAAAATGATTTGTAAAATTTTAGTATATCATATTGGAGTTAGAATGATATTATAGAACTTTTAAAATTGAATTAAAAGTTTATTTGTGAAAATTGAATATTTTAATATTTAATCGACTAGTGAAATTAGCCTTTTTTTTAACAGTCTCAGAATTGGACGAAACTAGTTCCATTGGATCCGTAATAGTTTGTTATTATCGGATTTTAATTTTCGTATCAATCGGAGTTTTCGTTTGACCGTGGCAGCTCGAAACGCATCGAAATTGTTTTTAACATTAATTTGGCGAGTTAAAATAGCCATTTTTCAAACGGTCTCATATTTCAACGAAACCTGTTTTGTCGGATCCGTAATGTGATATTATTGTAAGGTTTCAAATTTCGTGTCAATCGGATTTATCGTTTGTCCGGTGCAAGACAAAATGCCTAGAAAATCGTTTAATCGGTTTAATTTTAAATCGAACGTTTATTGCCATAACTCGCACAGATGACTGAATTAGCTCTCGAAAAACGTTCCATTGTGTTCGGAACGTGGGGTAAACCTTAGGAATGCCAACCGGCATGCTTCGTTTGGAGTTCAGAAATTCCGGGATAAATAATGTTCGCGTATTTTTCTATATAAGCACCTCTCTTCATAAATTTGCAAAGAAAAAAAAAGGCCTAGGGTTTGCTTCAGAGCCGCCGCCTCCATAAGTAATTAATGGCCGAAATCTTCTCTACTTCTCCCTCCATTTTCTCCAAATCCATACATCGAATCGAGAAAGTATCAACTGCAAAAGTGGAGAACACATCACGAGCTACAACTTCAACGGTCAAGATCGGAAAATATGTTATGGATCAACGGCAAAGTGGCTTTAAAGGTGGCACGTTCTAGCACGTTTTTCTAGGCAGGGGGCTGGCCGAGCTTCAAGCTCTTCAGGCCAAAAGTGGTGTAGGCAATGCTCTTCAATATGGTACCTTCTGATCGTGTTCATGTTCGTCGGGAGGGAGCAAAGTTGAACCCTAATTCATGAAGTTGGGTTTCATGTTGCATTCGTGTTCCTGGGAGTTTTCTTTCGTGCGCGTAGAAAGGGGACGGTGATGACGGGGGCATGGAGATCCTACGGTGTTGATTAGGTTAGGTTCAGAAAAAAATTAAATATGTTGTAAATTTTAATTATAAATTCGTGTAAGTTCTAAAAATCATATCGTTTTCATACGAGGTCGAAAACGCGCAAAACTAGTTGCGTTGGATTCGTATGGACGAGCACTACGCTATGCATTTGGATTGGAGTCATTTGGAGTTAGCAAAAATTTTGGATAAAATTAAACGCGCGTTTAATTTTATTCGAAATAAAAGCTGAAAACGAAATTGAAATCAAGGTGAGAACTTCTCACTCAATCGAACCGGTTTCGATTTTAATTTTAAATAGTTAGATTTAAAATTCTTGAATGCATGTTTGAATGCATGTTTGAATGATGATTGTTACCTATTGATTTTTAAAATAGACATTATGCGCCGTTAGTTAGCGGATGTTATTTATTAAAAACATATACCGCGAATATTTCATAAACAGTGAAATTGGTATTATTTATGTACTTGGAATTGATTTCCCGCAGTATATAGCGGATGAGACCCTATTGCGCCGTCAATTAAGCGGATAATATTGTAAATCCCATATACCGTGATAATTTCATACTGGAACGGAATTGGTATTGTGCTAACATCTTTAGATGCAGGAAAACAGGTTGGAGGGATCCAACAAGATTCCTCAACAGTATTTATTTGATTATGAATATTTTGATATTCGTTGATTATCATATTGGTATATGATGTCGTTGTTGTCGTGATTGACTATTTGGTGTGTAGCATCATTGGGCCAAATTTTGGAATTTTAAAAGGATTTTAAAGTGATTTTTGAAAGTATATGTTTATAAAATATTTTTGGAATTGATCCATTTTAAATAAATAACGTTATACTTTTAATGTTATAAAAATTATGATTTTTGAGAAAAATAGTTAAAAGTGAAATTTTGAAAATATGGGGTTAATAATTTTATAAAATAGTTTAAATTGGGATTTCTGAATTTATTGTGAAAAGTTGAAAAAATAGGATTTATAAATTTGATTATTTTATAAATCTAAGAAAATGATGAAATTATAAAGGAGTTTAAAGACGTTTTTAAAATAATAGTATAAATTGATTTATATTAAAAGATTATAAAATTTATATTTATAAATTAAAACATTGGAATTATAAAACGAGTTTTTATAAGTGTTAGAGTAAATTGTAAATGAATTTCGTAAATGAATGAAATTTATAGGATTATAAACGGTGAAGTTATAAATGGAATTTTATAAGCAGTAGGTTTATAAAATTTGTAAAGTTATTTGAAGGAATAGATTTGGATAAATAAATGAATCTTATAAGTTATAAGATTTATAATTTAGGAAGTTTAAAAGAACGATTTTTGTAAACAAATAACTTATAAGCATTTAACTTATAATATGAACTTTTAGTATATAATTGAGTTATAAATTAAGTAGGTTAATAAAGGAGATTTATAAAAGAAAGTTGTTATAAATAAATAGAAATGGAATTTATAAACATCGTTTTATAAATCCGCAAACGACTTATTTTGATAAGTAAATTGTTGTAACTTATTTATGGAGTTATATTCACGTTTTAGACAGTGAATATTCCTTTTTAAATAAAATGTATAGAAATGATGAAATTGGTTAACGTAGTATATTCACATTTTGAATAGTGAGTAATATGTTAAAGAAAATGTTTTAGATGTGATGTTTTAAATAAAATTAAAACGATCTAACGATGTTTTTAAAATGTGTTAAGATTCGAAATCATAGATTTGAACATTCATTGTTGAAATAGACGTTTTCAAGAAATAGAAGGAAATTATGGACTATAACACTGTTGTTATAGTAAATGATTTCCGAAAGGAAAAGTTTTGTTTAGTATTGGGATTTATATATCTGTTTTAATTTCGAATCCCTATACTAGTGATTTTGGGTTGTCGTAACGATGTTTTACGTAACATTCGTTTTGGCCCAAATAAATATGTTTAAGAGAATGATTTCCTTAAAGAATGAAATATATACTTAATTTTGATTTAAGTATATTGAATATTTTCCAAGTGTTGAAAATAAATGAATTTGTAAATTACTTATTAAATAAGTATGGAACGTTTTGAGAATTTATCTTTTTAAAGATAAATTGAAAATGAATAATTGAAATCGTTTATTCATAAATATTTTGGAATATAAATTCACTATGGAATTTATAAAAAAAGGGGAATTTGTTTAAAAATAAATATGGATTTATTTTCGAAGTATTGAAATTCTATATCTTGTAAAGATATTTTTGGAAAATAAATAATTTGGAAAATTATTTGGAATCTGGTGATGTTGTGCATATCCATTGATAGTTCAATAACCTACTATCAATATTTACCTTTGAATGGGTATTTGTTGTGATTTGCTTGGATTTGAATGCCACACTTATTTTTAAATTATTGCGCTCGTTATTCGGATTACCCATTCCGAATAGTGATACGACGTAATGGATAGCATTGATGACCGGTGTTGAAGATCGGATATTTTTGAAAGCGAAAAGACAACTCGTCGAATGTCTTTGCATCGACTGGTCCCCGGTATAAAGACTCCATATGTGATGGGAAGTCCGAACGTGATTAGTGAATATCCGGATTGCAAGGACTTCTTTGTAAGTGCCTTCGGTTCTGTTCGATTCCGGAACAGACTTGTATGGATAGTATGTCTGACATTACAAATTGAGATATAAAGCAGATTTCTTTCAAATATATTTCTGTTGGTGGTGGAGAATTTATTCTCTTAGATTAACACCCTTCTCTGAGACGTACGAGCTCAGAGGTTATGTAGTTGAAGGTTATTAGCAATATATTCCCAATTTGGTAATGTGACATGCTGAGTGTTGCTGTGAAATGATCATTGTTTGATCATTTGTGATATGATCATTTGTTTGATCACTTATCTTTGTGATCATTTCTATGATCATTTGTTGACCCAAAGCACAGCTTTTGTATAAAGCGTGGCTTTGTGGACGAGATTTCGTCGAGCCTCACACCCCGGAATGGTCAAAACAGGAAAGATGCAGCAAGGTTATGAGGGGTAGCTCCCTTTAGGGTATGTGCATTTCCTTCTGGAAAAGGGTGGTATCATGGTATGGAGCCCAGATACTTACTCATGTTGAAACACTTTATTTATGATTGTGTGATGATGGTTACGAGCGCTCGGATAAAGGTCCCAAAGGACCGGGTGATGACATACTCGTGTCAGTAGTTACCCAGTTAGGGGTAACCCGGCCTTGTGTTGGCAGAGATCCGGTTTGGTTCTCGGGGACGTCCTTCCAGAGGCGTTCTCATGTGGCAATGGGATGCTCCTTGGCCTGACCATTTGTTGGAAATCCAAAGAAACAATACGATCCTTATACGGTTTTAGTTGTAGAACCTGCTATGGAATCTGGCGGTAACCTGCTATTGAACATAGTAGCTATAGTAGGCATACGATAATGGTCGTATGTTGGCTAAGATTTATATCTTTACTTTCGAAATATTTTCTACACTATGCACTAGTAATAATATCAAATGTTTCTTTTTAATGCGTATCAAGCATCTTTGACTATCATAAGGAGAAATCTCCTCCGATTCTGCGTTTGCATTGTGTGTGTGCTGGAGGCCTTATGGTAGTCTCATTTTTAAAAGCATTGCGAATTGACTTTAAAAAATATTCCTCTATTTTGATTTTAAAGATAAATAAACTGTTTTGAGTTCTCACACCAGTCACATGACTGACTTAGAGTTTATTGTTTTCATTTCTAAACTCTGGGTGCCCACCAATTTCCACACGGGCAGTCAAGAGACAGGTTTATCAGGATATTCTGGAATTCAGGAGTTGCTGGAGGCAAGATGGATGGCATGGCGTATTACTAGTATATAGTATTTCTTTTCCACTGTTTGTTGTTGTTTGTTGTTGTACACTCTGATGTAATGTATAAAATGTAATAACTGATATAGTTTTTTTTTTTAAAGATTATTCATTTATTTATTATATGTTGTTCCACTGCGATTGTGAGATTCTGATATTGTTCTGTTGTTTTCTTTTCTATTCCATTTCTTTTTCTCTCTTCTTCTATCTCTTACTTCTTCTTTAACCATAACGGTACGGTTTTCCGGCCTTCGATTGCTCGACAGTTGATACAGTGGACGTATTGATGTCGGCGTTCGTGGACGAAAAATCGCCGCCCGTTACAGATTTGATGTGGGTATTTGCATTACCTTTGCATAGAATGACTTGCATAAGCTAAAACTAGAAGGAGATGAAGATAGAGGCCATTTTTGTTAAGAAAGCTTTAGAAAATGATTAGGGTTTTGATTAGGGATGAATGAATGAGGTTAGGAGGGTTTGAGATAATTTATAGAGGAGGTTTAGGGTGGGTTATTGGGTTAAGTTTAGCAACCCAATAAGAAGAGAGTTATTTAGATGTTTTCAAAAATTTGTCTAAGTGTTCATATATGTTTATAAAACTCATTTTTCTTATCCAAACCCGTTTTTTAAAATCTCTCCTAAAATTTTTAACTTTCAAAAAAAATAACATTTTTCCTCATTTTAAAATCCCATATTTCCCATTTAATTAAAATAGCCTTTTTCAAATAAATTTTGTTATTCCAAATCCTTTTATGCTTCATTAAAATAAATAAAATCCTAACTTTTATTTATTAATCGGTAATGCAAATCCCGGGTTGCTACTGTTGTCTCCCATGATTTGCAGAATTGGCATGCTTTCTTTGGAATGCATGGTTCTCTTAACGACTTAAACATTATCGGATGATCTCATTTGTTTAATGATTTGGCGCAAGGTAAGTCAACTCCTATATCATTTACTTTTGACATAACACATATGAGCATAAATATTATCTAGGAGATGGAATTTATCTCAAATGAAGCACGATTGTAAAAACGTTTGCAAACCCAATGACCCCAAAACAGAAACAATTTGCTACAATGTAGGAAGGACAAAGGAAGGACATAGAAAGGGCGTTTGAGGTCCTTCAGGCAATGTTTACAATGGTCAGCAATCCATGTAGATTATGGAAAAGATCACAAATTGCTACAATTATGTTCTGTTGTTTAATTCTCCATAATATGATCACTGAAGATGAACGCGGTATGGACTATCCCGGTTTCTAGTATGATGGGGCAAGAAAATCCCTCAATTGTTCCGTATAATCATGTTATTAACTGTCGGAAAGTACACAATTCATGTCGATCATCATGAAGTATATTATAATGCAGCTATTCATAATAGGCTCCAAAGGGATTTAATGGAGCATATTTGGAATTCTTATGGAAATCAGTAGTTCATGATGGTGGATCTTTGTTTAATTACATCTGTTTGCCTTTTTATTTATGTAACGAAGTGTAGATTGCTATAATTATGGTGTTTGTAATAGCGTTTATGATTGGTGAAGTAAATCTGTAATGATATCTACATAATGCATAAAAAAAGACATGTCACTGAATATTTTAAAACTGAAAATAGTACATGATTGAAAACATATACTAAAGGTATATGAATATTTAAGTTGCAATAACTAAAAATATTACATGAATATTTCAACTACATATGTTTCGTTCCTAGTCTACTCTCAACAATGCGTTGTTTGTACTCCATCAAATATTGCATTGTAATTGGATATGTTTCAGTGATATCCTTTTCCATTACTAAGGTCTTTGGGCGTTGCCGCTCTAGCTCAAACCAGCCTTTCTCAATCTCGATCAATTCTTTTAACACGACAAGCTTTTTTGCACTTCCTCTTTGACGTTTTGCATTATCTCTCCCATGTTTTTCATGCATTAGGGCTAAACAAGAATCGATTTGGAATTGAACAACAATATTCTTCTTAGTTGCTCGTTTCCCCATCGGTCTAGCATCTTCATCAAATACGGGTTCAGATTCTTCGTCTTCGTTATCTGGGCATACATTATAGTCCATATGAGGAAAAGCGCCTGGGCTAGAACTACAATTAGTTCGACTTGCATTTTTCTTGCCCTTCAACTTCGTTTGGACATCTCTTAAGCTTTTTTCGTTGTTTGAGCTCCATTTCTGATGACTGACAAGCAAGTCATAGCAGTTTGCAAACTGATAGTAATGTGGTTTCTTTATATCATTTTCTCTTAGAAACAATTTCAAGAATTGATCATTCGCCATTCTCTTACAAAAAAAAGAAAAACAAAATGTTATATTAACAAATAGATAAATTATGAATACAAATTAAAATTTAATATTTTCCAAAATGTTACCAATTCAACTTAAAGGTTATCAAGAGGCGTTTAACTCGGGTGAATTCATTCAAGAAATAAATCATACATTTATCACTCTGATACCAAAGGTCAAAAAGCCAAGAATAATAGAATAGTATAGACCAATAGCATGCTGCAATGTTGCATATAAAATTCTTAGCAAAATTATATGCATGAGACTCAATAAAGTTCTACCTAAACTCATATCACAAAGCCAAAGTGCTTTTATAAAGGGCAGATATATATCTGAAAATTCCTTGCTGACACATGAATTAATAAGGGATTTCAATAAAAAAAAAGGGTAGATAGGGTGTGCTTAAAAATAGATCTTCATAAGGCCTACGATAAAGTGAGCAGATAGTTCATTCTACATATGCTACATGAAATGGGAGTGCCAGCTAAACTGCTCAAACTCATAACTCATTGCATATGCACTCCTACTTTCTTTGTGATTATAAATGGAATCCCCAAAGGATATATTAAAACCAACAGGGGAATTAGACAAGGAGATCCTCTATCTCCATATCTTTTGCTGTAGCCATGGAGTGGTTTTCTCTCCAAATGGAACTTGCAAGTTTTCAATCATCAATCAAACCAGTATATAAGATTATACCAGAAGTCAATCACCTCATATATGCAGATGACTTATTGGTAGTGTTTAAATATACTGACATGGGGATTAACACAATAAAGGGATTTTTAAGCAACTAGAGGAACTAGCAGGACTCAAAGTTAATGAGCTCAAAATTAAGTGCTATATGAACAAATATTGTAAAAATAAAACAAACATATTAGTAGGTGAGGGAGAACTGCCAGTTAAATACTTAGGGCTTCCTTTATCAAATAACAAAGTCTCTGATGTAGAATGTGGGAAATTGATAGACAATATTCGTGAAAAACTGCAAGGATGGAGATCAAAACTACTGTCATTTGCCGGAAGAGTGGAATCAATTCACACTGTAATCACTTCAAAAGTTAGATTTTGGCTACAAATTATTTCAGATACCAGACTGCTCTCTTGCAAAGATAAATACAGTCTATGCTAACTTCATATGGAGTGGAGGCATTCATAAGGTGAGCTATAATGAAATGTGCAGACCAAAAAAGGAAGGAGGGGTTGGTTTAAAAAATCTTTTTGAACTTAAAAAAGTTTATGGTCTCAAATCAGCTTGGAAAGTACTTAATTCTGAAAATCTTTGGGCTAAATGGATGAGAGCTAGATACTTAAAAGAGAACTTTTGGGTCATGCAAGCAGATAACAGTTCCTCGGTAATTTGGAAAAATATCCTAAAACAAAGAGAAACACTTAAAGAATTGATGGAAAGTCAAATAGCAAATGGGAAAGACACAAAATTGTGGAGAGATCCTTGGATAAACAACAAAAGCATACTAGAAAGAGTAGGACAGGAAAGTTTCTCAGCAAACAACACACCAAAAATACAAGTTGCTACCATAATTCATAACAATAAATGAGATACAGAAAGGCAACTGATAACACGACTGAAACAAGAAATAGAAGAAATTCCTGTTCATACAGACAAAGAATCTGACAAATGGGTATGGAAAATCAACAAGAAAGGACAGTTTAAAATGAGAGAAGTCTGGAATGAAAACAGGAAACACTATGAAACGGTCACCTAGTACAAGGTCATCTGGAGTAAATCGAATTACCCCAAAATGGCGCATATGGCATATAAATCTATTAAAGGAAGAATGAGTACTAAAGATAGACTAAAAAGCTGGGGAATTCTCGATGAAGACACATGCAACCTCTACGGTAAAGAAATTGAAACACAACATCACTTGTTTTTCGAAAGCAAATTCAGCAAACGTGTATGGGCTATTCAAAACCTTAAAAATTTGCAAACTGAAGCAGTTTTATATCTAGAAGAAGAGATAAACTACCTGAGTAATTGGGCAAACTTCACGAACCTTATGAAGGAAATCGTGAGAATTTCTCTGAAGACAACTGTTTGGCATCTCTGGAGAGAACAGAATGTAAGGGCTTTTAATAGTAACAAGAAAAAAATGAATTAGAACCTGCGGAGCATATTGCTAGAGATGTAAAAATTAACATCGGAAGGATCAAGAGAATCACTAGCTTAGAGGCAAGAGGAAAACTGCAATTGGAGAACTGGAAGTGGAGGGTTGAGAGGCAAGGAAGTCAAGCAAGCATCGAGTAGTCGCCAAGCAATCAGAATGGAAGAACCCTAATTAAATTAGGAAAGTTGAGAGTTTGCTTTAAGTTAGAACTGATGTCGGATGATTTAACTAAGTTTTGTTTGCTGTAATTTTGCACTTGTATATGCTTTGGGCCGCATAGCCCATTTAATATTAATTAACCCAGTTTCAAAAAAAAAACTTCGCCACACATTCCACTCTGATTTGCTGTTCTTATTTTGTGAATCTGAGACTCTTAGAATTATGTTTGTCGATTAATCTTTCCAAAACGACCGGTGATTGCAGACATTGACCTTGTCTTTTCAACATCTTTTTTATTGTACGCATCATGACTTCCCCCAAAACGCTTCTCCACTTTGGTCATTTCCCTTGACCGAGTCATTAGAAAAATGACGGTAAATATAACATAGATCTTTATCGCCAAACTATGTAGCAGAAGAATGGAAGGAGGGACGGGAAGCAGTCTCGGGATGAATATTTTGAACGAGTTGGGAACCAAAATCCCAGTTATCCATACTCATCTCTTTGGTAGATGATTAAAATGGATGAGACATATTTTCAATATTATGGAATTTGGAATATAATTGTAGTAGAAGAAGAGATGTGTATATTACAATCTGAAAAATAGTCCGATATATGTAATAAAATCAGAAATATGACCGTTTATAACCGTTGTAGTTTAAAATATGACTGTTTATAGTGATTGGGATAAAAATATGACCGAAGGGGTAGAATGAAGGAGCCGAAAATAGCGGTTGAGGTGGAGGAAAGAGGTTGGGAGGAGGGAAGGACTTGAGCGCCCATCTAATGGACGCCCAAGCCATGACGCCCATTTTATGGGCGTCTAAGTCCAATTTAGGATCCTAAACGGGATCTAGAATTTTGGGCTGAATATTCAGCATTGAATCGTCGACTGAAGATTTTTTTTCCATATTCAATGCTGAGTATCAACTATTAGAGTTGCTCTAATTAGCAGGCTGACATTAACATCAAATTATTAAATGATTTTCAATCAATGAAGTTCAAACCACATTCATATTGTTGTAGATTTTCGGTGACCATTACGTACATTTACATGAAATTCTTAGATTGAACTACGACTGTCAATGGATACCTGAAAAATCCGAAATCCGCCTGCATCCGCATTTGAAAAGCAAATAAATATCCGATATTCGGAAAAACGGATGCACGAAAATTACCCTTTTGGTTTTTTTAAGATCATGGTTCAAATAATGTGTATTTTAGTGCAGCGAAAGGTATTTGTTTATTATTTTATTATGTTAATAATTTATATTATATGCACTTAATGGTTTCTAACTGCTTGAAACTATTTGTTAACGTCATATTTGTTAATTTTTAATATTTCTATAATCAATGAGATTGAAAAATATTTACGTTAAACTAAAATTTTCTTTTTATAATTCTTAATTTATTGATCGTTGGCGGATAGGATAATTATCCGATATCCGTCCGTATCCATGGATGCGGATATCCGATATGATTTCGGATGCAGATGCGGATGCGAATATGACACTATCCATATTTAAAAACATCGTTAACAAGTCTAGATTGCACGATATATAAGACTAGCAAAACAGTTTGATTTGGATTTGATTAGCAAGAAATGATAAAATGACGGTGAAACATCAAAACTAAAATCAAATCAAAATCAACAAAATTTTATACTAAAATTAAAATTAACCAACCGTTGAACTGAAATTCAAATTAACAAAATTTGAAATTAAAATTAAATTAACATTAATTAAACTTTAAATTAAATCAAAATAAAATTAACTAAACTATAAATTTAAATTAAATAACTTTAAGTTCAAATTAAATTAACTAAAATTAAAATCAAAATTGGATTAACATTGACTAAACTTTAGGTTAAAGTTAAACTAAAATTAACTAAACTTCAAATTAACTTTAAAATTAAAATTAAACTAATTACTTTTAATATATAAATTAGATTTAACTTAATTAGAAAAACGAATTTAACTTCACTTTTATGCAACTTAAATTAAATTTAACTTTTAAACACAAATTACTTTTAATATAATAAATAAAATTTTACTTAACTCGGTTAAATAAATGAGGGAAAAAATAGTATCTTAGTTGAGAAGACGAGGGCTACAAACTTGACGATGACATCGGTCAGGAGTTCGTGGAGGAAACAGTTTTTGATGGCAACGCTAAGCGGGAGTTTGTGATGGTGGCAACTTGTGTCGTCGACGCGGGGCAGGAATTTGCGACGGTAGCAACTTGAAGCGATGACGACAATGGTTCCGCGTCTAATTTACGGAAGAATTTTTTTAACTGCCTTGAAGTTGAAGTCGCTTAGGTTTCAACTTAATTCATTCAAAAATCACTTATGAATATTGTCAAAAAATTTGATGGTAGCCTAAATTTTAATGCAGTGAACGGCACTGAAAAATCATTATCAACTACTAGTAAGCTGTTTATGATATACATAACAAACACTCAAAATCGCTACTGGACAACAAACCTATAGATCATGAAGTCAACAAAAATTAACCAAGAGATTCGGATATCTTAATTGAAGCAAACAAACCAAAATAAAAAACTTGACTATCTAAATAAATAGACATACTAGTATAACCGTACAACGGTGGAGAAACCGACCGTTCGATTGTATAACTTTGATAAAAAATATACATTTAAAATTTTTGTTAATATTACTTAAACATTAAGTGATAATATGTTGGAAAAGAATAAATTGAGATTTGAATCTAAAAATATGAATTTCAAATTTAAATATTAATCAAAGCATTCAAAATTGTCGATTTGAAATTGAAATTTTAGAATTTGAAAATCATAATAGATTTGAAGTTGGAATCTTTGATGCGCGAAGTAAAAGAAGAAAGTTTAGGAAAACCGCGATGAGACAAGATCCACGTTTTTTTGGCTTTAGAAAAATTGATTTTGGCCAGTGACAATAAGCAAACCTCCCTAACGGTTAGTTTGATAAGGAAGAAACTTTTACATAAAAGGTCACAAGTTGATAAATACCACAGCTTTCACCAGGTCTCCTCAAACATGAACACAAATCAACTCAAACGAGCTTCCACCCTAGTCCTCCATGTTGCCTTAATCATTGTCTGCACAATCTTTTGCATTACTTGGAACATTCCCAACCAAAGTTGGTTGGAAAGCAACCGATCCCGAAAGAAGATCGATTGTGCTCTTCTGGGTTGCTCTGACAACCCCGAGCATTGTTGTCTTAACCAGCTTTCTTTTAGCTGACTAAGATTAGCCGGCTAAAACAAAAGCTGCTAAATTCATATTTTGCTTTAGTGGGTCAAAAGAAGTGCTTCTTTTTTTAGATTGGAATGAATTTTGATTGAACGAGTTTGAATTGACGTGTGGTAATACACTCGGTTAGGAATGCTCTTGGAGACTTGTCTGAATAGTGGAGTTCGGCTGTAGAAGTGATAAATTTTGAATTCGGGCTGAAAGAAAATGTTATGAGGTAGCTAATACGATTTGTATTTTCCAAAGAATCTGTTAAATTGGTTATGTTTGGACCTTCTTTGGATTGCATTTGATATGAGAACAAACGAGTTCAAAGCAATTTTGAAGGACACTACAACTTTCGTCAACTTACGAATGGAAATCTAAACACAATATGATGATCAGCTTCTTAGTCTTAATTCCAATTAACATCCCAAAATCTCCAATTGTGTATATGTTCATTAGAAGGCACTCAGTAGCATTTGCACCCTATTTACATATTTTATACATACATATACATACACATACAAACACAAATATTATACATACATACTGACGCAGCGTGAGAAGCGAATTCGACGGTATAAATCGAATCCGTCCAGGATCTCACACGATTAGCGGAAATAATCGGTGAATCAATGAAGAATCGATGGAGTGGTGAATACCGTAAGGCCCAAATCCGTTGATCATGAAGATACCGGATTTTAGCAATCTTCGACACGTTGATCGCGCACGATACCGTGAAGGAAGATCTACAATTCTTGAGCGTTGATCAAGCGCACTTGATTCCGCGAATTGGCTTCAACGTTCGTAGATTCGAGCGCAATCGAATGCCGAAAGTGGAGATAGGAGTTAACACTCGACTACCAATTTAATGGAGGCACAAAGCTTCACAAACAAAATTTTATTCAATTTTCAACCACCTTCACAAATGACACGACTCGTCTATTTATAGGCTTACAACACCACAACACTACACAAAGTACAACACATTACAAATAGTTACAACATAACACGACTTGACATAAGAAAACACCAAACAAACGACTTAAGAAACAACGCACGCGACCTAAAAAAAATTAAACAATAACGACCTAAGTTCGCGACCTAAAATAACCCATTACACGACTTAAGATAACTCGGTAAGGACTTAAGGAAACTCGTTCACTCAGTTTTGGTTCAGGGGATAACTCGTTCGCGACTTAATGTTTTTCCTTTGCGACTTAAGAAATAGGGCACGACACAAATCTCGCGACCTACTGGAAATTGGGGATGGCGGTTTAATGTTGTTCGCGTTTAGGTTTAGGTCGGAGGTTTTAAATCGTGGCTATGGGAGAGGATGGCTTAGGTCGGAGGAAGTTAGGTCGGTGTTCGCGAGATGGGCTTTTAAGTCGTGGGTCGCGACTTAAGGTGGTGATAGGTCGGCTGCGAGTGGCTATGGGAGAGGATGGCTTAGGTCGGAGGAAGTTAGGTCGGTGTTCGCGAGATAGGCTTTTAAGTCATGGGTCGCGACTTAAGGTGGTGATAGGTCTGCTGCGACTTAAGGTGTAGGGTGGCAACGACTGGCAGTAGGTCGTCGCTCGCGACCTAGAGGTAATCGCTTCATCATCTTCTCCTTGTTGGAAGGAATTCGTCCTCGAATTCACACTCTCGTCATCTTCGTCAAGTTCCTCCCCATAATACGGAATTAGGTGTTTGACATTGAAAACATCAGAAGTATGAACTTCTTCCGGCAATCTAAACCGATACGCATTATCATTGATCTTTTTCAAGATTTCTACTGGACCAAATTTTCGAGCTTTTGACTTATTGTAAGTTCCTACTGGAAAACGATCTTTCGTCAAAACCGCGTAAACCAAATCCCCTTCTTTGAAGACAACACTTCTTCGTTTCTTATCCGCCATCTGTTTATACTTCTCATTCGTCTTACGCAATCGTTCCTGTACAACTTTGTGGCATTCCTGTAACTCATTCACCAAATCACTAGCCCGCTTAACAACTCCCTTCTGATATGGTACTATCGTTAAATCCAACGGTCCCTTTGGAATGGATGAGTATACAACTTGAAATGGACTGAATCCAGTACTTCGATTGACTGCGTGATTGTGTGCGAACTCAGCTTGACACAGTTTCAAATCCCAACTTTTCAAATTGTCTTTCACAAGACATCTCAGTAAATTTCCCAACGATCGGTTAACCACCTCTGTTTTCCCATCTGTCTGCGGATGTTAAGCGCTACTAAAATTTAGCTTTGTTCCGACCATCTTCCACAAACTCAATCAAAAGTGTCTTAGAAATCGAGTGTCCGTATCAGAAACAATGGTCTCCGGTAACCCATGCAATCGATAAATCTCTTTAAAGAATAATTGAGCAACCCGGACGGCATCAGCTGTCTTCTTACAGGCTATGAAATGTACCATCTTCGAAAACCTATCTACTACAACATATATAGAATTATTTCTCCTCTGAGTTCTCGGCAAACCCAACACAAAATCCATGCTAATATCAACCCATGGTTTAGTAGGCACAGGTAACGGCATATATAATCCCGCATTCGTAGTTGTTCCCTTCGAAACTTGACAGATATGACATCTCTCCACAAATCTCCCTACCTCTTTTCTCATTGACGGCCAAAAATAAGATTGAGAAATTAACTGCAATGTACGATCTCTGCCTACATGGCCTTCTTCATGTAATTCTTTGATAATCTTCATTCTTAAGCTGCAGTCTGGTATGCACAATCGATTCCCCTTGAACAAGAATCCGTCAACCAATACAAATTCATCGGTATTCCCATCCTTAACTTTCTCAACAAACTTTGCAAAGTAAGGATCCTGCTCAAACAACTCTGGCAATAATTCGAATCCTGTTACTTCAACCTTCAACGTTGTCAACAAGTGATTTCTTCTGCTTAAAGCATCCGCTACACGATTTGTTACCCCTGATTTGTGTTTTACAACGAAAGTAAATTGTTGTAGATATGCTACCCACGAAGCATGTCTCGCTGAAATCTTGTCCTACCCTTGTAGATGTTTCAATGCCTCATGATCAGTGTAAAGAACAAACTCCTTCTGAAATAAGTAATGTCACCAGTGTTTTACGGCTTGAACAATTGCGTAAAACTCTACGTCATAAGTACTATATCTCATCTTGGCTCCAGATAATTTTTCACTGAAATAAGCAACTGGTCTTCCATTCTGGCTCAATACTCCACCAATTCCCACTTTCGAAGCATCAGTATGCAATTCAAACAACAAGTGAAAATTCGGCAGTACCAGAATTGGCGCTGTCCTCAAGAGTGTCTTGATCTTCTCAAAGGCAACCCCTGCTTCCTCTGGCCATACAAACTTCTTTCCTTCAATGTAATCGGTTACTGGTGCCATCACACTGCTAAAGTGTGGAATGAATCTTCGATAAAAAGTCATCAAGCCATGAAAATTTCGCACTTCAGTAATTGTCTTCGGTTGTGGCCAACTCCTGACAGCTTCCACTTTATTTTCATCCACTTGAATACCTTCCTTTGACAGAACATACCCCAGGAATAAATCTCTGTCCGTCATAAACACGCACTTCTTTGTTGCTGCATAAAACTGCTCTTGTCGTAGAATCAACAATACTTCTCGCAAATGCTAGATGTGTTCTTCCGTACTCCCACTATAAATCAGAATATCATCAAAGTAAACAACCACGAACTTTCCAACAAATGGTCTAAAAATATGGTTCATCACTCTCATGAAAGTACTAGGAGCATTTGACAAACCAAATGGCATAACCAACCATTTGTATAAACCCTCCCTGGTTTTAAAAGCAGTCTTCCACTCATCACCCGGTCTAATACGAATTTGATGGTATCCACTCTTCAGGTCTATCTTGGAAAACACAACTGCCCCACTCAATTGATCAATCAAATCATTAAACCTCGGCATAGGAAATCTGTATCTCACAGTGATCTTATTTAGAGCCCGACTGTCCATACACATCCTCCACGTTCCATCCTTCTTCGGTACCAATAAGGATGGCACGGCACATGGACTCAAACTCTCCTGGACACGCCCTTGTTCTAACAACCCCTCCACTTGCCTTCTCAGTTCTTCATGCTCCTTTGGACTCATCCGGTAATGTGGCATGTGAGGTAACACTGACCCTGGCACAAGATCAATTTGATGTTGAATATCCCTCAACGGCGGTAACTCCTTTGGTAGTTCTTCTGGAAATACATCACTGAATTCTTCTAATATCGATTTTACTTCCTTTGGAATTTCAACGGATTCAGTAGCTTCATGTTCAATCAACAAAAACACTTCAGGACTCTCCTCTACTTCTTCAACAAATTCCTTTAAAGTCAATAGAGTTTTCAGCTCCTCAATCTCCTCAGATTTGCCCTCACCTTGCTGTCTTTTCTTTGGAACTAAAATAATTTTAACGCCTTCAAACATAAAACTGTAGCTATTGGTTCGACCGTCATGCTGCACTGCTCGATCATACTGCCACGGTCTTCCCAAAAGCAAATGACAAACATCCATCTCAACTATATCACACCAGATCTCGTCTTTATATTTCTTCCCAATAGAAAATGGAACTCGAACTCGCTTATCCACCTTCACCTCTCCTCCTTTTCTCAGCCACGCTAACTTATAAGGATTTGGATGTTTTTCCGTTTTCAACTTCAATTTGCTCACCGCTTCTGTAGAAATAGTATTGTCACAACTTCCTGCGTCAATCACAAATTTACAAACTTTCCCCAATATAGTGCATGTCGACTGAAAGATGTTACTCCTCAACCAACTAGCTTCATTCTCTTGCTTTGGTGTTAAACAAGACCTCCTCATCATTAGATTACACCCTTCGTCTCCCGATGCGATATCCTGTTCATCTTCCTCCACTGGACTAGAATCACCTTCAACCGCATCTTCAGCTATCATCGTTCTCTTCTTTGGCTTTGGACATTCGTTGCTCTTATGACCCATCTCCTGGCAATTGTAGCATTTGAAACTGTTGTTGTCCTTTGCCTTCTCAACCCCCTTCACAACTGGTTTACTGACGGTTTTAGAAACATTGGAACTCCCATTAACCCCTTTGCTTTGAATATTGGAACTTGTAAACACACCACCACCTCGTCTTCCCTGCTTCTCCCAAGCTATCGCTTTCTGGTGCGCTTCCGCCACAGATCTCGGGTCAAACATATTAACCATATCCTGGATCTGCATGCGCAAACCTCCAACAAACCTCGCAGTCAATTGTTCCTCGGTCTCCATAATGTCATTTCGAGCAATCAGTTGATAAAACTCATCAGCATAGTCATTAACAGTCTTCGTTCCTTGCCTCAAGTTTTGCAACCTCTGATACATGAGCGATTGATAGTTGTAAGGTAAAAATGTAGCCTTCATCAATTTCTTCATTTTCTCCCACTCAACAATCTTCGACTTCCACATCCGTTCTCGTGTAAGTTTGGTTTGCTGCCACCACGCCATATCTCTCCCTCTCAACCTAGTAGCAACTAACTTCACTCGACGGTCTTTCGGAACCTCCTTGAAATCAAAAATCTCCTCAACATTAGACAACCAGTCCATGAATTCTTCTGCAACCATTCCACCTTTAAATTCAGGAATCTCCATCTTCATTCCCGATTCCCATCGACGATCATCATCTACATCTTGATAATGTCTTCGTGTTTGTTCTCTATCTCGGTAATGAACACTTCCCCTATCACCATCAAACTCCTCATCAAAATCTGAAGTATATCGATGTCGATCACGACCTCCAACATCTCTACTACCACTCCTTCGATCAACATTCCTATCACGATTATCAATACTTCTATGATCTTGATCTTCTCTTCTCTCCCGATCTGAATGTATCGAAGCTCTACTTCCCCCATGCTTCGATTCAGGTGAAACACTTCTTCGATTTTGATTAATTTCAAGCATCATTCTCTCTAGTCGACCAATTCCTTCATTCAACTTTTCAGTGAAACTCTCGTTGATTCGTTGTTCCATTTCATCGGCCCTTCTCTTCCATACAAAGCATTAATATTGCGATGACGTTGAGCTCGTCTCAGAGGCATGATTGAACTTCAAACAAACTCAAGAATAAGTGTCAAACACTTTCCGAACTTTGATCCGAAGTGAGATGGATCGAAATTCACAACTTGTTACAACTTCTCGATGAACACGATGAACGCCAACTTCTCCCAATTTGCAAATCCGTTCTTCCAAACTTCAAATTCTCAAAATCCAAGTCTCTAAATAATGCAAACTCCTTGCGATCTAGCTCTGATACCAAACTGACGCAGCGTGAGAAGCGAATTCGACGGTATAAATCGAATCCGTGCAGGATCTCACACGATTAGCGGAAATAATCGGTGAATCAATGAAGAATCGATGGAGTGATAAATACCGTAAGGCCCAAATCCGTTGATCATGAAGATACCGGATTTTAGCAATCTTCGACACGTTGATCGCGTGCGATACCGTGAAGGAAGATCTACAATTCTTGAGCGTTGATCAAGCGCACTTGATTCCGCGAATTGGCTTCAACGTTCGTAAATTCGAGCGCACTCGAATGCCGAAAGTGGAGATAGGAGTTAACACTCGACTACCAATTTAATGGAGGCACAAAGCTTCACAAACAAAATTTTATTCAATTTTCAACCACCTTCACAAATGACACGACTCGCCTATTTATAGGCTTACAACACCACAACACTACACAAAGTACAACACATTACAAACAGTTACAACATAACACGACTTGACATAAGAAAACACCAAACAAACGACTTAAGAAACAACGCACGCGACATAAAAAAAAATAAACAATAACGACCTAAGTTCGCGACCTAAAATAACCCATTACACGACTTAAGATAACTCGGTAACGACTTAAGGAAACTCGTTCACTCAGTTTTGGTTCAGGGGATAACTCGTTCGCGACTTAATGTTTTTCCTCTGCGACTTAAGAAATAGGGCACGACACAAATCTCGCGACCTACTGGAAATTGGGGATGGCGGTTTAATGTTGTTCGCGTTTAGGTTTAGGTCGGAGGTTTTAAATCGTGGCTATGGGAGAGGATGGCTTAGGTCGGAGGAAGTTAGGTCGGTGTTCGCGAGATGGGCTTTTAAGTCGTGGGTCGCGACTTAAGGTGGTGATAGGTCGGCTGCGAGTGGCTATAGGAGAGGATGGCTTAGGTCGGAGGAAGTTAGGTCGGTGTTCGCGAGATAGGCTTTTAAGTCATGGGTCGCGACTTAAGGTGGTGATAGGTCTGCTGCGACTTAAGGTGTAGGGTGGCAACGACTGGCAGTAGGTCGTCGCTCGCGACCTAGAGGTAATCGCTTCATCACATACATACATATATATATAATATATGTTTACTCCGTCATCATTCATTGAGTGCATTATTCTAAACTACCAACATGTCAGAATTCCTAAAATCATCCAATCACAAATAAAACAGAAGTTAGTGTTGCAAGCAAGTCTTGTACGGTATACAAGTATACATTTTACATAAAGATTTGTATCCTGAATCACCGGTCACTGAAGCTGTTACTTTGAAAACCTTGTATTTTATTTCCTTGCCCTTTCAAGAGATTATTTTAAAATCCTGATGGCTTTTGAAATTTTGTTTGGTGAGAAAAGAGTAAATGCATCAAATCCATGAAACTGCACACAAGGTAAGGCGGAAGTAAGGCGTGTTAGGGATCATTTCATCTTTAAGTATTTACTATTTAGCATATTTTAACAGCTATGACTGCGCTTTGTGTATAAATGGGTTTTAAAATAGATGTGATACAGTGACCTTTACATGACACATATTTTACTCCAAAAAAACGTGAGATGAAGATTTTTTAAAGCATAACATGCAGTAAGACCATGTCTGATTCCTCACGCTCTCTCTAGCTAGTAGCGGCAATTCGAGTATTGAGAAGCAAATAAAGTGGGCTTTTCTTTCCTTTTTTGAAGCAGCGATCTTTAAACGGAAAACAGATTTTCGTTTATAGTTTAAACAACATTTTTGAACACCACGTAGGTCATAAAGGAGAATCTGTTTTTCGTTTATTTTATAGCAAAACGGTTTTTAGAATTCCTTTAACTTTATTTATAGGTCTGTTCTAAAAAAAAAAATTTCCATTTGTTCTGGAGAAGTGTGAGTTTATCGTCTTTTTTTCCGTTTACCACTATCGTTTTCAGATACGTTGCTAGAGATAGCTCTAAGAATGGATTATTATTACTTGAAAAATCAACGGTGTTATCAGCAACCATCAGCTGTTCTGGCTTAACAGATCTTAAGACTTTTCAAAAGGGTGCACTTCTTACAAAATTAAACCACCCTTAGCTTGCGCCTATATACTTACAACCAATATTGTACATTGCCATTAACTTGTGCAGCAAATTATTCTACATCAGCCTGCATGTATTTTCATGCACATAGTTTCCAAATGAATTTTCCTGAACAATCGTGGTTGCAGGTGAAATGAAAACAGGTGCTTAGAGGTTTGCTTGATTGAAATTGAACACCTCATTAATATAATTGGGTGAGAATTGTACTGCGTGGATAATGAATCATTGCAATTGAATTTCTAATTTGGAAGCAGGCCTGCTGTTCAAGTTATTCAATCAATAACATGGTAATTGTGGATTGCGCCTGCCATTGTGGCGCATTGTAAATCTTTATTGTTTTTTAGGTACAGTATCTAATCCTTCTTACAGTTACCATAGAATCAACAGGAGCTTTACTTCCGGAAGAAATTTTCACTGAAGCAATTGAAATTTTGAAAGAGAACTATGATCCTGTAATCCTCAAGGGGCCGTTCGCAGCCAAATGTTGACCATTTCCTGTTGGTTTTTTCTCTTCTAATCCTTCTCCTCAAATATCTCGTCCGCAGTCCCAAACGCATATCTTGTTCACTCAACTTACTCAATCAAATGACTTGCTCAAATGTTCCATAAACGCATCCTAAGTTGTCACAGAAGCATATATAGCTACAGTAGTCCTATGCTGAGAAGCTCCATAATTCGTTGTCTCGCTATTGGACTGAAAATTTTATTTGACAAGCGTACATTTATGATTCAATTTGTATGATTATCTTAGAGGTTTTCTTTGATTCAGTTTGATGTAGCCAGTCTTTCTGCGTGCATTTGTGCTTTTCAGTAACGTTTCAGACATGTTTGATTAGAAAGGACTAGAGTTTTGCAGCCCAATTCCTAGCTTTGGAGCCTTCGATACTTGAACTTTCTATGTATTGCGTTCTTTTTGACAGAAACATGATTGTGGGACTTTCTTGTATTTAAAAATAGATGAATTATTTATGGGAAAGATTTACTATCGTTATGAGTATATATGTCAGTTCTTTCAGAGATATGACTTTGTAAGAAACATTTGGAGTAGTTGAAATTTATAGACGTTTTGATCTCATACTCTTTTTTTCACAGTTCTACGGTGAAGCTCTAGATTGGCAAATGATCAATTTTTACACTCCGTTCCTTCAAGTACTAGAGGGGTTAACAATGATGATGGAGGTCGTAGTTCATCGCATATAGATAGTATGCAAATTGCTTCAATGGATAATGATATGCCATTGATGGATAATATGAAAGTTAATAATGAAGCGCTAAAGTTTGAAATTAACCATGAGAAAGAAAATGAAAATAATGAAGCATCTTTGATGGAAGAAGAAGATGATGATGATAACGATGAACATATGGAATTTGAGATGCCATTGACATATGATTTATGTACCGTGAAAATTATGACGGCATCATTGATTGAAAATGTAACTCCTATTAGATATGTTTTTACCTCAGAATGTGTTGATTCTGGTTTTCAAGTGGGAATGCAATTTCAAACAAAGGAAATACTTATTCAGCAGTTAAGTGAGTGGTCCATCAAGAATTCTATTTCTTTTAAACCCATAAAATCCCACAAAACAGAATACACCGCGATTTGTATTGTTGATAAAAATTGCCATTGGAGAATACATGCAATTGTCCTTAAAAAATCATTGATGGGGTGGTGGGAAATTAGAAAATATGATGACAATCATACTTGTGTTAATCCGATTATTAATTCAAATCATAAACAAGCTACAAGCAGGTTTATTGCTAACAAAATACTTTCTTTTGTGAAATCAGATTTGAATACCACTCCTTCTGCGATTCAAGTGCTAATGTCTAAAACTTTTTTTTATCAAAATCAGCTACTTCAAGGCATATAGAGCTTTGCGTAAAGCACTTGAGAGAGTTTTTGAAGATTGGGAAACATCGTATACTGAGTTACCACAATATTTAGCTACCATTAAAAAACATAATCCGGGAACAATTTTCAAAGTTGATGTCAAAAAAATCGCCAATGATAAAGTTCTTTTTAAAAGTGCATTTTGGACATTCGGTGCATCTATTGTTGGTTTTGCGCATTATCGACTGTTGCTTTGCATTGATTGCACTCATCTATACGGTAACTATAAAGGTACATTGCTAGTCACGACTGGAGTAGATGCAAATGATGATATACTTCCATTAGCATATGCAATCGAAGACTCTGAATCAAAAAATAGTTGGGATTGGTTTCTTAGATGCATGTACTACAATATACATAGTGTTCGCAATAGGTGTTTAACCTTTATATCCGACCGAATGAAAGGTATTCCGAGAGCATTAGATAATTGGCCACAAGAACACCATCACCGTTTTTGTGCTAGACATCTCAAAGCTAACTTTCAAGTTGTTGGATTTAGTCAAAAAAAATTGGTAGACTTGTTTTATTCATGTGCTAGTGCTACAGATGATTTGCAGTACAAAGATTTAATGGGACACTTGAAAACTATTGCTCCAGATGCACATGCTTGGATTGAAAGGAGTTTCCGAGATGCAGAGGAAAATTGGGCTCTATGCAAGGATAATGGTGGAAGATTTATGATGATGACAACAAATGTGTTCGAAAGTTTTAATGGAGTTTTAAGAGGTGCTCGTGCTTTGCCAGTTAAGTCGTTAGTAGCAAGAACGTTTTATCGTTTAAACGACTATTTCATGAAACGTCGTTTCGATGCCGAGGGGTTTGAAACACAAATGAGTCCAAAAGTCGAAACTCTTTTAGCCAAAAGAGCAAAAAAAGCAAGATATTATGCAATTGTTAGATTCAATCAAACCGAATGGCAAGTGAATGATCAATTTGGAAAAGCGTTTGCAGTGACATTACAGGATAACATATGTAGTTGCACTTGCAACATACCTTTATTGCAAAAGTTGTCATATTTGCATGTGATGGCCGCTTGTGCTCGAGCCATTGGAGGAGCGAATAGATCATATTACGATTTTTATTAAATGTGGTTTTCAGTAGAAAATTATAAAGAAAGTTACGCTCCAAGTTTTCATCCAATTGCAGATAGTAGATATTGGAATGTATATCACAGTCCGACCATATTGCCACCGCCTACAAAAAGAAAGACGAGACGTGAATACAAGTGTTTTGTATCTGTTGAAAAATGGAAGTATCATCATCATCTTCTCAAGTTAGATGTATGATCTTCAATTCAAAAGTATACACCTTTGTTTATCAATTTGGAATTTTATTTATCAATTTAGTTTTGCACCTTCAAAATGAACACTGAAGCAATTACATTCATTTACATCAAAGCATTTACATCAAAGCAATTAAATTCATTTACATCAATTTGTTTAAATTTATATTCAATTACATTCACATTTTAACATTTTTTTCTTAAAGAGTTGGTACCCAGTCCCGTGAATGCAAGTGTTTTAATTCTTCGGAATGAACATCGAAGCAATAATAGGAACTTGATGGAGGTATTTTTCAAGAAAATTAAATTTACCATTGAGTGTTTGTTTATGCCAATGTTTGTTTATAAACTTGATGCAGGTGTTTGTTTATGAATGTGTAGAGTGATGAGCTACTTGAGTGTCATGATCATTCAAGAAAATTAAAATTAATCAAGTCTAATACTCCAAGAGTTCAACTTGCATTACAAAGAGCGGGATTCAGAGAAATATCTAGATTGGGTTTTTTCAAAATAGATCATGCACTAATTACTTCATTGGTAGATAGATGGAGACCAGAGACTTCAACTTTCCATTTTCCTACTGGTGAAATTACCATCACATTAGCAGATGTTAGTTGTCTTCTAGGTGTTGCAGTAGAAGGAAATCCTGTCACAATCAGACAGCTAAGTAATTACGAAGATATTTGTCAATAGTGTTAAGGTGTGATTCCACCTCGAAGTGAGATAAGAGGTGCAACAGTTAAGTTGACATGGCTTCGCAATATGTTTGCAGATGAGCCATCATCGGATGCTTCAGATGTAGAAATTGAATATCATGCGAGAGTGGTTATTCTACATTTGATATCTTGTTGTCTATTTCCCAATCATTCTAAAGGACGACTAAACCTTTTTTTGTTATTGTTTTTGCGAAATTTGGATGAATGTTGGGGCAGTGCTATATTGGAAACATCATATAATGAGTTAACAAACGTTGCACTCATGAAATACAAATCGATAGCTGGTTGTCACTCGCTTTTACAGGTATAATATGCATAGATATATTTGTTATAACTCACTCATATGTAATATTTAATTCTAATGTATTTAATTTTTTTACAGCTTTGGGCATGGACACGTCTTCCCATTAGCCGTCCAAATGTGACTACATCCATGCAGATCGAGAGAACATTGCATTGTAATGCAAGGTAGTTAATTTCCAACTACATTTACATGTGTGTATTTTTGTACTAATAAAATTCTAATTGTACAAATATTTATATAGATGGTTTGGTTCAAGGAGTTGGGTTGAGTCTCCAAAGCAGGTGGCCACTTACTATCGCGACCAGCTCGACATGTTAATATATGAAGCTGTTATATGGAATCCGTACACACAGGATGTGCTAGTCGATCTTCCGTAGATATGTCTAAGTGGGATGCATAGTTGGCTTTGTAAGACACCTATCATATGCATGTGAGATGTAGAAACGTATAATCCTGATCGAGTGATGCGACGGTTTGGTCTTCATCAACACATACCTGATCCATGCGAACCAAAGCCAGATTTGGAGTTTGCTATCGTCCAGTGGAATGATAGACATAACCGTATCGTACACCAACAGTTTTCTATCATTCCTATTTCGAGATACATGACTTGGTACTGGTCGATTACTCGAAGAGTCATTGTTGCAGATCAGACTTCTCACGAACGAGCATACACCGCTCATGCACCGCTCGAGCGAGATGTGGTAAATCTTCACATTATCGTGGTATTTTAAGTTCGTTCACTTGAATTATGTTTCTAACTTTGAATAAATAACTACAACTTGTAGTTCGATGTACTAGAGATGGTAGGAAGAGGGTTGGACTATATCGGACGTGGTAGAGTAACCAAATGAGAAGTCCAACCATGGTGTCTTGATTTGAAGAAACTTATTGACACACTCCTTTTTAGAAATCGATTAACACGGCCAAGCTCTTCCGAACAAGCGATGAGGACTAAAGAGCGAAGAACTAAAAGAAGGCAAGATACACACCAATCGCAAGTCGTTGGACCTTCTCAACCCCCACCTACTCAAGATGATCCAACTCAACCATGAGTATTCCTATTGTTAGTTTACTATTAGTTTGCTTTTGTAACCCAACTATAACTTCTACTTTAATTCGAATGTAATCGAATTTTAATTATGTTATGCTAGAATTTATTTAATGGTAGTTTTATTTGTTTGCTTTTATGTAGATAAAAATTTGCTATTATTTAAGATTGTTCATTTGGATTTGGATTTTGTGTATTTGGATTTTGTGTATTTGGATTTGAATTGTATGATGAAGCTTGCTGTCCAGGTTTTGGACCTGACATTTATACTGGCGTATTTGGCAGTTGCGCCAGTGTAAATTAACAGGAGCGCATTTATGAAATGCGCCCCGTATTATTTTAAAAAAAATTACCAGCTCATGGCTGAGCTGGCAAAAATTAGCCTACAAGTGCAAATAGTTTTCAAACCAGCCTATTCATGCAAATGGTTTTGAAAATCAGTCTATTTTGAAAATTTGTCCTTTTATATTGTAATTTATGCCGTTACAAATTCATAATAATGAAATTGTATAGCTATTCGTCAGTAACATGCCTTAGACATTTAAATCTAAAATCCTTGAATCAACCACATTAGTTATGATTCAAGTGAAAAATAAGGATCCATTTGGTTTCATTTTGTATTTTGAGTTTTGTGTTTTCAATATGTACTAAGAAATACCAAGAAATAAAAGAATTTTTTTTACAATTCTTAGCTACTGCGACGATCAACGATCAACGAACAACGAAGGAGTTGGATTGTTCTTCGTACTTTTGTCATCTCTTGAAACACGAAAAACAAAATAAACTTGTTTTTTATTTTACATGTTAATTTCATTTTTCAACATTATTTGTTTTTCAACAATACACAAAATTAAAAACGACAAGCCAAACAGGACCTAATATTTTGAACTGAAATAATTAATTTCTACAAAATTCAGTGGCATAGATATATATGTTAAAGTGGGATTTATTACATCCAATTATATTTTGAATGTTCTTATTACGTCCAATTATATTTTCGTTTTTTTCACTTCCGATCATATCCTTATTCCACTCAATCGCGTGCCTTGCGAGATCTTAACTTCCCTAATCGTGTGTTAATATTCAAATTATTCAACATCCCTGATTGCTAATCGCCAATCACTAACGTCTAGAATCTTCAACATCGCTAATCATTAGACCGTGGAAATCTGTTTTTAGGATTGCATCGCATCAATTCATCGCTCGAGATAATCAAATTTACAATATTTTGATTTCCAATTTATACATCTGTTTGTTTTGAAATACAATTTGTTTGCTGTTTTTTTCCCCTCAGATTTACCATAAGTTCCATCTAATATGTTTTATTCATTTTTTTCAATAATGGATTGTCATGATAATAAATTCCGCTTTAATTGTTGCGATAGTAATTTTATGCATGAATATTTATCTGCAAATATTTTTTTGGAAAATATTTATATGGTCTGCAAGTATATGTCTGTCATCCGGTCTTTTGACCTAGCTATATACAAATCAACTGGACAAGTTAGACTCAATAATAAACAAGACAAGTTTCCCAGAGGGATGATCATGGAATCCGGAGACCAAGCACGGCCAATAGTACGAAGCAATGATCAATCGAGATCAAAAGAGACTCTGAAGTATACTAAGTATATATTAGTGTCTCCCTCTAAGCAGGGGATTGGTACGTATCCATTCCCTTAGGTAGGGGATCAAACCGTACAAATAGGCTACAAAAAACTTAAAACAGCAATTCAATTCGATGGGAAATCGATCAATACCCTAAAAGCATGAAGGCGACCATTAAAACAAATTTTGAAATAAGAAGCTAGCATGGAGGGGTACCCAACAGAGCCATCGCGTGATGCCATGTTTCCACTTGGATCGATCGGTGCCGATCCCCTATACTTGGAGGTTGGGCCATAAAAAATTTTGGGTGACATCATCTACATCGTGAGTTCTATTAGCGAATTTTTAGGAAGATATTTGGTCGTCTTCCCCTATAAGTACAGAGTTTATTGTTCATTTGAAGGATCTTTACGCTGTTATTTTACCCGTACTTCATTGTAATCAAGAATCAATCCGATTTCATCCCCCGATACTTAGAAAAAACAAGTGATTAATAAAGCAATTTCATCAAAGTGGGAGTAAACGGTCAACATCGAGCCACTATAAATCTACATGTTCTTATTGCTGGTTGTTTCCTCTGTTTTAATTTTACTTCTTCACTTTATTTGTCTACATAAAATTTACTGGGTGTTTGTGTCAACTTTTGGTGCAAACATTTTGGTACTTTCATTGAGAAAGAATTCTTAGCTTGATTGTATCTCATCATCTACTTATGGATTTGTATATTCGCGAGATAGATCCAGATTTCTACCGATAAGTTTTCGTTTCTATTCAAATTTGAAGAAGATCTAAAAGGAAGCTATTAGCCATGGCAAGAGAAAAGTCTACTCCTTCCCGTGCTATTGAAGGCGATGAAGATACCAGCATTCAACAGGTTGACCAGAAAGTACAACTGGCGGCTGCTGATTCCCCAAATCCTCCTGATTACATCACTAAACCAGACTTTGATGTCTTGACAAAGGAATTATTAGATAGCTGTCAGTAGCTCAATAAGCAAATCTAGACTAATATCGACCCGATGAACTAGTTAAAAAGACCAATATGGGAAAATAAGGAGGGTGCCTACTTCATGCTTAGGATCAGAGAACTTCTTTTCATCCGATGACTATCATAGGAACAACGGCTCAAGATGAAAGCATATGACGCTGAGATGTCAAGGAGGAACTATACAGTCGAATACCGCCAGAGGACACGGATTGGTACCCAACCCCATATGGGGGTCGACGTCGAACCCCTGAAACTTGGGGGGCAGTCTTCATGCTATTGGAGGAGCAAACTACGGACGCACTGTGGCCGACCAAGGCACTGGGACCTTGGAAAATGTTATTGAATCACAGTCGAGAGACGATGATATGGTACTCTGCTCAGGAGGCACATGAGGAATATGTTAAGCCAAGGCAAAGTGGTGCTGTCCGAAGGTGTGGTTCGGGCTATTCACGTGACGTGGAACACGACCACTACCAGGCATCGGCACTCTAGACACTGAACCTGACGGTATGGTGAGATGGCTTGTGAAAGAAAGTCAAAGCCTGACCAACGTTGATTGGGGGCTCTTCAGGATTCGTACTCCATTAACTAACAACATCCTACATGCACGGTATCCATGAATGTTTAATATGCCTATGATGCCTGCATATATGGGAAAAACTGACCCTATCAAGCATCTCATGAAGTATGAGTGGACCATGGACTCCCCACGAGTCACCAATGCAGTGAAGTGCAGATGTTTTTCCATTTTTCAGGAAGTGGTTATGACTATGTGTTCACCAAGCTATCATTGCGGTCAATTTCTTTGTTTGATGAGTTATCGAGGAAGTTCGTGGAGCAATTCTGCATGCACGCTGCTTGCCACAAAGATGTCATGTCCCTCTCCAACTTGATCTAGGCTCAGGGGGAGTCACTAAAAGATTATCTAGAAAGGTTTAATATGGATGCTACAGAAGTTGGTAATCCGAACAATGATGCTATACTGATGGCACTAACTAGGGGAATTGAACCTGATTCTGAGTTTGGTGATTAGTTGGTAAGAATGCCTCCTTTTACGTTAGACTGTTTCTTCGCAAAGGCGGCTCAGTACCTGAGAAAAGAGAAGGCAAAGCGGTCCAGAAAGAGAGATATTACAGGTCCAAACGCCGAGGGAATACAAAGTAACGTGGTGGTGAAACAGTCGTGAGATTTTCAAAAAAGTGGATATTAATGTTCAAAACAAAGAAAATGAGAAAAAGAGGGGCAGTGATAGGAACCGCGATCGAAGATGGGTTTCCGGTAGAGGAAGCCAAGGATCTCGACATTTGGCACCTATACATTGTTGAATATGTTACTGGAGAACATTTATTTATCAACTTGTGACACTATACGGTATAAGAAACCACCTCTGAAAGAACCAACGGAGAAGAAGAAAAAAAAGGAAATACTATAGATTCAATGAAATTTATGGTCATACCATAGATGAGCGCCTCCACCTCCGTGATGTTATTGAAAAGTTGATTCATGAAAGAAAATTGCAATAGTTTGTTAAATCCCCGTAGGATGGCGAGCATGGGATTTCTGATCCCAATAGAGGACAAACCCTGCCTAGTGTTGAGGAACCTAGACGGGTAGGGGTAAGGTTAGTCTTTAACACTATTGTTGGAGAACCACATCTAGCTAACAAAAGCTGGAATGAAATGGAACGTTACATGAGCATTATAAGGCATGATGATATTGAATGCTGCTCGAACATGGAGGACGGTGCTCCGGTAAAGTAGCAAAGAATTATGACTGACGATATCTTTTTTTCAAGTAGAGATGCAGACAAGGTGGAAACCCCTACCATTGACCCAGTGGTGATCTCGTCCATTATCGGCCCTGTATTGGTGAGAAAGATTTTGATAGACCGTGAAAGTTCTGTAAATATCATTTTTAAGAAGGCCTACGACCAGATGCTGTTGGAGGCCAAAGACTTGAAACTGTGCAAAGCTCGTATTCATGGATTTAACGATATTGCTACTGAAGCAGTAGGCTACATCGAGCTACTGTTGGAGTTAGGAGACGGCAACCGTAGGAGAGGGCAGTTTTTGCCGTTTGTTGTAACGGATATAAACTCTCCGTACAATGCTTTCTTCGGCTGGCCGGCCCTTGCTAAATTTAGTGAAACTATTGCCCTTGGTTCTTTACACTTAAATTCCCATTAGAGAATGTCGTAGAAGTTATTCATAGAGATTAGGTGGCTGGCCATGCCTACTATGTTACTAAGTTGAGGGATGCTCAGCGAAAGGAAAATGGAGCGGATGCGATGACGTCTCTCTACATCAAAACTAATGAAGCTAAGAAATCAACATTCGAGCCTTGGATTGGGCACCACAGCTGGTTCTATAATGATATAGATCCAAGAGATGAGGAAGAGGAGCCCAAAGAAGCCAAGGATGCACTTTTTGAGCTAATAATCGACCCGAGGAATGTTCCAGTGAAACGTAAACGACTCAGCATGGATCCGAGGAGATCTACTACACTTAAGGAGGAGGTGAATAAACTCTGAAAGAATAGGTTTATCCACGGTGCCCTCTACCCGAAATCAGTATCCAATCCTATACTCATGAGAAAGGCTAATGAAAGTGAATGACATGCATTGACTACTCAGACAGGAATAAAGCATACCCGAAGGATTGCGTTCCACTTCCAAGGATCGCTAAATAGTGGACTCAACCAGTGGACATGAACCGCTTTCATTTATGGATGTGTTCTTTGGTTACAATCAGATCCCGATGCACGTCCCAGACCAAGATCACACCAGCTTCATTACCGACGTGGGATTATACTGCTACATGGTGATGCATGTTGGACTGAAAAATGCTACAGCTAGTTATCATAGACCGGCCAATCGGATGTTCAAAGACCAGATCGAACAATCAATGGAAGTATATGTGAATGATATGCTCGTGAAGTCATGAAGATCAAACAACTACATCAATGATTTGTTAGAGATTTTTAGTGTTCTTCAAAAATATAGGATGAAACCCAACACCTTGAAATGCTATTTCGGCGTTGCGTCAGGGAAGTTCTTTGGTTTAATCGTTAACTCTCGTGGAATTGAGGCAAATCCTAAGAATATTCATGCGATAATAGATATTTAAACATCATAAACAATAAAGTAGGTGCAAAGCCTAACTGGGAAGGTCACCACCGTAAGTTAGTTCATCTTCAGAGCTATAGATAAGTGCATTCCCTTCTTCGAATTGATCATAAGAGGTAAGAGGAAGTTCACATAAACGCAAGATTATGTTGATGCATTTCAAGCTCTAGTACACCACATGGAGAGACCCCTCATCTTATCCAAGCGACTGGATCATGAAGACTCATACATATCTTCAGCAGTGTCGGTACATTCAATAAGTGTCGCTCTGCTGCACGAAGTGAACCAGATCCATATGTCGGTATACTATGTTGGCAAGCAGTTGATAGGTGCTGAGAGGAACAATACGAGACTAAAGAAGCTCGCATACTGCCTATTGATTACATCAAGGAAGCTTTGCCCTTATTTTCAGGCCCACCCCATCAATGTCTTTACCGACCGACCATGATGATTGGTCCTATATTGACCTAAGACGTCTGGAAAGTTACTGAAATGGAACATCAAGTTCAGCCAATTCGATATCACTTATCTTCCTCCGAGAGCTATCCAACGAGGAGTACTGGCAGACTTCATTGTTGAATTCACTACGCAAGATGACTCTTCGGAGTGTGATGGAGAACCTATTATCCAATGGATGATGTACATGGATGAAGCATCTGATGATTGGTGTTTTGGCATCGAAGTAATGCTAATGACTCCTTAGAAAAGCTCGATTGCTACACCCTAAAACCCGACTTCTCCATTACAAATAGAGAAGTTTAATACGAAGCGTTGATCGCGCGCTCAAACTTGCTAAAGAACTAGGAGTAAAAGCTTTGTAAATTTTCTATGATTCCCAGTTAGTAGTGTGCCAAGTCAAGGGAGAATACCAAGCCAAAGAAGCGTGACTCGCTCCTTACCTCAACCAAGTCAAAGAACTACTAATCAACATGAAGCATTACACAATCACGCATATCCCTGAAAAAAGAATGAGAAAGTCGATTCATTGGCCAAGCTAGCCAATTCCAAGGATGCATGGCAAATGAGCTTGGTTCAACGGGACCAAATAATTATTGCTCAGAGTATCCATCAAATAGAGACCGACTGGGTCTTAGAGACGGAGTCCGAGAAGAAGTCATGGATGACTCCAATCAAAGGTTATTTGCAGAGGGGAATCCTTCCTTAACGGAGGATCGGAAACGACAGGTCCTCCGTAAAGCTTCACGATACATCCTTCAAGAAGAAGTCATGTATATGAAGGGTTTTTCCATTCCCCTACTTTGGTGCGTCACCAACGATGAATCCAAGCAATTATTAAGAGAAGTCCATGATAGGGAATGTGGCGATAATACTAAGAGGAAAACCTGTAACATCCCCTATCTAGAGGCCTAAAGCTAAGCGCTACTGACGCTGCAACCATCCAAAGTATTAACTTCCTATGACTAAATACGGTTATGTTAATAATATTCATAATATCAGAAGAAGATGAAATAAAACAAAATCGTAGATTAAGAATATAATTTTCTAATTACATTTCAAGCCACATCTTTCACCTTCAAATTACATTATTTCATCGCTTTCTCAGGTTCAGATAAAATATAGTATTACAATATTACGCCAAGGGCGACATATGACGATGCCCCCTTGGTTGAACAGAGTATCATATATATACAATATAGTGAAGTCAATCCAAAATATATCAGCAACTGTTAATTAACTATCCGTTAGCCACCTGCTCGTCTCTAGCAGCTTTACTTGGCAATCTTCTAGAAACCTGTAAACCTTAACCCTCAGCCTATTCAAATCAATTTTGAGCATCCGAGAGTTAAAGGAAAGAAAACTTCGAGTCAGACATATAGCCTAGTTTAAATAATACTATACACTTTGGTTATCTGATATTAAGCGAGATCTCGTCGCTTAGCGGAATGGGTTTACCCTTACTAATATCCCTTTTTAAAACATATCTTTTGCAAATTTTAATCTTATAACCAAAACTGGTAAAATATGTGAAGCTATATCATGTATAAGCACATCAGTTATCATATGGACTATCTGTCCATACACTGCAATTTAGTTTGGCTAACTTCTAACCCTTTGCGGACTCGAGCCTACCAGAAAACATAAAAATCTGACAACTATTAGATACTCCCCTTCTGGACGGACGACCTTACTTACTTCTCCAGGTCTATCCGATCCTAATGGTTTTGTGGGCTTACCAATAAACTATCTTTCCTTTTTAGATTCCTTTTTATTTGTAACCTAATTTTAGTCTCACTTCTGACAAAGCCATACATATTGGAATTTTGGATTAAATTACCTAGGGGCTAATAGCTAATGAGTATAGGGCGCGACCCTACACAATTCCCATTTGGTCTTCTAATCTTAGTCATTTTCTTAGGGCTAACTACCCTTTAATTTTTTTCCTTAAATACCTTTTCAAAATGATTTAAACCTTTAATCATACATATACAAGGAAAGTATACTATTTGCTTTACTCTAAGCTATTTGCCATGTTATATATACTTTACCCAAAATAATGTTGATGTGATTATTAAGGATTTTTCCATCCCTCCAAAATAAGTTAAAACCCTTTTTAATTTAAAAACACTTGGGCTATATTGCCAAAAAAAACTCATTCGAAACTTTGTTCAAAACCTTTAAACGACCCGTTCGAAAACATTGATGGAAACCCTTTCAAAACCTTTGAAAGTATACCTTTTAATACAAGCAAAACTCCATGCCAAAGGCCAAAACATACCTTTCAAAATTATTCATTTGTATTCTTTAGAAAGCATTGAAAAACATTTCATTCGAAAGTTTTAAAACCTTAGAAATCCTCTTTTAAACACTTAAACATTGCCTTTCGAAACCATTGGAAAACCTTCCGTTAAAACCTTTTCGAACGCATTAAAACATCAAGCCTTTGCAAAGCATTGGGTTCAATTTTATAACATGTGGAAGCACCTTCCGAAACCTTTAAAACCATCTCTTTAAAAATCATTTGGATTATAATTTTTATAGAGCAAAAAGGTCATTAAAACACTCAAGTCGAGAGCATCATTTTCAAAAGCATTCCTAAGTAAAGAAGTGGTGGTATCGAAACCATCCATTCGAAAGCATTGGAGAAGCGACTTGCTTTTAAAAATAAGATAATTCTTTTTCAACCAATTTGGGTCGAAAGGTAAAAAGCGGAAGTCAGCGACTTTGACTAAATCTAGTTATTTGAAAAAAAAGGCACAACCTCTTAAAACCATTCTTTTAAAATCATTGACCCAGTCGAAAGCTGTCCAAGTCGAAAGCAAAGCAGGCGCTTTTTCCTTTAAAAGAAAAGTAGCGTTTCAACACCTTTTGGATCCCCTTGTTTTGACCCAATACCTTTCGCCTTTACCCAATTCACTATGTACCAGGTATGTGAAACCATGTGCATTGGTTTCGATGGAGTCGGAGGCGGAGGAAAGGAGTCGAAACCTGGTGCCGAGAGCAATGAAACAGAAAAAACATGTAGATTTTCCTTTTTAAATTATTTCTTGGCATCTAAACTGGATTATTTGTCAAATTATGATTAGTTGCATATTTTTACTTTCTAAAAGTACTATCGATTTTCAAAAATAAAGATTTGAATAATTTACAAAATACCATTTCTTCCTTTTATAAATATATAAAACATTTACGTCCCATAACTTAAATAATTTCATATATCCATTAAAATACTTAGGAAAAATCTACAAAAATCTCAAAAAATCGTTTTTGATATTTTTTCTAACATATATAAATTTCAGACTCTAAACCGTTATAATTTGGTCGTAGTTAATTTTAAACCCAAACTAGCATTTTCTTCACAAGAAAATTCATATAAAATTTACATTAATTCAGAAAATTATAAAAATTGAAACCCATTTCTAAATTATCATTTCTTATCTAAATTAAAATTTGCAAGGAAATTAGATGTCATTTTATAGGTTTTCTGAATCCATTCTCATCATAAAATGCATACAAAATAGCCTAAATCATCAACATGTATATACATATCCATTTTTCATTCAATACATGGCAAAACAGCTGCAAATACTTTTGAAATTTATCTAAAATTGAAAGCAATCAAAAATATGAGATATATCATTATTCGCCTTAGCTTTTTGATTAAAGATGTAAGATTTGTATTTAATTAAGTGATTTGATTCCTCCTCTTGAATTCTTCATCTTCTTTACTCTTCCTAATGGTGGCCGACCTTAACTTGTATTTTGAATTGTGAAAAATGAATTGAATGTGAGTGTTGAGGGGTTACTGGTTTAAGATATAAGGATATGCCTTGTTCCTATTTTGCCCTTGCATATTTCCTAACCTTTTTATTCTCTTTTTATTTTTCAGTTCATTTATTTAACATTGCACAACTACCCCTGTTTAATCACAAATATCAATCCATTAATCATCCTACAATATTTTATTTAATTTAACTAATTAAATATCCTAGATAATGTTACTAAAATTATGAGGTGTTACATATTTCCATCCTTAAAGAATCTTCCTCGAAATTACGATAAGGTACACATCAAAGCAATCAAAGATAAAACATACCATTAAATAAATCAAGAGAAGCATCTCTCATCCCATTCTCAGTCTCCCAAGTACAATCTCTGTCATGTTGCTCGACTATCTTGTTCCTGAGTCTTTTCTCATCTCTTGCAACTATGCGAATTGGCTTTCTAACTATAGCCAAATTTGGCTCTACGACCAAGTCATCTAACACAGTTGGCGATATAGTAGTACCGGATCTCGAATACACTTTCTTAGATGAGAAACATGAAAAACATCGTGGACTCCTGCCAAACTGCTCGGTAACTCTACTCTATATGCTAGTTTCCCAAACCTCTCAATAATAGGAATTGTTCCAACGATCCTTGGTGCCAACTTTCCTAATTTTCCAAACCAAATCACACCCTTCATCGGCGATACCTTAATGAAAATGTACTCTCCAATAGAAAAATCTAAGTCTTTTCGTCTTTTATCCGCATAACACTTTTGCCTAGATAGAGCTTCCTTCGTTCTAGCTTGAATTTACTCAATCTTTTCAGCAGCTTCTCTAACCAAACCTGGACCAAGAACCAACCTATCTCCTGTCTCTAACCACGAAGTGGAGACTTATATGGCTTTCCATAAAAATCTTCAAATAGTGTCATCCCTATACTAGCCTGATAACTGTTGTTATACGAAAACTTGACTAGATATAGATGGTCTTCCTACGATCCCCTAAAATCTAGCACATAAGCTCGTAATAAAACTTCCAAGACTTTGTTAACTCCCTTCATTTTCCCATCAGTCGGCGGATGGTAAGTGATACTCATCTTGAGCTTGGTACCTAAGGTGTCCTGTAGACTCTTCAAGAACTCACTAGTGAATAAAGAATCTCTATCACTCACTATACTACTAGGAATTCCGTGCAGTCTAAATATGTTCTTCATAAACAACTTCGCTAACACTGGTGTCGCTCTGGTTGACTTAATTTTTATGAAATGGGCACTCTTGGTAAACCTGTCTACAATGACCCATATACTTTCATTTCCACTGTTAGACCTTGGCAACCAGTCAATGAAACCCATAGAAATAAAATCCTATTTCTACACTGGAATATCCAAAGGCTGAAGCAACACATTAGGCTTCTGATTTTTGGCTTTTGCCCGTTGGCAATTCAAACACTGCTTCATCCATAATTCCACATCCCTCTTTATACCTTTCCAAAAGAAACTTCTCTTCATGACTTGACACATCTTAGTTCCTTCCGGATGAATAGTGAACTTCAAACGATGGATTTCCTCCAAATCTTCATTTCTAATGTCTTCCACATTCGAAACACACTATCTTCCTTTCTTTCTCAACCACCCATTTTGGTCTAGACTAAAATCCTTTAAGTCATCGTTCTCCGTTCCAACTCTCAGCTTTTTGATCCGTTCAGCCAATACTAGATCTTCTAGCTGTTTAAAAGAAACCTTTCGATCATAACTGGTCGAACTTTCAAACATGGTAACAAAGTTGTTTCTGTACTTGAAACACTCTTAGTTCTCAACTGTAACTTACAAGTTGCTAACGCTACCAAATCTTTCAATTCAGCTAACATTGCTAACACCATATTCTGATGTTTTCTGCTAAGTGCATCTGCAACCTTGTTGCCTTTCCCCGGTGTGTACTCAAAACCAAAATCATAAGTAGCTAAGAATTCTAGCCACCTCTATTGTCTTATGTTCAACTCCTTATGAGAGATCAAATACTTCAACGACTTATGATCCGTAAACAATTCAAATCTTTCTCCCAAAAGATAATGTCTCCACATGCAATAGCTAACCTAAAATCATTGGTTGGGTATCTGACTTCATGCAGTCTAAGCCGTCGAGAAGCATAGGCAATTACTCTACCCCTCCGCATTAACACAGTTCCTAATCCAGTCCCACATACATCTGTGTACACCACCAAATCCTGATTCCCTTCTAGAACAATCAACACAGGTGTATAAGTCGATAAGTGTTTCAGCTTTTGGAATGCCTCCCCACACTTATCGGTCCAAACAAACTTCACGTCCTTTTGCGTCAGCTTGGTCATTGGTGCCATTATCCATGAAATATCCTTAGTAAACCTCTGATAATAACCAGCTAATTCCAAAAAACCTTTTATCTCAGTCACTGTTTCTGGTCTCTTCCAACTATTCACGGCCTCGATCTTAGCTGGATCCACTGATAACCCATTCTCTAAAAATACATGGCCAAGAAACTTCACTTCTTCCTTCTATAAATTTTCATTTCGAGAACTTTGCCTTTAGCTGATGCTGCCTCAGCATTTCAAACACTACTCTAATATGAACTTCATGCTCTCTTTCATCCTTAGAGTACACCATAATACCATCCATCGGAACCAATAAGAACCTATCTAAGTGCTCTAGGAAAATCTGGTTCACCAAATCTATAAAGAAAGTTGGCGCATTAGTCAGCCCGAACGACATCACTAACAATTCATACGATCCATATCTAGTTCAAACACCATCAGAGGGATACAATCCTATGCCACTATAAGCTGATGGAAACCTGTCGCTAAATTCAACTGTAGAAATATCTGGGCTCCACTCAACTGATCGAACAAATCATCAATCCTAGGCAATGGATATCGATTATTTATTGTTTTCTCGTAAAATTACATAATCGATACATAACCTTAACGATCCATCCGGCTTCTTAGCAGACACTGCAGCTGCTCCACAAGGTGAACTACTAGGTTTGATGAAATTCTTGCATTCCAAATCCACCAACTGCACCTTGAGCTCCCTCATTTCGGTAGGTGTCATCCTACTTGGTGGTCTACCAACTGGTTCTACTCCAAGCGCCAAATCTATTCGAAGCTCAGTGGCCCGTTTCGGTGGCAATCCTATTATGGGTTCAAAAATATCTGTGAATTCTCTAACCACAAAAACTTGATTCAGCTCGTCATATATTTCCACAACACCCAACAAAGCACTTACGTCACGGCTAGGGTTTTCTACAGTATATACAATTCACTCCCTACAATCTAGGTGTCTAAGTTATATTTGCTCATCATGGCAAAATATCCTAGCATTGTATTTACTTAACCAATCGATACCCAAAACAATTTCGAATCCTACGAAATCAAACACATGCAAAATGCAAATAAAAATGTGACCTAACAAGTCAAACTTTTGCAGGTGACATCTCATCCCAAGTATTGCATACCCTCCTACCGGATTTGGAACCCTTAAGGAAGTAACAAAGTATAAGGGTTCTAGGTTAAGCTTCTCTACCAAACAAAAAGATATAAAACAGTGCGATGCACCAGTATCAAACAGAACACTAACTTCCATACCAAGAATCATAAGCGTACCTCTCAAGACTGCTTTTCTTTTTTCCCCTGATAGGTATCTAGGTAGCTGGCTCCAACGCATATACTTTTCCCTTTACATCCTTAGCGGGCTCCTTGCATTGGCTGTTGTAATGATCAATCTGATCGCAGTTGAAGCAATTGACATTCTTCTTTCCAGTCACTTTCGTTGCCTCCCCAGAAAGACATTCATTCGCATAATGCCCTTTTTTGTCGCACTTAAAGTAGAAAATTTCTAACTTTCCATTCTTCGTAGCTCCACCCAGCTGGGCTCCCTTCTTAGGAAAGAACTTCCTTTCTTGACTCTGCTTTACCTAGACCTCCTTCGCCTTATTCTTCTCCGTTGAAGCAATAATCTCCTCATGTTTTAGAGCCATCTCTACTAGAACATCACAAGGATCCATAATATGAGGTAATGTAGCTCTGGACAATTTAGGTTTCAACCCTATAATGACCTTCGCGTAACTCTTAATCATGGTTTCCACAATGGTATGACCATATCTTGCCAACTCCTCAAACCTTGTAGCATAGTCTATTACAGTCATTTCTTCCTGCTCTAATTCATTAAACTTTCTATGCAAGGTATACTTTACCATCACAAACATGAATCTCTCCTCAAACCTCCTCTTAAAGTAAGCCCATGTCATGATTCCTTCATCCACTCCAGCTGTCACACTATTCCTCCAGTATAAAGCTGCTTCTTGAAGGTACCTCGAAGCAAATCTTCTTTTCTGCTCGTTATTGACCCTAAATCTATGAGAACCCTATCACAGTGCAACAACCAGTTCCCCAATTCTATGGCATCTTTGGTCCCAACAAATGGTTTTCCTCCCAACCAAGCATAGTCCCTACTCAAAGCTGCATAATTGTTGACAACTGGAGCATCCTAGGATTCTCCCCAAACTACTCCAGTTGCAACCCTTACTTGCATCATATACGAAAATCTAATACATGGCTCCCCTATCAATTTACGGGGCTTCAGCACCAGTATTTCCTGCTCGTTGCCTGACGTAGGTTCCACCTAGTATTATTTCCGGCATTACCATCTACAGCACCGCTTCCTCCTCCAACATAATCTCTTCAAGACTCCATATCTGCATTTGAACCTTTGTGAGGTACAGAAAAATATTCTAATAGAGATAGGAGACTAGAGATAAAGTGTAGACTTATATATGACAAATATAAGTACGTTGTTATAGCGTTATCTCATACACCAATCTTATATCTACTCTAACTCCTTAAGATTTTGTTTTGAAAAATCATCGTTTTAGTTTAGGTTTTTCACTAACCTATGCTCTGATACCAAGTTGTAACATTCACTATCTAGAGGTCCAAAGCTAAGCGCTACAGATGCTGCGGTCGTCTATAGTATTAAATTTCGACGACTAAATACGGCTATGTTAATGGTATTCATAATATCAGAAGCAAATGAATATAAAACAAAATCACAGATTAAAAATATATTTTCTGATCACATTTCAAAACACGTGTTTCACATTCAAATTACATAATCCCGTCGCTTTCCTAGGTTCAGATAAAACATAGTAATTACAGTATTACGCCAAGAGCGACATATGACGATGCCCACTTGGTTGACAAGAGTACTATATATACGATACAACGGAACCAATCCAAAATATATCAACAATTGCTAATTAGCTATCCATTAGCCATCTACTCGTCCCCAGAAGCTTTATTCACCAAACTAAAAAAAAAACCTATAAACCTCAACCCTTAGCCTAATCAAATCAGTTTTGCGAACCCCATAATTTAAGGAAAGTAAACTTCTAGTCGGACATAAAGCCTGGTGTGAATAATACTTCACATCCCGGTTATCTATATTAAGTGAGACCACACCGCTTAGCGGAACGAGTTTCCCCTCACTAATATATCTTTTTAAAACATATCTTTTACAAATTTTAAGCTCGCAACCAAAACTAGTAAAATCTAAAGCAATATCATGATAAGCGCATTTCAATTATCATATGGACTTTCTGTCCGTACACTATAGTTTTGTTGAGCCAACTACTAACCCTTGGATGACTTGGGCCTACAAGAAAACATAAAAGTCTAACAACTATTTGATACTCCCCTTCTGAAAGGTCTGTTCTTACTTACTTCTCCAGGTCTATCTGATCATAATGGTTTTGCGAGCTTACCAATAACCCGTCTTGCCCTTTTCAATTCCTTTCTGAATGTAACATAATTTTCGACTCACTTCTAACAAACCCTACATATTGGAAATTAGGACTAAATTAGCTACGGGCTAATAGAAAATGAGCATAGGGCGCGACCCTACACAAGTCCCATCTGGTCTTCTAATCTGAGTCATTTTCTTAGGGTTAACTACCCTTTAGAAAAGTTTCCCTTATAAACCTTTTCAAAATGATTTAAACCTTTAAATCATACATACACGAGGAAAATATACTCTTTTCTTTACTCTAAGCTATTTGCCAAGTTATATATACTTTACCTAAAATAATATTGACGACATTATTAAGGATTTCCCCATCCTTCCAAAATAAGTTAAAACCCTTTTTAAGATAAAAAAAACTTAAGCTATATTACCACGACAACTCATTCGAAACCTTTGTTTAAAAACTTTAAACAACTCTTTCGAAATCACTGAAAGTGCCTCTTTTGAAACCTTTGAAAGCATCCCTTTCAATACAAGCAAAATTCTAAGCCAAAGGCCAAAACATACCTTTCGAAACCATTCATTTTTATTCTTTCGAAAGCATTGAAATACACTCCTTCGGAAGCTTTAAAACCTTAGACATCCTCTTTAAAACTTAAACATTGCCTTCCGAAACCATTAGAAAACCTAAGCTTAAAACCTTTCGAACACATTAAAACATCAAGCCTTTCGAAAGCATTGGGTTCAATTTTATAACATATGGAAATACCTTTCGAAACCTCTAAAACCATCTCATTTGAAGCCATTTGGGTTATAGTTTTTATAATGAAAAAGGGTCATTAAAACATTTAATTCGAAAGCATCACTTTCGAAAACATTCCTATGAAAAGAGGTGTTGGTGTCGAAACCATCCCTTCGAAAGCAATGGAGAAGTGGATTGGTTTTGAAAACAAGATAACCATTTCAAAACCAATCTGGTTCGAAAGGTAAAATGTGGTAGTCAGGGGATTCGACCTAGTCAAAAGCAGTTATTTAAAAAAATGCGCAACCTCTTAAAACCATTCTTTTAAAGCCATTGACTCGGTCGAAATCTATCCAAGTTGAAAGCTATTCAGTCAAAAGTAAAGCAGGCGCATTTTCCTTTAAAAGCAAAGTAGCACTTCAACCCCTTTTGGAACCCCTTGTTTCTCAATACCTTTCGCCTTTGTCTAATTCACTACGCACCAGATATTTGATACCATGTGCATTAGTTTCAATGGAGTCGGAGTCGGAGTTAAGTATTCAGAACCTGGTGCCAAGACCATTGAAACACGAAAAAGCATGTAGATTTAACTTTTTAAACTATTTCTTTGTACCTAGCCTGCCTTGTTTGTCAAATTATGATTTGCTGCACAATTTTCTTTTTACTGCTGATTTTTTCAAAAATAAAGATTTTAATTATTTACAAGATTCCCCTTCTCGTTTTTATAAATATATAAAACATTTAAGTCCCATACCTAAAATAATTTTATATATCCATTAAAACACTTAGTAAAAATCTACAAAAATTCTATAAAATCATTTTTAATATGTTTTCTAACATATATAAATTCCAGACTCTAAGCCAATATAATTTGGCCGTAATTAATTTTAAACCCAAACTAGCATTTCGTCACTAGAAAATTCATATAAAATCCATATTAATTCCGAAAATTATGAAAATCGAAATTCATTTCAAAATTATCATTTTATATCAAAATTTAAATTCGCAAGGCAATTGGATGTCATTTAATAGGTTTTCTAAATCAGTTCTCATCATGAAATGCATATAAAATAGCCTAAATCATCAACAAGTATATGGATATCCATTTTACATTCAAAACATGGCAAAACAATTGCAAATACTTTCGGAATTTATCTAAAACCAAACTCAATCAAAATATGAGATATAGTCATTATTCACCTTTGCTTTTTTATTAAGGATGTGAGATTTGTTCTTGATAAAGTGATTTGATTCTTCCTCTTGAATTCTTATTTTTTTTTACTCTTCCTAATGGTAGTCGGCCTTAACTTGTGCTTTGAATTGTGAAAAATGAAGCGAACGTGACTATTGAGGGATTAAGGATATAAGGATTTGCCTTGTTCCTATTTTGCCCTTCCATATTTCCAAACCTTTTTATTCTCTTTTTTATTATTTAGTTCACTTTTTTAACATGGCATGGCTACCCTTTATCTAAGCACAAATCTCAATTCATTAATCATCTTACATTATTTTATCTAATTTAACTAATTAATTACCCTAAATAATGTTACTAAAAATATGGCATGTTACAAAACCTTAGCCAAAAAGATACTTCACTATGGTTATTACTGGTTAACTGTTAATCGAGATACAGTTGATTATGCTAGACGATGTGACAAGCGCTAGATATTCGCATAGATTTTGAGAGCCCCACCGACTGAGATTACTTAAATGTTTACTCTATAACTATTTTCTACATGAGGCATTGACGTCATCGGCTCCTTGAGGATTTCCAAAGGTGGCAAGATGTACGCCATTATAGTAGTCGATTACTTTGCTAAATAGGCTGAAGCTGAACCATTGGTCAAGATCACTATGAAGAAAGTAATCAACTTTGTAGTTTGAAATATCATCTATCAATTTGGTCTCCCTAAAACTATGATAAATGACAACAGGACCTAAAAGTCCACTATTGGCCACAATCCATTCACCTTTGCTTATGGCTCTGAAGCCGTGATTCTTGTAGAACTTGAAGTCCCTTCTCATAGAGTGACTTACTATGACCCCTTAACAAACATATATCCCCTTTTGCAATATCTAGACATGGTCGATGAGAAGCGCGGAGAAGCATATTTGAGGGTAGCTGCATGGCCATACTGATTTGCTCTATACTATAATGTTAAAATCCAAGCTATGACCTTCGAAATTGGTGACCTTGTTCTGAAACGGATCTTTCCCATCCCCACCAACATGGGATGGAGATAGGAAGGAACATATGCCATCAATCGGAAGCTTGGAGATGGAACTTTCAAGCTAACGATTGTCAAAGGCATTACACTCCCAAGAGCGTGGAATAGCGAACACTTACGACGCTACTTCACTAGATTTTGTTTCATTTATTTGTATTCCATTTATAATTTACTTTGCATTTTAGTTTGAAGTCATATAATAAGGCATACCATATCACTTTCTCTTTCAGTTGAAAACAAAACTTGAGGTTTCTTCTCTATCTTTTAATTGTTTGTGCATGGTATAATAGTTGTGATATGCGATCGACTTACTTCTACGTATGCCAATATGGACCAGCGAGTACCCAAAGTCTAGTAACAACCAATTTCACGGGTCCATGATCGAATTGGCCAGAAAGAACGAGACTCGACCATTCATCCCTTAAATATCCCATATGATCCAATGGGTTGAGCATAAAACATAGAATGAATGTCACTTGACCATCAATTGGCTAATTTTCAACCCATGAATCGACGGGAGAAATATAAAGTAGAAGTGTATGCAGTACGAATGACCACTCTTTGACTTTTGCCCATGACTTGGGGGCGATGGAAATAGCCGAGAAAATGTGATTCAACCATTTATCAGAATAACTCTAGTCCGTAGAGTGTGGGTTGGAGTATAAATATCAATCAGGTTTGATTAATCGCCCATCGACTAACTCCGATCCTCAATGTGCCTAAAAGAGTATAAACAGATGAATGAGTGTGATTTGACCACTCATTTGTTGACCACGATCAGAACTATACAAGGGGAGTACAAATTTATATTGGATGGGATGTGGCCGTCCACAGATTAACACCGCCGACTCAAGACTAGGAGGGGAAGTATACTCACTTAATCGTATAATACAATAGCATAACACCATGGCTTGTGCCTAATGTTTGATGCAACTTAAGGCCATGACCGAGAAAAGGACTTTAGATATATTTATCGGATCGATACCCGAAGTAACGAGCGATCGAATGACATTGCAACTTAAAAAACGAGTGGCAAATTATAAGTACATTGAATGGAAAACATAATAGCTTGAACATTTGAACAAACCGACACAAAATTTAAACTAAAATGAAAGAAAGTTTTATTCACAAGCAAAACTTGGAAAGCTTAGTACAATTTTATTCCTAGAACTGGAAGCCCAAACCAGGGCCATACCTTCTTAATCACGGCCAACAAAAAGAAACCAACTGTCTTGTTATACATAACACAAGCCGATTCGACGACTATTTCTTATCCTTCTTGGGCTTATTTGGGGTGGACTCATTGGAGCTCTCACCATTGCCTCTTCTCTTCGGTATTCCTCCACCCTTGCCGCCATTAGGTGAAATGCTTTTAGATGCAAAAATGGAAGCAGTCCCACTTGGGGATACAGAAGGTTCGACCTTTATAGGGACAATGTCGCCCAGTAGTATGATTTAGAGTGGAGTGACATCTATCTTGGCATGCTACCTCTTGACTTTCTTGCCCTGCTCTTCCTTCTCAATGTGTGCCTTCAAGTTGTGCTTATCACGTGCTCAAAGTCATGGGTCATTATGACATCATCTATTTTATCCCGGGCCTATTGATTATTAATCTTTTCTTCATTTGAAGCCTTTATGACTTAAGCATCTAGGCCAGGAGTTTCAATGGATTGGGCGATCAGGATTGTCTATGAAGTGGCGACCACTATAGACTCCATGATTGGTGCCCATTGTCCCAGGATTGCTTCACTGCCAGGAGCATGTACATGTGTAGACTGACATACTATTCCAGAAGGTTCAATGAGTAAGCTCATGACTTTCATGTGTAAATGTGAGGTAAGAGATATACCTTGCCGAATTGGCCTTTGCTCGAAGCTAGAGTGCGGCCTTTAAGAATAAGAGATAACCAAAAAGACTTGTGGATTTTAGGATGATCAAGATCATAGCCTATTTCCTTTTCAGGGGAATGAGAAGCTAGGCACTAATTGATAACTTGAGAGAGGGTCTCGAGAGCCAGACCTGGAGGCTTCGTCGCCGTCCTTTCCCTTCTTGGTGATCGCTGGATTATGGAGTAAACTAAATCGACGAACCTTGAGTCCATCAGGCTCTTCATTGTGCAAGATTTCATGCATAAGCCGGTCTTCATCAACCACAACACCACCTAGGGATTTCTTCTTCAAGTCCACAATATAATCTCAAGCTTCGACTTGTAACTCGGGATATCCCTCTCTAAGGAAGCGAAGGATGCAGTTCATGAGGTTATTTGATTATAGTATATCAATTGAGGATCAAAATCACTCTTTATCTCTTTCCGACCATCTTCCTTGGCTTCTTCATTGTGGGCCTCTGTTTGCTAGAGTTGTTTATCAGCCTCTATCTTAGTCAGGCAAGCCTTGAAGCTTTCCTTGCAATATCTTTGAGAGTCTAATTAAGCCTCAAGCTTCTCTTGTTTTTCCTTCTCAAATTCCTCCTTAAGCTGTCGAATGTGAAGGGCCAAGGTCCATTATCTTTTTTCAAGGTGTCCTTCTCCTTCTGCTGAACATCTTTCTTAAGAGCTAAAGTGACATTGCAATGAACAACAGTGTCCAGTTCAATTCGATGCATTTTCATCGAACGCTCAACTGCTTCGGAAGAATCGCTAGCTCTCTTCCCAGCATCAGCTAGCTTTATGTTCAACTCCTTGACTTCCTCATCTAAGTGTTTGATGGTGTCCTTATCATGAATCGCTCATTGCAAGAAAACCTACATTTAGTTGCATTTATTAGTAGCTTTTATGGTGTGAATGCAACCAAATTGTCTTTACTTTTGTTTTGGAGGGCTTGGTTACGTACTATTCTAATTTTTATGAAACACTGCCGCTCGTTACATTTATTTTTCAAGCCTTCCCTCCACTGACTTAATTTTTCTGCCTTCATCAAAATTTTCCTCCCTTGCTTCAGTTCCTTCGCCTTCGCTCCTCAAAAAAATTTCCATCTCGCTCAAAAACAAAATTTTCATTAATGCTCCTTTTTCAGATCTCAGCTCCGCATCTCCACATCGTCGATACCCTTAGCTCTGATAAAATTTCTGCCTTCGTGCCTTAACAAATCTGATCTACAGCTCCGCATCTCTACATCATCGATACCCTTTGCTTTGAGGATTTGCTTTTGTACACTTGATTCAAGGTAGGTAAATTGTTTTTGGTTTTCCAATTTAAAATGGTGCGTTCATGACAACAGTTGCTGGAGCTTGAAGCTGCAGTTTGCTTGTGCACTGCAATCAAGTTGAGGGTTCTTAATGTTGATGTTTTCATTCCTTTGAGTTTGAAAGTTCTAATCACTTGTGGCAAGGACCCTCCTCCGGGATGGGTTTGCCCTCTTAGTTAATCATTAACCTACTTGTATTAATTGCTAATTACGTTGTTATGTCTTGTTTGAGTATTGCTTTTGGTATTGTAGTTTCGATTTGTTTTTCGATATTTAGGTGTTTTGTTGTTAGGTTGATTAGATGGCTATCGACTTTAGATTAGATAACACAACGATTAGCCAACGACCCGTTTACAGCATATAGATGATACAATAATATAATCATGTTTAAACTATAACTGTATAATGATAATGACTATTTAAATTTTGTAATTTTGAATTTTTTGTTTATGTATAGTTCTAGATTTTTTTATTACAAAGGTATTAATTATGATACTCGAAAATGTAATCTTTGAATAGTGATGAAGAGTATTGTGATTTTAGTAATACGTGAGTATCAGGCACCAGTGGATAAGCTAATACTATAGAACATAATATTTTGGAGAATAGTTTATTTATTACATCTAATTTTATTACACTGAAAGAAAAAGAAAAAAATATTTGTTATATTTTAGTTTGTCCCGTGATTTCAAGCATTTCATACAACACACGCACATATATGTATATATAGAGAGGAGTATTCAATGACACACCAAACCGTGCAGCACCCATGTAGTCTCTGATTTCCACCACATAGTACAAATTAAATAATACGGCCTTTTCTCTCTGCTCACTAGCCATATTATTTAATTCGGGCAGTGTGGTTGAAATCAAGGGCTATAAGAGTGTTGCACTATTTGGAAAGTGTCATTGAATGCTTTTTATATATACTTACATACACATGCATACATATTATGTACTTATGTATATGTATGTTTGAAAGCTCCTCATATGTGTATGCACATTTGTGTTCATTTGGTATGAAAAAATTGATAATTTGAAATTTTCTTTGAGATTTAACGATGAGCCGCATACATTTGCAGGTTATTTTCGTAATAGTTTATTTAATACCAAAAAAACTAAAATAAATGATTTGAAAGCACTTAAGCATTAAATGATTCTGGATTTAGCAAGGTTCAAACCTATGACATTTGACTCGGTTATGTATTTAACATTCAATTAACAGTAGAGCCAAACCCACTCTACTATGTTCAGATATAAAAAGACAAGGTGGCATGGTTGTCATAACCGAGGGAAGAAAAAAGAAAAATGACATGAGAATACTGATATATAATGCATGCTACTATGAATTCACAGGCTGTTTTCTTAATTTTTTGAATTTAGCTCTAGAAAATTAAATCTTAATGTCCATTACAGATATTTCTATAGTAATCTCGCTAGTAAGGCCATATATATCAACACAGTCCATCCCTACATAGTCCATTAGAATTATCAAAATAGCCATAAGCCCTTGCTTGGTTACAAATTGAGAATGTAGGTGTTATAATGATTTATTTAATAATTCAATTCCACTTCATTGGAAACATCCTGCTCTATAACAGCCGTATTGAGAATGGGAGTAGGCGTGTTGGCTGTTATACTTTTGCAACCATTGAGTAATAATTGAGACAGGAAGAAATTTTTTAGGCATCACTCCCAAACACATGTATTTAACCATGAAAATGATGGATATTCGAGCTGTAAATTTCTGTTGTTATTTATGAATTAGTGAACCTAGTAGAAGATATAAGGAGCTGGTAAAAAATAATGCACTACTTTACCCTTTCGACCTAGATTCAGTAATGTTATTGCTTTTATTTCAGCAAACTCACCTTTAAGGCTCATTAACAGATTATAGAATTCATTCCTCTCTTATTCCTCGGACAGTATTACACTTTATTGTTTGAGGTATATTATCTTATTTCCATATTGCCTACACAAGATTACACTGCAGTTTGTAGTAGCATGACCAAAAGTATGGCAATGTATACAGATAAATTATTTGCAAATTCCATATGTAAGACCTTAAAACTGGAAGGTACACTAACCGTGTTAACTAGTAACATATGTTTCTATGTCTTCGTGCATAGCAAAATAAACTTAAAGAATCAATGTAATTAGAAGTTCTTTTTAGTTATCAGTGCAATAGACATGTTAACAAAAGTTCTATTCTTGATTATAATAGAAAAACAAACTCTACATCAGTGTTTGGAAACTTATTTGGTATCGCCGATGGAAAAGGATTGGGTGTATTTAAACAGAAGGCTATATAAACTTGACTTAAAATGAATTTTTAGAATCAACACATATATGTCAATATTAAAACTCAATTTTTTTATGTGTTTAATTTTTGTCATAGGACTAGTATAGTGTACCGACAGGAGCTTTGAATTTTGTGCATGTGGCAAAGAGAAACTTGAGAAATGTGGAGAAAATTGTGTGCCCATGCACAAGTTGTCGAAATCCTAGTCGTCTGGATGACCACATCATCGTTGAGCATTTAATTATAAAAGGAATGGATCCTATATATAAGAGAAGTAGATGGTCAAGCCACGGCAAGCAAATAAATGTGGATAAAAAATGTCTTCACATATGACTTATTTAAGATGATTCATTATGAACATGAAGATGAAGATTTTATAAATCATGATTTTTCTTGCTGATGATAAGGATTATGTCGATACCCAAGGAAGAGAAGATGAGTTACTTAAGAATTTCAAAGATGTGGAAACTTCACTGTATCCTGGTTATACAACACATACAAAATTATCTACCATCACCGTCTTGTATAATCTCAAATGTGAGACTGGCTTGTCTGATAATGGGTTTGACAAGCTTCTAAATGTGCAACAATTGTTGTTGCCGAAAGATAACGTACCTCCCAAAACTTTATATCAAGTGAAGAAATTTCTTAATGTTTTTGACATGGGTTTTGAAAAGAAACATACTTGTAAGAATAAATGTTGCCTTTTAAGAAAAGAATACAAAGATCTAAATAATTGTCAAAATGTGGTTCTTCAAGATGAAAGATAAATCAACGTACCAAGGAGATTATACAAGGTGTTCCAGTTAAAGTGCTGAGATATTTTTCAATAATTCCAAGATTTAGAAGGATGGTTAGATCTCAGAAGATAGCTGATATCTTGAGGACAAGAAAACTACATTCTTCACAAAGTTTTTATATTGATTTAAACAAACATTTGTGTAAATCAATTCTGCAGTTATTTCATTAACATAAATGTAACGAATGCGACGTTCCGACGCTCGAAAATCGACATCAATACGTCCACTGTATCAATTTCCGAGCAATCGAATGCCGGAGAACCGAAATATTATGGTTAAAGAAGAAGAAAACAACAGAAGAAAAGAGAAAATGATAGAACAGAACAGAAAGAAACAACATAACAATATCATAATCTCACAATCGCAGCGGAACGACATATAATAGATAAATGAATAATCTGTAAACAAAGAACTATATCAGTTATTACATTACATCACATCACATTACATTACATCATCAGAGTATACAACAACAAACAGCGAAAAAAAATACTATATACTAGTGAATACTCCATGCCATCCAGCTTGCCTCCAGCAACTCATGAACTCCAGAATATCCTGATAACCTGAGTCTAGACTGCCCGTGTGGAAATTGGTGGGCACCCATAGTTTAAGAAGGAAAACAATAAACTCCAGGTCAGTCATGGGACTGGTGTGAGAACTCAAAATAGTTTATCTTTTAAAAACAAACCAAGAGATATTTTACAATAGATTCGCAATGCTTTTTAGAAAATGAGACTACCATAAGGCCTCCCGCACACACACACAATGCAAACGCAGAATCGGAGGAGATTTCTCCTTATGATAGTCAAAGATGCTTGATACGCATTAAAAAGAAAAATTTGATATTATTACTAGTGCAAAGTGTAGAAAACATTTCGAAAGTAAAGATATAAATCTTAGCCAGCATAGGCATTTCACACTTATGCCTACTATAGCTACCATCTAAACAGTGGTGACCACCATAAGTAAATGGTAGGTTCTACAACTAAAACCGTACAAGATCGTATTTTTTCTTTGGATTTCCAACAAATGGTCAGGCCAAGGAACTTTTCATTGCCACATGGGTACGCATTTGGAAAGACGACCCGAGAACCTAACGTTACGGTTAGATCTCTGCCAACACAAGGCCGGGTTACCCTTCAAACTTGGTAACTATTGACACGAATATGTCATTCCGCGATCGTAACCGATCTATATCCGAGGATCCTCGATTCCAATAACCACAAAGTAATAAATTTGCAGCAACAACATAGGTTAAGCATCTGGGCTCCATACCATGATACCACCTCTATCCAGAAGGAATGACATACACTAAAGGGGAGCTACCTCCTAATAATCTTTCTGCATCCTTCCTGTTTTGACCATTTTCGGGGTGTGAAGTCCGACGAAGTCTCGTCCATAAAGCTACGCTCTATACAAAAGCTGTACTTTGATCATCAAATGCTCAACAGCACTTCGTATGCCACATTAATAATTTGGGAATGTATCACTAGTAATCATCAACTACATAACCTCTGAGCTCGTACGTCTCCGAGAAGGGTGTTAAGCTAAGAGAATAAATTCTCCGCCACCAATAGAAATATATTTGATAGAGACCAGCTTTACATCTCAAATTGTAATGTCAGACACATATCCATACAAGTCCGTTCCGGGATCGAACAGAACCGAAGGCACTTCCAAAGAAGTCCTTGCAATCCGGATATTCACTAATCATGTCCGGACTTACCGTCACTAAGGGTGATAAAACCTCTATATCGGAGATCAGCCGACGCAGAGTCATTCGACGGTAATCCTTCCGTTTTCACAAATATCCGGTCTTCAACACCGGTCATCAAATGCTATCCATTACGATGTATCACTATTTGGAATGGGTTATACGACTCAGAGGTCCTTTCCCGGCTAACCCTAATAGTGAGCGCTTATTTTGAAAATAAGCGTGGCATTCAAATTCAAGCAAATCACAACAAATACCCATTTAAAGGTAAATATTGATAGTCGGTTATTTAACTATCAATAGGTATGCACAACATCACTAGATTCCAAATAATTTTCCAAATTATTTATTTTCCAAAAATATCCATACGAGATATATTATTTCAATACTTCAAAAATAAATCAACATTTAATTTTAAACAAATTCCCCTTTCATTTATAAGTTCCATAGTGAATTTATAATTCCAAAATATCTATGAATATACGATTTTCAAATCGATTTCTAATATTCATTTTCAATTCATCTTTAAAAGATAAAATCTCAAAAACATTCACTTCATATTGGAAAACATTTCCATACTTATTTAACAATAAGTAATTCACAAATCCATTTATTTTCAACATTTGGAAAATATTCAATATACTTAAATCGAAATTAAGTATATATTTCATTCTTTAAAGAAAACGTGCGCTTAAACACATTTATTTGAGTCAAAACGAATGTTCCGTAAAACATCGTTACGACGACCCAAAATTACTAGTATAGGGATTCGAAATTAAGTTAGATATATAAATCCCAATACTATATAAAACATTTCCTTTCAGAAATCATTTACTATAACAACAGTGTTATAGTCCACTATTTCCTTTTATTTCTCGAAAACGTCTATTTCAACAATAAATGTTGAAATCTATGTATTCGATACTTAACGCATTTTAAAACATCTTTAAATCGTTTTAATTCTATTTAAAACATCACTTCCCAAAACATATCCATTTTATTTAATAATATATTCACTGTCCAAAATCGTGAATATAATTCTCAACCAAACTCTTATTATTACAACATCTAACTTAAAGGATAATTCGTTGTCCAAAATCACGAATATACCTCCTTTAATAAACTTCTATGTTTAATTTATCAAATTCAATTGATTTCGGATTCATAAAACAATGTTTATAAATTCCATTTATATTTTATAACAACTTCAGTTTATAAATCTCCTTTATTAACCACTTCAATTCATAACTCAATTTTATACCAAAAATCTAATTTACAAGTTAATTACTTATAAGTCCTTTATTTTACAAAAATCTATTCGTTTTATAACTTCACAATTTATAAATCGATAAATTTCATTCACTTATGAAATCCCTTTATACTTCCATTTTGACACTTATAAAAACTCGTTTTATAATTCCAATATTTTAAATTTATAAAATATCAATTTTTAAATCTTTTATATATATCTATAAATCGTTTATAGTAATTCAAAATCCCAATTAAATAAACCAATTTTTTTAATAATTTACAAATCGTTATTAAAGCTTATATATAACTCCAAAATCATACTTAAGTATTATTTTCCAAAAATATATATTTTATAAAAATAAAAATTATAACGTTTATTTACTTTAACAATTCAAAATTTAATAAACGTATACCTTCAAAAATCACTTTAAAATCCTTTTAAATTCAAAATCGTTACTTTAATATTTTTAAAACTCCAAAAATAGGCCAATGCAGCAACAGCAACAATATATCAATCACGACAATCAAAACATCATTTATCAATATGATAATCAACCAATATCACAATATCCGTAATCAAATAAATATTGATGAGGAATCCAGTTGGATCCCTCCAACATGTTTCCCTGCATCCACAGAAGTTAGCATAATTCCAATTCCGTTCCAATACGGAATATCGCGGTATATAGGATTTATAAAATATTATCCGCTATAATGCGGCGCCATAAGGTCTCATCCGCTATATAATGCGAGAAATCAACTACAAGTACATATATAATACCAATTCCAATCAAGATGGAATTATCGCGGTATATGTTTTTAATAAATAACATCCGCTTAATATACGGCATATAATGTCTATTTCAATAAATAACAGATAATAATTTATCATCCAGGCATATAGTCAAGCAATTTTAAATCTAACTATTTAAAATTTAGATCGAAGCAATTCGAATGAGTGAGAAGTTCTCACTGATTCCAATAACGGTTTCAGCGTTTTATTTCGAATAAAATTAAACGCGCGTTTGACTTCACCCGAAATTCAAACTAGCTCCAAATTACTCCAATCGAGTTCCATTGCGCAGTGCTCGACAAAAGGAAGCCAACGCAATTCGTTTCGTCCAAAACGGACCTCGTATGACAAAGATACAACATTTTAAACATTACACGATTTAGATATTATAATTTAACATTTTTATTTTCTTATAAAATTTTGAAAACAACCAGGGCCGCACGATTTTGAAGATGGAATCCAGGCCGTTGCTAGCTACTTCTTTCTCCATCAGATTTGAACGTGAAAAACACGTACACTACTAACCCATAGCCGCCTATCATTTTTGAATTAACACAACCTCATCATCCACTTCGGCGACGATCCAACGACTCCCAATCGAAGCTGCCTTGCCGAGCACCACCACTCTCGTCCATGTGAAGCTCAGCCCCCTGTTGCCTTCGAAAAAACCGCCCAAATGCCATACGAATGCGCCCCTTTTCTGGCTGGTAGGGTTCACCAACGACGATCTTGACTGTTGGATCGATGGATCTCGACGTGCTCTTCAAGGTTGTAGTTGAGAGTTTTGTCTAATTATCGATGGATTAAGAGAGATCGAAGGGGAAAGAAGGCGAAATTCTGGCCATCAGTTTCATTAGTGGTGGCTGAAGCTTGAGTAGGGTTAGGGTTTGCAATTGTGAAGAGAAGGGGTCTCTTTTATAGAAATTTACCGAAAATCACTATTCACTCGATTTTCCGAACTCCAAATCTCGTACGATGACCGGCGTTTCTAGGGTTTACCCCGCGTTTCGGAAACAATGGAATGTGTTTCGGAGGCTAATTCGATCATCTGTGCGAGTTACGGCAATAAACGGTCAAATTTAAATTAAATCGATTAAACCAAATTTCTATGGTTTTGGCTTGCCCTGGACAAACCGTAAATCCGATTGACACGAAATTTGAAACCATACAATAATATAACATTACGGATCCGATGAAACTAGTTTCATCCAAATCCGAGACTTTTTGAAAAATGGCTATTTTAACTCGTCAATTAAATATTAAAATATTCAATTTTCACAAATTAACTTTAAATTCAATTTTAAAAATTCTATAACATCGTTCTAACTCCATTATGATTTAATATAATTTTAAAAATCATTTTCAATCACATTAAACCCAATTTCCAATTATTTCTGAAATTTCCAATATTAAACTATCGATTAAATTATCCAATCAAATCTAGATATTCAAAATAAAATTTGTTCGACTTACAAATCTTACTTGTTAATATTTAAATTCAATTAAATATACAAATTTTAATTAATAGAAATTCTGGGTCGTTACAAACTTCCCCCTTAAAAGAATTTGTCCTCGAAATTACCAAGTAAGAAAAAGTTACAGAATCCATTAACTTTTCCCAAAACAAACCGTTCAATTTAGATTTTTCAAATCTCTTAAGTGTTTAACTTTTCCAAAATTCATAGTTAAACTTCTTTCAACAACTTTACTAAGTTTCCAAATCCAACTTAGTTTTCAAAAATTTCAATTCTCTCAAAAATATTCTAACGCCTTAAATTTTCGGAAAATTTCGCCAGAGTCTCCTTTGCGCGGCTCGATCCGAAAAAAAATGACTGTATATATATATCATAAATACACATCTCATCAAGTGATGAGGCGTCTCGCAAGGAAAAAAGTGTAAAAGTACGATATTTAATCCGAGATATGTACCTTATATTTTATTAGCCAGCATATAAGGCTAATATAGCGCGAAAGCGAGCTCCAAATGCGAAGCAAACGCCATCCGCACCTACTAAACACTCAACAAACAGTGAGAAACATGCATATATGAAAATAATATCAATATACAACATATAGCAACATAACAACTACATGTGCCAACATAGCAATGCATTCAATCAACAAATGCAACCATCAAACAACTATCTAACCAATCAACATCCAACATGTGACGACCCGGAAATTTTTAACATTTGAAATAGAATATTTAATTTATTTTAGATATTTGAATGATGGTTTTACTTGAATTTCAAAATTAATTATGGATTTAGCAATTTAAGTATCAAAATTTAATTATAGAAATTTGGGTAAAATTGTAAATCTTCAATCTTGACCTTGTTAAAAATAATTTAATGGCTTAGAAAATTTATATTAATAATACTGAAGATAATAGAAGCTTCAGAATTGAATTTGAAACTGTTTTATTCAGTATTGAAATTTCATCGTTTAAATCGATATTTAAAAAATAGTCTTCCGAGGCACAGTCTCGGAATTCGATGATACCAGTTCCATTGGATCCGTAATATTGTATTATTATCGGATTTCAATTTTCGTAGTGTTTGGAGTGATCGTTTGTCCGTACGATAGATAAACGCGCTGACATTTATATCGGGAATTTAATATTTAAAACTCGATTTAATAAGCTATCTTCTCCATAGGATCAAATTTGGACTTGAAACCTTTTCCATTGCGTTCAGAATAGGGCTATAACATTATAAACGCCTAGCGGCAAGTTTCGATAGGAGATCGAAATTTTGCATTGCGAAATTTGAACGATTTAGTTAAATTTGATTTTGAATTCAAAATATATATAGAGCATTTAATATAATATTATTATCACAAGGAAATTACACATTTTATCTCACTTTAAACACTTGGCAAATTATATAGACACGCGTTCATTCTCTTTTTATTGAAAAGTGTTAAAAGGAAAAAAATATCAGAAAGAAATCAAACAAAGTATAATGGCCGAGCTTTAGATTTCTTCCTCCAGAATAATTCACCCCGTCACTTTTAAAATTCAAAATCACGACCCCCATTATCAAATGAACCGAAACCATTTCCAATCGAAAAAATCGAAAACCCTAAATGGCCGAAAATGTTTCTATCATCTCCAGTGAAACTCATAATCGAATTTGATTGTTCAAAGCTCATGGAGGCGATCGATTTTGACTTCGTCATGGAGGAATCGAGCAACGCATGTGCATGATGGGATTGGAGAACTGCTTTGGCGTTGCAATTGTCGGCGTTCGAGGTAGTGGCAACAGGATGGAGTCAAATCAGGCTAGTCGACGTTGGAAATCGCGATTTCTGGAATGAGGAGATTCTCGATTCGTGTTGGAGGCAGTGCATGCATGGGTTATAGGGTCATTCTCGAGTTTGCGGCTGGTGCATTGGTGCTCGTTGAAGCATTTAGGGTTTGGTTATGGTAGCCTGAGATCGAGATGCATGCTGGGTTGCTTCTGATGGTGGCAGCAAACTGAATAATGCTGAAGGGATTTCACTAGATTGAGTCGTGTTCGAGGAGTTCACGGTGGAGTCGCAGTCGAGCTTGGGCGAACTCGTGATTTCGCCTGGTTTCAATATTTTGTTCCTATGAGGTAACTCATTTTTAATTTAAATTTTATATGTATAGGGAATGAATGAACTGTTGCAAGTATATATATATATATATACACACGATTTTTATATTTCAAGAATTTAATGATAATAAACTCATTTTAATTTTAAAATTAGATATGTATAGTTAGAAACTATTTACAGTAAGAAATTATATAAATATATTCACATGCTTGTTTTAAACAGTAAACTGAAAATATATGTTAAGTTTTTGAAGATAATTTTGAACGTTGAAGGGTTATATTTAAAGATTAGATCTTGAATCTATATAAGTTGTTTTATAAGTATATTTATACATATGTAGTTTGAAAGGGAAGAATAATTTATTTAAGTAAATTTAGTTTTAAATTTAATTTTAATTAGACAAATTTGTTAAAAGTAATCTGTTTGAAATTAAAAGAAATTGGTTTAAAAAGTAAATCATTTGTTAATTTAAATACAATTAAATGGAAATTTAATTGTTCGATTAGTTTGAATATTAATTAAATCATCCAATATTTGTACAAGGTCAAAAGATCGTGAAAACAAATTGGATTGGATTGGATTGCAAATAAAAGGGAAAATGTGAGATTTTCTCACTCAAAAAGGGTTTTGTTTAAATTTTAAATAATTGATTTAAAATTGCTTGATTGTGTTGATTGTTTGCTTGGATAATAATTGGTTATCCATTTAAAATAGACCCTATTGCGCCGCATAATAGCGAATAATATTTTATAAATCCCATATACCGCGATATTCCACCTCGAAGTGGAATGGGTATTTAATTGTGTGCTAACGTCTGTGGATGCAGGAAAAATAGGTTGGAGGAATCCAACTGGATTCCTCAATTTTTTTTAAAAATTGTTTCGTATTTTGTGTATTGATTATTTTTAATCCGTGTGATTGTTTGTGATTAAAACCGTAAAGGCTGTAATTCAGCAGAATATATTTTTGGTATCGTAGGATACCAGAAACAAATAGTTAATTGATTTTGAAATTTGGATAGAAAATTTATAATGAATCCACTCAAAGGAATCGGGTGAATTTTAAAAGAAGGAAATTTAAATAGACAAAGTTTTATCTTTGAAAACTTATCGAATTAATTCCAAAAAAAACATGGGAAATATTTTTATAAAGGAATTTCGAGTAATGTTGTTAAATAGTTGAAGAATTGATTTAGGATACAGATTTTAAATAATTTAAAGAGATAAAGAATTTATTTCAAGACGAAATAAATTTAGAAATTTAATTTGGAATTAAATTTAGAGTTGAAATTAATTTTACGAATCGATTCGGGAATTAGTTTGGAGTTAAAATAAACCTTAGGAATCGATATTTGGAAATTTGGTTAGTGTTTTGGAAATAACTTGGAAACCAATATGAAATTTATTTGATATTGGGAAATTAATTTAAGGGAAATCAAATTGGAATTTGATTTTGTGTTTGAAATGAATATTGTTTTATTTAAAAAAAAGTATGGAAAGAAATTTACAAATTGAAATGTAAATTTAAAATAAATCGAGAAGATTTATAAATTTATTAGAATGGTCCATTTTGTAATGGAAAAGAAATTCCTCCCTGAAAGCCGAGTATGTTTTTTTTTTAAAATAGCTTTGAATAAAACTTAAAAGTTTTAGATTTGGTGTTAAAATAATATTGTTAGAGAAATTAGTTTTGGAAATTGTTTTAAAGTAAAAAATGTATTCAATTAATTATATAAGGGATTATTTTAAAGATTTAGATTGATATTTGAATTAGAAAATAGTTATTTAAATTATTTATACACTATCTACTAATTTTATGTTAAAATTAGTTTTTTTTCGACTTGAATTTTGCATGAAATGGTAGTATTATATTTTTCATAACTAATATTTAAAGCAAATATTCTAAAATAATTTATTTTAATGTTTCCAAGTACATTTTTAATAAGTATTTTTTATATTATTTTAAAATATTGGAAATCGGCAGATTTTCGGTGGAAATAAATAAATGTTTGGAAATTGATTCGAAATTTATTTTTCAAAGAATTGAAGGGTGAAATTTTATCTTGCGAAGATATATCAAAAATAATAATAACTGGGGGAAAATTATTTGAATCCATAAATTGTTGTGAACAATGATTGATAGTTAAATAACCGACTATCAATATTGGCCTTTTTAATCGGCACTTGAATTTCGATGCGACCGGGAGTCGAATACCAAATGGATATTCAAAGCCGACATCAGGCATTTGTGATTGTGATGGATCTTTTATTTAAAAGATCAAAGTGAAATTGTTGTGATTTATTTGAATATGAATGAACACTTATTTTAAAATAAGCGCTCGTTATTCGGATTAGCCGGGAGAGGACCTTGTGTCATAAAACCCATTCCGAGTAACGATACGACGAAGGATTGCATTTGAAGATGGTGTTGAAGACCGGGTATTTTCGAAAGCGAAAGGATACCTGTCGAATGTCTCTGCACCGGGTTGCTCTGGTATAGAGATTTTATCACCCTTTGTGATGGGGATTCAGGACGTGATTAGTGAATATCCGGATTGCAAGGGCTTCTTTTGAAGTGCCTTCGTTTCCGTTCGATCCCGGAACGGACTTGTATGGATGTGTGTCTGACGTTACACTTTGAGATGTAAAGATGGTTTCTATTAAATGCATTTCTATTGGTGGCGGAGAATTTATTCTCTTAGCTTAACACCCTTCTCTAAGACGTACGAGCTCAGATGTTATGTAGTTGATGTTACTAGTGATACATTCCCAATTCGATAACGTGGCATACGAAGTGCTGCTAATCATTTGTTGATCGAAGCATGGCTTTTGTGAAAAGCGTAGCTTTGTGGACGAACCTCACACCCCAGAATGGTCAAAACAGGAAGAATGCAGCAAGGTTGTAAGGAGTAGCGCCCCTTAGGGTATGTAAATTTCCTTCTGGATAGAAGTGGTATCATGGTATGGAGCCCAGATACTTAACTTATGTGAATGTCGCAAATATATATTGCTTTGTGATTGTTGATGTTGAGGATCCTCGGATAAAGGTTGTTTACAACCGGGGGATGGCATACTCGTGTAGTAGTTACCTATTTTTGCAGAGGTAACCGGCCTTGTGTTGGCAGAGATCCGGTTAGGTTCTCAGGGCGTCTATCCAGAGGCGTACCCATGTGGCAATGGGAAGTTCCTTGACCTGACCATTTGTTGGAAATCCAAAGAAACAATACGAGCCCTTTACGATTTCAATTGTATAACCTGCCTCCTCAGGAGGTAGCTATAGCGGGCATAATATAATGGTACATATGCTGGCTAAGATCAATATTATACTTTCGAAATGTTTTTCTGCACTATGAACTAATAATAATATTAAAAAGATTTTTGCGTATTACGCATGTTCGATTATCATAAGGAGAAATCTCCTCCAATTCTGCGTTGCATTGTGTGTGTGGAGGGAGGCCTTATGGTAGTTTCATTTTCTAAAAAAGCATTGCGGATTTCTTTTAAATTCCTTTGTTTTTCTTTTCTTAAAGAATAACTATTTTTAAGATCTCACACCAGTCTCATGACTGACCTGGAGTTTATTGTTCCCTTCCTAAACTCTGGGTGCTCATAATTTTCCATACGGGCAGGCTAGAGTCAGGTTATCAGGTCATTCTGGAATTCAGGAGTTGATAGAAGATCAAGAGTTGAAGCTGGATGGCGAAGCGTATTACTAGTATATGTTATATATTCTTCTGATGTTGTTGTTATACACTCCGATAATGAAATGTGATGTAACGTAATAACTGATATAGTGATTCTGTTTAAAGATATTATTTATCTATTATATTTGTTCCGCTGCGAAATTGGAGATTCTGTTATTGTTTCTGTTCTTCTTCTATCTTCTTCTTCTTAAACCCTAATGGTTCGGTTTTTCGGCATTCGAATGCACGGCATTTGATACAGTGGACGTTTAAATGTCGACTTTTGGAAGTCGTAAAATCGGGTCGTTACACAACAAATCCATAACCAAATCAATATAAATTCACTTCTCAATAATATTCAATGAATTGGTTTTCCAATTTAAATCACATTTGTTTCATCAACATTGGATTTACTAACATTCATTCATATTCAATTTCAATTTGTTTGCATTCACTAATTTACATTCAAGTTGGTTCACTTCCACATTCAAATCAATTTCACTTAACTTCCAATTTGATTTATAGCTTTCAATTTTCCTTAATTCAATTTCATTAACACTTAATGAATTATATAAAATCAACTAACAATCATATAACAAACAATGTATATCCAATATTACCAAATTATTTAATTTACATTCAATTTGGTCCAACACTTTTAATTCCAATTGGTTCATATTAAATTGACTTCCATTCGATTTATTCGATTTATCAACTTCATTAGCTTCTAATGGATTTACACTTACATTCATTATTCCATATTAATTTAATTCACATTCATTTGATTAATATTTCATCCATTTATCAATTCAATTGCTAATTCCTTTGACAAATAAGGTTGAATTTCATTTATATAACTTAAGTTCATATTCATCACTTCTCTTGATTAATTTACTTCGATACCAAAATCAACTTTATTCAACTTCACTTAAGTTATATTCCACATATAAATCAAATTCAGATTCCATTTCCAGTTCTATTTACTTACCAATTCGAAATGGATTTCAATTTCATTTCCTTGCACTTTGCAAATTTTACTTATTCATTCACAATTTATTTTTCAACTTAATAATTGCATTCCAATCATTTTATATAACATTCCAGAGTCTTTTCAATCTTTCAAAACCGTTTTTGAAACCAATTCAATTATCCTTTGAATTTCAAAACGCAAACCCAAGTTTTCCAAACAACTTTCATTTAAAACAATTTGGCAGCAATCCCTCTTTTGGAAACCCGAAAATTAAAACCAATGATGTCGCGATCATCATCGGAATTATTTTCCAGCGACCGAAAAGAGTTTAGAGCTTCAATTTCTCCAAAACAATTTTCTAAAATATCAAATCCTTTCCAAACACTGCTCTGGAATTTTGTTTTTAGATTATAAATCACATTTATAAATCTTTTACTTATATAATTTCACTTCTTATATATAAGATTATTTCACAAGTGTAAATCATTTTAATTATAACTTACATACTTATAATTCTTCGCTTATAAAATTTATTCTTTTACAATATGTTTCATTTAACTTATTCAAACACCTTTTAATTAACTTATATATATATTCTTACATTTCAACAACCAAACAATCAATTTTATATACACTTTAATAATTCTGAAAAAATTATTCCTTTATATATAAAATATAATCAAGGTAAAATTATTTCATTTACCCAATTTAAAATGATACTATGTCGGTTTATCTCGTTTAAGTGTTTAGAAACCCATATCGATAATATGGCGTCCCATCTACCGACCAGAATTCACAAACAACTCAACGGATAAGCAAACAGAATATAAAACATTTTTATATTCACTAACAAATACGCCATAGCTATTATTACACTCAAACCCATTCTAGAGTACTACTGACTCTATCTCTAATGAGTAATACCCAACAGAGCTAAGGTTGTCACTTAACCATAAGCTCTGATACCAAATGTAACTAATGCGACTTTTCGACGCTCGAAAACCGACATCAACACGTCCACTGTATCAACTGCCGAAGAATCGAATGCCGTAAAATCGAAATGTTATGGTTAAAGAAGAAGAAAAAGATAGAAGAAAAGAGAAAAAGATAGAATAGAACAGAAAGAAACAACAGAACAATATCAGAATCTCACAATCACAGCGGAACAACTTATAATACATAAATGAATAATCTTTAAACAAAGACTATAGCAGTTATTACATTACATCACATTACTTCACATCATCAGAGTACAAAAAACAAACAGCGGAAAAGAAATACTATATACTAGTGAATACGCCATGCCATCCAGCTTGCCTCCAGCAACTCCTGAATTCCAGAATATCCGGATAACCTGACACTAGACTGCCCGTGTGGAAATTGGTGGGCACCCAGCGTAACATACCAAAATTCAACAATTTATAAATTACAAATGTAGAACTTTTATGATAAAATATTTGAAAAGTTCAAATTATAAAATAAAGAATAAATAAATAGATGATGATGTAAATCAATAAGAATTTCAAATTTCTTTTAAGTTGAAAATTTTGAATCATTAAAAGTTTTTAATCGTTGAATCTAATTTTATTCATATATATAAATATACATGTGTATGTGTGCATACGTAGGTACATTTGAATTTATATATTGAATTGATTTTCAATTTGTATTTGAATTTTAAAATGAAGTGTTTAGTAAAATAATTTGCATTTATATACACATATCTATAGGAATTATTTAATATGTATTAAAAATTCAAGACACTTTCTTTTAATAATATGTATCAACATAAAAAAATCCAATGTCTTTAATAAAAAGAAAAGGTGTAAGTACAAATACAAGTTTAATGGGGTAAAATACTTTGTTAATAAAAGAAGAAAAAAAATTGTTACAAGTGTTAAATTGAGAATTAACATAGTGACAAGTGTAATTCAATAAAAGAAGAAAAGTAACAAGTGTCCTTTCTTTTATTAAGTTTTTTTATTTAAGCAAACAAACTTATACAATAACTTTCTATCAATAGTAAAGAAGAAAAAAATCAAAGCTTTAAATCTACTTTAGGTTTCTAGTTGCAGAAATTAAAAGGAAAGACTCCTCTGTTACAAATTCAAAACTGTAAGTAAATTCAAATCCCTGTTTTGATAATAATAAGTAAATAAACTAGAGCATGCAACAGTGATTAAACAAAAAGTTATAACTTCAAGTTGCAGATTTAAATTTCAAATCAAGTAGAAAAGAATTGCCAGCATCATCTCTGTTTTGTAAGAACATCAGGGAACTCTTTTGAAAAAATGTGAGTAAACTCTATTTTCTTTTAATCATATGTTGCTGTGAGTAAACCTATGTTGTTTAAAATCTTTTGTGCCTTGAACTCCTGCATGAAGGTGATAGTTTGGAACTGAGTGAATGGTATGATTGTGTTTTGATTTCCCTGGAAAACATTGTTTTCTGTCTCTGTCTTCCTGTAACACTTTAGTTACAGTGAAAAATTCCTCTCCTTAAGCAACAAATATATGATGCAAAAAAATCATTCCCAAAATAGGGTTTGTATGTTTAAAATCATTCCCTGGAAAACATTGTTTTAATCACCTTGTTGATGTTGCTTTGCCTATCTGTATGTATATAGGGTTTGTACCTTCCTGTTATTAGTTTTTAAAACCTTGGTTCTTAGTTCAACCCCTCTGTTTTTTTTTTCCTGGAAAACAAATATCCCAAAATCTGATACCTATGGAATATGGATGAATTCAACTAGTTCTGCATGCTCCAAATTATGTTTGTATGGTTGCTTAAAATTGTGGAACATACTTACATGAGTAAAGAGGCTGGGTCTTGGTGAAAATCAAGAAATACTGATTTTCCAGGCTCACATGCCATTTTATTTGTTTAAAAATCATTCCCCATCTCTCTGAATCTTATCAGACAATTTCTTCTAAACAAAAGATGTTGGTTTTAACAGTATTCAACCCCTAAAAATAATTTTAAGTTAAACCATAGCAAAGACTTCAAGAAATCTGGAAGTTACAGGAAAAGGCTCAAATATAATAAAATTCCAGTATCAAAATTTATTAATTCAGGATTATCACTTGAACTCATTTTAGAAATCATGATTTTTAAGACTAGAATCAGAATTTTCTTTACAATATTGAATTAGAAATTTGGAAATAAATTTAAATTCGTTTTCGGGCAATTTCGTTCGACCTATGTGATCGGGGGCATCTTGGCTTCAGCTGGAGATGGGTGAATGACCGGAAAGACAGGGAAAAATGGTCGGGAAGGTGCATGACCATCGTGGCGTCGGTGGCGAATAGTTTTAGGTTCCTAAACCTAGTTTTAGTCTCGGTTGAATAATGGGTCGCTAATGATTCTCAGTTGCATCGAGTTCGAGGAGATTCTAGGGATAGCTTAGTGGGTGATTGGAGATGGTGTAGACACGGTGGTGCGAGACCAAGTGGTCGGCGTCCCGTGGTCGGAGTTGTTTTACTCGAGCAGTGGATTTCCAGTTCGACCTCTGATAGCTAAATTTCGATTTGAGGGGAGATAGGGCATGTCGATGACTGGTGATGGTTGCTGGGTTGATGGTTGACGTGCGAGAATGTTCGCCAGTGGTCGGAGTCGCCTCCGGTGCCGGTGCACGTGCACGTGGCTATAGTGGTATTTTAGTGTGGTGGGTTGAGAAGGACGAGGAGCAAGCTCGAAGCATGGCACGAGGGAAATAAGTGAAAACTCGAAGGTGTACTCGGGTCAGATAAGCATGGTATCAGGTTGGTTTTGTACTTAACCAAATTTTTAAAAAAAAATTGAGTCACTCGTGTCGAATTTTAGAGAACCCGAAGCAAGTAGGAAGAATTCTCGGGGAAGACTCGAAGGGAATTCAGGGAAAGTCAGAAAACAGGGAATTTTGCCAAATGAAACAAAAAAAAAATTTCAAAACTTTTAAATGTTTAAAAAATCATATTTTAAAAGATGGTTTTGATTTATATTTAAAACAACTTAATGTTAAGTAAGATATTTTTCTTTTAAGTAAATTAATTTAAATTAATTCTTGTTAAATTTTTATTAAAAGAAAATTTTGTTATGAAATGAAAAAGAAAAAAATGGTGTTAAAGATTAAATGATTTACTTAAAATAAATTATTTAAATTAATTTCTTAATATTAAATGATTATTTAGGGATTAACTTATTAAGATAATTAATTGGGGGAAATAATAAATTAATGAGAGTAATTAGGACTTAATTTATGAACAATTAAGAACAATTTATTAGGGTAATTAATTAAGTGATGAGTTAATTATGAAGGTAATAAAAGATTTGATTTATTTTAAATAAGGATAAAAAAAATCATTGATTAAAGATAACTAATGAAATTAAATATATGATTAATTGGTTTAAATCACATAATTAAGCTATCTTGGCGGGACATGATCGATAACTATCGTGTAATATATTTGGTGGACATCTTTGATTTTATTTGTGATGCTTTGTGATTTAAATTCTTTATGCCAAGCTATACTATCCGTGATTTGTGATTTGTTCCTATATGTTTGTGAAACCCCTTCTGCCCGTAAAATGGCATTTAAACTTCGATGCGACAGGGAGTCGGATTTCAGTTTGTTATCCGAAACCCACATCGAACCTTGAAAGTGAACCTTTGCGATAGATATACCCACATGTTTTAAATTTGAGCGCTCACTATTCGGATTAGCCGGGAGAGGACCTTTGTGTCATATAACTCATTCCGAATAGTGATTCGACGAATGGATTGCATTTGAAGACCGGTGGTGAAGACCGGGTGTCTTCGAAAACGATAGGATAACTTATTGATTGTCCCTGCACTGAGTCGCTCCGGTATAGGGATTTCTTAAGTGATGGGAAGTCCGATCGGGATTGTAGACGCCCGGATTGCAAGGACTTCTTCCTTTATTGGATGAAGTGCCTTTCGTTCTGTTCGAACCCGGAACAGACTTGTATGGTCGTGTGTCTGACACTACACTTTGAGATATAAAGCCAATTTCTTTCAAATACATATCTGTTGGTGGCGGAGAATTTATTCTCTTAGCTTAACACCCTTCTCTGAGACATAAGAGCTTAGAGGTTATGTAGTTGAAGTTATCAGCGATATACTCCCAATTTGGTAGTGTGGCACGCTAAGTGCTGCTGTGTATTGATGATCATTTGTTGATCATTAGATGATCAAAGCATGGCTTTGGTAAAAAGCGTAGCTTTGTGGACGAGACTTCGTCGTAACTCACAACCCGGTAATGGTCGAAACAGGAAAGATGCAGCAAGGTTATTGGGGGGAGCGCCCTTTTGGGTATGTGCATTTCCTTCTGGATAGAAGTGGTATCATGGTATGGAGCCCAGATACTTAACTTATGTAGATATCGCAAATATATATATTCCTTTGTGATTGATGTTGGGGCCCCGAATAAAGGTTGGTTACAACCGGGAAATGGCATACTCGTGTCAGTAGTTACCTAGTTATAGAGGTAACCCGGCTTTGTGTTGGCAGAGATCCGGTTAGGTTCTCGAGACGACCCCCCAGAGGCGTACCCATGTGGTCCAGGAAGTTCCTCAGCCTGACCATTTGTTGGAAATCCAATTACCAATACGAACCCAGTACGGTTTTTATTGTATTACCTGCCATTTACTTATGGTGGTCACCACTGTTTAGATGGTAGCTATAGTAGGCATAGTACGAAATGTCTATGCTGGCTAAGATTAATATTATATTTTTGAAATGTTTTCTGCACTATGCACTAGCAATAATATCAAAGAATTTTTCTCGTATCAAGCATTTTTGACGGTCATAAGGAGAAATCTCCCCTAAGTCTGCGTTTGCATTGTGTGTGAGGCGGAGGCCATATGGCAATTTCATTTTCAAAAAGCATTGCGAACTTCTTTCGAATCCTTTTGTTTGTTTTTTGATTTAAAATAAACTGCTTCTATTTTCAAAGCAACTGTTTTGTTTACTCATACCAGTCCCACGACTGACCTGGAGTTTATTGTTTCCTTTCTAAACTCTGGGTGCCCATAATTTCCACACGGGCAGCCTAGTAGCAGGTCTTCTGTGTTTTGGTACTAGCTGGATCTTGGAGTTGTATGGTTTGGAGACTACTAGTTTTGAAGGTTTTATCTTGGAGATATTTTGGAAACTTTTGGATATCAAGGTTCTCAGTTTGGAAGTTCATTATTGCTTTATCTCTTGAAGACTTTCTTGGGATGATCACATGTTGTCCTTTTGTGATGGTCTATTTTTGGAGTTGTGTTGTATATGTATATTAATACTCTGATGTTTGTGGTGTTGTATCTGGGATGTTGATGTTGGAAGTTATACTTTCCGCTGTTTATTATTCATCTAATTGTTGTTATAAGCTCCATCCGAACTGAAATTCGACGTTTGAATCTCCGGCAGTCGAATACAAGTAAGGTATTTGATGTCGATTTTTGAACGCTGAACTTCGGGTCGTGACAAGTGGTATCAGAGCTAAAGGTTGAGTAAGAACTTTAGCTACGGAGTATAACACATTAGATGGCTCATTAGAGATAGGGTGAAGTATACCCTAGAATGAGTATAAACCGACACTGAAACCCAAAATTTTCTTAGTCTATTCACTTTAACTGCTGATATTCCTTAAGATATCTCGTACGAATTTCTAAATCAAGCTTCTTACTAATTACAGATAATAAGAATGAGTGGGCGCAGAGGTAGAGCTAGGAGTCGGGGAAATGTGACAACAGCTAGTCAAGTTTCTCCTTCAGCGGAAGCAGTTGTGCCTACTCAACCTCAGCCAAATCTGGCTCATTTGCATAAGAGTTTCTCAAGGCTGGGTGGTAGGCCTTTTACTGGCAAAGAATCAATTATTGAGGCCCAGGCTTGGATAAGATCATGTGAAAAGATTTTTAAGGGGCTTAAGCTGCAGGATGATCAAATGCGTCTAATTGCTTCTTGGCAGCTACAAAATGAAGCTTCAGCTTGGTTGGAAACGGTCACCATAGATGAACCTGATGAAGAGTTTTCTTGGAATCTATTCAAAGAGGTGTTCGAAAAGCGATATTTGCCATCGGCGGGAATTTCACGAATGTATCAAGAGTTTATGGACTTAAAGCAAGGAGCCTTATCTTTTGAAGAATACTTAAACAAATTCAATGAATTATCCCGTTTCGGGCCGGAGTTAGTGAATACGCCTTTAAAGAAAAATGAAAAATTTATTCGCGGGATGAACAAGAAATTTCACGAAAGGATGACCGCGCACATTAAAGAATCTTTCTGCGATCTTATCGATATGGGATATCGGTATGCCTCCTTGGACATACAAGAGATCCCAAGGGAAAGCGGAAATTCCAGTAATCAAAATTGGAAGAAGAGAAAGTTTGGGGGTAAAAAGCCACATCAAGGCAAGGACAAGAGGAACAACCAAGGGAATTCGGCCAGAAATGTGACCTGTTACAATTGCCAAGAAAAGGGGCATTATTCAAACAACTGCAAGAACCCGAAGAAGCAAGTCAAGAAGGAACAACTTGCGAAGAATAATCAAGGAGTTAGAGAATGCTACAATTGTCACAAGCCTGGACACATTGTTAAAGATTGCCCAGTGTTGAAACAAGCAAAGGTGGCAAACGTATATGCAATAAAGGAATACCCATCGACTTCAAAAGCAGATAAGCGAAAATGTGTTTTAGAAGGTAACCTTACTATTTGTGATAAAGTTGTTAGAGTTTTATTTGACACGGGAGCTTCACATAGTTTTATCTCCCAACAAACCGTAAATGAATTAGGACTTAAAACTGAATTTGTTGACAACCCTATTTGCATGAAAAATCCAGTTGAAGGTCCCGCAAATCTTTGTTTGTATTGTAAGAAAGTCCCTTTTTCATATGCTTGCTATCAATTTCCTATCAATCTTTATATCCTCGAATTTAATGAATTTGAAATCTTACTTGGAATGAACTGGTTATCGAGATACGAAGCTAAATTAGATTGTAATGATCGGACAATTTTAGTCAAAACAAACCTTGGAAATTTTGTTGAAATCTCTTGTGAGGATCCAGGTCCAAAGAGAGATAAATTAATGTATACTTTGGGATATCCTGAAACCAGTTTGGAGTCTATACCCATTGTTCGGGAGTTTTCCGACGTATTTGAAGAAGTAGAATCCTTACCTCCACACAAAGAAATAGAATTCCGAATTGATTTAGTACCCAATGCCCGTCCTGTCGTACATGCAAGTCGCAGGATGGCACCTAAGGAAAGAATTGAATTAGTCAATCAGACTCGAGATTTGTTAGAAAAAGGATTGATTCGCACTAGTGTTTCCAAATGGGGTTCAACCGTCATATTCGTGGCTAAATCAGACGGATCTTTGAGATTGTGTGTGGATTACCGCGATCTCAATAAACAAACTCTCAAAAACAAATTTCCTTTACCTAGAATTGACGATCAATTCGGTCAACTTTATGGCGCCCGATTCTTTTCTAAAATGGATTTAGCTCAAGGATTCTATCAACTGTGGATAGCCGAAGATTGTGTTCATTTAACAGCCTTCAGGGGTCCTAACATGTTCTAAGAATGGTTAGTCATGCCTTTCGGACTAACCAACGCTCCTGCGTATTTTGTAGATTTAATGACTTGTGTGTTTCGAGAAGTACTGAACAAGTTTGTCCTTGTATTTATTGATGATATCTTGATTTATTCCAAAACCGAAGAAGAACACGCTGAACATCTCAGAATTGTTTTGGAAATATTGAGAGGGAATGTTATATTCGCTAAATTCTCTAAATGTCACTTTTGGGTCAAGGAAGTCAGATTTCTTGGTCATATCGTTAATGAAGAAGGGATTTCTGTTGATCCAAGCAAAATTTCAGCAATTCTGGACCGGAAGCGACCCACTACTCCAAGAGAAGTTCGAAGTTTTCTAGGTTTAGCGGGATATTATAGAAAGTTTGTCCAGGACTTTTCTAAGTTGGCCAGTCCACTGACTAAGCTGACAATGAAGGATGCTAAATTCAATTGGACTCCAAAATGTGACGAAGCTTTTCAGGAATTAAAAAGGAGATTAACTACCGCTCCCGTTCTCGCTATTGTTAACGGGAACCAAGGGTTATCCGTCTATACTGATGCTTGAGAGACGGTTTGGGTTCAGTGCTAATGCAAAATGGAAAAGTAATTGCTTACGCGAGTAGACAATTACGGCCGCATGAGAAAAATTATCCAACACACGATTTGGAACTTTTAGCGGTTATTTTTGCTCTGAAGATCTGGCGACATTATCTTCTGGGTGAAAAATTTGAACTATTCACCGATCACAAATCTTTAAAGTATCTCTTCACCTAGAAAGATTTAAATCTACGGCAACAACGATGGTTAGAATTTCTAGCGTCATATGACCTAGATATTCTGTATACCCCTGGTAAAGCCAATGTGGTTGCTGATGCTTTGAGTAGAAAGCACGCTATTCTAGCTCATCTTGTTATCACTCCTACCCTTCTCAAAAAGATTTCGAGACAGCAAAAAGAAGATGAGTTTCTTCGGGGAATTTATAAAAGGATATGCCAAGGTGAAGATACTAGTTTCAAGATGGATAGTAGAGGAATTATAAGATTGAAAGGAAGAATTTGTGTCCCTGATATCCCAGAATTAAAGCGTGAAGTTTTAGATGAATGCCATAAGTCAAAACTTAGTATCCATCAAGGAGTAAATAAAATGTATAAAGGTATTAAAAGAACCTTCTGGTGGAAGACAATGAAAAGAGATATATCCATATATGTGAGTCGATGTGCTACCTGTCAGCAAATTAAAAGTGACCAAAAGAAGATAGCGGGTTTACTCCAGCCTTTGGAAGTGCCAAAATGGAAATGGGATCAGGTATCAATGGCTTTTATTGACGGATTGCCACGAACCAAGAAGGGAAATGAAGCAATTTGGGTTATAGTGGACCGTCTAACCAAAACTGCCCACTTCATTCCAGTAAAATCCACTCGTACAGCAGCAAGTTTAGCTGAGCTATATATCAAAGAGATTGCCCGTCTCCATGGTATACCGAGTAGTATAGTAAGTGATCGTGACCCGATCTTTACTAGTAGATTTTGGGAAGCTTTTCAGGACACGTTGGGTACAAAGCTAAATTTCAGTACTGCTTATCATCCACAATCGGATGGGCAGACTGAAAGGATAAATCGAATATTAAAGGATCTTTTGCGAGCTTGTATTCTCGACTTTGGTGGTTCTTAGGAAGACTATCTACATTTGGTCAAATTTTCATATAATAACAGCTATCAAGCCAGTATCGAAATGGCTCCTTTTGAGGCTCTATATGGTCGACCATGTCGATCACCGGCATGCTGGATTGAATCCGGTGATAGACTGGTTCTTGGACCAGACATGATTAAGGAAGCCACTGAAAAGGTCGATTTTATCCGAAAAAAAGTTAATAACTGCTCAGAGTCGCCAGAAGAGTTATTATGACCGTAGAAGGAGAGCTTTGGAATTTCAAGTTGGAGATTTTGTTTTCTTGAAAGTATCTCCAATGCGGGGTGTGCTAAGATTTGGGAAAAATGGTAAGTTGGCACCGTGATACATTGGTCCTTTTCCTATTTTGGGAAGGATTGGTCCTCTAGCATATCGAGTGCAACTACCTAACTGGTTATCCGGCATACACGATGTATTTCACGTTTCACATCTTCGAAAATATGTGCCCGATCCAGACAGTATTATCGAAGAAGCAGCACAACAAGATCTAGAGATCACACCAAATTTATCAGTTAAAAGAGAACCAATTAAGATTGTGGATCGAGACGACAAGCAATTAAGGAACAAAATTGTGAAGCTGGTTAAAGTGCAATGGAGCGGAGATCCAAAGGACTGTACTTGGAAGACAGAAGATAGTATGCAGAAGTCTTATCCCAAATGCAGGGTGGATATCTCGGCTTAAATTGGTAAGCCGTTTCTCTATTCTTTTCTGAATTCGTGTATTCTTTGTTTGCTTTTCTCTCTCTTTCAAATTTCGAGGACGAAATTTTCTTAAGGGGGGAAATCTGTAACATACCAAAATTCAACAATTTATAAATTACAAATGTAGAACTTTTATGATAAAATATTTGAAAAGTTCAAATTATAAAATAAAGAATAAATAAATAGATGATGATCTAAATCAATAAGAATTTCAAATTTCTTTTAAGTTGAAAATTTTGAATCATTAAAAGTTTTTAATCGTTGAATCTAATTTTATTCATATATATAAATATACATGTGTATGTGTGCATACGTAGGTAGATTTGAATTTATATATTGAATTGATTTTCAATTTGAATTTGAATTTTAAAATGAAGTGTTTAGTAAAATAATTTGTATTTATATACACATATCTATAGGAATTATTTAATATGTATTAAAAATTCAAGACACTTTCTTTTAATAATATGTATCAACATAAAAATAACCAATGTCTTTAATAAAAAGAAAAGGTGTAAGTACAAATACAAGTTTAATGGGGTAAAATACTTTATTAATAAAAGAAGAAAAATTTTTGTTACAAGTGTTAAATTGAGAATTAACATAGTGACAAGTGTAATTCAATAAAAGAAGAAAAGTAGCAAGTGTCCTTTCTTTTCTTAAGTTTTTTTGTTATTTAAGCAAACAAACTTATACAATAACTTTCTATCAATAGTAAAGAAAAAAAAATCAAAGCTTTAAATCTACTTTAGGTTTCTAGTTGCAGAAATTAAAAGGAAAGACTCCTCTGTTACAAATTCAAAACTGTAAGTAAATTCAAATCCTTGTTTTGATATTAATAAGTAAATAAACTGGAGCATGCAACAGTGATTAAACAAAAAGTTATAACTTCAAGTTGCAAATTTAAATTTCAAATCAAGTAGAAAAGAATTGCCAGCATCATCTCTGTTTTGTAAGAACATCAGGGAACTCTTTTGAAAAAATGTGAGTAAACTCTGTTTTCTTTTAATCATATGTTGCTATGAGTAAACCTATGTTGTTTAAACTCTTTTGTGCCTTGAACTCCTGCATGAAGGTGATAGTTTAGAACTGAGTGAATGGTATGATTGTGTTTTGATTTCCCTGGAAAACATTGTTTTCTGTCTCTGTCTTCCTGTAACACTTTAGTTACAGTGAAAAATTCCTCTCCTTAAGCAACAAATATATGATGCAAAAAAATCACTTTGTTGATGTTGCTTTGCCTATCTGTATGTATATAGGGTTTTTACCTTCTGTTATTAGTTTTTAAAACCTTGGTTCTTAATTCAACCCCTCTGTTTTTTTTCCTGGAAAACAAATATCCCGAAATCTGATACCTATGGAATATGGATGAATTCAACTAGTTCTGCATGCTCCAAATTATGTTTGTATGATTGCTTAAAATTGTGGAACATACTTACATGAGTAAAGAGGCTGGGTCTTGGTGAAAATCAGGAAATACTGATTTTTCAGGCTCACAGGCCATTTCATTTGTTTAAAAATCATTCCCCATCTCTCTGAATCATATCAGACAATTTCTTCTAAGCAAAAGATGTTCGTTTTAACAGTATTCAACCCCTAAAAATAATTTTAAGTTAAACCATAGCAAAGACTTCAAGAAATCTGGAAGTTACAGGAAAAGGCTCAAATATAATAAAATTCCAGTACCAAAATTTATTGATTCAGGATTATCACTTGAACTCATTTTAGAAATCATGATTTTTAATACTAGAATCAGAATTTTCTTTACAGTATTGAATTAGAAATTTGGAAATAAATGTAAATTCGTTTTTGGGAAATTTCGTTCGTGCTATGTGATCGGGGGCATCTTGGCTTCAGCTGGAGATGGGTGAGTGACCGGAAAGACAGGGAAAAATGGTCGGGAAGGTGCTTGACCATCGTGCCGTCGGTGGCGAATATGCTTAGGTTCCTAAACCTAGTTTTAGTCTCGCTTGAATAATGGGTCGCTAATGATTCTCGGTTGCATCGAGTTCGAGGAGATTCTAGGGATAGCTTAGTGGGTGATTGGAGATGGTGTAGACACGGTGGTGCGAGACCAGGTGGTCGGCGTCGCGTGGTCGGAGTTGTTTTACTCGAGCAGTGGATTTCCAGTTCGACCTCTGATAGCTAAATTTCGATTTGAGGGGAGATAGGGCATGTCGATGACTGGTGATGGTTTCTGGGTTGATGGTTGACGTGCGAGAATGTTCGCCAGTGGTCGGAGTCGCCTCCGGTGCCGGTGCACGTGCACGTGGCTATAGTGGTATGTCAGTGTGATGGGTTGAGAAGGACGAGGAGCAAGCTCGAAGCATGGCACGAGGGAAATAGGTGAAAACTCGAAGGTGTACTCGGGTCAGATAAGCATGGTATCGGGTTGGTTTTGTACTTAACCAAATTTTTTAAAAAAAATTGAGTCACTCGTGTCGAATTTTAGAGAACCCGAAGCAAGTAGGAAGAATTCTCGGGGAAGAATCGAAGGGAATTCAGGGAAAGTCAGAAAACAGGGAATTTTGCCAAATGAAATAGAAAAAAAAAATTCAAAACTTTTAAATGTTTAAAAAATCATATTTTAAAAGATGGTTTTGATTTATATTTAAAACAACTTAATGTTAAGTAAGATATTTTTCTTTTAAGTAAATTAATTTAAATTAATTCTTGTTAAATTTTTATTAAAAGAAAATTTTGTTATGAAATGAAAAAGAAAAAAATGGTGTTAAAGATTAAATGATTTACTTAAAATAAATTATTTAAATTAATTTCTTAATATTAAATGATTATTTAGGGATTAACTTATTAAGATAATTAATTGGGGGAAATAATAAATTAATGAGAGTAATTAGGACTTAATTTATGAACAATTAAGAATAATTTATTAGGGTAATTAATTAAGTGATAAGTTAATTATGAAGGTAATAAAAGATTTGATTTATTTTAAATAAGGATAAAAAAAATCATTGATTAAAGATAACTAATGAAATTAAATATATGATTAATTGGTTTAAATCACACAATTAAGCTATCTTGGCGGGACATGATCGATAATTATCGTGTAATATATTTGGTGGACATCTTTGATTTTATTTGTGATGCTTTGTGATTTAAATTATTTATGCCAAGTATACTATCCGTGATTTGTGATTTGTTCCTATACGTTTGTGAAACCCCTTCTGCCCGTAAAATGGCATTTAAACTTCGATGCGACAGGGAGTCGGATTTCAGTTTGTTATCCGAAACCCACATCGAACCTTGAAAGTGAACCTTTGCGATAGATATACCCACATGTTTTAAATTTGAGCGCTCACTATTCGGATTAGCCGGGAGAGGACCTTTGTGTCATATAACCCATTCCGAATAGTGATTCGACGAATGGATTGCATTTGAAGACCGGTGGTGAAGACCGGGTGTCTTCGAAAATGATAGGATAACTTATCGATTGTCCCTGCACTGAGTTGCTCCGGTATAGGGATTTCTTAAGTGATGGGAAGTCCGATCGAGATTGTAGACGCCCGGATTGCAAGGACTTCTTCCTTTATTGGACGAAGTGCCTTTCGTTCTGTTCGAACCCGGAACAAACTTGTATGGTCGTGTGTCTGACACTACACACAATGCAAACGCAGAATCGGAGGCGATTTCTCCTTATGATAGTCAAAGATGTTTGATACGCATTAAAAAGAAACATTTGATATTATTACTAGTGCATAGTGTAGAAAACATTTCGAAAGTAAAGATATAAATCTTAGCCAGCATAGGCATTTCGCACTTATGCCTACTATAGCTACCATCTAAACAGTGTTGACCACCATAAGTAAATGGTAGGTTCTACAACTAAAACCGTACAAGATCGTATTGTTTCTTTGGATTTCCAACAAATGGTCAGGCCAAAGAACTTTCCATTGCCACATGGGTACGCCTCTTGAAAGACGACCCGAGAACCTAACGTTACGGTTAGATCTCTGCCATCACAAGACCGGGTTACCCTTCAAACTTGGTAACTACTGACACGAATATGTCATTCCCCGATCGTAACCGATCTATATCCGAGGATCCTCGATTCCAACAACCACAAAGTAATAAATTTACAGCAACAACATAGATTAAGTATCTGGGCTCCATACCATGACCACCTCTATCCAGAAGGAATGACATACACTAAAGGGGCGCTACCCCCTAATAACCTTGCTGCATCCTTCCTGTTTTGACCATTTCCGGGGTGTGAGGTCCAACGAAGTCTCGTCCACAAAGCTACGCTTTATACAAAAGCTGTGCTTTGATCATCAAATGCTCAACAGCACTTCGTATGCCACATTACCAATTTGGGAATGTATCACTAGTAACCATCAACTACATAACCTCTGAGCTTGTACGTCTCAGAGAAGGGTGTTAAGCTAAGAGAATAAATTCTCCGCCACCAACAGAAACATAGTTGATAGAAATCAGCTTTACATCTCAAATTGTAATGTCAGACACACATCCATACAAGTCCGTTCCGGGATCGAACAGAACCGAAGGCAGTTCCAAAGAAGTCCTTGCAATCCGGATATTCACTAATCACGTCCGGACTTCCCGTCACTAAGGGTGATAAAACCTCTATATCGGAGATCAGCCGATGTAGAGTCATTCGACGGTAATCCTTCTGTTTTCACAAGTATCCGGTCTTCAACACCGGTCATAAAATGCTATCCATTACGACGTATCACTATTCGGAACGGGTTATATGACTCATTTTGAAAATAAGCGTGGCATTCAAATTCAAGCAAATCACAACAAATACCCATTTAAAGGTAAATACTGATAGTCGGTTATTTAACTATCAATAGGTATGCACAACATCACCAGATTCTATATAATTTTTCAAATTATTTATTTTCCAAAAATATCTATACGAGATATATTATTTCAATATTCCAAGAATAAATCAACGTTTATTTTTAAACAAATTCCCCTTTCCTTTATAAGTTCCATAGTGAATTTACAATTTCAAAATATCTATGAATATACGATTTTCAAATCGATTTCTAATATTCATTTTCAATTTATTTTTAAAAGATAAAATCTCAAAAACATTCAATTCATATTGGAAAACACTTCCATACTTATTTAAAAATAAGTAATTCACAAATCCATTTATTTTCAATACTTGGAAAATATTCAATATACTTAAATCGAAATTAAGTATATATTTCATTCTTTAAAGAAAACGTGCGCTTAAACACATTTATTTGAGTCAAAACGAATGTTGCGTAAAACATCATTACGACGACCCAAAATCACTAGTATAGGGATTCGAAATTAAGATAGATATATAAATCGCAATACTATATAAAACATTTCCTTTCAGAAATCATTTACTATAACAACAGTGTTATAGTCCACTATTTCCTTTTATTTCTCGAAAACGTCTATTTCAACGATAAATGTTGAAATCTATGTATTCGATACTTAACGCATTTTAAAACATCTTTAAATCGTTTTAATTCTATTTAAAACATCACTTCCCAAAACATATCCATTTATTTAATAATATATTCACTGTCCAAAATCGTGAATATAATTCTCAACCAAACTCTTATTATTACAACATTTAACTTAAATAATAATTCGCTGTCCAAAATCACGAATATATCTCCTTTAATAAACTTCTATGTTTTATTTATCAAATTCAATTGACTTCGGATTCATAAAACAATGTTTATAAATTCCATTTATATTTTATAACAACTTCGATTTATAAATCTCCTTTATTAACCACTTCAATTCATAACTCAATTTTTTACATAAAATCTAATTTACAAGTTAATTACTTATAAGTCCTTTATTTTACAAAAATCTATTCGTTTTATAACTTCACAATTTATAAATCGATAAATTTCATTCACTTATGAAATCCCTTTATACTTCCATTTTAACACTTGTAAAAACTCGTTTTATAATTCAAATATTTTAAATTTATTATATATCAATTTTTAAATATTATATATATATAAATCGTTTATAATAATTCAAAATCCCAATTTAAATAACCCAATTTTTTTTAATAATTTACAAATCATCATTAGAGCTTATATATAACTCCAAAATCATACTTAAGTATTATTTTCCAAAAATATATCTTTTATAAAAATAAAAATTATAACGTTTATTTATTTTAACAATTCAAAATTTAATAAACGTATACCTTCAAAAATCACTTTAAAATCATTTTAAATTCAAAATCATTACTTTAATATTTTTAAAACTTCAAAAATAGGCCAATGCTGCAACAACAACAATATATTAATCACGACAATCGAAACATCATATATCAATATGATAATCAACCAATATCACAATATCTGTAATCAGATAAATATTGGTGAGGAATCCAGTTGGATCCCTCTAAAATGTTTCCCTGCATCCATAGATGTTAGCACAATACCAATTCCGTTCCAATACGGAATATCGCGGTATATGGGATTTATAAAATATTATCCGCTACTATGTGGCGCAATAAGGTCTCATCAGCTATATAATGCAGGAAATCAACTCCAAGTACATATATAATACCAATTCCAATCAAGCTAGAATTATCGCGGTATATGTTTTTAATAAATAACATCCGCTTAATATACGGTGTATAATGTCTATTTCAATCAATAACAGATAATAATTTATCATCCAGGCATACAATCAAGAAATTTTAAATCTAACTATTTAAAATTTAAATCGAAACAATTCGATTGAGTGAGAAGTTCTCACCTAATTCCAATAACTATGTTGAGCTGACAATATTCTTACATTTTTAACTTTGGTTATGATAAATGGAGATGAACAAGAGAAAATTTACTGTCCAGCTGAAGATGGAGATGTATATAATAAATTATCAAGTTCTCTTGTACATTAAAATATTTGGACCTGAAGCTTTTGAGAAAGCTCTTTTGCTCCTCCTTGTAGGAGCTCCATAGAGACAATTATCAAATTGCATGAAGGCATCCGGTATTGCGGACATTTTTTCTTTCTGCTAAAGTAATACTAAATTAAAAAATAGATATCTAATTTGAAAGGATTTGGTAAATACGACTTTTATCTTATTATAAGTGACCAAAGCATTTGCAATTTTGGAAAATGTTGACTTTCCACTCATACTCAGCAAATTTTGTTGAGACTTTGTTGTTTTATTTAAAACGAATACTTTACTCATGTAGTTAGGGTCCTTATTAATTTATGGATTTTTCCCCACGTTTGACATAGATTTTATAAATTTTATTAAATTAATATTGACATGGCTACGAAGGCAATGCCAGTATTAATTAGTAAATTTCAAATTTGTAAAGAGGCAGAAAGATAATGGAAAAACTTTTTGCTCCTTCTATGTATAAAAAAAGATTATTGTTCGTCGGTTGAATCTGAATGACTACACTATTCCTATCTTTATTTTCGAGTACCGGTATGTTTTAGTTTTTTGATTTGCACTCATAAAAAAAAGATGATGATGATGCCCCATGAATTATTTATTTTCTTTTAGGCACGAAGTGAGAAGTTTAGAACCATTAGTAGAAATCAATTACCACACACAACTGGATGTAAAGTAATGGCTAGTTAGACCGATGGCGTGGTTAGTTATAGCATTATTTACCTATTTTGTTAATTAACTGTCGATTGGTTTTTTAGTGTCTTTCTAAATATAGAAAAAATAGAGTCCGGACTCATCATCCATATCTAGAGCTGATATCTGGTTAAATCTCGCACTAAAAAAATGGTGAACCGGTAAACATGGAAGTTGCAACTATTATTGTAAGAATATTTGACTTTGTTATTAATTAAACACTGAAATTTTTACCATCATACGTAACCTACATGCATATTAATTTATGTAGGAGGAGATTAAAAGAATTAATAATGACAAACTTTCCAGCTCGATAAGTAATCTCAGAGAAGACGCAATTGCACAAGTATTGGCACAAGATAAACCAGACGATTAAGAACAATAGGAACGGGATAAACTGAAACTAAGTTAACTTTAGCATAGTTTGGAGATAATCGAATAACTAATTGTCAAAAAATAATTTGGAATCGGAGAGTATGGTGCACATGCTAATGAATAAGCAGGTAAACTTTATATGTGTGTGTGTGTGTGTGATAATATGTAACTAATGATTAGTTATCTGCTGCTCCTGCTACTTTAACTATTTTTGATATTTAACTACTGCTACTATTTTTTCTTTGGCAGGGTTAAGACTGTTCGAAAGAGGGGAGCACACCTGAAATGGTAGAAATCACTTATATTATTCTTTATTTATATAACATCATTTGGAGTTTAGTTTTTAATCCATTATTAAGATAATTTTTGGTTGAATAATTGTAGAGCAATGACAACATATGTGAGTTGTTGAATTGGAATGGAACAGATCAAGTTATTACCGAAGGGAGAGTTGTGTCTGCCAATCCAAATGAGGTTATTTACGGCATTCGTATTGGACCAAATGCTATGAAAATCTTTATAGATCATGTAAAGAAAGCAGATGCTTTTTTATGGAGGCCTACACCTAGTATTTTACTATTAGGAGAAGACGAGAATAAGTTAGTAGCATAACCTGCTAATTGTGTTGTTGCGCTACGAGGATACCTGGAGGAAGACATTATGGTAAAATTCATAATTCACGGTAACTATTTGTAGTTTTCTACGTATTTTTTAAGATTAAATATATTTTTCCTTTTAGAGTAAATCAAATAGCACAAACAACAAGTGCAAGATTTATGATTGTAACGAGGTTGAAGTTTTGGTTGTCGAAGGAAGATTATGCTTCAGTGATTCAAAAATGATCGTGAATGGTATTCTGCTGCGTTAGCTGTTGTGGTTTTGGTAGACTATGCAAAAAAAGGAGATTCTTTCTTATGGCACCCAATATTGATATGTCATGCATTGAAGATGTCATCGGTAGGAAAATAGCATGGCTAAAATCAAAAGTTGCAGCTGAAAAAGCAAGTGTATTGACTTATTCTTACAAGGCTAGAGCAAACATTTTGACTTCTCCTTGCAAGGCTAAAACGACTCCTCAGGTAACTTTATGTGTCTTAATTTTTTTTTAAAAATTAGTTGTAAAATAATGTGTTAGAAGTCGTCTTTTTATGTTGATGCAATTTGAATAATTATTTTGCTAGTTTACATGTTTGTTTAAAAATAACCATGCATTTTGTTATGACTTAATTTATTCTTTACATGCTAGTTCACATATTTGTTTAAATAAAAGCATGTTTCAACATATTTTATTTATATAAACACATTTTCTAAATAAGATGGTGCTTGGTCAACAATTCGTCACATAAGAAAGAATATTTATTTTCTTATCCAACAGAGTGCAAATCAGGTACCAAATAATAGATGCAAGGCGATTGATGTTGGTAAGACGGGATAAGTAGTGGCTGAAGGAACTATCGCTTCAACTGATCCAATAATGATGGTTCATTGTGTTCCGCTTGGAAAAGATGTGGTAAAAGTTTGGGTGAAATTTGTGAGAGTTAATAAGGCATTGCTATGGAGACCTACATTAGAGTGTACGTACATGGAAGATGCCGTTGGTACTATGATAGCTTGGCTAGCATCATATGTCATTGGAGAATCAAGTTCTAGTAAGTATTATTTTTCAGTACATCATATAATTTTACAACTTTGGTACAACGCCAAAATTTGGACTTATAGTATTTTGTTGCACAATGAGAAATGTGGCAGCATAAAAAATAAAAGAAATAAAAAAGAGTGCGTAACAGACCTTATAGACATAAAAGTGTGATTAGTACTATCTAAAATTTATGCTTACATGCCTTATTATTCTATCCTTTTTAATTTCTAATAAGTTAGATGGAAAATGGAGTACTAATTTTTTGCGTTTGTAGTAAGGTTGGCGTTTCTGAGTTATTATAATTAGAATTATTTATGGCTTAAGGTTAGAATCATGGTGGTTTACAACCAGAATTCTAACTAAGGTGATGAATCATGTAGGTCCGGTTGTGGATTCATTGTTGCATTTCTTGATGACCCCTTGCTATTTGATTGTGCTCTAGGTGTAATTAGGATCTACCTGGTAGGGAATATAGGCTTTTAAAAAATTCATCCCAGTATATGTGATGTTAGAGGTTATTTATAGCTATAATACATTCCAGTTGGAATATTCTACTGGCTTATTATGTTCAGGAAATTCTATTCAACAAATTATATTAGGAAAGTTATGTTTAACACCTTTATTTCAAAAATTATGCTCCACACGTTATAGAATAACATGCTCATTCCAAATAGAATCGAACCTACTATATATTTATCGTGAATTGGTAACTGGAAAACATGAGAATTGGTTTCGGGTGATTGAATTTAAGGTCTCCATTGAGCGTTTGGTTTGCATTTATTGTCGTGGCAGCGAGTTTTGTGTGAAGGAGGAGATTGCGGTTGTTGATTGGGTTGCGTGGGTTCTGTTTGAAATTGAAGGTGGAGATGATCTCAAGTTTTAGGGTCTAGAATTAAGGTCGCAGGTTTATGAAGTTGCGGAGGCAGTTGTTTTTACTATGAGGATTGGTGGAGTGATTTAGGACGCTCAGGTCGACTATGAGAGACGAAGGCATTAGGTGGCAATAGCAGGCAGAAGTAGGCGATGGTGAGGTGTTAGAGTAGATGGTTATCGAATGTTGATTAATGCCCGATTGCTGTTTGTTTGATGCACTGGTGTTGTAGAGGGATTTTGATAATGGTCGGTTGAATGAAATAGGAGATTGTTGTTTGTATGATTTGGTTTTTGTGCGATGGTCGTGGATTGTTTTTGTGAATGGTAGGGAGGTGGTGCGTTCAGGTGTTGCTGAAGGTGTTGAAGTGGTGAAGGTTGTAAATGGGGGAACGGGTGTAGTGGTCAGAGCAACCCAGACTTAAATATAAGTGGACGGAGCAACGCAGCACAACCAAATTGTCCAAGCTTGGTAGACAATTGAAAATGCAAAACATATGTATATACATGGTGTTCAACAAAGTTCAACCAGAGTATGCAAACATTAGGAATGAAACAAGAAGATAAAAAAACCAATTGAACCGAACAATGCAGATTGAAGCATACAACAGTTCAAATATCATAGAGACATTTCCAAATGACCAAAGTCAGATAATATAATGAACACAAACTAAACAAGTCAAGATAAATCAACATCGTCAGAGAACTCAAAGCCTAATGACCAAGGAATCGAGCAAGTTCAAAATCGAAGCCGTGAGAATAAGTAACAAAATATACGAAATTGAACTAATGTAAAGAAATCAAAATCATTCAAGAATATTGAATGGCCATCTTAAAATTATCAGATGAATTCAAGCATTACATTTAATCGAAAATTTAGGGTTTGCAATAATATAAAACCCGTTAACATCATTGGCAATAATCTCATTCGAGTTCAACCAAAAACAGAGTAAATTTTAAATCAATAACCCAAATCGAATTGAGTTTGAGCATATAAACAAGAATAAATAAAAGTAAATCGCATACCAGATCATTTTTACCAAACTCGAAAATTTGAAGTAGCTGTTTGCAATTCAAAGATACACTCGATCTAAAAATCGAGGAACAATAAATCATCTATTTCGATCGAGCAACTGTAGTCGGCTTCTTGAATTTCAAAAGACCTAATTTTCTCAGAAAGGAACAAACGAGCAAAACAAGTGAATCAGCCTTTGCAAAAGGAAAAGAATATAAGCCGATATGATACAAAAGGAAAAAGGGAATCCACTTTTGTATTATTTTAGGCCGGCAATTATTTTGGGCTTTATTTTTTCTAAATTAGGATTTTTTCTTTTAAATTGTTTTAAATTTGTATTTTCTCTTTTAAACTTTTGTAAATTCTAGTCGTGTGACTAGGGGATGAACTACGGTGGTGTAGTTCGAGAATTTGCAACTCAATGGCTGAGCTGAGGCAGGGTTTTGAGCGTATAGTTAGGTTAGTTGATAGGCGGTGTCATGAGTTTATGTGTGTAAGCGTATGACTACTTAATTTCTAGTAGAAACCTTTGGGGCAGCACGTAGGTCGGGTTTTGCCAAAGCTGGGTAAATTTGTGTTGTTTTATTTCTATTTATGTTGCTATTATCTGTGCTGCTATTCAGCTATTAACTGTGTTGAAATCATATACTTTTGCATTAAATTTTTATAATTGATAGTATCACCCTATTCATCCCCTCTCTAGGGTGAAATTGATCCAACAAGTGGTATCAGAGTTAGGAACAAAAGCCAATTTTTATTTTGAAATATTGAAAATTTTAAATTGGCTTCTTTTAATAATGCTTTTGCTAAGGGTCGGTCCAATATCATCCCTCCTATTTTTGATGGAATAGATTTTTTGAATTGGAAATTAAAAATGGAATCATCTTTAAAATCTGCTAATGTTAAATGTTGGAATATTATTGAAAATGGGTGTGATATAATAAACGAGAAAATTATTTAGTTTAATGCTCTCACTATGCATATACTATATTCTCATGTTAATCAAGATAATTTTAACTTTACCTCTCATTTTTAAAATGCACAGGAAATATGAAATACTCTTCATGCAATATATTGTGTAACAGTCAACAACCGTGAGAGATCCCCCATAATCGACTCAGAAACATGCTTGACGAGTTTGGAAAAATGCAGTAGTAATGAAGATTTACTAGCCGATGAGAAAGTGATTTTCAAACCAATGATTTAATTCTCTTTCGCTAAAAATTAATTGAAAAGAATAAAGCTCTTGAGTTGAAAAATAATAAACTAGAAATGAAACAAGCTAAACTTCATAAGTAAAATAATGATTTGGAAAATGAGCATAAAAATAATGAGAAAAAAAAAATTCTAATTGGTAAAGGTGTTTGAATCATGAAAAAGAATTTTCCCATCTTCATAAAAACTTTCAAAAGTCAGAAAACAAAACTTTAATTCAAGAGAAAAACAAAACTGAGTTGATTTATTAAAATAATATTTTGCAAAAAGAGTTGGATTGCTTTTGGAAGTCAGAAATTTCGAAATGTACGATTTTTGAAAAGAAATTAAACGAGATCAACGAAAATTTCAAAACTCTTGAAAAGAAAATGTGATTATGAGCAATTCTGAATTATTAGACTAAATCGCGAGTTTGAAAAGGAGATTGAAGAATTCAAGGATTTTGAAAAAATTAAATATAAAAAACTCTAATTCTTTGAAACTTAGATGCTTGAAATTGAGAATAAAATTAGAGAGCTTCAAAATCAAAATATGCGATTAAAAATGAATAGTGTTGGAAAGAGAGATAATAGCACCAGTCGTTGTTCGAAGGTAATAAATGAAAATAAACTTTTAAATCCAAAATTAATAAACTTGAGTTGGTTACTTGAAAAAATTTCACTAGAGATAAATCATTAGAAAATTAACTCTTTGGGAATAAAAGGAATGCATTTGGATTTGAAAAAGTGTCAAAATATGAACAAACAACTAATAACACTGTTAAGGGGAAAAGTGTGATACCCAAACGCGTGAAACCATACCAATTTGGGTTTCAAAAGCCACGATTATAAAATCCCTAAAGTCAAACAAATCTGGGTTCCAAAAGAACAAATATAAATAGTTTTTGGTCTCCACAAACATAATTTTTAAAATAATTTGCTACTAACGTCCATGGACTTATAAAAACAAATAGGTCATAAAAATCTTTTCTCGTGTAGGTGTGGTGGCAGAGTAAGGAACCGCAACAGTATTACCTGGATTCTGGCTGTTCCAAGCATACAACGGGCGACAAATCAAAGTTCCTAAGCCTATTATAAAGGTGGCAGAATCACAACCGGCAATAAGAAATATTGTTGTAGAGGTAAAATAGGTAACAACATATTTATATTTAATATGAAAATCTGCACCGTAATCTAATCAGCCAGTTATGTGACAATAAAATAAATGTTGATTTTGATTCTAACTCATTTGATATGTTCTTATTTGGCTTGTTCTTATTTTTTTTGATTTGTGCAAAAATGTTAACCAATCATCATTTCATTCTTGAACCGGTTCACAAAGTTTTATTTGGATTAATGATGGTGTTTTATTGATTGATGATTACTCATGATACACATGAATATATTTGTTTATCCTATGGCTTCTAGATCTGACACTATGTTCACTTCTTGTTTATGTGCACACTTTCAATTAAATCCTTAATAAATCATATTAACCCCCTTTTGGAAAGGCCGTGGACCGGCGGATTTAACTAAATCGACTACTCGTTTGTCGAGACCGGAATATGACAGGTTTAATTCGATTGGACGAATAGACGATGTAGCACGCTTGGAAGATGAATATTGGGTTGGATGAAGTGGATCGGCATAGGCTAGTAGCTCGGTGTGGTGGTATGGTTCGTTCTGGATGGTGTGGCTCGGTGTGTTGGTATGGTTCGGTCAGGATAGTGTGGCCTGGTGTGGTGGTATGGTTCGGTCGGGATGGTGTGGCTAGTTATGGTGGTATGGTTCGGTCCATATGGTTTGGCTCGTTGTGGTGGTATGGTTCGGCCGGGATGGTTTGGCTCGGTGTGGTTGTATACGCCGGCTAGGATGAACTGGCTTGGTGTTGGAGTTATGACGTGGTTCAGTCGAGGAGGTTCAGCACAAGTCGGTCGGTATGGTTGAAGTGGCTCGGTGTTGGAGTTATACTCGGGTTGGCATCAGGGTGGATTGTCTTCAAAGTGGGTCGGCATTTCTGGATCGGCCAAGGTAAGTCAAGGTCATATGCAAAGGGGGTCGGCATATATGTGCTTTGAGTTCTGGCACGAACTACTACGAGTCTGGTGTAGGGTTGCTTTGGGTCATCACCTGGGAAAGCTCGGGTTGGTATATCTAAAGCTTAGGGCCAGAATTGACTAGGTATATGGGTTCGGCTACGTCTGTTGTGGGCCCATATCACTCAGGAAGTCCTACAACTCGGGATTTGCCTATAAATACAGCAGGTGAATTTCAAAAAAGGGATCTTCATTCTGCTTCCCTTCTTCCTCTACACTAAGGCTGCTCTGCCATTGTTGTTTTAAAAACTCTGGATTGTAACTGTAATTGATTCTTACATTAATAAAAAGGAAATTTCTGGAGTGAACGTAGGCCAGAGTCAGCCGAACCACTATAAGTCATGTGTTATTGCTGCTTACTTTTTAATTTTTATTGTTCTTCACATTCATACTCTCTACATACATTTTATCTGTGATTAGTGACTGTGGTTGGGCACTTTCATTCATGTTTGGGTGTTAGTGACCAATTTTGGCGCTAACAAATCACATTTTCAAAATGCTGTAAAATGATTAGTTGCACACATCACAATCTGGTCTATGACATCCAACTAATGATAATCTTGAGCGAAAGAAAGATTCAGATGCATATTACACTGGTAATCTAGTTCATAGAAAAATTACTAGTGAAATGTGTTTTATGTAGAGACGTTCATTAGTTGCATCGCATTTTTCAAAGAAAAAATCTTCATATTTTTCATTTCAAATAATTTCCAATTAGCAGTCCATTTTCTTTTATAAAACCCCTTTTAGAAAATCGTTTTTGTGACCTTGTTTCAGATAAGTCATTTTTGGAAAATTTGATAATTATTTTTTCGATTTGATCTTAAATGACTATATTAACTAATCTGACTCCCTACTGATTATCGAAAAGATAAATAGTGATTGAAAAGTGACGACTGTTCATATCATATATTATTACTTGAGATAGTATATTTAGTAAATTTCTATAGAAATTTAAATAAGATTAATAAAACTTTTTGTTGGTAAAAATTCCATGACCATTTCTGTTTTTATCATATTTCTAACGACCATCACTCATCAAATCCAACATAGAATGTCAATATGTGGTATGTTAAACGGGAAATTATTCGCTTTCGTTTTATTACATTTTTAGCAAAAAAATGTCCAAAGTATTCACTCTCATTTAAAAGTCCTCAAGGTTATGCATGGGTGAATTACTTGGAATTATTGATTATGTGCTTTCACGCTCATTTAAAAATCCTCACGGTTATGCATTTATGGAACGCATATCAAAATTGATTAATTAAATAGACAAGTTGATTCTAATCTAATTTAAAAGTCCTGACGGTTATGCGTGGTTAGAAGATGCTTGAAATTCATTTTAAAAAAAAATTGAGAATACTACTAATCTCATTTAAAAGTCCTAACGATTATGCATGATTAGTAGATATTCAAATTCCTGATATAAGTATACCACAAATAGATACAACTATATGGTTTTGCATCATCCTTATCATTATAAAAGTGGAATATGCGTCTAAAAGAGTATTTATGATTTTTGTTTGATCTTTTATTGAAATTTAATATTTATATTCAATTGGGTATTAATATTGTATTAATGTCTATCACTTTATCTCTTATTTTTCTTACACTATTACTCTTTTGTCGATAACAAAAAGGGAAAAGAAAAATTTAGATTTGAAAAATAAAGGTCAAATATTTTATTTTCTACTTTCTATTTGCATCTAGGCTTCTTTGCATATTTTTATTTATTTTCATGCATATATGAAGGGGGAGTATTGTGTAGAGAGGGAGCATTCAAATAAGGGGAGCAAACAGAATGATCAAATACATCCAATAAATTCAAAATCTTAAATATATGTTCGTTATCATCAAAATGGGGAGATAGTTGAATATGCTAGTATATGATTTTTGTTTGATGATAATAAACATATATATATATATATTCATTTAAATGTATTTGTTATTGTATTATTTTATTCTTCACATAATTAAATAAATATTTGCTGAATAAAATAAATAACACAGAATTTAAATTCAAAAAGATATTTTATTTAAACAGATGTTTATTACAATTTTGATTAGAACAAATTTGAGCTCTTATTATATATACACAATTTCAATTACAATACAAATTCGATTACGTCACAATTTATCATTTACATTAGCACCTCACTACATATCATTCATTTACTCATATTTAATTTTCAACTCTATTTGGAATTGAATCCAACATTTGAGTTATCTGCAAAGCCAACATTGATACAGTAAAATTGAAAAAGAAATATTTTTGCAGTGTAAAATAAAATGTATTTTGAAAATAGTATTTTCCTTAATTATTTGGGTTGTTCGTCATCATGTAATTTTAAATCCATCAAACATGAACAACCTGTCACATGCACAGTGTATCTCCATATATGCCATAAGGCAGTGCATACAGATATACAGTTGATAAAATTACAGGGACAGTTGAGCACAAGGTCAAACCCAATCAAAATCGGGTTCAACTCAAGTGCAATACAAATAAAGTCACGACATGAGCACAAGGTCAAACCCGAGCTATAAGCTGTATTCAACACAGGTGTAATCAAAGTGTACAAGTTTAATAAAATTGTCAAGACAACTAAAACAACTGGACCGGTCCAAAACCAAAAATGAACAAGTACAAAAAGTAGTGGACAACACACAAAATCCAAAATCACTCGAACCAGAGAACTTGAAGTTCAGTGGCAACCAAACAGAAATGAAAACTGCAAATACCAAAGTGAAGCCACCAGGCTACATGATGTCTGATAGTGACCAATGGAACCTGACTTGAAGCAATGCAACTCAGACAGCAATGAAAAGCGAGGAGAAAAATCTATAAATAAATATGCAATAACAATTAGCAGTCGAGAAAGACCAATATCATACAAATATGATCCAGACTAAACAAAAATGATGCAAGCTTCAAAAGTATAGTCCAGACCAGACTACATGAATGCATAGTAAAGACAACATGCAATGCAACAGCAGGTGCTACAAGTGGAAATAACTAGCTCACATGAATGCAAATTACAACAAGTAGATGAGCCTTGCCAAATGGAGATGACACTGCATAGCCCAGAGTATAGCAGAGAATCAGGCTACAAACAATGGTCCGATTCAACGCAAATAAGCCCAGCAAAGTTGACAGTGCAACCAAGTGCACAACATACACATAAACACTATATCTAGGAAGTTTAAGTAACTCAAGATAAGGCACAGTGCAAGCTCAAGTGAAGCCTCAACACTCGTGGACCAAAATATGCACACAAACCAACAAATAAAGCAACCAGACTCAAGTGGATATACAAATAGAGCATATATATAAACCAGATCAAAACAAAATAATGGAGCAACAACATGAATGCAATAAACTGGCCAAAGCAACCCAGACTCAAATATCAATGGACAGAGCATTGCAGCACAACCAAATTGTCCAAGCTAGGCAGACAAATGAAAATGCAAAACACTTGTATATACATGATGTTCTACAAAGTACAACCGGTGGATGCAATCATTTAGGAATGAAACAAGAACATGAAAACCAATTGAACCGAACAATGCAGATTGAAGTATACAGTAGTTCAAATATCATAGAGAAATTTCCAAATGACCGAAGTCATCTAATATAAGGAATACGAACTAAACAAGTCAAGATAAATCAACATCGTCAGAGAATTCAAAGCCATGATGACCAAAGAATCGAGCAAGTTAAAAATCAAAGACATGAGAATCAAGTAACAAAATATACGGAACTGAACTAGTCTAAAGAAATCAAAATCATCCAAAGTTATGTCACATTCAAAATAACTGTGGATTTATATCTTCGTTATGTCACATTCAAAATTAGTTTTCTTCCCCATCATAAAACAATTAAAATGGGGTTTAATTTGAAAATCTGTGGTCAATCATCAAAAGTTAATTTCCAAAGCAGAAAAGAGGGTACCACTCTTTCTACTTTAGTACCCTTCAACATCAAATACGCGCACACCATTTATTCCATAACCATTAAACCATAAGTCTAGTAGCTTTAAAAGTAAAGATGCATTTTAGGAAGTTGCACGGTTTTAAATAAAGTGGTTTCGACAGTTCAAATGTAACCTGGCATTTATTATGCCTGTTTGCACAAAAAATTGGGCAAACACCTCAAAGTCGTATGATTTAATTGATTATATGTTGTTCTTAGTGGTTTGGGTGATTTATGCAAATATATCAAAAACAGGGACTAAACTGTAAAAGACACGCAGATTTATAGTGGTTCGGTCAGAACGTGCCTACGTCCACTTTATATGTTATTCTTTCTTTTCTTTCAGATTACAAGTACAAAGCTTTGTATACAAGTATATGAAAGTTGTTTGAAAGTTCCTGCCATGCTTGAGCTCTCGAACTTGTCTGCTATTGTTGTACCTCTGCCCCTCTATTTATAGAGTGAGGCTGGGGGCAGAGGTCCTGGAAGTATATAGCTGCTGGTGGGCCTGGGCTGGAGCGATCTGGCCTGGCAGTTTGGTTCGGTCGTGTCTTCTTGGCCTTGATTCGGCAGTGGTTAAGATGGTTCGATTGGTGGTAGGAGATGGTTGGACCGGTGGTTCATTGGTTCGGTGGTAGTTTGTTGGAAGTGAGGCTTGGTCCGATTGGAGGTGGTTCGGACCGATAGTCTTTGGAGAGGGTTTGGATCGGTAGTATTTGGAGAGGGTTTGGATCGGTGGAGGTGAGGATATAGATTGGTTCGGTGATGGGTTGATTCGGTCAGAGATGGTGGAGGGTTGGTCCGGTAGGAGCTAGGAAGTGTTTGGTTCGGCAGTGATGTGGGAGGTAGGTCGGTCCGGTGGGTGTTAGAGAGGGCTTGGTTCGGCAATGTAGCATTAGGTCTGATTCGTTGGAGGTTTGGTTCGGTGGTGGCTCCCCAGGTTCGGTGGTGGTGAAACGCACCCAACATTTGCCCCCCAAAGTGGGGCATATGTCATCATATGTCGCGCTTTGTTTCCTGGATATCTTCATTCGGCCCCTGAGTGCCGAACCTATTGGTCCGGTATCATATATTTGCCTATAAATAGGGGATGCACACTTTCATTATTCCTTGCCGATCCTAGATAGCCGAACCAGATTCTTCCTTCTGCCGAATCAATTATACTGCTGAAGCCTTTTGACTACCGAACCAGGTAATTGCCGGATGGCTTCAATGTTTTTGAACGACCGAATGTCATTGATAACGTAAGTGCCGAATGTCCCTTAGCCTAGATCTGCCGAATGACTCTAGTGATGATTACCGAATGAACCTTATGTTGTAGATACCGAATGAACCTGCGTCTTAAGTGCCGAATGGGCTTGAGTGTTGGAGTGCCGAATGAACTTTTATATTTGAACCTTAAGTGAAATCCTAGACTTATATATGCTGGCTTGCTTTATACACTTGCTTGCTTATATTTCTATACTTCTTGTTTTTAACACTATGTCTCTCGCCTTTGCATATGCAGATAAATGTCTCAGCGAGTGGAAACCCGATCAGAAAAGAAAAAATCTACGGACAGAAGTGAGTCTTCCGTCGTGCCCCCTGCCCAGCCAGGACCGGAACGTCGTGGACCTACCCCGAGATCGCTAGTAGATGGGTATGGTCACCAAGAGCTTCTGAACTCTCCTCCTGATTGATTTCCGAGTTCTCTCAGAGAGGGGCAACTTGACGTTATCTCCCGCTCCTTCGGGATTGATAGAGCATGCATGTTGTTGCCGGGGGAAGGAGTGATGCCATATGACCCCCCCCCCCCCCGAAGGCTACTTTTCTTACAGCAGATTTCATTGCATGTGCGGTGCTATCCCGCCTCTCAACGCTTAGATAGTTAGCTTTATCACATATCTGAATGTGGCTCCATTCCAGCTTCATCCTAACTCCTACGCCATTCTGGTGAGTCTTTTCGTCATCTTTCAGAGGAAATATGGGCGTCCCCCTTCCAACCGGGAGATCTGGTATCTGTACAACTTGAGAGGCTATAAGAAGGGGTCTCCATATATCAGCTTAGAAGCGACCGTGCCCTTCAAGCCTGTTCTGGATTTGTACTCGAAGTTCAGTATGTTCAAGAAAGAATGGTTTTTCATTAAGGATGACTCTGTTTCTTTCCGCCTTTTCACTTCCGACTGTAAGTTGAACTTCATTTATGTTTTCCTTGTCCCGATCGCAATGCTTCTTCTTATATGCTTTTGTTTCTTGCTAGCAACAGATGGCTTTGCGGTCGTGGAGAATGATTCCTTGGCACGGATGGCTGCTGAAATAAAGGTCATTTCGGGAAGGGATAGGTCGGCTTCTTACCTGATCAGGAATGCCATTCTCCTGGAGTATAACCTAATTCTGCCACGTCAATCTGTGGTTAAACAGAGAGATACAGCCGAGGAGAGGGCTGCTAAAGCTAAGGATGGGGCTACTGTGAAGAGTAGCAAGAGGAGACCTTTCTCGGTACCTCCAGTCGTTGGGGGAAAGAAGCTTAAGAAGTCTGATGGACCCTCTCCCAGCACATGTCCAGACATTCCGGAGGAGGAAGGTGGAGAGGAGGAAAGAGGCGAGGAGGAGAGCGGAGGAGATGGAGAAGGTGAAGGACAGGGTGGTAGTGGTGCCGGGGCTTTGTCTTCTGAGCAGGCAGGGGAGATTCAGGAGTGGACGGATGATGCCTTCCGCCAGGCTTTTGAGGGGTTGGAGGAAGGATCAGCCTCGGTGGAGAAGGCAAAGGAGGTTGACAAGGCTGGGGCTGGTTCCGATTCATTCTCTAAGAGTTCTTCAGCTACGGCGACTCCAGCGATTCAAGGTGAACTTTTGACTTCTGCAGACTCCATTTACGATAAGGACTTAGGAATATTTTATGGTTCGCTTTCGTCCTGAAATGAGATTCAGGACTTATTGCAGTATCCTACTCCTCCGCAGGTTTTGTATAATAGATGTGCCTTCTTACTCTGTTTATCTTAACATATTTCTTGAATTGTGGATCATTGTGTGTTCGTAACACTTGGCTTTTATTCCAGGAGCAGGTAAGGCGACCAAGTCATCAGATGTCCGGCACCGCCTCGAACGGTATAAGCTACTCAAAGCTTCTGCCAAACCAAAGCCGCCAACCAGCCGTCCTGGGGATGAAGTTAATATCGCCCTCTTCTTGGAGTTATTGAAGAAGATATGCAAAGGAGGAAGAGGGGCCGATCTTCGTTTGAACCTTCACTTGGCCCTCAGCCTCCAGTCCAGCCCATCCATGATATTACTGAAGAGGACACTGAGTTTATGCCTTCCCTCCATCCGTCCGAAAAACCAAGACGTCATTCCGATTGTCTGTCCTGGTTTGGATCGCAACCCATTTGCCGGCCACCCGGATCTGGACCCGAGTTTTCAGGATATCTTTTTTGACGAGGTCACGGGTGAGCATCTTCTTCCTCGCAACCCCATGGTACGTGTGCTTGATGAGACTAAGTCGCTAGATCTCGATTTGCTTACTACTCGGATTGTGACCATGGGAAATGAGGCCAAGGCAAGCATCGATCGGGTGGCTGAGGAAACCAAGAGGTTAATGGAGCATCATGCTCGACTGGCCAGGGCTGGGAGGAAATTGGAAGTGCTAGCATCCGGTTGCGGCTACAGGTTTCTGATCAGGCCAAACAGCTTGCCGATCAGGCTATCCAGATATCCCAGCACGAGGCGGCCTCCCGACGACTAAAGAAAACCATGGAGGAGGCTAGCAAGGATGAGTTGCGAAAGATGGAGGCCGCCTGCAAGGAGCGGATTGACATAGATATTGCTAGGGTGGACGAGGTTCGAAGGGCGGATCTCGAGCAGGTAGAGGAGTTATCTGGGAGGCTTGAGGCCGCAGGGCTTGCTCAGGCAAGGCTAAAGGAAGAGATGGAGGAAATGAGGAGGACTCTCCAGGCTGACCGCTTGAGATATCGATCGGAGAGGGATGTTGCCATTGCTAAGTTGCTGTCCTCCGAGGCCCGGGTGAGGGAGTTTGAGGAGAATGAGGGGACGATGGATGAGATGTTGCAGGATATGTACTTCCGTACCTGGAAGCAGGGTAATCTATCCTGGATGGATGACTATCCCTGGATCATGGCTAGGATATATCTTCGGGCTTTGGAGGAGGCCAAGGCCGATGCGGATAAGGAAGGTGGAGCGGCATTCAGGATGGATATGGTTACCGCCCAGTTCTCAAAGGAGGAGGAGATAGCGGTGAAGGAGGGGATGCGGCTACTTGCTGTGGAGGAAGCCGATGTGCAGTTGGGGGATGAGGACCAAGAAGCGGGTGTTGGTGAGTTTTCCCTTTTGTTTCTCTTTTCTCTTTAGGTTTTCATAACCTAATCGTTTACTGTTTATTTAATGGATTCCTCTTCTGAATTGGACATGCGGGACTTTTGATAAGCACGCTGGGAGCTCCGACCCTGTGGCTAAGTAGGCTTGGAGAGTTGGTAGGATGAGGGTGAGGTGCGGACGCAGCTGGTTCCTTGTTCGGGTTCGGTCACCTTTTGATTTCCTTTTATCGCTGTTTATGTTAGTCTAAAACATTGATGTGACTGTAATAATATTGTTTGTGGTGAATGACTTTATGTAATTTCATAACATAAGCTGATTCCTTTATGTTGGAATGTTATCGCTATTTTGTTGTGCTGTGTAAGTGAAGTAACTATGCATGCTACTAGTGACTTGACTGTGCCTGATGCCAAGTTTTTTGCTTAAATTATAATTTTCTCATTTTGCAACGTAAATGTGATGTGTGAATATGAACTGCAGCTATGCATTAATGTATAAAAGTAGAAGGTACCGCACTTCATGTTTCGGCTGTGGACGGCAACTTCGTGCGCCCTGTAAGACTAAGAACGGAATGCTGTTGAGTGTCTCGTCATCCGATTGTAAGTTTCTGTTCCCATTAGCGAGCGTTCCCTATTTCATGTCCTGTACTTTCAAGCACCGTTACGGAGAATAGGAGAAAAGTTTTAAATGAAATGGAAATATAGGAAAAGTAAAACTTCCAGTCACAGAAGGTCGTCGATGTGCTTAAGTTCGTGGCAAATGGGTTTTGTAGTCACTTTCCCTAGCTGTGGGTCTTGGAGACATTTGTCATCCATCTTACGCCTCTGCGGGGAGTTTTATTTTTTACCACAGCCGCACTTAAGACACATCGGAGCCGATCGCGCACAGTAACTACCCGGGCTATTATGGCCCGTAATCGTGGGTATTATTCGATTTACTGTGGCCGGCTAGCGTGGGGGCCGAACGTCAACTGTGAACTGCCCCTGGCTGGCCACACCTTATGTTGGGGCTTATGGTCGGTTCACAGTTGCCGGCGAGACGAATCACTGTAATGAGCCGCCATGGCATAATCGGCCTTCTCGGTGGCTTATACTCGGCTCATTACAGTCGGCTTTAAGGGTCGAGGAAAACAATGAGTTAACTCGCGGTAGAGGGATACCGGAGCAAAGTGTCTCATTGGCGAGGGCATAAGATCGTAGCGTACCTGTTAGATTTTGTCCAGGTGGATTTGTGTTGTGAAGCTCTGAATTGAAATGTCATCTCTAAGGATTTTGTTCAACAGCAAAGGATAAAGCTTAACAAGTAGCCAAGATATAAAGGAACAAGTTAACAAGAGCCAAGTTTTTTAAAGTGGTTCGGCACGAAAATTCCTACGTCCACTGATTCTCTTTGTTAATTCACTTCACATGGGCAGTACAAGTTATGAAAAGTATCGACGGAGGTGTCGGATGTTCCATGCCCTCTGGAACACCTCTCCGTCCACTATTGACAAAATATAAGCTCCGTTATGGAGATCTTTATTAATTACGTATGGTCCATCCCAGATTGGATCCAGCGCTCCTGAGCATGGAAAGATTCGCTTGAGGACAAGATCTCCTTCTTGTAAGCTGCGATGTTTGACTTTGGAGTTGTATAGTGCTGCCACTTTTTGTCTGTGAGCTGCTGCCTTGAGTGCTGCATCATTTCTTCTCTCCTCAATTAGATCCAAAGACATGTGGAGGAGTTCTTCGTTTTCTTCGGGGTTGTAGTGGATCCTACGGTGGGAAGGTACAATAGTTTCAACTGGGAGCATGGTCTCTGATCCGTATGCCAAAGAGAACGGAGTATGCCCTGTTGATGTTCTGAAAGAAGTGCGGTAGGCCCATAGTGCTGTAGGAAGTTCGTCCACCCAAGCGCCTTTTGACTTTTCAAGCTTCTTCTTGATTAGAGTCTTGAGAATCTTGTTGACAGCTTCGACTTGTCCATTTGCCTGGGGATAAGCTACGGATGAGAAGCCCTTATGAATTCCGTGCTCTTGGCACCAGCCGGCAAATTCCTCGCTGTCAAATTGAAGCCCGTTGTCTAATATGATTCTGAGTGGAACCCCGTACCTGCACAGAACGTTTTTGATCAAGAAGTTGATAGCTTTAGTTGAAGATATTTTATTCAGAGGCTCCGCTTCCACCCATTTGGTGAAATAGTCAACTGCCACTATAGCATGTCTGGCCCCGCCTCGGCCCATCGGCAGTTCGCCAATTAAGCCAATTCCCCATATTGCGAAGGGCCAAGGGCTGGTCATCTGAGTAATTTCATTGGTTGGTAGTCGAGAAATCTTAGCAAATTTCTGACATCTGTCGCATCTTCTGACGAAGTCTAAAGCATCTTTGTTTAAAGTGGGCCAGAAATACCCATATCGGAGTATCTTTTTTGCTAGGGTCTGCCCTCCGGTGTGGTCTCCACAACTTCCCTGATGGATATTGGATAGAATTTCCTTGGCTTCTCTTCCAGCAACGCACCTCAATAAGGGGCTAGAGAAGCCGCGCCGATAGAGGATGCCCTCTTGCATTGTGTAGCGGGAAGCTTTCCTTAGAATTTTCTTAATTTCATTTCACCCGTCGGGTAGGGTGCCGTTTTGTAAGTATTCTCGGATAGGGGTCATCCATGTTTCTTCTTCGGTTGCAGCTATCAGATTTACTTGCTCGAAGCTTGGTGCCAGCTGTTTTGAGATGGTTAATGCTCCGATAATAGTGATGCTCTTCATGCTAGCTTGCTTTGCTAGTTCGTCGGCCTCTTGATTCTCTTCTCGGGGAATGTGTTTGATCAAATAGTGATCTAATTGATTAAGCAGTAGCTTGGTCTTCTTTAGATACGCTGTGAGTCGTTCTCCTCGAGTCTGGAATTCTCCCAGTATTTAATTTACAATAAGTTGAGAATCACTATGGAGACATAAAGAACTGACTCCAATTTCCAGTGCAAGTTCTAATCCGGCTATCACTGCCTCGTATTCTGCGTCATTGTTGGTGGCAGCGAATTCCAATCTTAGGGCGTAGTGCAGCTTCTTTCCCCTGGGGGTGATTATCACAACACCTGCCCCCGAGCCTTGTTCGTTCGAAGCTCCATCTACGAAGAGATTCCACTTCATATCTTCTGCTATTTCAGATTGGTCCTTACCTTCGCTAGTAGTGAATTCGGCAACGAAATCAGCTATGGCTTGCCCCTTGATAGCGGTGCGAGGATGGTACGTTATATCATATTGACTTAGTTCGATGCACCACTTAAGTAATCGCCCAGAAGTGTCGGGGCGATGGAGCACTTGCCTTAGTGGTTGATCGGTTAAAACTCTGATGGAATGAGACGGGAAATAGTGTCGCAGTTTCCGCGACGTGATAAGCAAACAGTATGCTAGCTTTTCAAGTTTAGGGTATCTGACTTCTGCCCCTGTGAATCTCTTGCTTACAAAGTGTACGGGTCGCTGCGCGCGGTTGTCTTCTCTTACCAAAGCGGCGCTCAAAGCGTGGGATGATACAGCAAGGTATAGGTATAGTTCCTCGCCTTCATTTGGAGTTGAAAGTACCGGTGGTCTCTAGAGGTGTCCGATTAAGTTAAGGAAGGCTGTCGAGCATTCGTCAGTACATTCGAACTTTCCTTTGTCTTTCTTTAGAGCTTCGAAGAAAGGGATGCATTTGTCGGTTGCTTTAGAGATGAACCTACTCAGGGCGGCCACTTTCCTGTTTAGGCTTTGCATCTCTCTTCGAGTAGATGGTGTCTTGATATCTTGTAAAGCTCGGACTTGTTCGGGGTTTGCTTCAATCCCCCTGGCATGAATGATGAATCCCAGGAACTTTCCCGATGATACTCCGAAGGAGCACTTTAGAGGGTTCAGCTTCATTCCATATTGGCGAAGTACTTGAAACATCTCGTCCAGGTGGTTTATATGGTCGTTGGCTTTCCTCGATTTTACCTGCATGTCATCCACATAAACTTCCATAGTTCGTCCTATCAGTTCTGCAAACATCTTGTTGACGAGGCGCTGATAAGTAGCTCCGGCATTTTTATGTCCAAATGGCATTACCTTGTAGCAGTACAATCCTCGGTCAGTGATGAATGTAGTGTGGTCTTGATCAGGGGCGTGCATAGGGATCTGGTTATATCCTGAGTATGCGTCCATAAAGGATAAAAGTTCGTGTCCGGCAGTGCTGTCCACGAGTTGGTCGATTCGGGGGAGTGGGAAGTAGTCTTTCGGGCAAGCGTCATTAAAGTTGGAGAAATTGATGCATGTTCGCCACTTCCCATTAGCTTTCTTTACCAGTACAGGGTTGGCGATCCATTCCGGGTAGATGGCTTCACGTATGAAGTCATTGGCAAGTAAGTTCTTTACTTCTTCCTCGAGGGCTGCTGATCGTTCTGCCCCCATACTTCTCTTCTTTTGCTTTACCGATACCTTGGTAGGATCGATGTTTAGTGCGTGGCATGCTATGTCCGGGGAGATTCCAGTCATATCAGCGTCGCCCATGCAAATACATCCATGTTGTGGCGAAGAAAATCAATGAGTTGATTCTTTAATTCACTTTTGAACTGAGATCCGACTCTCAGCAGTTTACTTGGGTCGCGTTTGTCTACAGATACGAATTCCATAGCCTCTGCAGGCTCGGCGGTGGCCTCCTCCTCTTTGACCCTAGGGTCTAATTCATTGAAAGGATCACTGGTATATCGAAGAGGAGGGGCTTTCTTTAGTTGTTATGCTTCCAAGCTTTTCATGCAGAGAATAGTCTTTGCATTTTTCCCTTTATCACTCCTGCGATTATTGCGAAGTTCGGTTACATAGCAGTCCTGAGCGGCGTCTTGATCCCCTTCTACTTCTCCCACTCCATTATCCGTTGGGAACTTCATCTTCAGGCACCATGGGGCGAGGACAATTTGGAAGTCGGACAAGGCTGGTCTTCCCAAAAAGGCATCGTAGGCCGAGTGGTTGTCTATTAGCACGAATGTTTGTTTCCGAATGGCGGAGCGGGGATGACTTCCCAATTCAACAAAGAGATCCAATTGTCCACGGGGCATCTTTGCTTCTCCAGTGAAACCATGTAGCGGTTTGTTGCAGGGAGACACGTCTTTCATTGATAGCTTCATTTTGTCTAAAGCATGCTTGAACAGAATATTCACTGAGCTTCCAGTGTCCATTAGGATTCGAAAAACTTCAGCTGGGCCGAACCAGACAGAGATGACCATAGGATCCATATGAGGGTATTGCCTTCCTTCTAGGTCGCGCCCACTGAATGTGATGTCATTATTTTCCTTCCGCTTAGGGTGGCGTTCTTCCATAACAGAACTGACGCAGTCTCCCTCGCTTCTGAGTGAGTTTCCATATCTTTCCATTTCTGCCCAGTTCTTGTCGGCGATGTGTGGCCCTCCTGATATTGTACGGACCACTATCTTCTCTTGGCTGGAACCGCTGGTGTTGTGATTTCCTCCGCCTGTCTCTGGGTGGAGCTGCCCTGGGTTTTCCTTGGCGGGAGCTGAAGTCCTGTCCTTGCCCTTTACATAGCGTTCCAACCTCTTTCTCCTGATTTTTTTTTCAATTAGGTCTCGGAGATGGCGGCATTCATTGGTATCGTGCCCATGAGACTCGTGGAAACGACGGAATTTTCCGGACTGGATTGCGCGATCTGACACTTTCTTGTACGGGGGGCGCTTGTATGTAAGTTCGTCCTGGGTGGCCAGGAAGATGTTCTCGACTGTTTCATTCAAGGGAGTGTAAGCGTCAAATCTCGGTCCTGGTCGGTACAAGCGCTTTCCTCCCTTCTTGCCCCCGCATTGTCTCCGGAGTTGTTTCTCCGAATGTCCTTCGCTGCGGCGGGGGCGTTTCCATGAGCCGTCTTAGCCTGTGGTCCTGTCTGCCTTTCAGTGGCAGCCTCTTCGAGTCTCATGTACTTCCCAGCTTCATGGAAGAAATCGGGCAAGGTAGCTGGTTTTTCTTTAGTTAGTCTTCTAGCAAACTTGGTATCTGGATGCACACCACTACAGAGGGCCATTAGGGTGAATTTCTCATCGGCATCTTGGACTGCGGCCGCTGCGGCGTTGAACCGGGTTAGATATTGTTGCAGTGTCTCTCTGGATTTCTGTTTGACAGTAGATAGAGAATAAGCATCCTTGGGTTGTTCCACATGAATGCGGAACTGGCTAATGAACTTTTCTTTCAACATCTCCCATGAGCTGATAGATCCTTGGGGTAGATGGCAGAACCAGGAGGTAGCTAGGTCTGCTAGGAATAGCGGAAAGCATTTACACAACACTCCTTCCGTTGCTCCGCTCATGAGCATATGCTGTGTGTATCTCTGCAAGTGTACAACGGGGTCGGAAGTTCCCTTGTACGGTTCCATCGTCGGCATTTTCCATTCTCGAATGGTGATGGCGGTTTCGATGTCGTGGGTGAAAGGGCTGGTTACCCTAGCGCCTATCCCTCGATCCCTTTGCTCCCGTCGGACGCATTCCCTGAATAATCGTGCCATTCTTTCATCAGAATTCGGAGCGGACAAAAATGAGCTTGGTTCTTCCCTGCGGGATCGGTCTCGTCCAGATGACCTGTAGGGATGGTATAGTCTATCACTTCTGACGTTATCCAATGGTTGTCTTTGGCTGCTCGGATGCATGCTAGGACCAGCTACAGTTGCCCCCTGCCTTGATCTTCCCCTGCGGGGTTCTGTTTCGAGCATTTCCATGGGGTCAACTTCGGGCTGGGTTCTAGCTCGGCTCCGTTCAGCGGAGTTTCTATGATTAGGCGGCATGACTGGCTCAGCTACATCCGACCCTCGCCTGGTGCCTCCCCCATTGGGTTCGGTTCCAAGCGCTTCCTCGAGTCGGAGTTCGGTCTGAGTCCAGGCGCGGCCCCTATCATTGTTGTTCCTGTTGATAGCTTCTTCGAAGAGGGAAGACCTTTGTTGTCTCCGAGATCCTCCAGATTGAGACTCACCCCATGATTCAGTGTTGCGGTTGGATTCTTTGGCATCCCTCAAGCGTGACATGAGTTGGTTCACCAAAGCTTCTTGTTGGGATGCGAAGCGGTTAGCTACTTCAGCCACAACTCTGTCTAGATCTGCCCTAGTAATTGCTGCCGGTTGTTCTGTGGCAGGGGCTGTCGGGTTTGTCTGATCCTCGTTCGGTACTGCTGTTGGAATGGGATGATTCTCTTGATCTGTGATTACTGGATCCGGAATGCTGCTAGTTGCGATGTTCTTTCCCTTTCTCTGCCTGGAAGTCATGTTGTCCAGGCACCTAGCGATGCTGTTAGGAAGAAGGCTGAGTGGGGGAAGCTTGAAGCTTCGGGTTCGAAGTTCTCTGTGAAAGCACCAAAAATGTTTGCACAAAAAATTGGACAAACACCTCAAAGTCGTATGATTTAATTGATTTTATGTCGTTCTTAGCGGTTTGGGTGATTTATGCAAATTTATCAAAAACAGGGACTAAACTGTAAAAGACACGCAGATTTATAGTGGTTCGGCCAGAACGTGCCTACGTCCACTTTATATGTTATTCTCTCTTTTCTTTCAGATTACAAGTACAAAGCTTTGTATACAAGTACATGAAAGTTGTTTGAAAGTTCCTGCCGTGCTTGAGCTCTCGAACTTGTCTGCCATTGTTGTACCTCTGCCCCTCTATTTATAGAGTGAGGCTGGGGACAGAGGTCCTAGAAGTATATAGCTGCTGGTGGGCCTGGGCTGGAGCGATCTGGCCTGGCAATTTGGTTCGGTCGTGTCTTCTTGGCCTTGATTCGGTAGTGGTTAAGATGGTTCGATTGGTGGTAGGAGATGGTTGGACCGGTGGTTCATTGGTTCGGTGGTAGTTTGTTGGATGTGAGGCTTGGTCCGGTTGGAGGTGGTTCGGACCGGTAGTCTTTGGAGAGGGTTTGGATCGGTAGTCTTTGGAGAGGGTTTGGATCGGTGGAGGTGAGGATATAGATTGGTTCGGTGATGGGTTGATTCGGTGAGAGATGGTGGAGGGTTGGTCCGGTAGGAGCTAGGAAGTGTTTGGTTCAGCAGTGATGTGGGAGGTAGGTCGGTCCGGTGGGTGTTAGAGAGGGTTTGGTTCGGCAATGTAGCATTGGGTCTGATTCGGTGGAGGTTTGGTTCGGTGGTGGCTCCCCTGGTTCGGTGGTGGTGAAACGCACCCAACAATGCCGAAATGTTATTTTATTTTCTCCCTTGATATTTATAGTTTAACCTAAACCTAAAAAAATTGATGTTAATTTCTCAAATTTTATATGAAGACATTCTGAAATTGAGCTTACGCAAATAGCTTCAGAATTTTTATTACAAAATTGAGCATGGAAAATTTTTAATAATCAAATAAACAAATATTGAAATAAATAATTTTCTAACCAAAGTAAATACTTGAATGTTTAAATAAGACAACCATTCTTTAAGTTCTAAAAACTTATAAGATAATATCCAACTTCCACAACAAACATTAGCTTAGACAACTTATGTATCGTAATAACTAAAAATATTGATATACAGACTATAAACAGAATGAAATTGAAGTAAATAAATGATGATGAACTCAGATTGTATGTACTCAAACTATAATTCATTTTGTGACCATTACCTCTGTCCCCACTTAAATTTATAACGTGAAATACACTAATAAAAGCAAATTATTTGAAACTAGAACTCAAATACAGTTTAAGTAAATTATGTTCCAACACCCATTAATTGATAAGTGTGCTTTCGTCTTTGAATCGGTAACTTAGCGTTCAATTTTGGTTTGTAATTCTTATTGTTGATTGTTAAACTCGTTTGCTGGTAATTAGATATTTCAAAGTGAAGACTGCCGGCAACAAAGAATTATTGGTAACTAGGAAATGAACATGACTTTAATCGTTATATATGTTGTCATATTTTCTTAGTACTATTTGTGTAAACTTGTTTGTGAATGCTTATAGCATGTGACATATTTTGTTGAAAAACTACTATCTAATTAATTATGGAAATAATGTTTGATTATGAGACTAGCGTGTTTTTCAATTATTTGAATATGATGATCATATGATTGATTGATTGTTTGTTTGTTTGTATATGCTAATTATGTGATTTAATTGTTCATTTGAATATGAAAATTAGAGATTGTTTTAATATGAATATTATATAAGCGGTTGGGAAATGGTAGAAGCCATCAATTGTAAATAACTGCATTTAAAATATGCTGACAAACAACCAATAACTTTTAGTACCTTTTTGAAAATGCTACAAAAACAAATGTAAGCTAATATGAAAATTATATAGTTGCATTTTAAAAATGCTAGAAAGTCAAAAAAATATACAAACAAAAATATAGCCAAAAAATATTCATTTTGGTAGCGTTTTGAGAAACCTATAGTTGCATTTCAAAAACGCAACAGTATGGTGATTTTGTGTAGAGTTTACTACAACGCAACAAAAAGTTTCAGACTTTTAGTTGCATATCGTATCGCAGCGTTCCCTAAAACGCAACTACAAGTTATGTAGCATTTTTTCAACGCTTCAAAATGTCTTTTCTGATGTAGTGGCTTTTAGAGTTAAGCGATCAATCTTACACTTTCTTTCCGTCGACACTTCAGAAATACTCTCAGCCACATGTTGAATTGTGCCATGCTGGATATAGGTATCACTAACATAAGAAAGCACCATGTCCTTGGCCTCTTGAGGAATCAGATGCAAAGAGGGAGCAAATTTGACCTCATCAAAACATAACTTAGGGAACATGGCCTTGAACTCGGCCATATTTTCTGCGGCATAAAAGCGGGCCATTTGCCATGCCTATGAGAAGATGTATCAAGACTTGTGCCTGGATGATGAATCCTTGGATTGGTGACTTCTATCCCAGTCCTTCCTTCAGTCATGGCCTTCTCTTTCCCGGCCAGGCTATCGACCGAAAGTCCGGACCTCGACTGGACTTAAAATAAGACGGTTGAGAGTATTATGCTTCTTTAAGCAATCATAGTTCGAGTGCATCCCATGGACCCTAAAAATAAAAAAAAGATGTATTTGTATCACTAGAGTTAAAGATGGATAGGTGTCATATGGTGCAACATGTGATCATGAGTGTCCTAGTGTCCTCCCGATGTACCTGGTACTAGAGTTTTGCTAGCCGGTGTGATCTCCCCCATGCTAGTGGGAGGAATGTCAGCACCAATTTAGATAGGAGAATCGGACCCCCGGGGAACATGTTAGAAAAATCATAACTCCTAACATCCTTTGGTATCGGGATGTTTGATAATACCTCGAATAAATTTTCTATAGGCAAAGAAGTGGATTGATTAACAGCAGTAGTGGCTGCAGCTTGCCTTTTGCAAAGCTTGTAGACAAGCTTCTTCTGTTTTCTCTTCTTTAAAGCAAGGAGCTGCATGTGTTGAGACGACCAGACTATAGGTTCATGGATTGAACCGACATTGTCATGACCAGGCCCATTAGCATCGCCCCTTATTTCCCCCTTTTAGGCATCATCCTGAGTCCACTTATTTGGGGGCACAAAAGGATTAACATCACCAATTCCCTGCTAAGCATCGCCTCTTCTTCCCCTCACTTCCTCGTCAGCAACTCTTGTTAACCTAGCGCTACGACCCTTTTATAACAAGCCAAAGGCAAGGAGATGCTCATCGGTAATAAGGGATCTAATAGCTCTATCTTCTGAAGGTATATTCCTGGGCTCAGCGATTGCCTTTGAAAAACGATCACATATGGGACACATATAGCTACCTGCAAGATTCAAAGAGCTACTTAGTTCAAAATACAACTTAGATACAAGCACACATGGTTGAGTAAATTGACACATATCGCTCCATCCATCATCCCGTAAAGCCAGGTAGGCGGTGTACATAAAACCATTCATTCTTAAAATCACTTAGCATGTTTCAAGCTCCAGTTACGACCTGGAAACTGTTGATTGATTCCATAAAAGTTTACAAGAGGATCCCCTTTCATCGCTTGAAATTGAAGATGAATCTAATGTACTTCGGGGTCGATTCACGACATAAGATTCAAGGAATGTATTTGCAATATAGAAATGCATAGCTATATGGATGCAGCTAGGCTGGAGCTAATCTCAAATGATGGAACATCTTTTGGATGAATGGATTGAAAGGTGGAATGCAACCTGCCCAACATATATATATATATATATATATATATATATATATATATATATATTCGTTACAAGTGATATACCCTTCCGATGACGAATGAGCTCTATCATTGCAAGTCGGGACATGTACATCTTCATATGGTATCCTATGTTTGATGCAAATTCAGTAAAGAGAATCCTCGTCGATTGTTGAAGCCACAAAATCTTCTGGATTCTCTAAAAACATAGCATCATCTAAAGTGTTAGGAGGTGGTTCATCTTCTGCTTCTGAATTTATAGGAATTTTAGGCACTTAGCGAGAACTTTCAAACTATTCTGATTTATTGCCCAAAATGTGCCGACCGAATATTGTTGCGGAGCTCGACTCAGCATCAGCATTGCCATGCGAAGTAATCTGCTTAGTGGCCATAACCGCTAAACGCTCTGAGTGTCTGGAACCTATAACTTCCAAACTTAGTAGATAGTCATTGTTAGAGAAAAAACCTGTATCCCCATGTTAAGTGAAAACTAGAGCGGTGTGGTGCGTAATTGCGCATCACAATGATAAACAATTAACTATGAAGACGCTCTAGAATTCGACCGGAGTGACTGCCATCATTGACAGTTCCAAGCGTTTTCACCTCGATGGTTGTGGATTTTATTTAAGATTCAGGATCAGTTATTGGCATGTTGAAGTCCGGTATTTGCATTCAAGTACATATGAGCATCCAAATCTGTTCAAGGAAATATGTTACAATCCAATTCATCTTCAAATTCATATGTTATACACATTAAAGTTCTAAGTCATATGCATGTGTATTTAAGTTCAAGTCCAACTTTGAATATGCAAGCATTCATGTCTAGATTTGATTTACATGCTCATTCTCCTAAGGTTCCAGTTTGGGTTCATTCATGCATATGTTTGGGTTCGAGCGTTCCAAGCTAAAAACACCCAAGTTTCCCATAGGCAAGGGATCGCGGCTAATCCATAGCCTATGCACCATTAATTTAGTCAATTTCGAACTGCAACACTCTTGAAACAATCCCCATACCAATCGATCCCTCCTTCCCTACAAAACCATCTCAACTTGCCATATCACCACCGATCCCAATGGCACTGATCTTTCCATACCAACCTATGAATCAATCCCCTAGACTTCGACATTTCACTTCATATCCAATACAACAGCCAATCCCATACTTCGCTTCATAATCGATCCCATGCCACGACCGAACCAACAGTTTAAACCACTCCACTTTATCTCCTCCACATCCTTACCAAGCTCATATATCACATCCACCAACGTGAGTAATCTTGGTCGTCTTGATACCTAACCAAATCATGTACAAACTAAATAGTGAACCCACATATATATAGAAATAAGGCTCGATCAAAGGAAAGGTACTTGGCTTTGAAACAAATGAAGGGTTCGAATGCAAACAATTTAGGGTACAACTAATGGAGCCGGTTGGGGTTTGGTGGAAGATGAGGCTTAGTGAGGTGTAGAATGAGGTGATGATCAAGCTAGCGAAGAACTGTTGAGGTGATTGTTGAATTGCTCAAGCTTAAGTTCATTAATCATGGACAGAAGAAAAGGAGAGGGCATTGATTCACTTGTAAAAAAAATGAAGTGATAAGATGAATGCTAAATGTTTAGCTTATATATGGCATTGGCCCACTTCCTTAAAGCCCAAAATGGCTAAGTGTGCATATACGAAGGGATCTGTACCGACCCCCTCCCCCCTAGGTGAATAGTATAGGACCTCTATTTTTAATATATGTACATATATATATTTACATATACAATAATAATGTAATTGTATTTGAATTACATGAAATTGGCAACGACCAATGAGCGTGCAAGTGCATTTGGGACCTAATGACATTTGTGTGTACATGAACATGCACGTGTGCATACCCAACATTCGATTTCTCGAATCGACAGAACTTGAATTCTAACCGAGATTTCTCAGAAAAGAGGTCACTACAGATAGCTTATACCTACTAACTCAATCAACTAGCTTAATGGAACCGAGCATAGACAAAGACTAAGGATTACATCCTGGATTTATACCGACTAATATCAATTAAGTGTCGCAACAAATCGAGAGAGATACGACTCTATAGGAAGACAATTCAATGAAAGGATAATGACTGTTTAGTAAACTGAATGGAATTCTTTTCGGTAACTCTAACTCACTTTGATTCAAAGCATGTTATATTTGAAATAAGACGTACTTTGGGGAGCAAGATTATCCGGCCTTTTTTCTCGGTTATATCCAAACTGATTGGATAAGTTGGACTCGGTAATAGACAATACAAGTAGCTAAGAGGGATGATGATATAGTTTAGAGATCAAGCACAGATAATGGTACGAAACAACGATCAAGTGAGATAAAGGGAGACTCTTTGGAATATTCTAAGTATGGATTAGTGACTCCCCTAGGAAAGGGATTGGTACCTATCCATTCCCCTAGATAGGGGATTGAATCGTACAATTTGGCTATAAACAAATTAAACTAGCAATTCAACTCAATGGGAAAAGATCAATATCTCTAAAACAGTATCTCTAAAGCATGAAGGCAACCATGCAAACAATTTTGGAAACAACAAGCTGGCATGGAGAGTTACACCAAAGCGATCATGCGATCCCACGTGTCCATTTGGACTGATCGGGGCCGATCTTTATACATGGGAACTACACCATTCGTGGTGACCTCGTCTACATCGTGGGATTATGTCAGTGAACTTTTAGAAAGATATTCGGTCTTCTGCCCTTATAAATATAGAGTTCATTATTAATTTGATGGATCTTTACGCTGGTGTTTTACTTGTACGCCATTGGAATTAAGGATCAATCCGATCTGATCCCCCTTGTACTCATAAAAACAAGTGACTAATCAAGCAATTTCATCAAAGTGGACATTGGCAATCAATGCTGAATCACAAAAAATCCGCGTATTCTTGTTTTCTACTCGTTTCCTTCGTTTTAATTTTAGATCTTCACTTTATTACTCTACATAAAATCTATTGGGTGTTTGTGCCAACTTTTGACGCAAACAACGTCATCACCTCTAGTACTTGATATATATTTGTCCACCAAATATTTATCAGACAAATATTAATTTGACAAGTATTTTCTTAGCAAGAATTGGTTTGAAAAATATTTTCCAAACTAACATTTGCCGAGAAAATTCTCATGACGTTAATACTTCTTATTTTGTTTATGCTCTTTCCAATACTTTTTTTATTATGTTAAATCAATATCTGATATAGCAAGCCTTCAACGTTGATGTTTTTATTCTTTTTATGTTGAGTGGCGATAGTTATGACTTGCTGTTTCACTCAAATGATTGTGTTCTGATATTAAAAATGAGTTAACACCATTATCTATTGAATTGTCATATGAAAGGGATGATAGGGTAAGAGTTATTGAAACTAATTCTGATTTGCGTAATATAATTGTAACACTTCTAATTTTTAATAGAATTATTTGAGAGATTTAATTAAATAAATTAAATAGAATAATGTAAATGTTAAATGATAAAGGGATTGAGATATGAAAATAAATTAAGGCGGTGCTCAGTTTAATTAATTAAATGGGCTTAAGAATGGGTTATAAGCTAATTAATCTATAGAAGGGTATAGTGAGAATTAGCCGCACATAACCCCTTACCGTTTTATATTCTCGTTCCTCGTATTCATTTCCCATTTACGTCATTTTGAAAACAAAACCACAAACGTAAGAAGAGGTGCCAGCCATAATAATAGAGACGAGAAATCAAATTAAAACTAAGGATTAAAGCTTAGGGGAAATTAATCTCAATCCAATCTCCTTATCTTAATCAAAGTAAATAATAACTCATTCCATCTCTATTTTGTTTTATAATCATATGTTTTCAGATTTAATGGTAATTTTTTTTTATGATGATTTGGATTATGGTATGCTTGAATGATAATTTATTTGGTTTAAACAAGAATTTTTAAATAATATTGTAGGCGGTTTTAGGGAAAAACCGATTTATATTGATGTTTAAATGCCATGATTTTTTTTTATGTTGTATAAAACATGATTTTGTAGTTGGGTTTTAAATTTGATAATTTTTCAAGCTATGGAAAGATTACAATAAATTTTCAAAATAAAATATGGTTAATTAGGTTTATAAATTTATTTCAGAAAATATATTGCGAATTTGGGTTTGAATTTTTTATAAGTTCGATAACATGATTAAAGTGAATTTCTGAAATTTTTAGGGATTTTTCCATAGTAATTTGCTATGCAAATTAAATTATTTTAAAAGAAGAACTTATTTGCAATATTGGTTTCGCATAATGGCAGGGCTTATTAGTTAACTTAACCATGGTTTAGATTTGAAATTAGCGGCAGTTACTTTAGTAAAGAATTTAAAAAGTTAAGGCAACCGATCTTGTGTTTAGACGTGGCAGGATAGTTATAAAGTGTTTTCTTTAATTAGTATTAAATTAGGTTTACCCGTAAAAGTTGGTTTTGCCTTCTTTAAAAGTTCCTTTCGACTCAGAGCTTCCGCTTTCAATCAATTCGAAACCCCCTAAGCCAAAACCAATACACACGGTATCACCCAGATGATATGTAGTGGACTGGAGAAAGGCGAAAAGCTAGTTGTCGAAAGAATTGCTTTCGTTGGGGTCGATACCTTTGTTCATTTTAGAAAGAGAAGCGCGTGCTTTTGTTTTAATTAAAGCCTTCGAAGGATTCGAAGCATATGTCTTGGAAAGCGATTTTTGAATGCTTTGTAATGGGTTACCATAAACTTATGTTTTGAAGAATAAGTTTTCGAAGGGGTTTTTCACTTATAAAGTAATGCTTTTGAAAGAAGGGGTTCCAACCTTGTCGAAGCTCTACTGCCGTTCTTTAGCCTTTCAAGTGTATTGTAGTCATCAATGCTTTCGAAAGGTAGTTTCATTTTAAAGATGTTTTAAGACACCTTCTAAATGCTTCTGAAAGGGTTAAAGGGTTTCGAAGGCAATGGCTTCGAAAGGGTGTTTCGATGCTATCCTTCAGTGTTTTGTTTAAATGGTTGAAGATTTCGAATAGGAAGGCACCGATGCCATCAAGTTTTCCCCCATATTTTTATAAAATAAATAATGGTTTCGAAAGAGATGCTTTCATTTATAAGTACTTTGACCTAAAGAATATTTTAAGTATAAACCCAATGGTTTCAAAAGGGGGACTTTCAATGGTTTCGAAAGACATATTTCCAATGGTTTTGAAAGGGGTACTTTCAATGGTTTCGAAGCTATGATCCTAAAGCATAATAACTAATACTTTATTACATTCGAAAGGTACCAAAAGAGAAGTTTTAAAGTGTTTCGAATGGCAGGAGCATAATGTTTTGAAAAGAGATTTATATGTTTTCGAAGGAGGTTTTCCAGTGAATTCGAACGCAAGATTTTGAAGGTTTCGACATCCTTATTTTTCAAAGCAAATAACACAATCTCATTTTAAAGGAATACCATGCCATAAATAAATAAATTGTTTTGAAAACGGGTTTTTAAAGAAGTTTTCTTTGATTAAATGGTTAAAGGGATTAACCAAGTTATTGTGTTTGCTTCTTCATATATGTATATATTCACATTATAGTGGTCCCATAATTGTATTTTGGGGAAGCGTATAATAACTAGCTATGTTGACCCAATAGTGAATATAAATTGATTCAACTCTTGAATAAGTTGAATTGCATCAAAGAGGTCAGGATGACCGGAATATAGGATGCTAAAACATTAAAGGAAAAGATATTGGTAAGAGCCAGTGGGTTCATAGTAAGCGCACGAAAACTATGTATAAATGAAGATGTCTGAAAGACAGTTCATAGTAAGCCCATCAAAACTATGATTTGATACTAGCAGGGGCCAGTTGGTTTGTAGTTAGCCCATGAAAACTATATCTGGATTAAGATATTGACAGATGTTAATAGGTTCCTATTCAGCCCATGAAATCTGGGATAAGAAGAGAAGATGTTGGAGTAACCAATAGGTTGCTAGTTAACCCATGAAATCTCGGATATGGGTAAAGGTATTGGAGTTACCGATATGTTCATGGTAATCCCATAAAATTACGTAATTGGACAGGGAGTCCTTAAATATTTTACCGGTTATTAGTTAGCCTATGAAAACTAATAGGTTAATAGTAATCCTAGAAGCTATAATTGGGACAGATAGTCAGAACGATTGGGGATGGCTAATTCAGGATTGATTCATTTATTTTGCATATCATCATATCATATTGGTTTGAATTGTTTTAACCATTATGGATTTAGGAGCACAGTATATGATTTTAAAAATGTTATAGAACACTAGTGAGGGTAAAACTCATTTCGCTAAGCGGCATGGTCTCACTAGATATCTAAATGGTTTGAGATGGTAGATTATTATTCATACCAGGCATTATGTCGGACTCGAATTTTATGTTTTCCCCTTAAATCCTCGGGTGCTTAACTAATTTTAAGTAGTTTGAAAGTTGAGGTTTTCAAGTACCTCATTAGATGAATAAAGCTTCTGAAGATGTGGAGAAGGCATGATAGCTATTTAGAGTTCTCTTTTATTTGATTCCGCTATGTTGTTTGTAATGGCAAAGTTATTATTATGCCCGTATATACTCTGATCATCCATAGGGGCATCTTCATATGTCACTCTTGGCTTATGTTGTAATAAATATATTTTCTCTAAACGTGGTTAACGATTGTGGGATTATGTAATGAACTGAAAATGTTTTGAAATGGAATTGTTTGATGTTTTAAATTTTTTCCATATTCATGCGTTTCTATGTATCAATGAATCTAACACCGCCGTATTTGGCTGCCGAGGATAAATAACTATGGATGACTACAGCGTCCGCAGCCGCTAGCTTTGGGCCTTCAATTAGGAGGATGTTACAAGTTGGTATCAGAGCATAGGTTTATGAAACTTTAAAAGAAAGTTAAACCGAAAACCTTTCTCAAACATAATGCAATGAATCTGAAATATGATTGAGGTTTAGGATAACGCTTAGTAACATATTTATATTTGATATATATATATATATACATATATATACATATACATAGTCCTCTCTCTTTTAGATCGTTCTTCTATATCTTACTAAGGCTCATATGCAGATTTATGGGAAAGATGATATGGAAGCAGAAAATGCAAGTGGAAATCTCAGTCGAGGAAGCACCACAACCAATGAAAATGCTCTACTAATACTAGGAGGAACCAAGATCGACTGGCTAATGCTAACCAAAATACTAAAGCCCGTGTGGGTGCTGGATATCCACCAATATATATTGGGATGATGCATCATTTCTTCGTCAATGTGATGCAAGCATGAGCTTCTGCTGAAGTTGTTAGTAATATTGGAGGAGTTAATCCCGTGGCTCCAGTTGGGAATAACTACGCTAAGTTGTGAAGAGACTACACTAGTCTTAGAGGAAAACCGTTTATGGGAATGGAGGATACCAAAGAAGTAGAGAATTGGTTGTTGCATTGTGAGCATATCTTTGCTGAACTCGGTTTGGGTGATGAGCAGAAGAGAAGGTTGGCCTCTAGATAGGTGCAGGGGTCAGCACTTTATTGGTGGAATAGTGTTACTGCTGGAGTTCCGGAGGAAGAGTTGACATGGGCTAAATTTGGAAGAAGATTTGAACAAAGGTTTCTATATGTGGTTGCTATCTCGATATTGGTATGCTATTGTTGACACCGACATAAGAAGGAATGAGAGGTTTATTTGAGGTTTGAGACCTGAGCTTGTTAGAGCAAGCATGATGCATATCCGTGATCCTTGTAATGCAGTTGTGGAGATGGCAATTCGCCATGAAGAGATGCTTGTTGTTTGCGTTAGAGATAAGCCAGTTGAAACCAAGAGTTCCCTCAGGGAAAAAAGAGGAAGTGCTTTAAGAAGAAGGGAGTCTAGAAGGTAGATGCTGCCAAGAAGACAAATGTTGATTTAGTTTGCTTCAAATGTGACGAGAAAGGTCATTATGCAAATAAGTGTCGGTCAGGAAAGTGGAAGAAGGCTGTATGATGTGCACGTAAATGTGCATATTTTTACCATCATATTTAATCTAATTGAATTAAATAAATGATTATATTGGCTATTTTAACATGTTTAAACCAAAATTAATATTATTTTCAAATCATCATATATTCATCTTCATATAAAGAAAAAATGGTCATTTTTTGCATATATATATATTAATTTTAGAAAATTTAATTGGAAATTTTATATTATTCTTGTAGGAATTTGAACTCAAATACAAGTGGTTACATCAAGATATATGTATGGAGAAAGAAGACACAAAGGAATGAAGGTGGAAATAATTCAAAATCATGGATCGTGAAGGACTCTACCTACCCACCTATCTTAATGTACACTTAGGGGCTAATGCACATGCTAAAAGGCAATTAAAGCTTCATGCACACTTAATGGATGATTAGTGGATGTTAATGATTACTTGGCCACCACACTTCCAAAGGCCTAGTTTGGGTAGTTTACTAAAAATTGATTAGGATTTTGAAACATGTATAAATACCCCAATGTAACCTTCCTCTCTTCTTTTAGGCCGTCGTCTTCTTAGCCTCTTAGTTTAGAATCAAAAATAAATCAAAGTTCTTTCTTTTCATGGCTACTTAGCCATTTATTTTATGTAATTTTTTTTGCAATTCAATACATGCTCTTTCCCTTTACTTGTTTATTTCCTTTCATGTTATTAGTTTAGATTTATTTTTCATGCCGGTAGAATAGCTTTCATTTTCTTTTAATTAGCTCTCTATTTACTTTGCTCTCCTTTTCCTCTTCTTTTTGTTCATGTTGCAAGCTACATTTTTTGTATTTGATAACAAATATGAGAGGCTAAAATACTTCAATTTAGGAGCAATGAAGCTCTCTAATTATGTAGATCCGACATTTTGATAATTATTGCACTTCTTTTGTGCTTAAAGACAATAATTGAAGTGGTTTAACTTGTTGTTTTTGTTTTGAATTTGATAACCTATATTGTTGATACCAAAATAGGCCATGCTTAAAAAATCACTGTACGCAAATTACCTCTTCATCTACATATGATTATGGTAATGAAGTGAATGTTAAAATCAGAATTTTATGGTCTATATTTATAATTAATGATTAATAGTCATGCTTAAAATAGATTTTACTTTCAACCTGTTGTCATTTTTCATAAGAATTAGTAAGTGGTTTAAGGGGTGTGTTATAGTTTGATGGCTTATATTAAGCTAATTAATAGCACAAATAAGCCATACTTATGATAAACACATGAATTAATTTCACTAATGACTAAAAAGAAAGATCATAATTTCATATTTTATTGAACCATGTGATTTAGGAGTGGATTTATCTCTACATTGTCATTTTATTCTCATAATTTTCATTCACTTTTGTAATTGTTAGTTTTCTCATTTTATAGCTTAAGATTCTCTAAATCTTTGGTTAATTTGATTAAATAGAAATTTAAAGTCTAACAATTCTCTACGGATCGACCCGTACTCACCACGTACTAGAATTTCACGCCGTGCACTTGCGGTAATTTAAATTTAAATTCATTCGACGGTTTTCTAAACCGATAGAGTTTCCGTCGATGAACATTATGGACAAGAAGAATGTGAAATGCTTCAACTGTGACGACCCGGAATTTTCGAGCATTTAAAAGTGGAATATTTAATTGATTTTAAATATTTAAAGGTTTAATTTTAACTTGAATTCAAATATTACAATTTATTTGATAATTAAATTATTGAATTAAATAATTTGAAATGGAATGAAATATGAAATCTGAGATTTTAAGCCTATTAAAAATAATTCGAAGGCTTATAAAATTTATATTGATAATACGGAAGATAATAGAAGCGTTAAAATTGAAATTTACAGTGATCTGTTCAGTTTTGAAATTTTATCGTTTTAATTTGAATTTAAAATAGCCTTCCGAGGCACGGTCTCGGAATTCGACGAAATTAGTTCCATTGGGTCCGTAATATTGAATTATTACCGGATTCCAAATTTCGTAGCTTTCGGAAGTAACGTGTGATCGTACGAGGTATTAACGCTTTGACAATAATTACCGATTTAAATTAAATTATAAAGATCCAATCAACAGCCGTCCTATATCTTCTTGAGCCACCCTCTCTATGAGTTTTAGCCACCCTACCCGGTACGCTCAGCCATCACGTCCCATTTCCCTTTATTTTCAGCTGAGATTTTCATTTTATTTTCAGAAGGGGAATTATATACATCAATGGCCGATACTTCGTGCCGAGATCAAGATTAGGGCCGAATTTTGTTTTCTTCTTCCCAAAACTCCAAGCAGTCCGAAAAAAAGGGCAAAAGGGAAATCAAAATCGAGTTTTGATTCGATCGAAGGGTTATTGGGGCAGGCAGCTGGCGAATCGTGGTAGCTTCGAGTCGCGAGTTTATCGTCGAGTGATCACGAGAGCTGGGATGAGTCTTGACTTCGATGGCGTCGGCATCGCAACATCTAGCCGAGTCAAGCACTACCGTAGGATTCGCGTGGTAGAGGGGTTTTGATCGATGCGACAGTAGCAAGGCAAGTTTGTCGCAATTTTGATGGTGGCGATAGTGAATGCGAGGTGGTCAGGCCTGGGTCGAGATCAGTGAGGTATCGATTTTGGGTGTTTAATATGATTTTACTTTATTTAATTATATATATACAAACTGGAAATAAATATTGGGAATATTTACAGTAACACGAAGGATTTCTGTTTCAATGTAAAAATAATGAATAAGTGTATAAATCATAGATGAATTCTTGACTTACAGTAAAGAAGTATAATATTGATATAAATGTATATAGGTTCGCATAACAATTTTAATATATTTATAGTATATGGGTTTCAAAGGAAAAGAAATATTATTTACTTTTGGAAAATTAGTTTGAAATAAATAATTGGTACTCAAATTTTATTTAATGATAAATTATAATTTGATTATTTCAAATATTAATAAAACTCATAATGTTTCTACAAGGTCAGAAAACATGAAGAAAAACAAGCCTGTTTGGTGTCGATTGCAAAACAAATCAAAGATGAGTTAATCTCACTCAGTTCATTTAAATTTAAATTTAAATGGTAATTTTGGAATTTGCATATTATATTGTGCTAACATCTGTGGATGCAGGAAAAGAAACAGGTTGGAGGGATCCAACCAGACCCCTCAACATTATTATTTAATATTCTCTGTTTGTGATTACTTGATATTCTATGTTGAATATATTGGAATATTGAATGATATGATTGGATTGGATATATATATTGGTCAAAATGAATTACCAAAAATATATAAATTGGATTTTGGAAAGAAAATAAAGGAAGTAAATTTGTAAACGAAATAATCTTAGAAAATTTAATAAATTAGGAATGGATTGAAAAAGAATTAGAAGTATGTTAAATACTGATAAATAACTTCGAGTATGAAAAGGAAAGAGTTTGAATAAACAATAATTAATGAATTGTAAAATTATGTAGTATTAATTTAAATGAACAAAGAATTATTTTAAAACTTAAAGTTTAAAAGTTATTTAAAGGAATAAGAAGTAAAGTGAGAAATCTAAATTGGAATTTTCAGTTAAAAGTATTTTAAATCATAAGTAAGGAATGAAATCTGAAATTAAAGACTTTGGAATAAATGAAGTAAATTGGAAATCAATTTGGAAATTGATTTAAGTGTTTGAAATTGAATATTTGGAAGAATAAATTCAAGGTAGGAATTTATTAAAGGAACGAGAAAATTGTCTAAAAATAAATAGTGATTTATTTTTGAAGGTTGTGAAGAGAAGTATATTCTCTGGATAGCCAAGTATGTTTTCAAAGTCAGTTTTTAAAATAAAATAAAGGTTTTAGTGTTGTTTTACAAAGTATGTTCTTGGAAATTTATTATTTCAAATGTTTAAATTCTAAAGTAAATATTTATTTAAAATCTATTACCGTAGTAATAATTTATTAAGAGTGACCTAGTAATTCTGTTTTAAAGTTAAAAAAACCTAGTTTATATTTATAGAGTAACCTTATTTTCAAATATTCATATAGTATATATTTTTAATCAATTATTGAAGTAGTTTTAATTTAAATATTTTAAAGTAAATTCTAAAGTAAGTAATTTGTTAACCTATTATCGTAATAATTATTTAAAGAATGATTTGGTATATTTGTTTAAAGTATTATTATAAATTAAGTATTAAAGTAATTTTTTCTAAATTAAGTGTTAAATATATTTTACAATAAAATGTTTTTAAATTATTTTAAAAATCTAAAATTTTGTGCTTGGTGATTCTAGTGGAAGTGGAAATACTCGGAATTTATTCTGAGAAAGGCAGATAGTTTTGAAAACTGTTTTCAAAGGAATTTGAAAAGTAAAATTATATCTTGTGAGGATATTTTTGAGATAAATAAATAATTTGGGAAATTATTTATTGGTTGATGGTTGTTTGTGAATATTAATTGATAGTTAAATCACCGACTATCAATACTGGCCAAATACGTTGATCGTTTCGAAGAGACCGGGATCGAGATTTATTTCTCGAAAACCACTTCGATCCGGTTTGTACGTTTCATGAAAACGAGTTTGGATTCGAAGATGGAGCAATGAAGTGCAAGGGCTAGTCGCTACTAATCCTGAGCATATTTCCAAAATGGATGTGGTAGGAATAGTGCCTTCGGTTCCGTTCGAACCCGGGAAGGACCTGTATGGATGAATGCTTGCGAAACATCGTTAGGTGGACAATGGGCATTCTAAGGGATATTGTTCTAAAAAGGTAACGCTTAGCCTCAAGACTCCTCAAATGGGAATGACTGAAAATCAGGGGTTATACAGCAAGGCTAGGTGGGTAGCACCCAAGCAGGGCGAGGTCATCCCTGTCTAGATGTCCCTTTTTATTTCGGCTTAGTGGGCGGTTGCTGATCCCAACCGTGGGGTGATCTCACTCGGGATTATACAGTAAGGGGTAGTCCCGGTCTTGTGTTGCAGGGGAGCGGGCGTACTCCTCGGTATGATGATCTAGGCCCCGTACTGTAACAGGTGGTACCCTAGTGCCTAGTCATTAGATGGAAATCCATTCTCCCTACGAGCCTTGTACGAGTTTTGTTTGTATTACCCACTCTGTGGCTAGTAGATGGAATTTAATGAATGTAACAATTTCGGCTATTTTATATGTATTTGTATATAGACCCTATTATAATATCATAGAATTTCTGTAACAATTGTTTTAGCTATCGTAAGGTAAAAACCCAGCATGTTTATTTGTGGCGTGGTCTTACGAGATGCTTTTGTTTTCAAAGGATTTTTTAAACTTTAATAATCAATTGAGTGTGATTTTCTCACGCTGGTATTCCAGACTGACTCGGGTATTATTTAACTGTAATGCTCGGGTCAGACCGAGTATTATAGAATACAGGATATGATGCTGTGGAGCTCAGGAGACGAACAGGATGGCGATACGTACTCCCGTATTTGTTTATGTATATATTCCGCTGTGTTGGGTAGTTGTGTATCTAGTGTATGATATTGTTGAGCTGTGTAACGACCCAGAATTTTTATTAATTTAAATTGAATATTTAATTAATTTTAAATATTAATAAGTGAATTTATAAGTCAAATAAATTTTTATTTGAATTTTTGGATTTAATTGAATAATTAAATCGATAATTTAATATGTGAAATTATGGAAATAATTGAAAATTGAGTTAAATATGATTGAAAATAATTTGGAAAATTTTATTTAATCATACTGGAGTTATAGAGATATTTTAGAACTTTTAAAATCGAATTAGAAGTTTATTTGTGAAAATTGAATATTTTAATATTAAATAATCGACTGTAAAATAGCCAATTTTTGAACAGTCTCAGAATTGAACGAAACCAGTTTCATTGGATCCGTAATAGTTAGTTATTACCGGATTTCAATTTTCGTGTCAATCGGAGTTATCGTTTGTTCGTGGCAGCTCGAAACGCATCGAATTATTTTTAATTTAAATTTGGCGAGTCAAAATAGCCATTTTTCAAAAAGTCTCGGATTTCGACGAAACCAGTTTCATCGGATCCGTAATGTGATATTATTGTAAGGTTTCAAATTTCAAGTCAATTGGATTTACCGTTTGTCCGGTACAAATTAAAACGCCTAGAAATCGGTTTAAATCGGTTTAATTTAAATTGAACGTTTTCAGCCATAACTCGCACATACTTCCGAATTAGCTTCCGAAACCTGTTCCATTGTGTCCGGAACGCGGGATAAACCCTAGGTACGCTGGTTACGGCGTCTAAATCGGAGTTCGGAATTTCCGGGATGAATAGTGTTTACGTTTGCTTTTCCTATAAATATACACCCCTCTCTCTCTTCATAATAAAAAAAAGAAAAAGAAATTAAAACCCTAGCCGGCCCTAACGCATGAACGGCTGAGGCGTTCTCAACATCTTCCCCTCCGATCTCCTTATCCATCGATTAATAGCAAAATCTTTCAACTAGTAATTCGTAGAGGGTCTCGTGTTCTTCGAGTTGTGCGGTCGAGATTGGAAACGAAGTTATGTGTGAAGCGCTAGGGGGCCGCGTCTGGGGCCGGTTGCGCACGGTTTTCGAGGTGGAAGGGGGGACCGCACGTGTTCGGTTTCTGGCCGTGGGTGGAGTAGAGCGCGAGCTTCCTAATGGTGAAACCTGATCGATACAAAAGCAAGTGTGGTGGCCGCAAGTGCTAACCCTAGTTGTGAGCTAAATGGGTTGCGTGCGTGTTCTTTACTGGAGAGAGGCCGTGCGTGAGGAAAGGGGGAAGAAAAGCAGGGGCCGTTGGATTTAGATCTGAGGGCTAGGATGAGCTGTAGGTTAAATTTATTAAGTTATGTTATATTAGTTTATATAAAACGTGTACAAACTTATAAATTGCATATCTTTTTCATACGAGGTCGAAAAAATGCAAACTCAGTTGCGTTGGAATCGTATGGACGAGCACTACGCGATGGAGTTGGTTTGGAGTCGTTTGGAGTTAGTGATAATTTCGGGTAAAATTAAACGCGCGTTTAATTTTATTCGAAATAAAAGCTAAAACGGAAATTAAAACCAAGGTGATAATTTCTCACTCAATCGAATAGATTTCGATTTTATTTTAAATAGTTAGATTTAAAATATTTGAATGCATGTTTGAATGTTGATTAATATCTATTGATTGTTAAAATAGACATTATGCGCCGTTAGTAAGCGGATGTTATTTATTATAAACATATACCGCGAATATTTCATAAACAGTGAAATTGGTATTATATATAATATCAATATATATATATATTGGCATATGTATATATTGCAGTTGTTGATTTCCCGCATTTTTTGTTTAGCGGATGAGACCCTATTACGCCGTTATTAAGCGGATAATATTTAATAAGAACATATACCGCGATAATTTCGTACTGGAGCGAAATTGGTATTGTGCTAATGTTTTTGGATGCAGGAAACAGGTTGGAGGGATCCAACTGGATTCCTCAACAGTTTTATTTAATTTCAGATATTTTGATATTTGATGGATTTTCATATTGATATATGATATCGTTGTTGTCGTGATTGACTATTTGGTGTGTAGCATCATTGGACCCAGATTTTGGGATTTTAAAATGTTTTAAGGTGATTTTTGAAAAGATAAAATATTTTTTTGAATTGATCCATTATAAATAAATGAACGTTATAATTTTTAAAGTTATAAAAATTATGGTTTTTGTGAAATATAGTTAAAAAGCTGATTTTTAGAAATACGATTAAAAGTCGATTTTTGAGAAATATGAACTAATGATTTTATAAAATAATTTAGATTGGATTTTTGAATATATGATAAAAGTTTAAATATAGGATTTATAAAATTTGATTATTTTATAAATCGAAATGATGAAATTATAAAGGAAATTAAAAGATGTTTTAAAGAATAATATTAATTGATTTATATTAAGAGATTTATAAACGGATATTTATAAATCGAAATATTGACATTATAAAACGAGTCTTTATAAGTGTTTGAATGAAGTGAAAATGAAAGTCATTAATGAATGAAATTTATAGAATTATATAACGGTGAAGTTATAAATGGAATTTTATAAACAATAGGTTTATAAAATTTGTAAAGTTCAAAGGAACGATTTTTGCAAATAAATAAATTATAAGTGTTTGACTTATAATTTGGACTTTTGGTTTATAATTAAGATTATAAATCGAATAGGTAAATAAAGAAGATTTATAAAGGAAGTTGTTATGAAATAAATCGAAATGGAATTTATAAACGTTGTTTTATAAATTCACAAACGACTTATTTTGATAAGTTAATTGTTATAACTTAGAAATAGAGTTATATTCACGTTTTTAGACAGTGAATAATTCTTTGAATTAAAATGAATAAAAGGATGGAATTTGTTAAAGAAGTATATTCACGTTTTTGAATAGTGAATAATACGTTAAAGAAAATGTTTTGAATGTGATATTTTAAATAGAATTAAAACGATCTAACGATGTTTTAAAAGGTGTTGAGATTCGAAACCATAGATTTCAACATTCATTGTTGAAATAGATGTTTCGTGAAATAAAAGGAAATGGTAGACTATAACACTGTTGTTATAGTAAATGATTTCCGAAAGGAAATGTTTTTAATAGTATTGGGATTTATATATCTATTTTTAATTTCGAATCCCTATACTAGTGATTTTGGGTTGTCGTAACGATGTTTTACGCAACATTCGTTTTGGCCCAAGTAAATATGTTTAAGAAAGGATTTTCTTAATAGAATGAAATATATACTTAATTAGATTTAAGTATATTGAATATTTTCCAAGGTTGAAAATGAAAAGATTTGTGAATTACTTATAATTGAATAAGTATGGAATTGTTTTTCCAATATGAAGTGAATAATTCGAATTTATCTTTTTGAAGATAAATTGAAATGAATAAATTGAAATCATATGCATGAATATTTTGAAATATAAATTCATTATGGAATTTATATGTGAAGTGGAATTTGTTTGAAAATAAATATTGATTTATTTTTGAAGTGTTGAAATTGTATATCTCGTGAAGATATTTTGGAAAATAAATAATTTGGAAAATTATTTGGAATCTGGTGATGTATGCATATCCATTGATAGTTCAATAGCCGACTATCAATATTTCCCTTTGAATGGGTATTTGATGTGATTTGATTGAATTTGAATGCACACTTATTTTTGAATAAGCGCTCACTATTCGGGTTAACCGGGAAAGGACCATGGGGTCGTATAACCCATTCCGAATATGTGATACGTCGTTATGAATTGCATTTGAAGATCGGTATTGAAGACCGAGTATTTGTGAAAGCGATAGGATGACCTATCGATTGTCTCTGCACTGGGTAGCTCCTGGTATAGAGATCTCTTAAGTGATGGGAAATTCGATCGGGATTGTGAATACCCGTATTACAAGGGCTTCGTAAGAAGTGCCTTCGGTTCTGTTCGATCTCGGAACAGACTTGTATGGATTGTATGCCTGACATTACAAGTTGAGATATAAAGCCGATTTCTTTCAAATATATTTCTGTTGGTGGCGGAGAATTTATTCTTTGCTTAACACCCTTCTTTGAGACGTACGAGCTCAAAGGTTATATAGTTGAAGTTATCAGCAATATATCCCATTTTGGTAATGTGACATGCTGAGTGATGCTGAAATGATCATTGTGTTGATTATTGTGATAGGATCATTTATTTGATCGTCTATCTTAGTGATCATTGTGTTGATCATTTGTTGACCCAAAGCATGGCTTTTGTATAAAGTATGTTTTTGTGGACGTGAATTCGTCGAGCCTCACATCCCGGTAATGGTCAAAACAGGAATGATGCGGCAAGGTTATGAGGGGTAGCTCCCTTTAGGGTATGTGCATTTCCTTCTGGAAAGGGTGGTATCATGGTATGGAGCCCAGATACTTACTCATGTTGATACACTATATCTATTTCTGTGTGGTGTTGTTGGTGACGAGCGCTCGGTTAAAGGTCCGATGGGACCGGGGGATGCCATATTCGTGTAGTAGTTACCTAGTGATAAAGGTAACCCGGCCTTGTGTTGGCAGAGAGCTGGTTAAGTTCTCGGGACGTCCAGCCAGAGGCGATTCCATGTGGCAGTAGGAAGTTCCTTAGCCTGACCATTCGTTGGAAATCCAAAGAAACAATACGAGACTTGTACGGTTTTAGTTGTAGAACCTGCTTCCTCAGGAGGTAGCTATAGTAGGCATAATATAATGGTACCTATGCTGGCTATGATTTATATCTTTACTTTCGAAAGGATTTGTTCTACACTATGCACTAATAATAATATCAAATGCTCTTTTTAAATGCGTATCAAGCATGTTTGACTATCATAAGGAGAAATCTTCTCCAAGTCTGCGTTTGCATTGTGTGTGTGGCAGGAGGTCTTATGGTAGTCTCATTTTTAAAAGCATTGCGAATTGACTTTAAAAATATTCCTCTATTTTGATTTTAAAGATAAATAACTGTTTTGAGTTCTCACACCAGTCACATGACTGACTCGGAGTTTATTGTTTTCCTCCCTAAACTCTGGGTGCCCACCAATTTCCACACGGGCAGTTAAGAGTTAGGTTTATCAGGATATTCTGGATATTCTGGAGTTGCTGGAGACAAGCTGGACGACATGGCGTATTACTTATATAGTACTTCTTTTTCCGCTGCACTGTTTGTTGTTGTATGTTGTTGTACACTCTGATGTGATGATTTGATGTAATGTAATAAAATGTGATGAAATGTAATAACTGATATAGTTCTTTGTTTAAAAAAATTTTCATTTATTATTATATGTTGTTCCGCTGCGAATTGTGAGATTCTGTTGTTGTTCTGTTGTTCCCTTTCTGTCCCGTTCTATTTTTAAAATTTTCTATCTTCTGTTTTTCTAATTCTCTGTTTTCTAAAAATCGTCTATCTTCTTTTCCCTCTATTTTTCTTTTTCTTTCTTCTTTTTCTCTCTTCTTTCTTTTCTTTTCTTTTTAAAACCCATAACATCTCGGTTTTCGGCCTTTGATTTCTCAGCAGTCGATAAAGTGAGTGTCGATGTCGGATTTTCGAGAGTCGAAAATCCCTGTTTGTTACATTTGGTATCGGAGCTTATGGTTAAGCGACAACCATGGTTCTGTTGGGTATAATTCATTAGAGATAGAGTCAGCAGTACTCTAGAATGAGTTTGAGTGTAATAATAGCTATGAGTGTGTATTTGTTAGTGAATATAAAATTTGTTTTATATTGTGATGATTGGTTTGTTGAGTGGTATATGAACTTTCGTCAGCACAGCCTCGAAACTGAGCCGAAAGGGTTTCTAAACACTTGAATAGAACAATTCGGCACAATATTGATTTTAAAATTGAGTAAATGAAATAATTTTGCCTTGATTATATTTTATATATAAAGGAATAATTTTTCAGAATTATTAAAGTGTATATATAAGTTGATTGTTAGGTTGTTTGAATAATCTAAATAAAGAATAATTGTATAAGGAAATGAATTATAAGAATTGAATTATAATTAAAGTGTTTACAATTGTGAAATAAACTTATATATATAAGAAGTGAAACTATATTTATGAATATGAGTTGTAAATAAGCAAGTGAATTTAAAGTTAAATGAAGTATAACTTAAGAATTGTTGAATGGAATTGATATTGGTATCGAAGTAAATAATCAAGTGAATTAAATGGATATGAACTTGAGTTACATAAATGAAGTTCAACTTTGGAAATTAAATTGAAAAATTGAATGAATATAAGCAAAGGAATTTGGTTGTATTTAATATCTATTGGTTGTTACTTGATTGTTGATTGGTTGTATAAAATTCATTAAGTGAATTAATGAAATTGAAAGCCATGTAATTAAATTCAAATTAAAAGTAAATAAATTTGAATAGGATTGAAAGTGAATTAGATTTAATTAGTAAATGCAAACTAATTAAAATTGAGAATGAATGTTGATAAAATCCAACGTAAACGAATCAAATGTGATTAAGTTGAAAACCAATTCATTAAATATCAATAAGAATATGAATGAATATTATTGGTTATGGATGTTAGTTGGATGTAGTTGGTTAATGGTTGAATGTATGTTGCTTTAGTTGCATTTGCTATGTGACATATATATATTGTTATGTTGCTATATGTTGTATATTGAGATTATTTGCATATGTGCATGTTCTCATGTTGTTTGTTGAGTTTAGTAGGTGCGGATCGCGTTTGCTTCGCATTTGGAGTTCGCTTTAACGCTATATTAGCCGTATATGCTTGCTAATCTAATATAAGGTACATATCTCGGATTAAATATCGTACTTTTACACTTTTTTCCCTTCGGGATGCCTCATTACTTGATGAGATGTATATTTGTGATATATATACTGTCATTTTTTTTTTCGGATCGAGCCGCGCAAAGGAGACATGGCGAATTTTTCCGGAAATTTAAGGCGTTAGAAAAATTTTGAGAAAATTGGGAAAATTTTGGAAAACTTAAACTTTGATTTTGGAATTTAAAGTTAAACGATATAGTTCGTTTTTGAAAAGATAACTAAGTATGATTTGAAAACTTAGTAAAGTATTGTAAGGAATTTAATTATGAATTTTGGAAAGTTAATAGATACTGTAACCTTTCTTAATTGTAATTTCGAGGACGAAATTCTTTTAAGGGGGAAAGATTGTAACGACCCAAAATTTTTATTAATTTAAATTGAATATTTAATTAATTTTAAATATTAATAAGTGAATTTATAAGTCAAATAAATTTTTATTTGAATTTTTGGATTTAATTGAATAATTAAATCGATAATTTAATATGTGAAATTATGGAAATAATTGAAAATTGAGTTAAATATGATTGAAAATAATTTGGAAAATTTTATTTAATCGTACTGGAGTTATAGAGATATTTTAGAACTTTTAAAATCGAATTAGAAGTTTATTTGTGAAAATTGAATATTTTAATATTAAATAATCGACTGTAAAATAGCCAATTTTTGAACAGTCTCAGAATTGAACGAAACCAGTTTCATTGGATCCGTAATAGTTAGTTATTACCGGATTTCAATTTTCGTGCCAATCGGAGTTATCGTTTGTTCGTGGCAGCTCGAAACGCATCGAATTATTTTTAATTTAAATTTGGCGAGTCAAAATAGCCATTTTTCAAAAAGTCTCGGATTTCGACGAAACCAGTTTCATCAGATCCGTAATGTGATATTATTGTAAGGTTTCAAATTTCAAGTCAATTGGATTTACCGTTTGTCCGGTACAAATTAAAACGCCTAGAAATCGGTTTAAATCGGTTTAATTTAAATTGAACGTTTTCAGCCATAACTCGCACATACTTCCGAATTAGCTTCCGAAACCTGTTCCATTGTGTCCGGAACGCGGGATAAACCCTAGGTACGCTGGTTACGGCGTCTAAATCGGAGTTCGGAATTTCCGGGATGAATAGTGTTTACGTTTGCTTTTCCTATAAATATACACCCCTCTCTCTCTTCATAATAAAAAAAAAAAGAAATTAAAACCCTAGCCGGCCCTAACGCATGAACGGCTGAGGCGTTCTCAACATCTTCCCCTCCGATCTCCTTATCCATCGATTAATAGCAAAATCTTTCAACTAGTAATTCGTAGAGGGTCTCGTGTTCTTCGAGTTGTGCGGTCGAGATTGGAAACGAAGTTATGTGTGAAGCGCTAGGGGGCCGCGTCTGGGGCCGGTTGCGCACGGTTTTCGAGGTGGAAGGGGGGACCGCACGTGTTCGGTTTCTGGCCGTGGGTGGAGTAGAGCGCGAGCTTCCTAATGGTGAAACCTGATCGATACAAAAGCAAGTGTGGTGGCCGCAAGTGCTAACCCTAGTTGTGAGCTAAATGGGTTGCGTGCGTGTTCTTTACTGGAGAGAGGCCGTGCGTGAGGAAAGGGGGAAGAAAAGCAGGGGCCGTTGGATTTAGATCTGAGGGCTAGGATGAGCTGTAGGTTAAATTTATTAAGTTATGTTATATTAGTTTATATAAAACGTGTACAAACTTATAAATTGCATATCTTTTTCATACGAGGTCGAAAAAATGCAAACTCAGTTGCGTTGGAATCGTATGGACGAGCACTACGCGATGGAGTTGGTTTGGAGTCGTTTGGAGTTAGTGATAATTTCGGGTAAAATTAAACGCGCGTTTAATTTTATTCGAAATAAAAGCTAAAACGGAAATTAAAACCAAGGTGAGAATTTCTCACTCAATCGAATAGATTTCGATTTTATTTTAAATAGTTAGATTTAAAATATTTGAATGCATGTTTGAATGTTGATTAATATCTATTGATTGTTAAAATAGACATTATGCGCCGTTAGTAAGCGGATGTTATTTATTATAAACATATACTGCGAATATTTCATAAACAGTGAAATTGGTATTATATATAATATCAATATATATATATTGGCATATGTATATATTGCAGTTGTTGATTTCCCGCATTTTTTGTTTAGCGGATGAGACCCTATTACGCCGTTATTAAGCGGATAATATTTAATAAGAACATATACCGCGATAATTTCGTACTGGAGCGAAATTGGTATTGTGCTAATGTTTTTGGATGCAGGAAACAGGTTGGAGGGATCCAACTGGATTCCTCAACAGTTTTATTTAATTTCAGATATTTTGATATTTGATGGATTTTCATATTGATATATGATATCGTTGTTGTCGTGATTGACTATTTGGTGTGTAGCATCATTGGACCCAGATTTTGGGATTTTAAAATGTTTTAAGGTGATTTTTGAAAAGATAAAATATTTTTTTGAATTGATCCATTATAAATAAATGAACGTTATAATTTTTAAAGTTATAAAAATTATGGTTTTTGTGAAATATAGTTAAAAAGCTGATTTTTAGAAATACGATTAAAAGTCGATTTTTGAGAAATATGAACTAATGATTTTATAAAATAATTTAGATTGGATTTTTGAATATATGATAAAAGTTTAAATATAGGATTTATAAAATTTGATTATTTTATAAATCGAAATGATGAAATTATAAAGGAAATTAAAAGATGTTTTAAAGAATAATATTAATTGATTTATATTAAGAGATTTATAAACGGATATTTATAAATCGAAATATTGACATTATAAAACGAGTCTTTATAAGTGTTTGAATGAAGTGAAAATGAAAGTCATTAATGAATGAAATTTATAGAATTATATAACGGTGAAGTTATAAATGGAATTTTATAAACAATAGGTTTATAAAATTTGTAAAGTTCAAAGGAACGATTTTTGCAAATAAATAAATTATAAGTGTTTGACTTATAATTTGGACTTTTGGTTTATAATTAAGATTATAAATCGAATAGGTAAATAAAGAAGATTTATAAAGGAAGTTGTTATGAAATAAATCGAAATGGAATTTATAAACGTTGTTTTATAAATTCACAAATGACTTATTTTGATAAGTTAATTGTTATAACTTAGAAATAGAGTTATATTCACGTTTTTAGACAGTGAATAATTCTTTGAATTAAAATGAATAAAAGGATGGAATTTGTTAAAGAAGTATATTCACGTTTTTGAATAGTGAATAATACGTTAAAGAAAATGTTTTGAATGTGATATTTTAAATAGAATTAAAACGATCTAACGATGTTTTAAAAGGTGTTGAGATTCGAAACCATAGATTTCAACATTCATTGTTGAAATAGATGTTTCGTGAAATAAAAGGAAATGGTAGACTATAACACTGTTGTTATAGTAAATGATTTCCGAAAGGAAATGTTTTTAATAGTATTGGGATTTATATATCTATTTTTAATTTCGAATCCCTATACTAGTGATTTTGGGTTGTCGTAACGATGTTTTACGCAACATTCGTTTTGGCCCAAGTAAATATGTTTAAGAAAGGATTTTCTTAATAGAATGAAATATATACTTAATTAGATTTAAGTATATTGAATATTTTCCAAGGTTGAAAATGAAAAGATTTGTGAATTACTTATAATTGAATAAGTATGGAATTGTTTTTCCAATATGAAGTGAATAATTCGAATTTATCTTTTTGAAGATAAATTGAAATGAATAAATTGAAATCATATGCATGAATATTTTGAAATATAAATTCATTATGGAATTTATATGTGAAGTGGAATTTGTTTGAAAATAAATATTGATTTATTTTTGAAGTGTTGAAATTGTATATCTCGTGAAGATATTTTGGAAAATAAATAATTTGGAAAATTATTTGGAATCTGGTGATGTATGCATATCCATTGATAGTTCAATAGCCGACTATCAATATTTCCCTTTGAATGGGTATTTGATGTGATTTGATTGAATTTGAATGCACACTTATTTTTGAATAAGCGCTCACTATTCGGGTTAACCGGGAAAGGACCATGGGGTCGTATAACCCATTCCGAATATGTGATACGTCGTTATGAATTGCATTTGAAGATCGGTGTTGAAGACCGAGTATTTGTGAAAGCGATAGGATGACCTATCGATTGTCTCTGCACTGGGTAGCTCCTGGTATAGAGATCTCTTAAGTGATGGGAAATTCGATCGGGATTGTGAATACCCGTATTACAAGGGCTTCGTAAGAAGTGCCTTCGGTTCTGTTCGATCCCGGAACAGACTTGTATGGATTGTATGCCTGACATTACAAGTTGAGATATAAAGCCGATTTCTTTCAAATATATTTCTGTTGGTGGCGGAGAATTTATTCTTTGCTTAACACCCTTCTTTGAGACGTACGAGCTCAAAGGTTATATAGTTGAAGTTATCAGCAATATATCCCATTTTGGTAATGTGACATGCTGAGTGATGCTGAAATGATCATTGTGTTGATTATTGTGATAGGATCATTTATTTGATCGTCTATCTTAGTGATCATTGTGTTGATCATTTGTTGACCCAAAGCATGGCTTTTGTATAAAGTATGTTTTTGTGGACGTGAATTCGTCGAGCCTCACATCCCGGTAATGGTCAAAACAGGAATGATGCGGCAAGGTTATGAGAGGTAGCTCCCTTTAGGGTATGTGCATTTCCTTCTGGAAAGGGTGGTATCATGGTATGGAGCCCAGATACTTACTCATGTTGATACACTATATCTATTTCTGTGTGGTGTTGTTGGTGACGAGCGCTCGGTTAAAGGTCCGATGGGACCGGGGGATGCCATATTCGTGTAGTAGTTACCTAGTGATAAAGGTAACCCGGCCTTGTGTTGGCAGAGAGCTGGTTAAGTTCTCGGGACGTCCAGCCAGAGGCGATTCCATGTGGCAGTAGGAAGTTCCTTAGCCTGACCATTCGTTGGAAATCCAAAGAAACAATACGAGACTTGTACGGTTTTAGTTGTAGAACCTGCTTCCTCAGGAGGTAGCTATAGTAGGCATAATATAATGGTACCTATGCTGGCTATGATTTATATCTTTACTTTCGAAAGGATTTGTTCTACACTATGCACTAATAATAATATCAAATGCTCTTTTTAAATGCGTATCAAGCATGTTTGACTATCATAAGGAGAAATCTTCTCCAAGTCTGCGTTTGCATTGTGTGTGTGGCAGGAGGTCTTATGGTAGTCTCATTTTTAAAAGCATTGCGAATTGACTTTAAAAATATTCCTCTATTTTGATTTTAAAGATAAATAACTGTTTTGAGTTCTCACACCAGTCACATGACTGACTCGGAGTTTATTGTTTTCCTCCCTAAACTCTGGGTGCCCACCAATTTCCACACGGGCAGTTAAGAGTTAGGTTTATCAGGATATTCTGGATATTCTGGAGTTGCTGGAGACAAGCTGGACGACATGGCGTATTACTTATATAGTACTTCTTTTTCCGCTGCACTGTTTGTTGTTGTATGTTGTTGTACACTCTGATGTGATGATTTGATGTAATGTAATAAAATGTGATGAAATGTAATAACTGATATAGTTCTTTGTTTAAAAAAATTTTCATTTATTATTATATGTTGTTCCGCTGCGAATTGTGAGATTCTGTTGTTGTTCTGTTGTTCCCTTTCTGTCCTGTTCTATTTTTAAAATTTTCTATCTTCTGTTTTTCTAATTCTCTGTTTTCTAAAAATCGTCTATCTTCTTTTCCCTCTATTTTTCTTTTTCTTTCTTCTTTTTCTCTCTTCTTTCTTTTCTTTTCTTTTTAAAACCCATAACATCTCGGTTTTCGGCCTTTGATTTCTCGGCAGTCGATAAAGTGAGTGTCGATGTCGGATTTTCGAGAGTCGAAAATCCCTGTTTGTTACAAGCTGAGATTGATGTACTCTGATGATGTAATATGTAAACAGATGTATTGCTTTTGAGTAAATTTTATTTATTATCTCTTATTTTTTATTCCGCTGCGATGGTTAGATTCTGTTGTTGATTTTTATTTTCTTCTTCTACCTCTTCTTCTTAACCCAAATGGTTCATATTTCTGTACAACTTGAGTTGATTTAGGTAGAATAGTGTTGACTCAAGAGGTACTGATTTGCGGGTCGTTTCATCAACAGTGACCAAGTTAGGCATTATAAGAACTAGTGTTTAGAGCCAGTTAGGGTAGACAAGGGAAAGGTCTTTAGTATTGGATCATCAGCTAAGCCAACTGCAGCTGATAAAGGGAAGACTTTGGTGGAAGGTGCGTTTTGATTCAGTGTATACAATTAGGATACTATTTGATGCTGGTGCATCACATTCATTTATATCCGAGTGTTTGGTTGATAGCTTATGCTTAGAACACACATAGCTTGTTGCTTCCTTAAGGGTTGTGAATCTAATAGGAGGTTATGCAACACTAAGGATGAGACGTGACTAGTTAGAATTTGATTTGTTAGGTCATAAATTTGCTTGCAGTTTGTATGTTTTCAATTTCGTAGATTTTGGAATTATTTGGGTATGGATTGGTTGAGAAGGTATGCGGCCAGGATATTTTGCTAGGATGGGAAGCTATCATTGAGACACCCTGATAGTTATAACCGAACTATATTCTCTGCAGAGAATTCCGACCGAAGTAGTTGTGCTTTATTAAGTGCAACGGAAGTGGGAGAAGAGCCAAGTCAGGTCCGAGTAGTAAGAGAGTTTACAGATGTTTTTGAGCTAGTCATAGGACTATCATCGAAATGAGTCGTTGAGTTTCGGATAGATCTTACCCCTGAATTTGAACCCGTAAGTGGACCACCTAGTAGGATGACACCTATTGAGATGAGGAATTGAAGATGCAGCTAGTGGATCTAGAAGAAAGAAATTTTATTAGACCAAGCAGTTTGCCTTGAAAAGCACCCGAGGTGTTTGCGAAGAAACCAGAGGGGTCATTGAGGATACGTATTGATTATCATAAGTTGAAGGAAAGGGATGAAGAATAAGTAACCTTTGCCGAGAGTTGATTATCTATTTGATTAGTTGAGTGGAGCCAGAGTGTTTTCCAATCAGATTTGGCGATGGGTTTCATTTATCCCACCTTTTGGCAAGGCCGTGGTACTAAAAGATTATTCAAAAACCGAAGACAATTCGTCTCAAAGATTGGTTATACATTGTTTAACCATGGATATCAGCCTCCTACGCTTATAAATAGCCCCTTGAAGCCTTCAGAAAAAGGATTTTTTGGCTATTCGACATCCAGACTCTGCAGGATTAAATTCTACATCTTTCTATCAATGTTATATTCAAACTTCAGAGCTATAACCTATTGTAATCTGCTGTAACAAGATTGAAATCATCAAGTGAATCAATAAAGTCATAAACTTCAAAGTGGAATGAGGCCAGAACGCCGAACCACTATAAATTCTCTGTTGTTTACTGAATTCTGTGTTGTTTACTGCTTTCTTTTGAAGTTTCTAAGTGATTTATACATTTGTTATTCATCTGAAATCTGTGATTGTGAATTATCAACTATTGGGTATTTGTGACCAATTTTGGCGCAAACATTTTGGCGCTTTCACTGAGAAGGGCTAATTCAGGAGTTCTATCGTTTGAGAGTTGAATCAAAAGGTTTAGAGATTCAGAACAGAAGAGTCATGACAAGGCAATCTAGTAGAAGGCAGAGACCAGAGAGAAGCCAACACGAAGGGAGTCAAGAGGCTTCCTCAGGAGCGAACCAAGCTTCAGTCTTCGTCACCAGGGATGAGATGGAGGCAATGATGAGAAGGCAAGAAAAGATGATCCAGAATTTGCCTTAACAGATTGGGCAACTTGGAGCGCATAGTCGAGTAGCAGATGGAGTTCACAACGGAGCAGGAGCTTCTGAGGCGGCACCAGAACTAGAGGGCACTCGTCTAGCGCACGCTGACCCAATACCAAGAAGAGCATCGGGTAGATTCGAACAACATGGCATTGGCAGAGAAGAGGAAGCCCATCTAAGAGAACAGATTCCAGAATTCCCTCGTGAACTCGGGAGGCAGATCGAAGGCAATTGACGAGTATTACAGCTACGAGACAATGATAGGTTGGCAGAGATGGTGAGACGGGCTATGAGAGGCAGATTGGTAAACAAAGACTTAGAGGATGTGAATAGAAGCCCTTTTACCACAACAATCAGGCGAGCTAGGAACCCACCGGATTTTAAGCTACCATCGTTGGATAAGTATAATGGGAGGACAGACTCAACGGTCCAGCTGACAAAATATATGAGGCATATGGAAGTGCTGGGGGGAATCAGAGGAGGTCATGGCATGGTGCATCCCATTGTACCTGGCGGATATTGCGGCATTATGGTTTAGGCATCCAGAGAGCGAATCTATCACGACATGGAATGACTTGACTGAAAGGTTTATGAGACAATTCAGGGTCCACATTTCGAGACCCAAGAATGTGATGAGTTTGGCAGCACTGAAACAAAGAGATGGGGAGTCTTTGAGAAGCTTTTTGACATGATTCGATGCAGCTGCAGCATCGGTGGAACGACCGGATCCATCCATGGTCTCAATGGTAGCTGTATCGGGCATAGCTGATAGCATAGAATTTAAAAATTCACTGACAAGGGATCCCCCTATGGATCTAGGGGAATTTTATCATGAAGCAGAAAGATTTTTACGGTTAGAGGATGCAAATGCTGAAAGTGAAGAAGGAGAGGGAATCAATGTTTATGCGATTAAAGGCGGAAATCCTACTGAAAAAGGTGCAGAAACAAGAAAAGGGAAACGAAAGGCTGAGGATAACGATAACAGATCAATACGACTACGAAAGGAACCAAGATTCACCACATACTCAGAGTTGAACAAGACTTTGGAAAGGATCTACCAGGACACTAAGGGGCAGGACCCTTATTGAAACCAACGAGGAGAGACCCAACTAGCAACGGGAGAAGGTCGGACGAGTATTGTTCGTTCCTAGAGTTAAATGGTCACAGCACAAACGACTACAGACACGTAAAAGACGAAGTCGAGGGGCACATCTGGAACGGTTTGCTATTACAGTATGTGAGAAGGAGGGCCGCAACGGTGGAACAAGAAAGGCCACCTCCTGCACCAACTGAAGACGGCTTAAGATCGAGACGTCAGCTTATTATCAATTGATTGAGATTATGGCGGACGAGTGGAAAACTCCACATCGACACAATAAAGTTGTCCACACATGTATAGGACCGCGAACGATCCTCAGGCATGCTCTGATACAATTATAAACCACGTTAATGTAGGTGTTTGCTCTTTGTAGCCACTGTTTTGCTTTCGTTTTTTGTGTTTTTCATGTTTGGATTTGATTTTGTCGAACATTTCTGTTTTAAAACTCATCGGTTGAATGGATATTTGGTTTTGATAATTCTGAAATGGCTAAGCTACTTACACATGTACGGGGTCGCGAACGATCCTTAGACATACTCTGAGATGGCAATAAACCACCCTAACAAACGATCCAGAAATTCACTCGAACGTGAAATCTGGCATCGATAATACTAGGTCCCCCCAGAAACACCAATTCGCCTCGAATGGAACACGACCTCGAACGGTCACAATTCGCCTCGAACGGCACATGACCTCGAACGGTGACAATTCGCCTCGAACGGCACCCGACCTCGAACGGTCACAATTCGCTACGAACGGCACCCGATCGTGAACGATCACCATTTGCCTCGAATGTCATACGACCGCAAACGTACCCATTTCATCATGTGCCGTGAACAGCATCGACCGCGAATGGTCCCGTTTCACCTCAAATGGCACACGATCCCGAACGATCGTCATTTGAGGTCATATGAAACTATCGAGTTCTTTATAGGTTGCTGACAGGATATGAACATCCAGCTTATGATATTACAAAACGCACCTTCCTAAGGAAATTTTTGGAGGCCAAGCGTTATCCCGCCTTTTGGCAAGGCCGTGATACCAAAAGATTAATCAAAAACCAAAGACGGTTCGTCTCAAAGATTGGTTATACATTGTTTAACCATGGATATCAATGAATTTTGTCTGAGCCTGGATCAGGCTACAATTGATACGACATGGCAAGAAAAGTCATGGAAGCCAATATTCCAAATTTCAAGTCAATCCGATTTCGTATGCTCAAGTTATGATCGATGCAAGTTGAAGGAAGGGGCCCTGTTTTCATATCCATCACTGACCCATCTTTCGAATTGATCAAGTTCTATCCCTGCTCGTTCGTACCGATTAGTTCCCCGAGCACTGCTTCGTATCGATCAGTTTCGTATCCATCTTCAACCACTATTTCGCATCGATCAACTCCGCACCCCTGAATCGGTAATGTGCCTCGTATCGGTCGACCTATGCCTAGTTCGCATCCATGAAGGAGGCGTTTATTCGAATCCATCGGGAAGTTTTAGTTCGTATCCATCACAAATATCGATAGGAAATCACCGTCGATACGAGCTAAGCCACCTATATCGATTCGAACTAGGCACACTGCAAATCAATACAAGACACATGAAGTTGATCGATTCAAACCGGCTAACGACACTCGATGCAAACGTGGCGAAACTCATGGATACGACGCGGCCAATTCGGAGCGAAAAGAGGATCAGCATGAGAAGGGTGTGCCACGTCACCGCATTGTCACGTGCGTAATCGATTCGAAATGGACCGATTCAAACTAATGGATTCGAACCAAACAGCCATCGAGCAATTTGAACTCGCATCGATCATACCTCCTAAACCACTTATCCAAATACTATGAAATTTTCACAGCAGCTTTCGTACATGCTAAAGAATGTCCCTGCCAAGTTTCAGCTTGATTGGATCATTTTTTGATGGATACGAAATTGTTTCATATCGATCATAGATCGAGTCGAAACTTGGTGGGATCGGTCGCTTGGGTCCACTCACGTACCAGAAGAAGTCTCATGAAGTTTGAGTGTGATATCAGCCTCCTACGCCTTTAAATAGCCCCCTGAAGCCTACAGAAAAAGGATCTTTTGGCTATTCGACGTCCAGACTCTACCGGATTCAATTCTACATCTTTCTATCAACGTTGTATTCAAACTTCATAGCTATAACCTACTATAATCTGCTGTAACATGATTGAAATCATCAAGTGAATCAATAAAGTCATAAACTTCAAAGTGGGCCAGATCGCCGAACCACTATAAATTATGTGTTGTTTACTACTTTCTTTTGAAGTTTTTGAGTGATTTATACATTTCTTATTCAACTAAAATCTGTGATTGTGAATTATTAACTATTGGGTGTTTGTGACCAATTTTGGCACAAACAGTTTCCACCTATTAAGAATGGCAGAGAATGGCATTCCTTTGACCGCATTTCGGACTAGGTATGGTTCATACGAGTGGCTAGTAATGCCATTCACGTTAACGAACGCACATGCATTCTTTGTGGATTTGATGAACTGGATCTTCCAAGAGTATTTGGATGCATTTCTGTTGGTGTTTATAGATGACATTTTGGTATACTCTAAGGATGAAAGAGAGCATGAAGATCATCTTAGAGTTGTGCTTGAGACGTTGAGGCAGAATTAGCTAAAGACGATGTTTTTCAAGTGTTATTTTTGGAAGAAAGAGGTTAAGTTTCTTCGTCACGTGGTTTCAGAGAAGGAGTTGTGAATAAATCGATATAAGATTGAAGCTATTCATAATTAAAAGAGACAAGAGATGGTGACTAAGATTAGAAGTTTTCTTGGACTTGCTGGCTATTACCGAAGATTCATGAAGGATTTCTCACAGATAGCAGCGCCTTTGACTAAGTTAACCAGGAAGGAGATGAAGTTTGTTTGCCCCGACAAATGTGAGGCAGTCTTCCTTAAGTTAAAGCGTTTGTTGACCAATGCACCAGTGCTAATAGGTCCTGACGGAAACCAATGGTTGGTAGTGTATACTGATGCATATGGAACTGGATTGGGAGCTGTGTTGATGCAGAAGGGTAAAGTGATTGCCTATGCTTCACGATAGCTTAGACCACCTGAAGTGAGATATTACGTTCTTGATTTAGAGTTGGCTGTGGTGATCTTCGCTTTGAAAATTTAGAGACATTATCTCTTAGGGAAGAGATTTGAGTTATACACAGATCACAAGCCTTTAAGATACTTACACTCTTAGATGGAGTTAAATATGAGACTACAGAGGAGTGTATGAAGTTTTTGATTGCTTAGGATTTTGGTATAGAGTATACACGAGGGGAAGGTAATAAAGTAGTGGATGCTCTTAGCAGAAGACATCAGAATGTGGTGTTGGCTATGTTGGCAGAATGGAAGGATCTAGATGCTTTAGCTAATTGTGGTGTGCGGTCAAGATCGAATGCTAGTACTAGTCAGAGTACTTCCATGTTGTCTTGCTTAGAAGTTCAACCAGTGTTGATCGAGAGAATTGCTTCTAAGTAAAAAGAGGATCCATTTTTAGCCGAGAAGATCAAAAGGCTTGAGGTGGAAATTGAGATCGATGATCTAAAAGATTTTTGTCTTGACCAGAGAGGTTGGTTGAGAAAGAAGGGAAGGTTATGTATTCCAAATGTTGAGAACTTAAGAAAAAAAGTTCTTGGAGAATGTCATAGATCCAAATTTACGATTCATCCAGGAGGGACCAAAATGTATCTAGATATGAAGAGGGGTTTCTATTAGGAAGGTATGAAGAGGGATGTTGGCTTATGGATTAGGCAGTGTGCAAAGTGACAACAAGTGAAAGCCTTACATCAGAAGTCGAGTGGATTGCTTCAACCTTTAGAGATTCCAGTTTGGAATTGGGATTCGATGTCCATGGATTTTATAGACCGGTTCCTAAGGTCCAGTAGAGGAAATGAAAGTATATGGGTTATAGTGGATAGGTTGACCAAGAGCGGCCATTTCATTCCGGTAAAATCAACCAGTATAGAACATGTTTTGGATAAGTTGTTCATTGTGAACATAGTTAGACTACATGGAGTTCCTATTAGCATAGTCGATGACCGAGATGCTTTTTTCACTAGCGAATTATGGAAAATTCTACAGGATGTGTTAGGCACTAAGCTCAAGATGAATACTGCATATCACCCTCGAACGAATGGGCAGATAGAGAGAGTCAATAAGGTACCCGAGGATTTGTTGAGCGCTTATGTGTTGGACTTTGGTGGATCTTGGAAGGATTGCCTACATTTGGTTGAGTTTTCCTATAATAACAGTCATCATACTAGTATAGGAATGGCACATTTCGAAGCTTTGTATGAAAGGCCATGCAAATCACCGGCATGTTGGTTGGAGACCGGAGATAGGTTGGTTTTAGGTCAAGATTTGGTTAGAGAGGTGTCAAAGAAGATTGATTTTATCTAAGAAATGATGAAGGAAGCTCAATCCAAACAGAAGAGTGATGCTGATAAAAGGCGTAAAGACCTAAAGTTCTCAATTGGAGATAGGGTTTTCATTAAGGTTTCACCAATGAACGGTGTGGTATGGTTCGGAAAGTCAGGGAAACTGGCACCAAAATATGATTTTCTATTCCAGACTATAGAGAGGATTGGAAAGCTCGCATACAGAGTAGAGTTGCCGAGCAGTATGGCAGGTGTCCATAATATATTTCATGTGTCTCATCTTTGCAAGTTTGTGCATGATCCAAAGACTACCACTCCTCCGATAGGGTTGGAAGACTTAGTAGTTGAGCCTAATTTGACTTTTTTAGGCAACCAGTTCAGGTTATAGCGAGAGATGAGAAAACATTGAGGAACAAGACAGTCAAGTTGGTGAAAGTTTAGTGGAGCAACAACGAGAAGGACTGTACTTGAAAGATAGAGGACTCAATTCGAGATACTTATCCGGATCTGGTTTGAGGATATTTCTATGTTAGATTTATATAGATAATTCCTAGTCGAGTAGACTAGTATGGATGTTGGAAGTCGTTACTGATGATTGCTACGTTTAGTATTTAGTCCTTACTGAATTTCGAGAATGAAATTCTTTAAGGATGAGAGCCTGTAACACCCCTAATTTTTCATAACATTATTCAGGAGATTTAACTAGATAAATTAAATTAAATAGTGTAAATGTTAAATGATAGGAGGTTTGATATATGATGGTAAATTAAGGCTGTGCTCAATTTAATTAATTAAATGGGCTTAAGAATGGGTTATAAGTTAATTAATCTACATAAGGATATTATGGGAATCAGCCGCACATAACCCCTTACCCTTATATATTCTTGTTCCTCATATTCATTTCTCATTTACATCATTTTGAAAACAAAAACACAAACATAAAAAGAGGAGCCGACCTTAATCAAAAAAAGGAGAAATCAAAGTAAAGCTAATGATTAAAACTTAGGGAAAATTAATCTCAATCCAATCTCCTTATATTAATCAAGGTCATTATTTTGGTTTATGATCGTATGTTTTCAAATTTAAAGGTAAATTAAATTTTTTTATGATTTGGATGGCGATATGCTTGAATTACAATTTGTTTGACTTAAACAAGAATGTTTAAATAATTTTATAGGCTGTTTTAAGGAAAAACCAATTCACGTTGATGTTTAAATGCCATGGAAAATTTTTATGTTGTATAAAGTATGATTTTGGAGTTAGGTTTTAATTTTGATAGTTTTCCAAGCTATGGAAATATTACTATGAATTTTCAAAGTAAAATATGGTTAGTTGAGTTTATAAATTTATTTCAGAAAATATTGAGAATTTGGAATTGAAATTTTGATATATTAGATAGCATGATTAAAGTCAATTTCTGGAATATTTAGGGATTTTTCCTTAATAATTTTCTATGCATAATAAATTATTTTAGAAGAAAGATTTATTTACACTATTGGTTTTTCTCTGACAGATGGTCAGAACTTCATCTGGGCTCGAATCCTACTAAGACATCTACTAGAGACTAGAAATTTTTGAAGAAAAAAGCATGATGTTTCTTTTGTCCCTTCCAGGCGATCGAAAAAGAAAGAAATGGTTGATATATTTAAGATGATTACGTATTTACAAAATACCATCTCAATTCATCCTACTGAAATTAGCGGCAATTGAAGAACTTGAAAATTTAAGGCAACCAATCTTGTGTTTACATGTTGCATGTTAGTTAGAAATTGTTTCCTTTAATTAGTACTAAATCAGGTTTACTCGAAAAAGTTGGTTCCGCCTTTTTTAGAAGTACATTTCGACTCCTTTGTTTTAGAAAGAGAACACCTGCCTTTGTTTTAATTAAAACCTTCAAAGGAGTCGAAGCATATGCACTACAACATATTAGCAGTTTTGCAACCCCCAATGCAGAAGATTCACAACGGCTCCGAGCCGTTGCTAAATAGCAACGGTTCTGAGCCATTGCAAAATTATTAACAACGGCTACCAACCGTTCTAATTTTGATACGGCTCAAAACTGTTGTCAGGTTTCACTATTTTTTTTGTTTCCATACCACTTGCATACACACCTCGTTCCCAAACTAATACGCTCCTATCATATTTAACTTTTCCAAAAAAATATCGCTTGCCCTAATCCGATTTCTTATTCCTAAACCAAATCCAGTTTCATCTAAGCAATCGATCCAGATCCTTGAGAAAATTATGGCATGTGGTTTCGCAATCGATCTAGTTCTAGAAGAATCATCTTATCCTTGTGTTTGTAACCTCATATTATCAAAGCAGTTCCAAAATCGGCTCATCTTGTAATCTCGAAATTTGCAATCGATCAAGTCAAGGTATACAATAGGATTATATATTTTTATATTTATTCGTTAGGAATGGTTTGTTATGAATGATTTCATGATTGTTTTATTGTATATTTGTAAACAATATTTTCGTGTGATGAGGAAGAAGAAAGAAAACAGGTTTGAAATCTTTTTGTGTAAACTAACTATAAGGGATTTGGCCTTACCTTTTGTTGCTTCAAAACTTTTACCTCTAAATGTTGAAAAAACAACATACGGTAGTACAAATTAACAAATGGTAGTTGCTTGATGTTGAAGTTACGCAATGTTAATCTTTTATATCCAGATGCATTCTACAGAATTCAATGTATCATTGATTCATTCGGAACATGTTTTACATATAGTTTGACCACTAAGCAAAATCTTAGTAGCAGTTATGATCCCAGGACCACTCAAAAGTGTGCATGGATCAAAGTTGGCAGCACAAGGAAATATGTTAGAAAGCAAGTCACACTAGATATCAATCAACCTTCTATTGATAATGTGTCTTTTTCAGTCTCTCAGGTTAAAGGGAATATGATTGATGACACAACCTTTGCTAATCAAACTGAAAATGTATTAATTCCCGATTGGACATAATTTGTAGGAATCGCACCAACATGATTGCGACCCTTGAAACCTTCAATGAATCTAATAATGGGATGGACTTAGATAACCAACCTGAAGTTGTATCATATACTGCATTGATAGATAAAAGTAGCTGTTTGGATAAGTAAATAGATTTAGCTGGTCAGGTGCAACAAAGCAAGATACCTGTATCTCTCTATCTAAGGCTTGTTCATTTGAAAAAATTCCTTAAACCATTATAATACTTCGGTTTCTTCACTTTCAAACCACCCAGTTTTCGAACATGTCAAGCTAGCCTCTAATATTGTTCCTGTCTCACCTCATCCCAACTCATCTTACCCTACATCTAATATCACCTCTATCCTTATTTCCACTGACATGTCTGATTGTATATTGAAAGATCCCTCCTGTTCTCCCACCTCTACATGTGTTCCCTCATGCAACTATAATATTTCTTCTATGCATGTACATACTGACACATGCATACATGGACATGTCTCTCTCTTACACATTGGAACCGCTTCGTTATTTGTTTCACCTTCTCATCCTGCCTCAAACTTCTCATCTCCCTTCATCCTCCTCCCCTATTAGCTCACCATCAACCCAAATTTTGAACCTTCTGATGTTAACCCATTGGCCCAATATTTCATACATTCCCAACTAATCATGGTCACCAATTAGTTGCATAAAAAAAAATTAACAGAGGGGACCACTCGATATGAATGCTAGCTTGGATTATGAATAGAAGACATATGAATATTAATTTTAAGTACAATTGTTCCCTAGCACATCTACTAAATGCACCATTGAAAATGACCAACAAGTTCATGAATCATTGCAAAATTCTTATCAACGAACTATTGTTATGTCCCTTGTGCATGAGTATTTACAGTACACCGTGATCTTATTACTCTATTTTACAATTTTTACATAGTATATTGCCTATGAATTTTTAGCACTCTTATCTCTATATTTTAAATTATTTGCACTTTCAAATGTGTCACATGTAGTGGTTTTTATCAAGCACTTCGTTTAAAAATTTTAAACACACATTGTATAAAATGCATGATCTCTTCAGTTGCTATTCCTACTGCCTTTAGTAGAGTAACAGTTTCAGTAACTGCTTTGATTTCATTCCCTCCTTTCTCCTTTTCTTCTCAAACCCATATCATTTCGTCTACTTCCGCCGGTTAATGTTGCATACCTTCATTTAGAAATAATTTTTTTTAATCAAGATAAAAACAAAAGTTTGTGTATGTACTTTGTTTCATCTTGCATTTTCTCCTTTAGCTTCTTAAAAATTGCACATTTGATCCAGTATTAAATGATGAATGTGACTGTGAATTTACTAAGGTCTTTATCTGCAATACCTGTTCAAATTTTCAATTAGGGACTTGCATGGAAATATCAGATGGATATTCTCATAACCAATGTAAAGCTTATTTAATCACCGTATTGTTTTATTATGTTGGTACATATGTTGCTTCTATTGCAAGAAGAGTTGCAAATGGATTTGTTTAAAACTCGGATGGGTGAGAATCTTTTCTTGATAGGGTAAGTGTATAAATTGCTAGTTTATTTTTTTTTATTTTGTTTTTATGCCATTGGCCATTGATAACATGATTTATTACTTCCATGTCACTTTTAAATATAATGTAAGTGTATATGTTATTTTATTTCATTTTATTTTCTTGATAGGGTAAGAAAGATTTTAGAATTACTACTTATGAACTACTGTTTCATGCTTTAGAATTTATATGCCAGCATAGAAAATGCAGTTAGTCATCCAATGAAGCATCAAATATTTTTGTATCCATGTTTAGAAAAAACAACAACACAAATTATTGTTGCATCCGTTCACCGTTACATTTTTGTGCATTTTTTCAGCCCTCGAAAGCTAATATGTTAATGGGACGAAATCAAGTTTATTCTCATAAACATGCTTAGCACTCTCATTCTATTCCTAAAAATAAAAATAAAACTGATGTTAAAAGAATCCTAAAAATAATAGTAAAGTTTTGTATACGATCGTTATAATTGATAATATTTGCCTTTCCCTGTGTAATTAGAAATTTTATAATACAAAAAGACTTTATGCATATATTATTTTTTATATGTTGCCATAAACATCCATATATGTGCGCCTAGCAACAATTAAATTTTTGATAGATATCAATTTTCTTTATATGCAACTTACCACCACATTATATATTTTCATTAAGCTTATTTGATTTATAATTGCATTTTAGTGCCATATGGCTACTAGCGCCATAACTACACATCAGTAACCATCTTTTATACTGTAATAAATAACCGAACAGCAAAAGTCTTATGTATAGAAAATGATTCCAATATTATTATAGAATTATTGTTACATATTTAAAGAGCTTGTTAACCTTACACATCTATTCAGTCATAGATGAACAACTATCACCGACATGCCACAATTAAGCCATATCCCCACCAATTTTCCAACGCATATCTCTTGTTGATACTAATGCAGCTAATATATTTGATGATAATATACTGTTTGGTCACTTGAAGACCATATATATTTGCCAATTAAAGATGGAGATGAGTATGGCCAGTTGAATGAGTGTGTAAAGAAATAAAGTAATCCATAAAGTCGCACGTAGTTTTAATATATCTCATATTATCAAAACAGTTCCATAATCGGCTCATCTCATAATCATGAAATATGCAATCGATCCAATCAAGGTATACAATAGGATTCGATTTTTATTTTTATTCGTTAGGAATGGTTTGTTATGAATGATTTAATGATTTCATGATTATTTTGTTGTATATTTGTAAATAATCTTTTTGTGTGATGAGGAAGAAGAAAGATCTTTCAATTCAGTCATGTTTCAATCTTTTGTTAAACTATAAAAGGGACTTCTCATCTTTTAGTATGTCCTTCAATTCAGTCGATATTTATTTTAGTTTTTACTTTTGAATTTTTATATAATACATGTCTAGCGGCAGGACCTTTGATTAACAACCTGAGTATCTTTAAATTAAAATAGTTAATTCATCATTTTTGTTGTCTGTTTATATTTTACTCGTATGTTTGCAGTTCTAAGGTTAACGAGCTTGAGAAAAGGTTGGCTGCTTTTAGGAATCCCTGAGTCAGGTATTAGTTCATACTTTTTACATTCTTGTTAAATGGTTAACAAATTAATCTTCAAAGACTACATTTACAAGTTGAAGTATTCAATTATGCGAGCCGCAACAATATTCGTTCTTTCATTATTATTTTTGGCTTATTAGCGGTAAATATACACTGCTATATTGACACTGTTTCCTTTGGTATCCTGGACTGCCATTGTATTTATAGTTTCAAACATATTTAGTGTGCTTTAGTGAAGAGTGCAAATATCACTACTGATTTCCTTAAGCTATATATATATATATATATATATATATATATATCTTGATAATGTGAATATCACAACTCGCTCATACAAATACATGGCCACATACTCATTTGAAATAGTTGGGCAATGAGTTTCAGCGACTGATTTCCTTAAGCTATATTGCTATATATATATATATATATATATATATATATATATATATATTGATAATATGAATATCACAACTCGCTCATACAAACACATGGTTTTAACTCATTAACCATGGTCCATGTGTACAAGGACAAAGAATAAAAAAAAACTGGAAGAACAAATGAAAGAAATTATACAACTACCACATGTTGAAGTACTTCATGGAATCAATATGTATTCGAATATATACGTCACGCTGAAGATGTTTAGAAGATTACTTTACTATGTTTGAGCACTTTTGAGAGCACTTCTGCGACATTGCCATTGATTCATATGGGAAGACTTGTCTACTAGAATATATTAACATTCTGCATTATCATGGCCCTATTTTTAGTAACCTCTCATTATACAAATTAACAAAAGTGTTTTATATGCTCATTATTACAAGTTCTAAAAAAAATGGATGCCTTGTTCAACGAAAACACTAACAGTAAGAACACAACACCCATTATCAACATACATTCACCTTGTCTATTTATGTTGTTTAATTGGTGGGAAACGATAACACACTCAAAGACATTAGTCAAGGCAGCCTAGTATCTCAACCATAGAAACCGGCATTATTCCACCTTCTAATGCAATTCTGCATCTACAAAAAATAACATGGTTAATTCACTAAAATTTTAAAATCAATTATTATTGTAATAATTTTACATCATGAATACAGGCAGTGAAACGTCAATATTACTTATTAACTCAACTCAAAGCAATTACAGCAAAGAAACGTGTCTCTGGTCTATCAATAGATGTCAAACATATGTCCCAGGGTCATTATATATATTAAGAAACCAACACAGCCATGATATATCTCTATTTCAGGTTTATATACATTCCAGCAAATATATGTATGCTATTACATGTTTCAGCCATATGTTTAAAATCAGTAATAAACAGGTTACAAAACAGATATAGCAAGGTATCATGTCTACTAATTTTTTTTTCATGCTGGACATTAAGATGGTAGGTTTTTCATTTTAGTGGCTTCAAGCCTTCAACAGATCATTCGAGAGCTTATTTGATAAATTATACTTAATTAGGGAGGCTAACATAGAAAACCTATATTTTAACAAACATTTTACCTATATAATCACTCAGCAGAAATGGTTTTCCACTTATTTTCAGTTTGCAAAGCCAAGTTTAAAATTTGCATTATGACGCACCATGGCAGTGCCATTAGTCATCAAAATATTAATACATGGAATATGACGTTACCATGAAAGTGAACATAAAACGATATATATTTATTTTTCGTTAGTCTAGATCTCCATGTAAGTGAACATAAGAATTTATACATCAAAACAGTTTGAGTTGTGTTATGTGATTGTGTATGTCATAGGATAATATAATGAGCTTATAGAGAAATAATTGACAACATATCATATATGATATAACAGGTCAGTATGTCTTCCAGTATAGACAAACAATGGACGAAAGAATCCGATCGAAGAACTGATAATATGTGGAAGGAGTGCAAAAGTTTATTGATTTCATTGTGGAAAACTGTGGTAATAAGAAAATCTATTCTTGTCCTTGCATACATTGTAAAAATATGAAAATGAAGTTTAAATTAGAGGACATTCATTATCATCTATTTAGATGAGGAATTGTCCAATCATACACGGTTTGGCATTTTCAAGCAGAAGAGTCGGCGGGGAAGCAAAAACAACTCGTTAGTCAAGCCATAAGTACAAATGAGTCAGAACTTCCTAGGATGGAAGATCTGGTCAATGATGCCAATAGATTTCATCAATTTCGACCTACAAGTTCGTTGCTCGATAATATTGGAGAATCACCTACAGTTGATGTCGATTGGCAGGCCAATTAAAGTACTAAGTATAAATCACTTTTTGATAATGCAAAAGAGACATTGTATCCTACATGTCCAAAGGGGATAACAAAATTGTATGCCATTGTGAAGTTGAATAGCTTGAAAACTCAGTACGGCTTTTCTGACAATGTGTTGACTGCACACCTTGAATTTATAAATGAATTACTCCCTGAAGGTAACTCACTATTAACAAAGTACTACGGCACGAAGAAGATGATTAAACAAGTTGGGATGGGTTATAAAAATATGATGCATGCATTTATGACTGCATTTTATACTGGAAAGATAATGCAAACAGAGTTTCTTGTCCAATTTGTAGTGAGCCAAGATATAAGACAACATTCAACGAAGAGAAAAAAGCCACCAAAGTACCTCAAAAGACGTTGAGACATTTCCCTTTAATTTATAGATTGAGGAGATTGCATGTTATACCATGGATAGCAAGTGCTATGACTTGGCATGGCCGTACCAAGTCTGATTCAGCTGTAATGCGTCACCTATGTGACACTTCTTAATGGTGAGTTGCGGTTCTTTTGACAAAACGTTTGGCATTGAATCATGAAATTACACACATAAAATAGCAACGGATGGTTTCAATCCACATGCATCTCTAGCTTACCGTTATAGTTGCTGGCCAGTAATTGTAGTAACTTATAATCTTCCTCCATCAATGTGCATGAAAAGGGAGTTTTCAATGTTGACATTGTTGATTTCTAGGCCAAAACAACCAGGGAAGGATCTTGATGTTTATTTACAGCCATTGATAGACGAGTTTAAGTAGTTATGGGAAGGATTCATTGCATTTGACTCATTTAATAAATCTGAGTTCACAATGAGAGCTAGGGTATTATGGGAAATTCATGATCATCCTGCATTTGGGACTTTATCGGGGTGCACAACTCATGGATATTTTGCATGTCTCATATGTGGGGAAGACACTTATGCTTACTACCTTCTCGAAAGTAAGAAGATCTGTTACATGGAACATCGAAGATTCCTTCCTTCCAAACACAAGTTTCAAGATGAAAAAATAAACTTTAATAATAAACAAGAATATCGTCGTCCCACATGGCCATTAAATGGTTATCAAGTTGAAGAGAAGGTTGCGAATATCAAGATGAAAGTTTGTAAAAAATATGGAAATTGGTCGAAATGAAAAAAGAAAACTGATGAGGAAGAACTTGCCAATGTTCAGGCATGGTATAGGAGGTCCATCCTCTTTGATATTCCATATTGGAAAGCAAATTTGGTCCGATATAATGTTGATGTTATGCACACAGAGAAGAATGTCACTGAGCATCTCATTTGCACAGTCATGGGTCATAAAGATAAGTCAAAAGACGGCATCAATGCACGTAAGGATTTGAAAACCATGGGTATAAAATAAAAATTATGGGTGATGGAAGATCCTAACCATACCAGAGGCAACTTTCATCTTGAGCAAAGAAGAGAAGTTGCGATTTTACACCGTTTTGAAAAGCCTGAAAGTGCCTAGCAAATTCTCTTCCAACTTCCAAAACAATATGAACATCAATCCTCCTGAACTAACAAATATGATATCGCATGACTACCACGTCATAATGCAACAATTACTTTCGGTATTGCTTCAACATTCTTATCCACAACATAAGGATCTACGTAATGCTATACATCGTACAACTCTATTTACTACTACAAAAAGTGCATATTGCTTCGCCTCATTTGAATCAATTGAAGTAAAAAATGATGCAAATAGAACTATTTGCATCATTTCTATCTTAATAATCGATGCAATTGGTACGTGGAAAACAATAGGTAATAAAAATCAAATTTGCATCAGTTGTCACCAACAACCGTTGCTATTGGTACGTGCAAATAGTTTTAGTCGCATCAGTTTTAAATTCAACCGATGCAACTAAGTTAAATTTTGTTTGCTGCCAAATCATTTTTGTTTGCCGCTAAAATTTTTGTTCTCAAATTTTCATTTCTCCATCAAATTTTTATTCCGTCGCCAAATAATTTTACTGTCCACCTTAAACCAGATCTCCTTTTCATCTCCACCTTCAGTATTAATTCCAATCGTGAAACTAAGATACATCTCTCTATCTTTCTCCTTCAGTTTCTCATGTACAATTCGCAACAATCCCTTAAATTTTAAAAGAGGCATGGCTTCTCTATTTCTTCTTCCTTGCATGCTTTTGTTCATCATCGCTCTTTCATCTTCATCCTCGGCTCTATCTACAGTCATCACACATCTCCCTGGCTATGTCGGTCCTCTTCGATTTCATCTTGAAACCGAGTACATTGATTTTACTTTCTTTCTTTTAATCTTATGTATGAAATATGTTTCAGTTTTCAACATATACTTCTTTTGGACTATCATAAGTTACTACCATATCTTCTAAAACAAGTTTTCTTTTACTTCATTTTTATTTAATTTCATATGATTCAGTATTCAGTAACAATATAAACTTCATATTCTTTTGGGTTATCAGTAAGTTGATACAAAATTAAAATATGATATTCCTCTATCAAAAGTGGAGTTTCACTCTTAAAAAAGAAAGCGTTCAATTCGTGGAGGCTATGTCTGCTTTCTGCAATGCCTATGGATATTTACAATGCTTTGGTTTGAGATTGTGGATGCCCACTTGATGCTTGGTGAAATGCACAGTCGAATTTCTAGTCTTTTCCTGTTTATTTCATCCTATTAGACGTTTTCAAACCATGATAGTGTTTGTATATGCTATGTGTTTTCTTCTTCTTCAGTGTACTTTATTGCAAGCTTTAGCAATAGAATTATCAATGTATTATATATCACATTAAACTTCCAGTATGTTTTACAGTTAATGAGATCTAGCATACACAATGTGCCATATTTTTCATGTGTTCAATGCTTGTACAATGCATAAATGGTAGATACAATGATTTATGTCAGGATGTGATTCTTTTATTGACAAAACAAAGGCTGATTATTTTGATTCTACTGATGATGCTGCCGATGATGATTTCTGCTGGATAGATTTTTTTCATAGTCAAAGGCTGTCAATTGTAGTGCTAATGATTTATGTCCGGAGAGAACTGAATGAATCAGTATATAAACGACATTGATGCATCTGCAAGTAATAAGTATCCTTTGAGTTCATACAGTGATAAAGAGTACCGACCTGAAGTCAAGCAATGGGTATGCGATATTGTATGTGGTCGAGCAGGCGATTGTATGGAGTTGCAATTGCAATGATGGTAGGTGATGTTGCTGTACTAGGCAGTAGTTTGTTGTGATAAAAAGAAGTGGGGGACTGCAGTTGGAGTCAGAGTTCAGATGATCTGTTGATGGTGGTGGAATGAATGGTGAAGGGGAGTGATGTTAGCTAGTTGGTGGTAGTGGAGTAAGTGGTTAATTGATTGCTCCTATAATATGGAACATTGTTGTTGCTCTTTGGCCGTGATGCAGTATATAAATTAAAAAAAGAAAAGCAGCCATATCGATCACATTTTTCTTTCATTTCACTTTACAGGTATTATTTTAATTCTTTTTTTCTTTCACATGTTGAATATCTTCATTCTTGTTTTTAAATTGGATGTTTTATTTTTTAATTTTAGTTTAGTATTTTGACTTTGATGTTGTGTTGTGTTCATTCAGCTTTCTGAAGTTGTCTTACCTGCAAAAAGATTGATGAATCATTAAAGATTTGCATTCTACCATCAAGCTGAATTTAAACATTGATCCAAAAAGCAGTTATTTTATGCACAACCATTGTATTCAAGTTTTTGTTTTGTGATTTCACACTCTATAAAGATTTGTTTTTTTGGTTTTGGCTGGTATTAGTCCAATTTTTTGTCTTGCATGAAGTTGAAACCTTTTCCTGTCTAAACTGTAAAAACAGATCGACTTAGGATTCTATAACTGTTCGATCGCGGACTCAAATAAAACAAGAAATCGTTTGCTGAAAGGCTGTAGGGAATTTATCCAATTTTGTTATGTTAATCTCGTATTTGATGTCTTTAACGAACTTTCAGTTGAGTTTCAGTTTAGAATGACACTGCAGACAAGATTATGTTTGAACGGTATGGGTGATGGAATACCAGATCAAGAGCTACGATTATCTGGAAATTTAATATCAAAATGAAGGATTCAGAAAAAGGTGCAGACTCAGAGTTATGGCATGCTTGTGTAAGAAGTACGGTGAAAGTGCCAGCAATCAACACTTTAGTGTACTACTTCGCCCGAGGTCATGCATAACATGCTCAATTTCCCGTTCACAACCTTCACAATATGAACAAGTCTCTCATGCTTTTCCATGTGGTAGATGTAATGGGAATATGGGGCAGAGAAGTGTGTGCTGGAGTGATGTGCAGTTTGTAAGGTGGTGCAAAATTACAGGGGGAGGCAGGGATGTTCAGTGAACACAACACAGAACTTCAATACAAATGTGTGTATTTATTTTGGAACGGATTTGTAATTGTGGAATGTGAAACAGAAATGTATTTGTTAGTATTGAATAGAAAATGAGTTTTGTGTAAGAAATGAAAACTAAAATGAAGTGTGAATGCAAACTGAAATGAAACAATATGAAACAGAGGCGTGAAAATGCATAACATAGAAGTGACAGATGTTGCATCGGTTTGCAACAACAACATATGCAACAAGTTCCTTTACTGCATCGGTTCTCATTACAACCGATGCAACATGAGGGCTGTGTCCAAGCAACCAACCACATTTTGCATTAATTGTTAGTAACAACCGATGCAAAAAGGACCGTTTTGCATCGGTTTTAGAACTGATGCGAAACTGTTAAGCCTGTTGCATTGGTTGCATATGCATCGGATGTTGAACTGATGCAAAAGGGGGTAAACAACCGATGCAAATGGCCTGTTTTGTAGTAGCGATTCTTCAACATTTTATGCTCAAAGGTGATCAATAGGGAACATCTTTTAAATTCAAAGGCTTGTTTAGTGGAAGCAATGTGTGTGTTTGAAAAAATTTCCACCTGTTTTTTTGATATCAGCATCCATCTTGTGGTTCATTTAGCCGATGAAGCATTGAATTGCGGTCTTGTTAGATATAGTTGGATGTATCCTTTTGAATGGTAAATTGCTAATTTCAGTTTTGTTCATCATCATTCAGTTTAAATAACTACTGGTTATTTATAATTGATTACCTTCATAGGTTAATGAAAACATATAAAGGGTATGTGCGCAACAAAAGATATATTGAATGACGTATTGCAAAAGGATATATCGTACAAGAAGCTAGTCTTTACTACATGGAGGATAAGCCTCCTAAACATACTCGTGAGGCATTTTTAGATGAGGATGATGAGCTTTCTAGTGAGATGCCTCTATGTAATGGTAAAGATATAACCTTAACCCAAGTGCAGTTTGAATAAGTTCGTAGATGGGTCCTTAATAAGTACAATGGATTGGATGAATGGGAGAAGTAAGTTCACGAATAACTCCTAAGTTAAGATTATTGTAAATCAACTTATATATATGTTTTGAAACGTGTGTGTCGCAGGAGGTATAACATCTCAACCTCGAAGTGGGGTTACATCCGTGGAAGCTTGTCAAAGTTTTACTCTATGGTTACGTGGCGAGGTATATATTACATCTTAGTAATTATTTCATGTGTACTTAAGTGGATCATACACCTTCATGAACACACTTTTGATTTTGTTTTTTAGTTGGTGAAGACCAACGATGTTGACTCAACTCTTTGGCGGCTGGTGAATGGGCCAAAGTTCAAGGCGTGTAGTTATATGAAGTACCAAGTGAATGGATATACATTTTCCCCGAAAAGTTATAAAGAGCGGATGGTAACACAAGACAGCGGTGTATGTATGAGAGCAATTACAAAATTTAGAGCGAGTGGGAAGGATAAAAATTATAAGCAGAACAGTGTATTACGGAGTTGTCCAGGAGATAACTGAGGTGGATTACATCGACTTTAAACAAACAGTTTTTTATTGTGATTGGGCAAAGGTCGAAGACAAGGTCAATGGTTGCAAGATTGATCCTATTTCAAACTTAAACATAGTTAACTTAGAGAAAATAAAGACCAAAGATCGAGTGATTGATGAGCCATTTATTCTTGCATCGGAAGCGAGTCAAGTTTCTACTAAAAAGACTTAAAAAATAACGGATGGTTTGTGATTTTGCACATGCCAAAACGGTTGACAATAAACGTTGACGACATTTAGTTTCCTACTTCTTATCAATCGGCTTTTGAAGATAACAGAAAACTAGAAGACCTTACCAAATTCATATGTTAATATAAGATGTATTTCTTAATTGAATTGAGTTGAATTTCAAGCGTGACTGAATTTACAATTTTTTGACTATGGATATTGTTCAGCGTTTGTAATGTTTTTTTCATGGTGGTTATTGGTTTTGTTTCAAAACATTTATAAAATACCCCATAAAAGCATGTCATGGTCAATGCATATTTATATTTTGTCGAATATTAATCATGTATTGTTCAATTTACATAAACATAAGTCAATCTTTAAAAATATATGTATTTTTGTTGTTCTGTTCTTAAACAAAATAGGCACTTCCATTAAAAAAGGCACAAGAGATAGATTAGCTCTCATTATTCACCGACATACGTATGTCATTTGGGTTCTTTTGTAGAAATCAAATGCCAAACAAGAGATAGATGATATTCCATTCACATTACTCAACGTGGTGTGGCGTTATGTTAGAATGATAAAGATTTGATATGCGAATATAGACAGAGAGTAAGAACACGCAGTTGCAAATTGGCAATCAAAAGAACTTAACATCTTTTGTTTTTATACTTATGAAGCGTTTGCTGATGCATGGGTTATTTTTAAATAATGTATAGCGGTGCATGCATCATATAAAAATTACAATAGATACTTATTTCAGCATGCAAAACCCTGAAAAGGAAAAGTTAAACCCTCATATTAGCTAATCATATACGTATATTTATATAACAGTCAAGTAAGAAAATATAAAAGAAAGGTAATGGCTTTTTTCGGTGCTCACATGCTCAGAGAAATCCTCCCGCAATTTCCCATGGGTGTTTTTTTGACATCAAAGAAAGTTATTCATCTCTCTGCAGTATTGGAAGGTGCATCATGCTTAAGGTAAAGTCTGGTTTTCCAGTGCCACCGAAGTTGTATAGGACAAATCAATATGTTAATTATGGTCAATTCAAATTTATTTTATTTTGCTTTAGTTTCAAATTTAAATTTTTCTGGATTTAGTTTCAACATCCAGCAATGAAGTAGAACGTGGTTGTTCAAATTTAGTAGAGTCAAATGTGTTTGGAAAAAATTCAGCAGCAGCAAATGATATCATAGGTGATCCTTCTGCATCATACAATTCAAACAATTTACACTCCCGTAATGTACATGCCCATTGTTCTGCACAAAAAAGGCCAATGAAAATGAACAAACCGTTAATCTCAATACTTCATAACTGTTCAATGGATCAATCAATGAAGTCGACGAAGATCACAAAATAACAGTGAAGTTGCTAATGTGTGCATACAAGACAACATCTCTTATCAAGTTCAAGCTATTGTAGACAATGCACTAAATTTAGGCATTTCTTCGTCTGTGCTGAAACTTCTCTTAGACAATTATAAAAGCGAGGTGCAACCTAAAAATATTAGAGAGAACCAAATCAAGAATATTAATATTTATGTAAGCCTCAATGACATATATATTCAGACTAATTCTCCTCAAGTACCAAATCAAAACCAATGTCAAAGTTCTTATTCTTTTGAGAACTGCAGCAATCTCTGATAAAAATACACACAAATTATGTTTGTTCTTTTGATTGCATATTGATAAATTGGATTATTCTAAAGAAATAATTACGCCAAAACACTGTATTCTGTAATATATGTAGGCTAAGCTATATGCATTTGTATGATGCATCCGGTTGCACCGTTATTTTATTTGTTTGCTGAGCTTGAATTGTTCTCTTTTTGACAAACCTTTTCTGTTATTCCAAGTATATAACAATGCAATCAATAGATAGACCTGTGAATGAAAAAATTGTTATATATGTAGGAAGGTGCAGATAGTGCTATAGAAGAGAGTAACAATGTTAGAAGCTGTAGAAGCGTTAACCCATTCAATAACGCAATCATCATCTACACAGCCGGAGAAAGTTGAGACATACGCATTTGGTGCTCCAATTTCAGATAATGCTGGAAAAATATGCAGTCGAGTTGGTAAATTGGTACGAATACATGTACCAATCTCATATGAAAGTTGGGATAAAGTACCCAAAAAATTTAAGGATGATGTTTGGGCTGAATTACAGGTAAATTAAAATATATCAATTTCCGTCTTCTTTGTTATTATATTTTGCCACATTGCTTTTTTTAAGTAAGCAATTCTTAATTTTCATAGACTTTTTTGAATTAGATTCAGATGCAAAAGATTTTTATTTTAAAAAAATGTGTGAGTCATTTAGGAGATACAAGAGCGAATTGCGGACAAGCTACTATGACAAATTTGATAATGATTAAGAGAGGAGGAAAAATTGTCCTCCAAAATTCAGCCAAGAAGATTGGGATGGTTTATTGAAAAATGAAGCAAAACCCGGTGCATGCGAAAGAAGAGATGTAGGCAAAAAAACATATCATTATACAACTATGGCCGTCACACTGGTCGTACAACTCACACTGTAGTAGAACATAAAATGGTACGTTTGTTTCATCTTTTTGGTTAAATATTCTTGGTTTGTAACGTTTGCTCTGAATTTCAATGACACTTGGATAATGCCAAAAAGTAAAATGCAAAATGGATAAAAATGCACCAATTCATGTTAAAGCTGCATTGTATATGCATTGCTGCACACTTTATATGTTAATTCAACTTATCTTCGTCTTGAATCTTATAACCTTTAAACCTATAAAAATGAAAACAAATACTAAGTTCCGTATTGGAAATTATTCCAAATTAACACAATTTAACAATCAAACTGGACAGGTTATTAAAAATGACAAACTGAAATTTCTTCAAGACGAAAAAAATCAAATTTCAGATTTACTCAAAAACTGGAATTTTATGATCCTTGCAACATCTTGAATGTTTAGTTGTTCCAAGTCCACTTTTGTATCCACTTTTTATGTTGCCTTTTTGTATGTTGCCTTAAATTTCAATTTTTTTGTATCCGCTCAAAAATCAAAATTTAAATTTACTCAAAAACTAGAATTTTTATGTGTATCATTAAGTATGCTTAGTAGCTCTTTTCAACATGTGCATGTTCATTACCTGTTTACTATTTATGAATGGAACATGGTTAATGTTTATCAATTTTTATTATTGTTTAAAGGTTCCTTTTATTACCTACAAAAGCTTTTAATTTCAACGGACCTCTGATGTGAATATATCGATTTAGTAGTTATAAATAAAAGGATTCATGAAAGCATTTATTATTTTGTTTGATTTTCTAAATTATGGTTCTTTCCATCATATTCCATCCTCAAATACTACATTTTGGTTAACTATGCATTTTTCGACTCAGCTGAATATTTACACATGTTTCAACAGCAATTATATTGGCTATTTTAGTCTCATACATCAATAGTAGCATATCGATTTATGCTCTTGAAACCAGTAATGTTACAGGAAAAATAGAATAAAATTACCCCAAGTATGTAAGTATCTAGAAGAACAACGAGTTCTGTAAATTTTTACGTTGACTTTGTTAAGCTTTGTTCCCTTAGAAGATATATTATACAATTATAGTATATGATATACATTGTCCCTACTTTATAGTTCTTTAAGGTTTTATCAGTTTATTATTTGCTCATTTTAGTTGAACTTTGGCATTAATTTGATATATCGTTTTCGCTTTGATCATTTTACAACGTATTCAGAGATGATTTTATCCCTTTTATACTGTATAAATTTTAACTTTTGAATATGGAAAAGTGTTATTTTGTAAAAGCATTATGTTTTCGTCCACTCTTCACTAAGAAGGTTTCTTTCTAATGTATAACTTATTTTGGCATTAATGCGGTAAAAACGTTAGTAAGTTTTTCTTCGCAATTCTTTCTAAAATTTCGGTTGAGTTCTTAGCAATTTGATGTAGAGAAGATTTAAACATTAATAGTCAACTTTCAAATAAAAGTTACATCGAACATTATATAAAGGTAACCTTTTAAGAGTGGTGTACAAAACATTTTTTACACATTAAAAATTGACTGTCATTAGCCTCAAATAGATTAAAAAACTACTAGCATGTCATGTGTGTTTAGGAAATATTTTAGATCAAGTTATTTACACAGGAAAAATCAATTTATCCAAAAGAAAAACTTTTTTAGCCCAATATTATATTTGAAGTTTTGGGTCAGCTCTTTATATTTCATATAAGAAATCTGAATCACCTATGTTGAAATTGTGACCAATATGACATTGATTTTGTAACTCTTATCTATCTTCAGAAAATTCATAGTGATACACTTAACAGTTGTAGTAATACCACTGCTGCCTAAGCTGAACAGCCAAATAGTGCCATTATTTTTTTTAAATGCATAATCAAACTTCTATTTGTATTGGAAAATGTTGTATAAAACCAATTTAACCAAGTGAATTCTTTTTAGCCCAATGTTACATTTTAAAATGTAGATTAAGTCCAAACAATGCATATATGGAATCTGAATCAACTATTTCTAAATTGAGTTCGGCAAGCTGCTGGCTTGCAAAATTCATCCACTTTTGTAATTTATGTAGTGTTGAACTAACAGTAATACTACAGTGCCTCAATTGGAAGTTCAAATGTTGAACTAACATAATCAATTATTTCCTTTTTGGTTGTAGGCCAGTGAAATCCAGAAAAAGAAATCACACGTCGTCAAGTGTGGGAGAAAACTCACAAGGAAAAGGATGGTAGCATATTAGATTCGACTTCTTCCTACTTCGTAAGTTAAACAACCTATTGTTTTAGATGATAAATTAATAATGATTGCTTATGACATATATATTTACATGTTTTATCAGTTTACTATTTTAGATTAGTAACCTATCAATTAATTGTAATATCTCAAGTATTATCATATTTTAGGATAAAATTGCAAAAGCGAAGGAAGCAATCAGTGACAATGATAAAGAAGATTTTCCATTGGATGAAGACATCTTGTCATAAGTGTTTGGCAAGGATACAAGGGTCTGGACTCATAGTATTGGAACCAACATATCAAGAACAGAAGTAAAGGCTTCTACTATTGCACGTAAACAAATCAAAAGGACCAAACTAGACTCAGAAGACTTGAAATCTAGGATGGACAATATAGAGGGTACACTGAAGTCGTTGGTTGACTTGTTCGAAGGATACATGGATAACGGAAAACACATACCAGACATTCCTTCCAATGAAGGAGGAAGTGGGACACGACAGGAAATTATTGGAAAATTGCCGAACAACGAAGTTAATAATCCATTGAGTTCGTCTGGTTCAACAAATCAAAATTGTGAAATCCTGTACTTTGATCTAGAGGTCATTACAATAGGTTTTGTGTGTAGAGATTCAACATCATCCATTATACATGGGAAGCCTGTACCTCCAACACACGAGAAGTTGGTTGTGGACTACATACTACTACCATATGAGAACACAACCAAACAAAATCATCCTCTTACTTGGACCTTTGGTGAAGTGGGAATCAGTGGTTTTGTGTGTCATCCAAAGACGTTTCAATCTATTTAAACGTATCTTTGCCCGTTGTAAACCGTTTCTTGCTACTCAATATTCTTCGTCTAATTTTAATTGGATGTGTTTGATAATCCTACGTCAGTATGCCTTAAGCGAAATTCCGATTGACTTGTTATGAACTCTTTTGACACTTCACGTTTATAAGTATTATAAATATTCTCACACGTTGTGTCTATAATATGGATAATAGAGTACGGATAACTTTGATAGCTAATCGAAAATGGATATTGTACTCGGAACTGCAATCGAAAGATGTAATAGTTAGACAAGTTTAGAGCATTCATAGTTATAGCGATCAAGCCTTCAAGTGACAAATAACCGAATATAGAGAGGAAACAATGAATTTAATATGGTACCAAAGTAATAAGGTATTCAAGAACAGGCTAATTTTTTAAAATATGATTGACCCTCATTTCTAAGAGAGCGCTCAAAGATTAATATTCTTCGCATTTTAACAATTTTGGCATAATCTGTAACGTTTATATTGATTTCTCCGAGCAGTTCATATTTTTCGATCCCTGTTGTAGTTTTAAAATAATCATAATCATAAATACATAAATAAATTTCATACTTTAGGAGCAATTTGCTATATCTTACATGTGCACAAACAAAGAATTTGTAGATTTGTTCAATGATCATTCCAATTGTTGCATCTTGAGTAAATTTCATTATTTGATAACTTGGGTTCGGCCATTAGCATACTCCATTAACGATTGCATATTTCTTCGATCTTACATTTGGTTTTCCCAGTTCAGTTGAAAATAGAGTTATAGTCAATGCATCCCATTCTATGTTTTGCACCCGGGAAATCATCAAGGTATGTTAATTCATATATTTATGTAATGCATATATTCATACACACACACATATATATATCAATCATGTACCTATGTTACCCTGAATTGCAATTTGGCTCTACTTTGAACCTTTTCTTATCACTTCTCCATTTAACTGTCTTGAACATCTTCACTAGACAATCGAGTTATCACCTTTGGTGTGCTGCCATCAGATGTCTTAACAATATATGGGTCTAGTATTATTGTTTCATGCAAATGCATTCATTTGTTCAAGCTTCTTTAATAATATACATTTTATAATCCTTGCAGATTTAGAAGTTAAAACTAGTAGTAGATGATGGGTTATAATCTCTTGTCTTTTAGTTTTTGCAACCATGTTTCTGACCTGCTGTGTTTGTAAAATATATAGCAATCATGAGCTGACCCATTTCTTTTAAGAGATTTAATATCTAAATGACCAATTGTATAAGCGGTTAAATTAGCAATCGAGTCAAGGGCATTGCCATGTTGAAGTTGAGTGTGACTCTGTTACATGTTGAATTGTATTGACATGCTTCAGTTTCAGATGAGCTACGTACAATTAAGACAATAACTTACTCAACTAGAAATGGTGAAGCAAGGAAACAAAACTAATCCTATAGATCTACTTATATGAATTGCAATCTGGAGCTGAATATCTTTGGATCCAAGTTTTTTAAAACTCATCAAGATATGATGAAGAAAGATATGAGTGCTGTTGTTAAAGATATTTTACTTCTAGACAATTTATTAATGAAATTTACCATACTCCCATTACTTTATTTGTACTTACCTTTATGCTTTAACCAATTGTGTGTTCGTTCATAATGCAGACGACATAGAGAAAAGATTAGCTGAAGTGAGGAATGCGAGGTAGTTATGGTTTTGTGATTTCTTCTATAATATAAGTTGGCTTGAGAAAATACTTTCTGATATACGGTTTTATAATGTTTCTGTAATATTAGTACGTAATACTAGTTATTGCTACTGTTGAACTTTGTAGTGTTATGCATTGCTTCTGCTGCTGTTGAACTATGTAGTGTTATGTATTGTTGTTGAACATTGTAATTAAAAAATTTGTTATGTTTGGTTTTTGTGTTGAATATATGAAAATATTTTGTTTAATGATCTTCTCTTGTGATATTATGTTAAATTTGTAAATGTTTATATTAAGAATGATAATGAAATGAATTTTACTGTACGGGCGGTCAAGAAAAGCTATGCATTTTCAATATTACAATTAGCAACGATTTTGAGCCGTTAGAAAACAGAATTAACAAATTTCCCCGACAAGACTATATAATGGCTTTCAGCCGTTACTAAATTAAATTTAGCAACGGTTATCAGCCGTTCTAAAATAGAAATTTACAACGACTAAAAGCCGTTGTTATATTTTTACCACTACTCATTTTGCAACGGCTCAAAGCCGTTGCAAAATCCTTTTGCAACGACTCAGAACCGTTGCTAAATGACATTTCTGGTGTAGTGATGTTTTCGAAAGAGGTTTTTAAATGCTTTCGAAGGCGTTGCCATCAACTTAAGTCTTAAACAATAAGTTTTCAAAGGGTTTTCTTTACTTATAAAATAATGCTTTCGAAAGAAGGGGTTCCAACCAAATCGAAGCCCTGCTTCTGTTCTTTAGCCATTTGAATGTATTGAAGTCGTCAATGCTTTTGAACGGTAGTTAAAGATGTTTTACGCCATTCCTAAATGCTTTTGAAATGGTTCAAAGGTTTCTAAGGCAATGGCTTTGAAAGGGGGTTTCGATATTATCCTTCAGTGTTTTATTTAAATGGTTGAAGCTTTCGAAAGGGATGGTGCCGACGCCATCATGTTTTCCCTAATATTTTTATATGGTCAAGGATGGTTTCGAAAGAGATGCTTTCGTTTATATTCACTTTGACCCAAATAATATTTTAAGTATAAACCCAATCATTTCGAAAGAGGGGCTTCCAATGGTTTCGGAAAGGATACTTCCAAAGGTTTCGAAATGGGTACTTTCAATGTTTCGAAGCTGTGCTCCTAAAGGATAATAAGTAATTGTTTTTTACATTAGGAAGGTTTCAATGTTTTAAAGTGTTTTGAAAGGAAAGAGCCTAATGTTTTGAAAACAGATTTATATGCTTTCGAAAGAAGCTATCCAGTGAAGTGGAAAGCAAGGTTTTGAACGGCAGGAGCCTAATGCTTTTAAAAGAGATATACGTCGCTCTTGGCTTGTTGTAATAAACATATTTTCTATGAACATGGTTAACAATGGTGGGATTATGTAAAGAATTGTAAACTTTTTGAAATGGAATTGTTTGATGTTTTAGAACAATTCCGCATTCATATGTTTCTGTATATCAATGAATCTAACATCGCCGTATATGGTCGCCGAGGATTAATAACTATGGATGACTGCAGCGCCTGTAGCCGTTAGTTTTGTGCCTCCAAGTAGGGGCATGTGATGATAATGTTGCTTATTGTTCATAGTGGTAAGGAATTTCTGGTTATTTGATCAGTTTGAAGCAATCTAAATGCGGTTTAGTTGAAATTGTTTCACATAGTTCGTCGGTTGTTGGTTTTATTGATGGGAGTGCTTCATTTAGCCTCCTAGCATTTCAATGTTTGTTTCTTCAGTTGATTCTAGTTTACTGAAACAGATTTAAAAACAGATTTTTGAAATCTGATGTTTACCCATGGTGATTAAAAACTTACTAACGGTGTTAAAGGATTTCATTTATATCTTTAGATCTATTTCATTAAAAATAGACATAATGTTATTATTCTTAAGAATGATAAGAAACATGCTACTACTATTTGTTCACGAGAATGTTGTTCATATCATGTTCATGCACCTCTTAAATTTAGTCATCGTGTTTCTTTGCTTTAATTATGCAACACAATCATCTCTTGTCATGCAGGTATTGTAGATGTTAATTAACCATTTGTTTCTAGCAAACTTGTTAAGAAACTGATTATCAATGTTTTCTGATCTAACCCTCTAATGAAGGCGAAATATATTTTTCATTTAATTCAAAGATAATACATGTTGTATTAAACTATTATTTTGCACATATTGAAAAAAGACTGGCTCTTCAAAAGATACATGAACAATATTTACTTTCATAATATCATTTGAAATATTTTAGATGTTTTTAGTCTAATCATGCTAGTACTGTAGAGCTTCAAGGTGATCCTAGAGTTATGAGTTTAAGAGGATTTCTATTGTTGATTATGTTTGCAAATATGACTTTGCATATCATTATCATTTAATATTTCTAGATGAAACTTTTATGAGTGTAGAGTTCAGGGTTGTATTATGTCTGCGCCTGCGACTGCAAAGAATGGTAACCAAGGTATGATTTAAATCTTGAAAATAATATATATTGTTTCAATATATTTTTAGATTTGTAGGTTGATTAAATATTTTTGCTTAACCAATTTTTGAATTATCTACCTAATAAATATTTAGTAGGTAATCATCTGAATAATATATGGTAGGTAGATTATTGCTTGGCTAACATTTGAAAGGCAGGTAATTGCTAGGCAACTGGTTGCATGATACGCATTTGCCAAATAGATTGTTGCCAAGCCTAATTTTTTTGCCTTTTTTCACATTTTACTCATTAAAATATCTGAATCTATCTATATTTCAGGATCTTCCCTCTTACTATTGGCGCTTAATCTGGTAAAGGTGGCCTAGCTGCATTACTTTCTTCAATAGCTTAGGGAAATGTTATTTGATGATGATCATGATGATCATGACTTCACTTTTGCATGATTGACATCTTGGTTGTTTCCTTGTCCTTCCTTAAGTATTTTATGGTTCAGAATATAGATCTTGTTCTTATCATTATATAATAATTTGATAACTTTTCTAACAAAACGTCCTTAAGGTAAAAAGAAATGAGTCATTTCACTACTTTTTTGTGTTGCTAGTGTTGATATATTTGATGATTTCACTTAATTTTTGGATAAAACAGGAGTGCTGATGGGGTTGAGGTGGTTTTCTTTATAAGATTTGCTTTTTGATAAGTCTGCTAATATGTTTTTTGTTGTAAATCTAGTAACTAACTAGAGGAGAGATATGCACCTATTATTATATGTAGGGCAGATACCAATTGAAGCTTATGAAATTTCTGTTTGATCGACATGAACTATGTAATATGTTAAACAGCAATTGTGTATTGTTATAAAAATGCATTTAAGGAAGGGATTTATGTTGTAATGACCCTACCTTTCGTAATACCAGTAATTCATGTATACGATCACTTGGATTCCATAATTATCACAGATGATTTTATTTTAGGGCAATATTTAAAGCAACAAAACAAAGTATACCTATCAAATCTATACATATAAAAATATCTCACGATGGAAGGAATAAACTATATGGAACTTCTGTAATACACCCACTTTAAGTTCCAATATATGAAACTGCTTTCTCTCGAAAACAAGTTTGAAAAAATCAGCCCCATTTTAGTTTTATCGTATTTATACAAAAACTACTGATATTTGTAGAAAAAACTGAATTGCAAACATTTATAGAAAAAACCGCAATTGTCCTTTTTGAAAAAAAAATAAAAAATTAGTTTTGTTCATAGAAACATAAAATTTAGCTTAGATTTAACTTTCAGAATTTTTTTTTCTCTTTAATGGAAATAAAATCAAGGATGTTACTTAAAGCATGATTTTGAAAAGGGATTTTCATGTAATTAACTTGAAAACAAGGGGAGAATACCAAATTCTATTAAAATATATTATCAATATAAACATATGATAGACTATGCATATATCGTATCAAGGGGACATAAAATTTAATATTGTAATACATTATGCAAATGTTATATCATATCTCATACATAATATGTTTCAAAATGAATATAGTCTAACATATGAATATCCAAAAATACGAAATTGATATAATCATCATGGTAAGTAGTTATGCCTCTATAACTCACCTCTAGCTAGAATCGATAATGAAAAAGACAACTAAGTGAGGGCCAAACATACTATCTAATGAAAATAAAATATCACTAATCTGCATGATTGTCAATATGTTACTATGTCATGTACAATACCAATTGGTAATACACGAGGTAATGAAATCATATCTAAACCAATCTCTTCACCTGCATCCAACAAATTAGCACATTTCGACTATAGTGTTATGCAATAGGTGATAAATCCGTTACATAATACTCATCATAGCATAAAACATGACTCGACTATCACACTGGGCTAGTGAGCACAAGGTCTTCCGATAAGGCCAAGACCCACATAGTATAGTCACCAATGTAACACCATTAGTACGACACTTCATCACATCATCCACCTTCTATAATTATATCAAATTTGAATCAACTTACATGTTCCTAACTGCAATCACTTTGTTCAACAAGACGACATAGGATAAGTAACTAGAGACTAATGACCCTTGCTATGAAGTCCAAGATTTATGCTGAGATGGAACATAATCTATCTCTGAATCAAAACCGTTGGATGTTCTTAAGGTAAAAATCTAATGGTGAATCGAAGTAGCCCTTTGATGTTAGAAACCGGTCTACATATTTTTATAACATCAAATGGTGAATCGAAATAGCCCTTCGACCACTGGATGTCCCTAAGGTAAAAATCCACTGGATGTCCTCAGGTGTAGATCCCTTCGCTAAATGCATTTTCATAAAACACACAATTGGTTATTCTACGTATTACATAGTTCATGTCGATATGCTCAGTGTAAAAATAATATTTTTTTTACTTTCCTTAAACGCATTTTTACCATGAGGATATTTAGAAACCAATCTCAAAATAACTAGTTGACTCTATAGAAATCACCATACGAACAGAATCGTGTCTTGAAACATCATTATTGTCTCTATCTTGGTTAACATCAACCAGGTGTTTCCCAATACATGGAAAACCATCCCTGAACTCATTATATTCCACTGCATGCCTTAAAAGCATCACTTAAATCATCGAAATAAACTTAAACTCATAAAATATCATACTCTAAAACGTAAAAATCAACTCCAAATCCTACAATAGTTTAGAGCTCTGACCCTTATTTTGGACTTTTAATTTCAGAATATTAATGTTTGAAAACCTTTGATATATAATGATTAATGCCACATAAAATCCCCGAGATTTTGATGTTTGAATTTATGATTCAGAGGTCTGATCGCTTATGATATACAAGTTTTAACCTAGATGGGATGATTTCTCTTAGTGGAAATTCTTCCCACCTTTTCTTGTTCTTCTTTCTATCTTTTGTCGTTGATTTTGGTTAGAGGCTAGGCATATAGTAGGAATTCATGATGTATATATAAAATTTTCATAGCCTTATATGTATACGTTGATTATTTTGGGTTGTATGATATATTCATAAGAAATGTTTATATATATATATATATATATATATATATATATATATATATATATTAGGATAGTAGGTTACTGACAATTATTTTGTAAATCTACTTGACAATGTATATTTGTGATAATGTATATTTCTTATGTGTATATGTGTTGATTTTGTACACTCTAAGGTATTGTGTATTGTTCTATCCTAGAAATCATGTATTTATTGCTTTATGCTAAGACTGATTACATATATGGTGGTAATATTTGAAATACATGCCGTTGCTGGCCCAATAAAATACTAACATGCGATCGCCTACTATCATCTCATTCTTCGTATTATCAAACAGTACTACATAGTAATACTCTTTGGAAGATGGGTATATAGGCACGATGTTACTTATCTATGCTATTGAGATGCTCCACACTAACGTCTCTCCACTCGAGTCCACGCTCTTATTATAAGTCGTTCAATATTTGGATGAGTAAAACACTTGACAAATGAATAACCATTTCAATTACTATTCGAGTTCAACAACTTGACCATCACATCAACCTCTGAATTCATTCAATAACGTCGTAGATAAATGTCATGAATCATCCCCTAATTATTTTATCAGCTTTGACTACCAATCAATTCAATAATAGAAACCAGACATGTCAACATTCTTTATCAAGCTTTTTTATGCGTACATTTTATTAATTAGACTTTATCAAACATTCATTTATCAAGATTTACATCTCTAATATCCCAACTCGAGTCTATCCATCAAGCCCTAACCATCATTGGATATTTAAAATGATTTCTAGCATATTTAATTATCATAGATCATATATCATGAGAGTAAATCCTTTACCAAATCTATCGAAATACAAAGGAGCCCAACTTTGAAGCCCTTTTCATTTCTGATCTGACTGCATTCCTCTCCCAAACGTAAATATGAAAAGCTAATTTTGTATAAAATCTTCAAATCATGAACTTAGATATTTTGGTTAAATTAAAGAAATTATGGCAACCTAAAATCCGAAAAAGCTAGTTGTAACGTCCGCCTACATGGAGCCCAAAAACTAACGGCGACGGATGTTGTAGTCATCCATAGTTATTAATCATCGGTGACCAAATATGTAGTGTTAGGTTCATTGATAGATAGAAACAGATGAATATGGAAAAAAAGTAAACTGCAAAACAAATTCCACATTCCATTTCAAAATATTCCAAATTCATTACATAATCCCATGTTCGCAAAGTACGTTAAAAGAAAATATACTTATTACAACATACGCCCAGAGCGATACATGAAAATGCCCCTGATATGATCAGAGAATGTACAAGCAATATAACAACTTTACCATTACAAATAACATAGCGGAATTAAAAGAAAAGAGATCTTTAAATAGCTATCATGCCTCCTGCATGTCTCCGTAAGCTTATTCGTCTTAGACGTACCTGAAAACCTCAACTTTCAAACTACTCAAAATCAATTAAGTACCCGAGAATTTAAGGAGAAAACATAAACTTCGAGTCAGATATAAAGCATGGATGAATAATTATCTACTATCTCAAATCATTTAGATATCTAGTGAGACCACGCCGCTTAGCGGAATGAGTTTTTCCTCGTTAGTATCTCAAAACCTTTATAAAACCCTATACTGCGCTCCTGCATCCGCAATGGTTAAAACAATTCAAAATAGTATAATGCGATGACATAGAAATTAATCATATACATTGGATTACCCATCCTACATTAGTTAGTCTAACCATCTAAGTTTCAACTGATTATCCGTCTTATATTTTCAAGGACAACCCATCCTATTTTAGACATTATTTGCATCAAAGGGGGACGATACATCCCATATTCATTTTACTTAAACTGATACAGACAGTCCATCTCACATCCCATAGTTTTTCTAGGATGACTATGAACCCTTCTTTAATTATATGGAGACTATCCACCCTCGACATGATGTTGACTATCCATCAAACATCCGTTAGTTTTTCTAGGATAACTATGAACCCTTCTTTAATCATATAGAGACACCCATCCTCGACTTGACGTTGACTATCCATCAAACATTTCATAATTTTCCTAGGATGACTATGAACTCATCACTTGGCCACATAACTCGTGTTACCCACATGATTCTATTTATCCCTTGTTATCCACATGATTAACCTATTTTCATTAATATCCCTAATTTAGGTCATATTCATTTATAATTTACATCGGTATTCGCAATGGTTAGTGTCAAAACATATAAGCGTTGGTATCCCCAACTATTATGTTGAACTCATTAAACCCACCCTAATATCCCCAAAGTTAAACAACATTTATTATATAAGGTTACCCACCCTACATATCCAAAAATCAAGTGTCATATAGCATACCCTTTCGAAAGTACCACCCTCGAAAGTATAAAACTTGGTTAAAATAAAACAATTTTACAACCCCTTCGAAAGTATCCCCTATGAAGTCATAGAAAACAAAGCAAACATATTCAAAAGAAAGAAAATCAACTCCTTCGAAAATATAAATTTTGTTTTACCTATAACTTTTTATAGGTGTAGAATTAATGTCTCTAACCTACTCCATTGTGTTCAAATGATGGTTTCCCTTTATGTAAAGTAGCCACTAAAGAAAAAAGGACTTACGGTTAGAGAGTTATGCCTATTTTAATTTTTGTAAACAGTGTTGGCTAAAAGTGCTATGAAAGGGCTTTCGTGACATTTACAATTGCTGTCGAATAGGACTTTCGATGGAGTCGAAGGGGGCTCCGAAATGACGCAAAGGGGCCTTCGACTGCTATTGAAGGGTGCTGTCGAAAGGGTGTTCCAAAGTGCAGCAAAAGGGTCCAATAATCTGTAGAACAGTGCTGTTGAATGGGTGTTGCGAAGTGCGGCAGAAGGGTCCATAAACACTGTAGAACAGTGCTGTTGGAACGGGATTTCGACTATGTCGAAAGAGACTTTCGAAATGTAGCTGAAAGGACCAGAAATGCTACGATAGGGAGCAGTTGAAGAGTGCTTTCGACTAGGCCCAATGGCAGAATCGTTAATAACTTGAAAACTGCTATTTTACTAATTAAAGCATATTTTTTTCACCAACTCTTAGTCTTTGTCAAATTTCTATTGGTTAATGACATACTTTATCACTTTCTTTCCAAAAAACTGCTATAGATTGGATTTTATTATTTTCAAGTTATTTAATTATATTAATATTTTAATATAATTATTAAGCCTTTTTAGCTTAGAAAATTCATAATAAACAGAAATCACTTGGGAAAAATCCAAAAAATTTGCCAAAAATTCGAAATAACATTTTCTCCATCATATCAATTCAAGGAAAAATACAATATTTTATTGTTTTTAATAATTAAAATTCGAAATAAATACCTTTTTCACCTTAGGAAATTCATAAAATATTCCTATTAACTCCGAAAATTATGCAATTAAAACCCATCTCCAAAATTATGTTTTACATTATATATACAAAAATCAAGTCATTTGGAGGTCGTTTACTAAGGTTTTAACTTTTAAAACCATCATTTTTATTGCATAAAAATTCCAATAAATCACCATAAGTTATTATTCTACCTAAACAATGATTATTAGATCCAAACTTGACCAACGCAACAAAATACATTCGGTTACTATTCATAACCGAACCAAAACAAGGAAAAATGAAATGATTTACACTATTACTCATGTTGATTAATTTGTTGGAGTTTGAGATTTGCCCTAGCTTTGATCTTCTACCTTTTTCTCCTCAGTCTTTCTATCCTACTGATCTCCTTAGTGAGTTTTAATGGCTGGCTCTAGCTTTAGTTTATTTGTTTTGATTTCATATGAAGTGACAAGTGAGAATATAGGAGGTCTTTAGGGGTTATGGGGATGGTATTCCCATTTTGTCCTTACCTTATTCTTTATATTTTCCTAAGTTTCTAAGGCGTAGTCCATGCTTATTTATTCACTGGGAACGACCATGCTAAGTAGTCAAATTTCGTTCTTCTTAGCCAACAATATTATTCTATTTAATTTATCCAATTAAATATCCTGAATAATGTTAAACAAAAATAAGGGGTGTTGCACTAGTTTTCTTCTCTCTTAGAAGAGGAAAAAGAAGAGGTATGAGTTAAATAAAGAAAAAGGGCTCTATTTTAGAATTATAAGCGGTTATGATGAATTGCCTTTTTACACCTAGCTTCTCTTTTCTTTTCATATTATTAGTCTTATCTGATTTTAACAAACTTTGTCTGTATTTCAAATATAAATGACTTGAAAATGCAATGGGAAGCTATCAAATGTGAATTCAACCATTGTAACGACTCGCAATCTGTAATACCCTGAAGATAACATCGAATGACAGTATCTGATTTTCAAATACCACAAAAATTGGATTGTCGAAAAAAGAAAATTAAAAAAAAATATTATACCAAGGGCATTGAGAGAATCTAAAAGTAGTAGAATAATAACATATAATATACTAAATATGCATAAACATAATAGAATAACAATATATTTGAGAGACCGTACTAATGGAAATAATTGATAAGCGAATTTAAATATAGAAATTCAGGATATATTAACTCCATACAGATGAAGTCCTGCATATAATATCTAATACATCAAGTCTCGTATTGTTGACGCCAAAAATGGGCATCAACACCTAATAGAATCTAGTACAGATTAAATGAAGAATGAAATTAAAACAAAAAAGAAATAAAAAATGAACATACATATTTTTATGGTGGTTCGACAAACTTGGCCTACGTCCACTTTATAATTTTATTGATCTTCCACTTAATCATGATTACAAGAATATTTGGATCAGTTGGGATCCATTAGTACAAAAGTGAAGAATAAAAATGGCAGAGCCTCGGTAAGGAAAGCGGGATCCCTTTTCTGACGTCATGCCTGCTATATTCATAAAGAAAACGTACACGGATCAGACTGAAATTTTGGTAGAAGAGTCGGAAGACCAAGATAAGGCTACATAAAAGTTTGCAGGCCCATCGAGGCCCATAATAGGGATCAATATTGAACGCTACTAATGCATCGAAATGGGCTACATTCCCTTTGAATGATTCCTCATGATGTTAGCTACTTTCCTACTAAATTTTGTGCAATTATGATGTACGTTTTTTGTGAGATATCATATTTTCCGTGAAATAATGTTGCTTGGATTTAGATTTCTACTGATCCCTCTAGAAGGATAGGTACAGATCCCTCCAATCTCATCTAAATGCCATGCAATCCCTGTAGGGTGTTCCACATATTCTAATTAGCTTATATTCCATGTTTCATGTTGATAGCATTTGTAGATTTTGACTTATTGACCGATCATTGTTGCAATATGTAGTGAAAGCTGAATATGAACAATCCATTTTATACTGATCCTTTTTAATATGTGAAGTAATTTTCCCATAACTTAAGCATACGAACTCTAAATCACTTGAAACTTGAAATGTAGCCTCTTAGGTCCTTCCTTGTCACTTAATAATGATCTTACCAAGTTTGGGATAAAAAATGAGGAAAAGTACTGATCCCTTAGAGAAAGGGATAGGCGTCGATCCCCCGCCTAGGGGAGACATTATTCTTTGTTCGGAATATTCTGGAGAGTCTGTCTCTTAGCCTCAGTTAATCGTCGCTTTAAATCATTGCCTGTGCTTGATCTCTATGCCTAATAATCATCTCTTCGGGCTGTGTTACTAGATGATCGTCTAGTCTTACTTGCCCGTTGTTCGGAATATAGCCGGGCTAAAAGGCCGGATAACAGTATATATATATACATATCTATCACGTAACACTACATATTAAGTATATATATATATGAAGTATTGAAATCTCCTCCATAGAATGCACCACATGTCCTAAAAGTGTACCGCAAAAGCACTCAACTCCCAAACTACTCAATCGAGTGCTCGAGAGTTGTCAGGACATAAACAGACAAAGACAAAACTCGAGTCAGATATAAAGCCTTGTGTGAAGGGAACTATCTCAAAACACTGTATATCAAAAATATATACAAATAAACAGGAAACTACTATGGCACAATGGGTCTTTTTCATAACATGGCTAAGGGATAATCTGGCTTGTCCAAAAATAAGTAAAGTAAACGTATCCTTAAGATAAAAATCAAACCAGAACTTGTTCTTCTCCTACAATCAATGAGTCTTTACAACTAATATAATGTGACTGCCACATAACAATATGACATAATATAGGTAACCCAACATATGAAGGTCGAGTGATTATGATACAAGTTTATTACGAAGTACATATTAATAATAAATAATAAGAGTATCAGCCAACTAATAACATGCAACACATAGTAATAAAAGACAACCAAAGAATACAATATGATACCCATTATTGTTGATGGGTGGAGTCTGCTACGGACATTAACCTTAATTCAATGATCTCTATGTAGGGTCCATAATAAATAGTATCAGTACCTAATTGTACCATAGATCCCAAGTTGTATCCGGTGTGATCATACTCGTGTAGATCTCACTGTACCCTATATCATGCATAAGTGGTATATAACCTACTCTAGATATTTAGCACTTATATGGATCTCAACATAATCCAATGATTCCCATTTAGGGTCCAAAATAAATAGAGTCAGTGACTAACATACCATAGACCCTAATTCGCGTCCTAATTGTCGAACTCATGACGATCTCATCATACCCCATATCGAGCATGAGTTACATATAACCTACTCTAGATATTTAATAATTGTGTAGACCTCACTGTACCCTATTTCGAGCATAAGTGATAAATGACCTACCTATAGATGATCGTTATCATCTTCCCCTTAGTCATCATGGATTCCTTAGCAAATTTACATAAAGCCTCTACAAAAGAGAACGACAGGCATGTCCCGTATAGTTATCACGACCACAAAGGAACACTAATGCCATATAGATATTTGTCAAACATAATATCGCATAATCAAATATGCCTATCACAAACAAAGACCAATATCATGTCGTCGTCTATCTATACATATGGTGACTACTGAAGGGCCAATAATATGTATGGTCACTAATATAAAGCCAATTCAATTTATGGTCACTATGAAAAGTTTATTGTAGTTCATTAAAACATATGTAACCAAGGCCGAAGCCAAAGGATGCAGATTTCTTCGCACGATCGTGCATGCTCTTCAAACATGGTCGTGCGACCGATCATCGTACCAATCCCAACCTGATTGTTGTTGTTCCTATATGAATCGCTTAAAATTCAAATTCAAATCTCGAGCTTCTCCTTGCTTTTCAACTCCCAGAGTTGTCCATAGTCTTCCTCAAAGTTACGTCGAAGCTCTACATATACCTACACCCAAAACAAGGGAAGAAGGCCCGATAAATTTGCACCTGACTTAGGCTATACTGCCTAGGTTAGTGCCGGTCCAACGATGGTATACCACTGACCGATTGGTGGTAGCTTGTCCCATGCAATAAAACATGGTGTAGGTGCCAAACCAATCGCTGCGACTGCCAATTCACATTTTGTATCCTCTGTTGCTTCACTCGATGAGCTAGCTAGCCTTCCAAGCCATACTCTACCCATCAGACCCTCTCCGAAATTCATTGGTTAACGTTTTGGAAGTGGTTCTTTCTGTGTTCGATAACTGGCTTCGAAACAAAATCGACTCTTTGATCTGTAGAGTTCAACGGGCAAATCTAACGGCCCAGCCTCCTCTAACATACCAAAACAACATATCCGGCCTTTCTAGCTTATGTGACACTTACATGTTTGCCCATGCACCCATTTGTGTACATTTTTACAACCAAAACACACAACGACACTTCAATTATATAAATCACGTTTTAGACTTCACTATAGCTATCACTTGGCCTGGTATCTTCTCATGCAACTTAGAGGGTGCGATACTTGCTATGGCTTCATTGGACGCTTGCAGCACGTTATATAATAAAGATATAGACATACATATACATACAGTATTTCACTAATATATATATATACACATATTTGTGTGTGTATATGCATAACTACATACGCCAATTCTATATACAGTAAAAGAATGGTCTTGATTAATATATAGTTTCCAATACACATATATGTATACCTGCTCGTGCATGTATACACACGTGCATATTTAAGTTAGTAATTCAATTATAACCGTGTCAAATATTACTTTCATTGACTGAATCTTTTCGACTGAAAGTTCCATATCATTTTCTTCTATTTTATAAAACCATTTCATTATTATATAAAATTGTAGAGCTAGCTTATAAACCATTTTAAGCATTTATGATACTTAATTCTTCATTAAAATTGTGTATTCATCTTGTAATTATTTAATAAAAACTTATAACTATTTTACAAAATAATTATTTCATGCTATTTTATAAATTCTCATACTTTATAAAATATTTCTTCTATACTATTATATAAAATCTCATTCATTTTACAAAACATATCATTTATACTATTTTATAAAATCTCATTATATTTTGTAAAATATATCATTTATTTATAAAATTATTTCTTTCAAATAATATTTATAAATACTAATTAAGCTTCATTAAGCCTCTAATCACATTAATAATAAGTGTAGTGCTCCAAACTTAATTAGCTTACCGATTTTTCTAAAACTCATTCAAATAGTTTAATTAACACTAACTAATGACATGCATATAATGTCACTAAATTAACATGTGATTATTCAAAATATTACATAAAATCAATTACTTAACCTATAATCCATTTTTATACTTACTAACATTTTCAAATGTAGTAATTAAGGCGTAATCAAATAATGAGATAATATAATCATTTTATAACACGAACACATGCCTAAACCATAGCGTAATAATCTCCTCATATCACTTCATAATTATAAATAAAAATATATATGAAGTGTAACAAGTAAACTAAGTAGGAGAATCATCCCACTAACCTTCTACTTCCCTAAGTCAATCTCTAATCACCAAAACCCATGCTTTCCTTCTCTTTAAATCATAATGAAGCTCCAAATCACAACTACACACTAATCCCTTGATGATTTTTATAGAGAATGGCATGAGAGGAATTTTGGTTATTTTTATTTGAATTCAAGAATTTCATTTGTAAGGTTTATGGCTTGGGGATTAAGGAAAGATTATGAGGTAATTATTAAAGTGGTTGGGAGAAGAGGAAGAATCGAAATGTTAGAATAAAAATGAGGGAGGATTTAGCTACATATAAGCTAACTTAGGGGAAAGCTAGTGGGCTTGGCCCAATTTTATTTCATCCAAAAAAAACACAATTCACTTAAAAAACTTCCAGACTCCAAACATAGTCAAGTTTATTCTTATTTTCTCGCAACGGAAAAGGGAACTCAACTTCTGGTGTTTCGAATCCCAGTTCATCATCCCTAAAAGTCAAGTACAAGGGGCACTCCATTAATTAATGATTTAATATTTATAATAATTATTTAAATACCAAGTTGTTAAAATGCGAGGTTTTACATTCTTCGCTCCTTAAAAGAATTTCACACCTAAAGTTCCTTTGAGTATGAGAAAGTAACATGACTGACCAGAATCTCAATTTAGAAATATTTCGACAGTGCTTTCCCTTATATTATCGGCATTATAGAAACTCCACAATTAGGATGCATCAAACAACTAGAAAATATGCGATAACCTACATTATCCCACATTTCCCAACACATATCTTCTCACCATTTAGATATAAATCCAAAAAATAATCATTTAAATGTCCATGCTTCATCTCTTAAGACCTATCTACACTATACCAAGAGGATTATGTACTAAAACAACAACACATAATACATAATGTATAACCTTAGCATAGTAATCGACGCTACCATAATCATACATGACAATCAAGTGTTGAAGAATAAGATCAAGTGAGCCGGTATCAAAGTATACCACAGACTCCTAGTCATATCAAAAGGTAATGGACTCGTATAGATCCCATCAAGACCATACAATGGGCATGGATGATATGTATCTATTTAAGATATCCATTGCTATTGCTTTCCAAACTTTAGTTATGAAATTATAACTACCATATAAGCAATCAAACATACAAAATAAGAAATAATCAATGAATAACAATAAACGACAACAAACAACAAGCAATTAAAAAGTAATAATAAGCAATAAGCAATGATCCATCAATAGCAAACAATGATAAGCGATTATAACTAGAATACAAACTATCAAACATGAAAACAAGCAATAAAATCAACAACCAATATTAGCCGATAACAACAAACAACACCAAACAGTAGCAACCAAAATTAAGCAAGTCAAATAATAACAAGCAACAAGAACCATCAACAACCGATAATAAAAAATTAGCATACATTTATCATATAAACAACCAACCAACAGGCAACAAAATACATAAAAAACAGTGGATAACTTAGGAAGATTCAATACTGACACATATAGAAACTAATCGATAATCAAACGTGCATGTAAAACCATAAACTCCAATGAGACAGTTTGGCACCAAAGATGAATAACATGCTTAAGTGGTGCAACTCCTTTCATGAATGTAATACACAAAAGACCATTACAGATCTTGTTACGGAAAGGAAAGCTTATGCGATGCTGAATCATCGAGTCTCAAAACTCTCAAGTAAATCCAGCAATCTAATTCTAAAATTTCTCTTTCTTTCAAACTAAACACGTTCCCAAAGTAGAAAACTCTACTAATTAAATCATCATTGAATGATAATCTACAATGCTTGGGTTTGTTCGGGTTGAGACTCACTTCAACCGCATAATGTCAACAAGAATAATGTACTAAGTGCACTACAACGCTCGCCTAGGCTAGTATTATCTCATCACTTTGAAACTAATCCAAATTGTCACAAAATTTGTCGAGAAATCTTTTCCCAAACTGCCCAGTCAACTTTTGCTATATTACACTAAAATTTACAATAACTAAAATCATCCCTAATGACCCGATGTCAGTTCCAACTCTTCATTTGCTCGCAATACTTCTTATTTAAATCAGGTACGGTGACCTGCTCTTCTCATGTGAACTCCGATCCACTTTCTTGACCCGACTGCCGAAATCTCCTTACACAACCAAGGTCATGGTTTGAAAATATTCTAGTTACCTCAAGAATCAGACACATGTGCTCCCCTATAGGAATCATACGAAAAACCCTTTCCCACCTTGTGTAACACCTAGAAACTATTCAGAATTAGGGGTTATGAACTTTCATGTGAATGGACCAATATTGAAAATATCCCTTTTGGCATATGAGATTTCTCCTATCACCTATGGCTTACGAACACAAAGGTAAAAAATCCTAACTTGAATGACTCTAGGCAGAAGCCATCTCAACGTATTTACTTTTACTAGTACGCCATCTCAATGTATTTCCTTTTACTAGATTGAGTAACTCAAACTGGTCTACTTAGTCCGAATGTTCAGCATAAAAGCTCTAATACCAAATGTGACAACCCATACTTCGTAACATCCTAAAATCTGCACTGAATGACAACATATGACTCCCGAATACCACAAAAGACTGATTGTTAGGGAAATAAATTTAAAACAAATACTATTCCAAGGGATGTTGATAGAATCTTGCAATGGAATGATAATATATAATATACTGAATATACATAAATAGAATAGAATAACAATGTATATGATAGAATGCACTGGTAGAAATAACTAATAAGCGAATATCAATATTGAAAGTCGGAATACATCAACTCCATACAGATGGAGTCCTGGATATAATATCTGATATATCAAGTCTCATATATAAATACGTATACATCATGTACTACTAGAATATCAAGTATATATATGAAGTATGGACACCGCCTCCAAAGGATGCTCCAGCAATCTTGAAAGCTTATCCCCAAAAGAACACGACCTCCAAACTACTCAATCGAGTAACCGAGAGTTGTCATAACATAAAAAGACAGAGAGAAAAATGCAGGACAGACATAAAGCCTAATGTGAGGATACTCAAATTCTATGTATCAAAACTATATGCAAATTAACAAGAAATTACTGAAGCACAGTTGGTCCTCTCTACAATCGTGGCTCAGGGGTAATACAGATTGCCAATAAACAAGTAAAGCAAACCTATCCAGAAAGATAGAAAATCAAATTATAACCTGCTCTTCTCATATAACCAACAAGTCAACACAACTAATATAATGTGACTATCATATAACAATTTGCCATAATATAGGTAACCTAAAATATGAAGGTCGAGTAATCATGATACAAGTTTACTATGAAGTTCATAATAATACAAATAATAAGAGTATCAGCCAACTAATAACATGCACCATATAATAATAAAAGACAACCAGAGAATACAATTTGATACCCGTCATTGCTAATGAGTGGAGTCCGCAATGGACGTACCCCGTAATTCATTGATCCTTATGTACGATCCAAAATAAATAAAATAAATACCTAATGTACCCTAGACCTCGAGCTGTATCTAGTGTGGTCGAACTTGTCAAGATATCATTATACCCCGTATCGAGCATAAGTGATATATGACCTTCTTTGGATATTTGACACCGATATGGATCTCTCCATAATCAAATAATTCATGTTGAAGATCCAAAATAAATAGAGTCGGTACTTAATCATGCCATAGACCTTGAGCCACGTCCTGATTAATCGAACTCATGTAGATCTCACTGTACTACATATCAAGCATAAGTGATATATGACCTACTTGACACCTTTGTGGACCTCACCATACCACTATATTGAGCATAAGTGATAAATGATCCACCCGTAGATGATTGTCGTCATCTCCTCCTTATTCATCATGGATTCCTTAGCAGATTCACAAAACTCCTCTCCAAAAGAGAACGACGTGCATGTCGTATATGACACGCTATCGGGTCCCCAAAGGAACACCACTATAGTATAGATATATGTCAAATGTAATATCATGTAATTAAATATTCCTATCACAAACGAAGACCGATATCACATCATCGCTTATCTATATGTTTCGTTACTATTGAATGACCAATAATATGTATGGCCAGTTGGCCACTACTATAAGGCCAATACGATGTATGATCACTAGTATAAGATCAATACAATTCATCAAAACATATGTACCCATGGTCGAATTAAGGGATGCAAATTGCTTTTCTCGATCGTACATGCTCATCGAACGTGGGCATGCAACCTATCACCATACTGATCCTATGCTCGATCACTGTTGATCCCATGGGAATAACTTAACTTCACATCTGGACCTAGAGCTTCACTTTGCTTTCTGCCTCCTCAGGTAGCCTATAGTCTTCCCTGAAGTTGCATTGAAGTTCCATACGAAACCGCACTCGAAACAGGGGAAGATACCCTAATAAAATGGCACTGGACCTAGGGTTTACTGCCCAGGTCAGTGCACCACCATGGTCTACCATTGTTCAACCAATGATAGCCAATCCTAGGTAATAAAGCCAGAAGCAAGTGCCACCCGATCGCTGGGGCCACCAATTCGCTTTTCGTTTCCTCCATTTCTCCTCCCAATGAACTGCCTAGCCTTGCAAGCCTGCCTCTACCCTTCGAACCCTCTCTGGAGTTTGTTGGTTGACGTTATGAAAGTGGTTCCTTATATGTTCGAAAAATAACTTTGACACAAAATCCACTCTTTACATGTGTAGAGTTCAACGGTCAAATCTAACGGCCCGGCCTCCTATAATACCCTAAAAAAACGTAAAGCCTTTCCTTTGAAATCATATATTAAAATTTTAAACATTGAATTGTCTGATCACCATATCCTTTGCATATAACCTTTTTTTAACCTATGGTTTGTTTCCTTAGATTCAAGGAGAGATTCTAAACACTTTGCATACGATATTATGATATTATGTACTTTTTGTGAAAGTCTCTTGGTGGTATTCAATGGTGGTAAGTATTTATATTTTAGATATTAAAAATGCATTCATTGGTATCTATACACCCTTAAGATAAGGTTATATCCTCTATATTATTATGTGGATGCCGTGATGTTTTGAGTGACCTATGCTGGGATTTGATTGCTCGTCTATTTAATTTACATTAATGGAAAAAGAATATTATAAGATAATATCATATGATAATTAGTTGTAGATTTGGAGAAGATAATTTATTTACTTGAATAAATATAAAATGTGTAACAAGGGACTATTGAGATTATTTACAAACTTTATGGTAATATCTACAAATAATCATCACTAACAATTTATACTAAAATTAACGTGTAAATTTTCGTAAAGTTTTTATTTATGAATTTTTAGGGAAGTTCATAAATAATAACCAAAAATTTATTTTTGAGCATGCTTGAGAAATTTATTTTTATTTATAAAATAAATTAGAATTTAATAGATAATAATATATTTTCGTAAATTGTATTTAATTTGAGTTATATAGTATTATGTATGTGATATCCCGAAATTTCAGGCAATAAACATGTGGTAATCTTCTTTTATAAATTATTTGAAATTGGAAAATTATTCTCTTAAAAAAATTAAATATGTGTTTGTTTATATGCATATATATATATATAAGTAGATTTTGATTAAATTTTAATTTGAAATTCAAATGTAAATTTCTTGAAAATAAGTTGGATTTTTAAACTCTACATTTTATAAACTAGTATATATATATATAATAATTTATTAAAGCATAATAGGATTTTAGATATTTTCTTTAAAAGTTTTATAAATATAAACTAAAGGAAAGATTTATAAATGGAAATAATAAGGGAAAGGTTTAATATAAGAACTAATAGAAAATATAATATAAATATATATATATAAACATATTTTTATACAAACTAATAAATGTAGAGTTAATAGCATGTAGTTTGACAAATGTAAGCTATTTTTAACAAGTGTCACGTTTATTTATTTTCTTTTATTTTAAAAAATTCATGAATTAAGGCTATAAATTTCTATGTCATTCTCTTCACTATTTGTTTTCTAATTTCATTTTTTTTAAACTCATGAAAATCAAAGCCTATAAACTAAAACCAGAAGAAAAAAATCAAAGAGAAATATCAAGCAATCAACTTTTACAAATCTCAACTTAAAGCAAGATTTCAAAAACTAAGCTTCAGACCAAAAGCATTTTCAAGTTTCCAGTTCAAAAAAAATCAAGCGCTCCAGTTTCAAACTTCTCAGTTCATCTTTCCTGATGAGTAAAATAATAATTTGAAATTTAAAATCTATTAAAAACTTGTTGCATGTGATAATCTTTGAATGTTATGATATGAATATGCTTTGCATGGTTGTGTAGATGAGATTGAATGTATATATGTAGGTGACATAAGTGTGCATGTCTGAGAACAAGAAAACTTGCTATGTTCTTGCTTCACAGGTCTCAAAATCTATTCTAAAATCAATATCTAATCCTTAATCCCTTCTAGATTTGATTGTTCAAATAAAAAGTGTTTAAAATAGTAGGATCTTAATTTTAAAAATAGTTTTAAGTATAATTAGTTTATAGATTTCTGAAAAATTAAAATATGCAGTAAAAACCCAAAGTTAGTCAAAATTTGATTTCAACACATTAGTGTTTCATAAATAAAATCTGAATTGTCTTAGAAAACTAGAATTTTTAGAATAAAAATAAAAAAAAATCAGTTTGTAAATTGAGAGAATTCTCGGGTTGATCAGAATTAGGGTTTTGGGGTTTTTCTACTGATCGGAAGGCTCGGGATGGTCGGGATCGCGAATGGAGGTGGCTTGGTGGTCAGTGGTCTCGGCAAAAATAGTCGCGAGATTTATCAACTACAAAGGCGGCGGCACGTCGTCGGAGTAGGGTTTGAGGCTCAAGATTGGTCGAGGTTGGAAAATATGGTTGCTGCAGCGTCACCAGAGCATCGGACTCAATAGGGTGTGGGGGAATGGAAGTGTGGGACTTAGGTGGAGCTATGGACGGAGTCTCTAGTTTCTGGTGGTCAGCAGCATCGGGTCTAGGTGGTTTTTGGATGATGGGTGTTGTTCAGTTTGATCATGATAACTCGATTTCGATTGAGTGTTTAGGTTGAATTTCAGGTGGTCGGGGTCGAGGGTAGAAGTGATCGTCGATGTGCTGGAGGTAGCGTCGGAGGTCGGAGGTCGGAGTCGCCTCGATCATCAGTGCACTTGCACGATGTGTCTGTGTGTGTGGTTTGGGGAGGAAGGTTGTGTCTCGGGGAGGGTCTCGGGGTAGCTGTGTTGTGTCCCGTGTATGGCTTCGGGTAGATTGCGTGACTGTTTTCTTGTTAACAGGCTTTAATTTTTTTAACTAAACTAAGTTTTAAAAGGAAAAGAAAAATCTTGGGTCAGGGCTCGAAGATATACTGGGTTGTACTTGGGTATGCTTATAACAGTTTAAAGTTTTAATAAAAGCAAGTTTTCCAAATTTTAAATAAATCAAGTTTAAGCTATTTCTTAAGTAAATTCTTTTGTATAATATTTTTTTTTAAATAATTGGTTTAAGAAAGTTTTGTGATTTATTTTAGTTAAATTATTCAAGTTAAATTCTTAAGATTATTTTAAACCTAAATGAAATATGTAATTAAGTAGTTAATTAAAAAGAGTAAAATGTTTTTAATTTATTTGTTAAGGACAATTAATTACAAGATTTATTAAAATAATTTTAATAATGACTTAGAAATTAATAAAAATAATTTTTATCTTAAAATTGATTAAGGAGTTCGGTAATTAAAGATTAATTAAAATAATGAAGTAATTAAAGAAAATTAATTAATTAATAACTTAGGATTAATTAATTAATAATTAAGCGTAATAAATTAATTTACTAGAGATTAATTAATTAGTAATTAGAGATTAACTAATTAGTAATTATAGATTAATTAATTAGTAATTAAGGATTTATTAATTAATAATTAGGGTTAAATAATTAGTGATTAAGGATTAGTTAATTAATAATTAATGGACAATTAATCAGCAATTAACGATTAATTAATTGTTTTATAAAAGTAATTAAAGAATGATTGATTAATTAAAGGTTTGTAATTAATTAATATTAATTTAGCAGGTTAGATAGTTAATTCATAAGTAATTAATTTAATTTGAGTTAATTAAATTAATTATAATTATGGGATTAATAAATCTTTCTTGTGGACGATTAATTGTATAGAATGTCTAGATTGGTTAATATCTGTAGTATGATTAATATGTGATGTACCGCGATATGCAATACTTTGGATATAGCTATGATAAATGTGTGTTATTTATTTGTGATGAATGCTGTGTAAATTCAATGTTTTGAATTTATTTAAATTGTTCACTTAAATAACTTGGCCTATAAGATGAAGTTTGGATTTCAATGAGACCGGGATCGGATATCAAATTTGTTATCTGAAAACCACATCGATCTAAGTTAAACGATAGGTCGTGAAATCTCAAGTGAAGAATGAAGATTAAGAGTGCAAAGGCTATTTGTCGTTAACTCCGAGGGTGATTCCAAAATGAGCGTAACGGAGATAGTGCCTTCGGTTTCGTTCGAACTCAGAATGAACTTGTATGGATGAATGCTATTAGACCATCGTTAGTGGAGGACGATGAGCATTCCAAGAAATATGTTCTAAAAGGTAGTCGTAGCTTCAAGCCTCATCAACCGGGAATGGCTAAAACAGGGGAGGTGCCTGCAAGGCTAAGTGGATAGCACCCAAGTAGGATAAGATTTTCCCTTGTCTAGGGGTCCCTTTATTCGGTTGTGTGGGCGGTTGTTAGCCACAACCGTGGGGTTTTCTTATTCGGACTATCCAGTAAGGGGTAGCTCCGGTCTTGTGTTGTAGGGGATCAGGGTGGATCAGTTTGCACCAAAAATGGTCACAAATCCCAAGTATCGTGAAAGCACCAGTGTATGAACACAAATCAGCAATATTCAAGAACAAATCTCAGATCTCAGCAAATAACAAACATCAATATGGAAATAATGAACAGTGACACAGGATTTATAGTGGTACGGCTGTCTTCGACCTACGTCCACTTCAAAGTTTCATCTTCTATTGATGTTCTTTTCTGATTACAAATGATTGTAGAGTTACAATGATTGAATTTCGACTATAATAGCAATGGAAAGAAGTAGAATCGAATCCGACAGAGTCTGGACGTTGAATAGCCCAAAGATCCTTTTTATGTAGGCTTCAGAGGGCTATTTATAGGCGTAGGAGGCTGATATCGGGCTCAAACTTCGATAGACTTATTCTAGCACGTGAGTGGGCCCACGCGGCTGACCCCACCAAGTTTCGACTCGTTCTGTGATCGATATGAAACAATTTTGTATCGATCAAAAAATGCTCCAATCGAGCTGAAAGTTGGCAGGATGGTTCTTTAGCATGTATGCAAGCTGTTGTGATAATTTCATTGCATTTGGATCAATGGTTTAGGAGATATGGCCGATACGAAATTGGTCTGCTCAATGGCTGTTTGGTTCGAATCCATTCATTCGAACCGATCACTTCGACTCGATGGCAATGCGCGTGAGCAGGTTGACGTGGCACGCGCTCTTCGTGTCGATCCGCTTTTTACTTCGATTTGATCGAGTCACTCCGAGTATTTCGCCGCGTTCGCATCCATAACTCACGCGCCATCTCTAGCCTGTTTTACCCGGTGGATTCGAACAAGCAAGTATTCATGGATTCGAACAAGGACCCCTGATGGATACGAAGTGGTCAGCGCCTGATGGATGCGAAGTCATCTGATGGACTCGAGACAGATGGATACGAAGGACTTGCATCCCTGACCGATACGAAAACGATGGACACGAAACAGGACGTTGCCGGTCGATACGAGGCGCATGTCCTGTTGACAGATACGAACTCGATCGATGCGAGCCGAGGTTCCTCGATGGATTCAAACTCGATCGATGTGAAGTTGATAGATTTTAATCGAGACGTGATGATGGATACGGACTCTATCGATACGAAGCTAATGCTGCTTGATGGATACGAAAATGTAATTTTTTCATCAACTTGCATCGATCATATCTTGAGCATATGAACTCGGATTGACTTGAAATTTGGAATGCAGGCTTCCATGGCTTTGCTTATCTTGTCTTATCAATTGCAGCTCGATCCGGACTTGGAAAAAATTCATAGATATCCATGGTTATCCTGCAATGCACAGTTGATGTTCATGACTTGTTATTATTGATTTTCAGTTAATTTTTGGATATCTCAGCTTTTCCAAAAGGTGGGATAACACTTTGCCCCCCAAAACATGCCTTTTTGTAAAAGGTGTGTTTTGATCAGTCTCAAATCGAATGCAGTGAATTCATGTTTTATTCAAAGCTTATAGCATTTTCAATCAAGTCCATGGTTGTTCGTAGCCAAATCGTTATCAATTTCTTATAGTGGAAGTTAAGAATGAAATTCTACAGTCTCTCCGGACTATCGATGGTCACTCCGGACCCTTGTTAAGCCCATTCCAGACTTAGCGATCGAATAGAAAGATCCCATTGCACTCTAGCGTTGCTTTCCATCCCTTGCGCTCTGGCTCCAGCTAGGGCATATAGCGATGTCTTGGCTGTTCTAAACCGATCATAGCCTCTTCGGGCTCTTGCTGGATCCCATCCTGTCACTCTCCGGTGAAGGGGTGGCAGCGTTAAGTGAGTCGATCCTGTCGCTGTCCGGCGAAGCCACTCACTTCTTGCACTCCGGTTCAGTGTATCTGAACATTAACCGATGTCATGCCCTAAATCATGCGCCGATCACAGCCTCTCCGGGCTCTTATCGAATCCCGATCCACTCACTCTCCGGTGAATGGGAAACGACGTTAAGTGTGTTGATCCTGTCACTCTCCGGCGAAGCAACTCACTTCTTGCACTCCGGACCCCGCCTCTCCGGGTAGGATCATAAAGCGATCATTTTCATGTTGGTATTTAACATTTACCCTTTAACTCTCAGGTCAAAGGTTTATTTCACGAAATTCAAGTTTATTTATTAGATTCGAGTCCTAGATGTTCAATCTCAAACATCAAGAAAAAACTAAACATTGCCTCTCCGGGCAGATCGGTCTATTTCCATCTCAGAGCATGCCTAAGGATCTCTCCTTCCCGTACATGAGTGAGTGGAATAGCCATTTTATTTTGAAATCAAATCTAAGGAAACAAATCGACCAAAGTCCAAATCCTGAACTTGGCCCTCGCCATCATAATCAATTGATGACGAGTCGTGATCCCGATCCAGGATCAGTTCTTTAAGGTGGAGGTGGCAGTTGTTCAGGTCTTACGACCGTCGTTCGTTCTCTGATATACTGTGGAAATCTACCACTCCTGGTATGTTCTTCCATCTCATCTTTTAGGTGAAGGTATTCATCGGTAGTATGCCCATCCAGCTCGTGGAATAGGCAATATTTTCTGGTTCTACGCTCCCGCTCAGTGGGATCTCTCCTGGGTGGTTTTCGATAGGGGAGTTGCCCTCGAGTTTCAGTGTAAATCCTCTCTAGACTTGTCGTCAAATCCGTGTATTGTTTGAATCTGGGTTCTCAGAATTTCTTCCGTTTATCAGGACCATCACGTCTATCGTCCTGCTTTCTCTTTCCTTTGTCTGCTCCGGACTGTTCCCTGGCAGTTTATTCGCCTTGCACAGGGTTTATTTCTCTCCTTTCGGCTCGTGATTCCTCCAGTCGAATGAATCTTTCAGCTTCATGATAAAATTCTCCAAGATCTTGTGGTGGATCTCTTGCCAAAGAATCTTTGAATTCGGTGCCTTCCCCAACTCCTCCACCGTCGCCATAAAAATCATCGATAGATCCGGGCGATCTACGGAAGCCACCGTTGGATTGAATCGCAGTAAGAAATCTTTTATGGACTCTCCGGTCCTTTGCTTTATTGAAGCTAAAGTCATCACACTCTTGGGTCGCGTCATGTGGACCCTAAACTGTCTCATGAAGCATTCTACAAGCTCGCCCCATGCTCTGATCGATCAGTTCTCTAGCTGCCTAAACCACAGCGCAGCCAAATCTGACAATTATTGAGGGAAGCATCGAGCCATCACTTCCTCGGATGCCCCCAGCACTTCCATGTGCCTGATGTATCGAGTAATATGCATCGTTGGGTCCGACTTCCCATCCTAAGGATCCAGCATAGGCAGTTTGAAATTTGGAGGCTTCGTTGCATTTCTGATATTCGGAGTGAACGGACTCCGACTGACTTCTTCAAATCCTCCACTTGACAATCCTCCTCCCGTGGTTCGTCGCACTAGACCAATCATTCTTTCATCTCCATCCAGGGATTTCCCCCTTGTCATGTATCTATCCTGCCCCCAAGTCTCGAAGGGAATTCCGGCACATACTCTTTATGTGGCTCAGTAACGTGAGCATTGACTCCAGCCTGCTGAGCTTCATCTATAGGTCTTCCAGCGTCTGATCCTTAGGGTCTGCCCCCAAGTCCTTGTTGATTGCTATCAGTTCCTACACTACGGTCTTGAACCTGACATTCATTTCCACAATCCTTACTACTTGTCCTGCACTTGCAGCCGTTGTAGTTGGCCCAAGGTTCTACACGTTCGGTGCTCTCATCTGTTCAAAGAAATTCTACAGCATCTCCTGTTGGCTTTTCATCATTCTTTCATGCATTAAATTAGCCATAGCCTCCATCTCATCCCGGGTGATGTAGGTCGAAGCTTGTCCTTCTGCAGCTCCAGAGGATGCTTCCTAGCTTCCTCCTTGTTGGCTTCTCTCATCTCTTTGTCTTGTTTGTCGAGTCATTTTCTCTAAGTTTGAATTCTTCAAGCTTTTCAAATCTGAACTTCTATCCGATGTAGCGGGTGCTAGTTCATCTCAGTGAAAGCACCAAAATGTATGCACCAAAAATGGTCACAAACCCCAATTATCATGAAAGCACCAGTGTATGAACGCAAATCAGCAATATTCAAGCATAAATCTCAGATCTCAGCAAATAACAAACAACAATATGAAAATAATGAACAGTGACACAGGATTTATAGTGGTTCGGCTGTCTCCGGCCTACGTCCACTTCAAATTTTTATCTTCTACTGATGTTCTTTTCTGATTACAAATGATTGTAGCAGTTACAATGATTCAATTTCAACTATAACAGCAATGGAAAGAAGTAGAATCGAATCCGGCAGAGTCTGGACATTGAATAGCCCAAAGATCCTTTTTCTGTAAGCTTCAGAGGGCTATTTATAGGCGTAGGAGGCTGATATCGTGCTCAAACTTAGAGAGACTTCTTCTGGCACGTGAGTGGGCCCACGCGACCGACCCCACCCAGTTTCGACTCATTCTGTGATCGATACGAAACAATTTCGTATCGATCAAAAAATGCTCCAATCAAGCTGAAACTTGGCAGGATGGTTCTTTAGCATGTATGCAATCTGCTATGAAAATTTTATTGCATTTGGATCAATGGTTTAGGAGATATCGTCGATACGAAATTGGTCTACTCGATGGCTGTTTGGTTCGAATCCATTCATTCGAACCGATCACTTCGACTCGATGGCAATGCGCGTGAGCAAGTTGACGTGGCATGCGCTCTTAGTGTCGATCCGCTTTTTACTCCGGTTTGATCGAGTCACTCCGAGTATTTCGCCGTGTTCGCATCCATAACTCACGCGCCATCTCTAGCCTGTTTGACTCGGTGGATTCGAACAAGCAAGTATTCATGGATTCGAACAAGGATCCCTGATGGATACGAAGTGGTCAGCGCCTGATGGATGCAAAGTCATCTGATGGACTCAAAGACAGAGGGATACGAAGGACTTGCATCCCTGACCGATACGAAAACGATGGATATGAAACAGGACGTTGCCGATCGATATGAGGCGCATGTCCTGTTGACGGATACGAACTCGATCGATGCGAGTCGAGGTTCCTCGATGGATTCGAACTCGATCGATGCGAAGTTGATGGATTTGAATGGGGACGTAATGATGGATACAGACTCCATCGATACGAAGCTAATGCTGCTTGATGGATATGAAAATGTAACTTTTTTCATCAACTTACATCAACCATATCTTAAGCATATAAACTCGGATTGACTTGAAATTTGGAATGCAGGCTTCCATGGCTTTGCTTATCTTGTCTTATCAATTGCAGCCCGATCCAGACTCGGACAAAATTCATCGATATCCATGGTTATCCTGCAATGCACAGTTGATATTCATGACTTGTTATTATTGATTTTCAGTTAATTTTTGGATATCACAGCTTTGCCAAAAGGCGGGATAACAGGATCCGCGATACAGTGAGCTAGACCACGTAATGTTACGGACGGTACCCTAGTAGCCCTGCCATTATATGCAGTACAATCTCCAATAAGTACCTGTACGGTTTTGATTGTTTACAACTATGTTGGAACGTGAGATGTAAGCATTCCAGCTATTTCCTACTTTATATTGAAAACCCTAAACACTATTATAATATAAATGGATTTCCTATCAAATGATTTGGTTATCGTAAGGGAAAAACTTGTCCATGTTTATTTGCGGAGAGTCTTACGAGATACCTTTTCAAAGGTTTTCATACTAAACAACTTGACCGTATACTCACACCAGACCATGTCTGACCCGGAGTTTGTTCTGTTTTTCTTAAACTCTTAGGTACTCAAATTTTTATGAGTAGCCAAGTGATCAGGGTTGCTTGATGAATTTGGAAAAGCTTGGAGCATGAGTCTTGGCGTATCTATCTATATATATATATATATATATATATATATATATATCTGTTTTTCGCTGTGTTGGTGTCATTTGTCTGTTGTATTTTGGAATGTAATGGATAGACAGGTCTTCACGACTGTCTAATGTGATGATGTTGTAACTGTATTGTCTCTGATGTGTAATTACTATGTAATATCTATGTGAAGTATTATATTTTTCCATTTCCGCTGTGAGATTCTGATATTGTTGTTTTTTCTTTCTATCTATTCTCTTTTCTACCTATTTTTTCTTAATGATGATACGTCTTTCTGTGGAATAAAAGGTGTATTGTCACAGTTGGTATCAGAGTGCTAGGTTGAGATAATACCTAAGCTTTGGAGCAATATCTATTTTGAGAGCGCGTATTTGTAATTTTTATACATCTAAATACCTATCTAAATTATTGGGTTATCTGTCCAGGTTGCCAACATGAGTAGAGGAAGGAGAGGCAGACTTGTGGGCAGCATGACGACCACTAATGGAAAAGGTCCGACTGCTAGCGAGGCTGTGAATCCAATGCTGCCTCGAGTAAGCTTTGCTGCTTTGTGTAAGGATTTCACCAATTTGGGAGGAACACTTTTTAAAGGATCGGAGTCCATCATTGAAGTTCAGGCTTGGTTATGCTCATGTGAGCGAATTTTTAAGAGTTTGGATCTGTCAAATGAGCAAAAGAGAGTGATGGTATTGTGGCAACTTCAAGAAGGAGCTATAGCATGGTGGGATGCAGTTACCGTGAATATTTCGGAGGATGACATTACTTGGACTAAGCTTAAGGAACTGTTTGAGGAACAGTTTATGCCTACAGCCGGAAAGACTCATTTGTATAGAGATTTTCTGGATCTGAACCAAGGGAGTATGTCGGTTTTCGAATATGAGACCAAGTTTAATGAATTAGCTCGCTACGGACCTAGACTTATCAACACACCCCTCAAGAAGAATGAGATGTTTGTACTTGGTATGAGGCCCAAGTTCCACGAGAAGATGACAGCTCATCTCAAGGGATCATTCATGGAATTGATCGACATGGCATTGAGGTATGAGAAGCTTATGGATAAGAAACCTTTGGCATCTGTAGCAGCACCGAGTGGAACTTCTTCCAATCCGAACAAAAGGAAATTCAACCCAAATTGGAAGAAGCAAGGCAAAGGGAAGGGGAGAGGCAATAATGGAGCTCGTAAGTGCTATGTGCGTCAGCAAGAGGGTTATTTGGCTAACCAATGTCCCAGAGGTAGATCTTAGCAGCAGTAGTAGCGTCAGAGTGGACCCGGTTCCGCATTGGTTCAGAAATCTTTATGTTTCAACTGTCAACAACCAGGGCACATGGTAAAGGCTTGTTTGCTTCTTCAAAGAGCTCAGCTGACTAAGGTGTTTGCTATTCAAGAAGGACCGTCAACTTCCTCGGATAGGAAAGGCAAAGGCATTCTGGAAGGTACTTTGCTTTTAGATGGCATTTTTGTTAGAGTTTTGTATGATTCTGGTGCATCCCTTAATTTTATTTCTTTGGATACGGTAGAGAAGTTTCATCTTTCCCCTAATGTGGTAGACTGCCCTATTTTTGTATCTAATCCTATAGGGGAGTGACTAAGTTAGATAGGATCTGTAGTGGCCTAAGAATTTCTTATATGTCTCATAGTTTCTCTTGCAACCCATTTTATTGGATTTCAAAGGTTTCGACCTTATTCTAGGAATGGATTGGTTGGATAAGTACAAGGGTGTTTTGACTTGTGAAGAGAGAATTATGTCTTTGGAAACTGAGTTAGGAAGGATTATAAAAGTGACTTGCGATAGTTCTGGAGTTCACTTGAGTAGTCTTTTGCATGGAATCGAGGCATCCCCAGAAGGTGTAGAATCCATCGAAGTGGTCTAAGATTTTACAGATGTCTTTGAAGAAGTTAAAGGTTTGCCCCCGCATCAGGAGATAAAGTTTTGGATTTGACTTGGTTCTGGGAGCAATACTTGTTGGTCAACCTAATAGAAGGATGGCGCCAAGAGAGAGAGAAGAGTTGGTAAAGCAGACCTAAGATTTCTTAGAGAGAGGTATGATCCGGTCTAGTTTTTCTAGTTGGGGTTCTCCTGTAGTCTTTGTGACCAAGTCGGATGGGTCATTAAGATCCTGTGTGGATTATTGGGAGTTGAATAAGGTTACTATTAGGAATAATTGTCCATTGCCCCGTATAGACGATCTTTTTGATCAACTCCATGGAGCTCCTATTTTCTCCCAGTTGGATTTAGCTTCGGTTTTCCACCAGTTAAGGGTAGCTGAGGACAGTATACCCTTGACTGCGTTAAGGGTACCCAATTATTTTTATGATTGGCTGGTTATGCCTTTTGGTCTAACCAATTCTCCTAACTATTTTGTGGGTTTGATGAACAGAGCTTTCCAGGATGTGCTGAATAATTTCGTGCTCATGTTTATCGACGACATTCTCGTCTACATCAAGTCTGAAAAGGAGCATAAGCGACATTTCGATATAGTGTTGGAGACTTTGAGAAGGCATGTCCTAAAAGATATGTTTTCTAAGTGCCATTTCTGGAAGTCAAAAGTTGGATTTTTGGGGCATATTGTATCCGGTGAAGGTATTTCTGTAGATTCGACCAAGATAGCAGCTTTTTAAGAGTGGAAGCAACCGCAGTCTCCTACGGAAGTCCGTTGTTTTCTGGGTTTGGTAGGGTACTACAGGAAATTTATCAATGAATAATCTAAAATTTCTTCGCACTTAACCAAGTTGACTAGGAATGGAGCAAAGATTAAATGGACCCTCAAGTGTGAAGAGGCATCCCTGGATTTGAAGGCAAGGCTGACCAATGCGTTGGTTCTGGCTACTCCTGATGGTAAGAGTAAGTTCAAAGTCTACACAGCTGCTTGTGGAGTTGGGCTGGATGCAGTGCGGATGCAGAATGGGAAAGTGATTGCGTATGCGAGCAGGCAGTTGAAGCCACATGAAAAGAGTTACGTTATGCATGATCTGGAGTTGTTGGCCATCGTCTTTGCTTTGATTATCTGGTGGCACTATCTATTGGGATAGAAGTTCGAGCTTTTCATGGATCATAAACCTTTGAAATATCTTTTCTTCCAGAAAGATCTGAATTTAAGGCAGCAGAGGTGGGTAGAATTTTTGGCATCTTATGATTTGGATATCCTTTATACTCCAGGGAAAGCGAATGTTGTGGCGGATGCTCTGAGTAGGAGTGCAGTTTTGGCTATTTTGAAAGTTGTTCCGTCTCTACAGGAAAGGATCATAAGCAGTCAAATGAAGGATAGATCTTTTAAAGAATTGATTCTTGGAGCCAAGGATGGTCGATATTCGGATTTCAACATAAACGGTCAAGGAGCTTTGAGGATCAAGGGACGCATATGTGTACCAGATGTGGATGGGTTGGGCAGCAAGTTTTGCCGGAAGACCACAAATCAAGGTCGAGTATCCATTGGGGGATCTCAAAGATATATAAGGATATGAAGAGAGTTTTTTGGTGATCGGGCATAAAGAAGGATATTGCTATTTTCGTCGATGAATGTGCGATCTGTCAGCAGGTGAAGGGTGATCAACAGAAAACCGCAGGATTGTCGAAGCCTCTAGAAGTCCCAAATTGGAAGTGGGAAATGATATCTATGGAATTCGTCGATGGTTTTCCAAGGACTAGAAAAAGGAATTAAGAAATGTGGTAATCGTGGGCCGGCTGACCAAGAGCCCCCGTTTTATTCGCGTTAAGGCGATCAGAATTGCAGCGTCTTTAGCAGAGATTTTCTTGAAGGAGATCATCAGGTTGCACAGAGTCCCCACCAGCATAGTAAGTGACCGTGATCGAATTTTGGGAGGCTTTGTAGACAACTTCGGGTACGAGACTGGGTTTAAGTACAGCGTATCATCCCCATACAAATAGAAAGGTTGAATCGAATTCTAGAGAATATGTTGAGGGCTTGTGTTCTGGATTTTGGTGGATCTTGGGAGGACCATCTACATTTAGTGGAATTCTCGTACAATAATAGCTATCAAGCGAGTACACCATATGAAACTTTGTATGGAAGACCTTGTAGATCACTGTCATGTTGGGTAGAATCAGGAGATCATCTTGTTCTTGGTCCAGATTTAATCCGAGAGGCATCTGCAAAGGTGGAGCTAATAATGAAAAAATAAAAGCAGCCAAGGATCGCCAAAAGAGTTATGCGGACAAGAGATGAAGGCAATTGGAATTCAAAGTCGAAGATTTGATTTTTGTCAAGCTTTCCCAATAAAATCAGATTTGGAAAGACGAAAAAGCTTGCCCCAAGGTACATTATACCGTTTCGAGTGCTCGAGAGAATTGGTGCTTTAGCATTTAAGATTGAATTGCCAGTCTGGATGGCTGGAATTCACAATGTTTTTCACGTATCTCATATAAGGAAGTACGTGTTCGACTCATCTCTAGTTGTGGAACCGGCAGTGTAGAAGATTTAGAGATCGAACCGGTCTTATTTGTAGTCAGGCATCTAGTCCAGATAGTTGATCAAGATGAGAAGCAGCTCGGAAACAAAGTGGTGAAGCTGGTCAAGGTTCAGTGGAGTGAGGATCCCAGAATTTGTACCTGGGAAACTATGAATAGTTTTAGGAAAGCCTATCCGGATTTGTGTCCGGATAGCTAGTAATGTTTTTTTAATGAGTTATTTGTTTGGATGTTAGTGTATAACTGATATGTATGCTTGAATTGTTTGAAATAAAATAATTTGGATTATCTTTTGCTTTTAAATTTCGGGGATGAAATTCTTTAATATGTTTTCTAAGTGCCATTTCTGGAAGTCAAAAGTTGGATTTTTGGGGCATATTGTATCTGGTGAAGGTATTTCTGTAGATTCGACCAAGATAGCAGCTTTTTAAGAGTGGAAGCAACCGCAGTCTCCTACGGAAGTCCGTTGTTTTCTGGGTTTGGTAGGGTACTACAGGAAATTTATCAATGAATAATCTAAAATTTCTTCGCACTTAACCGAGTTGACTAGGAATGGAGCAAAGATTAAATGGACCCTCAAGTGTGAAGAGGCATCCCTGGATTTGAAGGCAAGGCTGACCAATGCGTTGGTTCTGGCTACTCCTGATGGTAAGAGTAAGTTCGAAGTCTACACAGCTGCTTGTGGAGTTGGGCTGGATGCAGTGCGGATGCAGAATGGGAAAGTGATTGCGTATGCGAGCAGGCAGTTGAAGCCACATGAAAAGAGTTACGTTATGCATGATCTGGAGTTGTTGGCCATCGTCTTTGCTTTGATTATCTGGTGGCACTATCTATTGGGATAGAAGTTCGAGCTTTTCATGGATCATAAACCTTTGAAATATCTTTTCTTCTAGAAAGATCTGAATTTAAGGCAGCAGAGGTGGGTAGAATTTTTGGCATCTTATGATTTGGATATCCTTTATACTCCAGGGAAAGCGAATGTTGTGGCGGATGCTCTGATTAGGAGTGCAGTTTTGGCTATTTTGAAAGTTGTTCCGTCTCTACAGGAAAGGATCATAAGCAGTCAAATGAAGGATAGATCTTTTAAAGAATTGATTCTTGGAGCCAAGGATGGTCGATATTCGGATTTCAACATAAACGGTCAAGGAGCTTTGAGGATCAAGGGACGCATATGTGTACCAGATGTGGATGGGTTGGGCAGCAAGTTTTGCCGGAAGGCCACAAATCAAGGTCGAGTATCCATCGGGGGATCTCAAAGATATATAAGGATATGAAGAGAGTTTTTTGGTGATCGGGCATAAAGAAGGATATTGCTATTTTCGTCGATGAATGTGCGATCTGTCAGCAGGTGAAGGGTGATCAACAGAAAACCGCAGGATTGTCGAAGCCTCTAGAAGTCCCAAATTGGAAGTGGGAAATGATATCTATGGAATTCGTCGATGGTTTTCCAAGGACTAGAAAAAGGAATTAAGAAATGTGGTAATCGTGGGCCGGCTGACCAAGAGCCCCCGTTTTATTCGCGTTAAGGCGATCAGAATTGCAGCGTCTTTAACAGAGATTTTCTTGAAGGAGATCATCAGGTTGCACAGAGTCCCCACCAGCATAGTAAGTGACCGTGATCGAATTTTGGGAGGCTTTGTAGACAACTTCGGGTACGAGACTGGGTTTAAGTACAGCGTATCATCCCCATACAAATAGAAAGGTTGAATCGAATTCTAGAGAATATGTTGAGGGCTTGTGTTCTGGATTTTGGTGGATCTTGGGAGGACCATCTACATTTAGTGGAATTCTCGTACAATAATAGCTATCAAGCGAGTACACCATATGAAACTTTGTATGGAAGACCTTGTAGATCACTGTCATGTTGGGTAGAATCAGGAGATCATCTTGTTCTTGGTCCAGATTTAATCCGAGAGGCATCTGCAAAGGTGGAGCTAATCATGAAAAAATAAAAGCAGCCAAGGATCGCCAAAAGAGTTATGCGGACAAGAGATGAAGGCAATTGGAATTCAAAGTCGAAGATTTGATTTTTGTCAAGCTTTCCCAATAAAATCAGATTTGGAAAGACGAAAAAGCTTGCCCCAAGGTACATTATACCGTTTCGAGTGCTCGAGAGAATTGGTGCTTTAGCATTTAAGATTGAATTGCCAGTCTGGATGGCTGGAATTCACAATGTTTTTCACGTATCTCATATAAGGAAGTACGTGTTCGACTCATCTCTAGTTGTGGAACCGGCAGTGTAGAAGATTTAGAGATCGAACCGGTCTTATCTGTAGTCAGGCATCTAGTCCAGATAGTTGATCAAGATGAGAAGCAGCTCGGAAACAAAGTGGTGAAGCTGGTCAAGGTTCAGTGGAGTGAGGATCCCAGAATTTGTACTTGGGAAACTATGAATAGTTTTAGGAAAGCCTACCCGGATTTGTGTCCGGATAGCTAGTAATGTTTTTTTAATGAGTTATTTGTTTGGATGTTAGTGTATAACTGATATGTATGCTTGAATTGTTTGAAATAAAATAATTTGGATTATCTTTTGCTTTTAAATTTCGGGGATGAAATTCTTTTAAGGGGGAGAAATGTGATATCCCGAAATTTCAGGCAACAAATATGTGATAATCTTCTTTTATAAATTATTTAAAATTGGCAAATTACTCTCTTGAAATAAATTAAATATGTGTTTGTTTATATGTGTGTGTATATTAATATAAGTAGATTTTAAATAAAATTTGAATTTGAATTTGAAATTCAAATGTAAATATCTTGAAAATAAGTTGGATTTTTAAACTTTATATTTTAAAACTAGTGTGTATATATAATAATTTATTAATGCATAATTGGATTTTATATATTTTCTTTAAAATTTATAGAAATATAAACTAAAGGAAAGATTTATAAATGGAAATAATAAGGGAAAGGTTTAATATAAAAAATATAAAATATAATATATATATATATATATATATATAAACATATTTTTATACAAATTAACAAGTGTAGAGTTAATAGCATGTTGTTTGACAAACGTAAGTTATTTTTAACAAGTGTCACATTTATTCATTTTCTTTTATTTTAAAAAAAATCATGAATTAAGGCTATAAATATTTATACAATTCTCTTCTTTATTTCTTTTCTATCTTCATTTTTAAAAAAACTCAAGAAAATCAAAGCCCATAAACTAAAACCAGAAGAAAAAAATCAAAGAGAAATATCAAGCAATCAACTTTTACAAATCTCAGCTTAAAGCAAGATTTCAATAACTAAGCTTCAAACCAAAAGCGTTTCAAGTTTCCAGTTCAAAAAAAATCAAGCACTCCAGTTCCAAACTTCTCTGTTCATCTTTCCTGGTGAGTAAACTAACAATTTGAAACTTAAAATCTGTTAAAAACTTGTTGCATGTGATAATTTTTGAATGTTATGATATGAATATGCTTTGCATGGTTGTGTAGATGAGATTGAATGTATATATGTAGGTGATATAAGTGTGCATGTCTGAGAACAAGAAAACTTGCTCTGTTCTTGCTTTACAGGTTTCAAAACCTATTCTAAAATCAAGATCTAATCCTCTAATTCCTTTTAGATTTGATTGTTTAAATAAAAAGTGTTTAAAATAGTAGGATCTTAATTTCAAAAATAGTTTTAAATATAATTAGTTTATAGATTTTTGGAAAATTAAAATATTTAGTAAAAACCCAAAGTTCGTCAAAATTTGATTTCAACAATTTAGTGTTTCATGTAAAAAAATCTGAATTGTCTTTGAAAACTAGGATTTTTAAAAGAAAAATCACAATTTTTTAGTTTGTAAATTGAGAGAATTCTCGGGTTGATCAGAATTTGGGTTTTGGGGTTTTTCTTGTGATCGGAATGCATGGGGTGGTCGGGATCGCAATTGGAGGTGGTTTGGTGGTCGATGGTCTCTGCAAAAATAATCGTGGGATTTATCAACTGTAGAGGCGGCGTCACGGCGTCGGAGAAGGGTTTGGGGGTCAAGTTTGGTTGAGGTCGGGAAATCTGGTTGCTGCAGCGTCACTGGAGCATCAGACTTGATAGGGTGCGGGGGAATGGAAGCATGGGTCTTCGGCGGAGCTATGGACGAAGTTTCGTGGTTTCTGGTGGTCGGCAACATTAGGTCAAGGTGGTTTGTGGATGATAGGTGCTGGTCCAGTTTGATTATGATAACTCGATTTCGTTTGAGTGTTTAGGTTGAAGTTCAGGTGGTCGCGATCGAGGGTAGAGGTGATCATCGATGTGCTGGAGGTAGCGTCCAAGGTTGGAGTCGCCTCGATCATCGGTGCACGTGCACGATGGGTCTGTGTGTCAGTGGTTTGGACAAGAAGGTTGTGTCTGGGGGAGGGTCTCGAGGTAGCTGTGTTGTGTCTCGAGTATGGCTTTGGATAGATTGCGTGAGTGTTTTCTTGTTAACAGGTTTTAAATTTTTTAACTAAACTAAGTTTTGAAAGGAAAAGAAAAATCTAGGGTCTAGGCTCGAGTATATACCGGTTATACTCGGGTACGTTTATAACAGTTTTAAAGTTTTAATAAAAGCAAGTTTTTAAAATTTTAAATAAATCAAGTTTAAACTATTTCTTAAGTAAATTCTTTTATATAATAAATGTTTTTAAATAATTGGTTTAAGAAAGTTGTGTGATTTATTTTACTTAAATTAATTAAGTTAAATTCTTAAGATTATTTTAAACTTAAATGAAATATGTAATTAAGTAGTTAATTAAAAAGAGTAAAATGTTTTTAATTTATATGTTAAGGATAATTAATTTCAATATTTATTAAATAAGATTTTAATAATGATTTAGAAATTAATAAAGATAAATGTTTTATCTTATAATTAATTAAGGTCTTTGTTAATCAAAAATTAATTAAATTAATGAAGTAACTAAAGAAAATTAATTAACTAATAATTAAGGATTAATTAATTAACAATTAGAGATTAACTAATTTGTAATTAGAGATTAATTAATTAGTATTTAAGGATTTATTAATTAATAATCAAAGATTTATTAATTAATAATCAAAGATTTATTAATTAATAATCAAAGATTTATTAATTAATAACAAGGGTTAATTAGTTGTGATTAACGATTAGTTAATTAATAATTAAGGTTAATTAATTATAGATTAAGGATTCGTTAATTAATAATTAATGGACGATTAATCAATAATCAAAGATTAATTAACTGTTTTACAAAAATAATTAAAGAATGATTAATTAATTCAATAATTAATTAAAGGTTTGTAATTAATTAATATTAATTAAGAAGATTAGATAGTTAATTCATAAGTAATTAATTTAATTTGAGTTAATTAAATTAACTGTAATTATGGGATTAATAAATCTTGCTTACGGATAATTGATTATATAGAATTTCTGCATTGATTAATATTTGTAGTATGATTAATCTGTAATGTACTATGATATGTAATACTTTGGATATAGCTGTGATAAATGTGTGTTATTTATCTGTGATGAATCCTGTGTAAATTCAATGTTTTGAATTTAATTAAATTGTTTACTTAAACAACTTGGCCTTTAAGACAGCGTTTGGATTTCGATGAGACCGGGATCGAATACTAAATTGGTTATTTGAAAACCACATCGATCCAAGTTAAACGTTAGGTCGTGAAATCTCAAGTGAAGAATGAAGATTCAGAGTGCAAGTGCTGTTTGTCGTTAACTCTAAGGGTGATACCAAACGAGTGTAACGGAGATAGTGCCTTCGATTTCATTCGAACCTGGAACGAACCTGTATGGATGAATGCTATTAGACCATCGTCAATGGAGTACGATGAACATTCCAAGATATGTGTTATTAAAAGGTAATCGTAGCCTCAAGCCTCATCAACATGGAATGGCTAAAATAGGGGTGGTGCACGAAAGGCTAAGTGGGTGACACCCAAGTAGGATAAGATTTTCCCCTGTCTAGAGCTCCCTTTATTCGGCTGTGTGGGCAGTTGTTAGCCACAACCGCGGGGTTGTCTTATATAGACTATCCAGTAAGGGGTAGCTCCGGTCTTGTGTTGCAGGGGATTAGGGTGGATCCTCGGTACAGTGATCTTGACCACATATTGTGACGGACGGTACCCAGTAGCCCTGCCATTGTATGGAATCCAATCTTCAATAAGTGCCTGTACGGTTTTGATTGTGCCCAACTATGTTGGAACGTGATATGTAAGCATTCCAGCAATTCCCTACTGTTGAATATGCGGTTATATGATTTTTGTTTGATGATAATAAACATATATTCATTCATTTAAATGTATTTGATAATATACTATTTTATTTTTCACAGATTAAATAAATATTTGCTGAATAAAATAAATAACACAGAATTTGAATTCAAACGAATATTTTATTCAAACAAATATTTATTACAATTTTGAATAGTATACAAATTCAAGCTCTCACTATTCACTATACAACTTTGATACAAATTCAATTACATCACTATTTTACATCAGCACCTCACTACATATCACTCACACTCGTATTTATCTTCGACTGCATTCAAGTTTGAATCCAGCATCTGAGCTATCTGCAAAAATATAAACTAACGCAGTAAAATTGAAAATAAAATATTTTTGCAATATAAAATAAAACGTGAATTTTGAAAATGATATTTGCCTCAGTTATTTGGGTTGTTCGTCATCATTTAAATTTGAATTCATCATACACGAACAACTTGTGACATACACGGTATATTACTGTATATGCCACAAGGCCGTGCACGCCGATATATACACTTGATTGATTTACAGGGACAGGCAAGCACAGGTCAAACCCAAACGAAAAATCGGGTTCAACTCACGTGCAATAACATTGAAAATCACGACACAAGCACAAGGTCAAATCCGAGTTTTGAAACTGGATTCAACACAAGGCGACATGACATGAATGCAACGAAGACCAACATTAAAATGGCTTCTTTTAATAATGCTTTTGCAGAAGGTCAATCCATAGTTAGACCACCAATGTTCAATGGTGAATATGCTTTTTGGAAAAATAGGATGAAAATTTTTTTGAAAACCATTGACGCTTGGGATATTGTTGAGACAGGTTATAGAATACCAACTATAACTGTAGATGATCAGGAAATAGAGAAACCAAAGGAACAATGGACAGAACTAGAAAATAAATTACAGAATACTAATGCCAAAGCTATGAATTCTATTATCTGTTCATTAGATCAATTTGAATTTAATCGTGTCTCACATTGTCTAACTGCGCAGGAAATATGGCACATATTAGAAGTAACTCACGAAGGAACATCTCAAGTCAAAGAATCTCGCCTTGCCATGCTAAGCAGCGAATACGAGAACTTTACAATGGCGAAAGAAGAAAATGTCAAAGAGATGTACGGACGACTTTCCAACATCGTATACAAATCAAAAGCTCTCGGAAAAACATACACCGAATTGGAAATAGTACGTAAAATCCTCAGAGTCCTTCCACGAAGCTTTGAAGCAAAAGTAACTGCCATTCAAGAATCGAAAGATTTAAAACAACTCAAAGTCGAAGAACTCATCGGAAATCTCACCACTTATGAGCTAGAAATGAAATTCAAGGAAGAGCGTGAAGGTGGAGATACTCGAAAGAAATCAGTAGCTCTCAAAGGAACAACTGAAAGTGATGATGAGAATGATGACGATGATGATGGAGCAGCAGAGCTAGCACTACTAATAAAGAAATTCAAAAAGTGGAATCGCAAATACGGAAATCCAGCTCGAAATCATGAATTGAAAAACAGAATAGGCAAAGCACTAGACAACCCAGAAGATCAGAAAATCATCTGTTACAAATGCAACAAACCCGGCCATATCAAGCCACAATGTCCTCAAAAACGATCAAATCAAGGAAAAAACTAAAGAAGAAAAGTTTTGCGGCTACTTGGGATGAAACTGATGAAGATGAAAGTGATAACACCGAGAGTGAGAGTGAAAAAGCAAATATGTGTCTTCATGGTGAAGTTACGGACAGTGATGACGACGAGCCAAGCGAGGTATCAAAACTCACTCATTCTGAATTACTAATTTATTTCCATGAAGTAAATGGCTGTTATGAACGACTTAGGGAAAAATATGCTAAACTTGAATCTCAAAAGGATACTTTGATAGAATGCAATAAACAACTTGATCAATTAGTTAAGAACTATCAATGTAGAATTCCTAAGTGTGATAAGTGTCCAACATTTGAAGAAGAAATTAAAAAATCGGAAATCAATATAAAATCACTTGAAAATGAAATTCTGATTTTAAAAGAGAATGAAAATACTAGGAGAGAGAATTCTATTAAAAGTGCACACAGTTGTTAAACGAAAATGAATCTCTCAAATCACAAGTCCAACAATTGTCAACGACTTTAGATAAATTTTCAAAACGTGAAAAATCGTTGAATATGCTATTAGGAAAGCAAACTGTTAATACGGTTAGACAAGGACTTGGATATAATAATTCGAAAATTGTTGAAAACAAGATTAATCAAGTTAATTCTATTTGTAGAAAATTTGGACACGGTCACAATAATTGTTGGTATAGACCCAAACATGTGAAAACTATACCGATTTGGGTTTCAAAAGGCACAAATATAAAATCTCTCAAAGTTAAACAAATTTGGGTGCCAAAGGGAACAATTATAAATAGTTTTGGGTCTACACAAAATCATTTTTCAAAATTTTCTGCCACTAAGAACCATGGACCTATAAAAACAAATAGGTCACTAAACTCTCTTCTCGTGTAGGTATGCTGGCAGGCTAAGGAACAACAGCAATGGTACTTGGATTCTGGCTGTTCCAGGCACATGATAGGCGATAAATCGAAGTTCCTTAGCCTAGAAAAGTACAAAGGTGGCAGAGTCACAATGGGGAACAATGACAAGTGTAAAATTATCGGTAAAGGTAAAGTAGGTAACAATACATTTACCTTGAATGACGTTTTATATGTTGAAAATCTGCACCACAATTTGATATCAATCAGCCAGCTATGTGATAAAGGTATGAATGTTATCTTTGATTCTGACATGTGCAAAATTGTTGACAAATCATCAAAAGAAATCTTATTTTCAGGAAAAAGGAAAGGTAATATATATTCTCTATCTTTTGATGATCTCATCCTCTCTAAATGTTTGGTAGCTAAGGATATAGAAGTGAATTTATGGCATAGACGTTTAGGGCATGCTAGTATGAACTTATTAAACAAATTAAAAAGGAAAAGTTTGGTAAGAGGGTTGCCATCACATGAGTTTGAAACTGAAAACATCTGTAAAGCATGTACTTTGGGAAAACTTAGAAAATCATCGTTTCATGCCAAAAACAATGTAAGCACTTCTAGAGTTCTTGAACTAATTCATATGGATCTATTTGGACCTAATGACATTGCTAGCTTAGGAGGTAAGAAATATTGCTTTGTGTTAGTTGATGATTACTCAAGATATACATGGGTATACTTCTTAGCTAAAAAATCAGAAACTTTTTCATACTTCACAAGATTCGCAAAATTTGTGCAAAATGAAAAAGAAGTCTCTATTGTTTCGTTAAGAAGTGATCATGGTGGAGAATTTGAAAATTATGAATTTGAAACTTTCTGTGATGAAAGCGGAATCAAACATGAGTTCTCTGCACCACGTACTCCACAACAAAATGGGGTAGTTGAGAGAAAGAATCGTACTTTACAAGAATTGGCTAGGTCTATGTTAAATGAATATGAACTACCTCTGCATCTCTGGGCAGAAGCTGTAAATACAGCATGTTATGTAATGAATAGAGTTATCATCAGACCGATTCTTAACAAAACCCCCTATGAGTTATGGTTCAACAAAAAACCAAACATCGCTTACTTCAAAGTGTTTGGATGTCCTTGCTATATTCTTAATACAGGTGATCAGTTAAGGAAATTTGAAGCAAAGGCTGATGATGGCATCTTCATGGGTTACTCTTCGAGAAGCAAAGCTTATAGAGTCTACAACAAAAAGACTAAAACAATCGTAGAGTCAATCAATGTGAATTTTGATGAAGGCATTGACGAACAGAATACATCCAAAAGCAACGTTGAAGAGGAGAAAGAAAAAGATGAATTTGAAAAACCAAAAGAAACTGCTGATGCTAGAGAAACTACCATAACTCAAGAAGTCAGAAGAAATCTGGATCCAGAAAAGCTGAAATACAAAACTGACCATCCACCAGAATTGGTAATTGGAAACCCTATAGCAGGTATACAAACTCGTTCATCTTTTAAAAATCTATGTGATCTGTGCTTATATAGTGGATTTATTTCAGAAATAGAACCAAATAACATAGATTCAGCCCTTAATGATGAAAACTGGTTCATGGCCATGCAAGAAGAGCTAAATCAGTTTGAACGAAATAATGTTTGGAGTCTAGCACCTAGACCTAAGGATTATCCAGTTATTGGAACAAAATGAATTTTTAAAAATAAATATGATGAATCTGGAAATATAATTAGAAATAAAGCTAGACTAGTTGCTAAAGGATACAATCAAATTGAAGGAGTTGACTTTGATGAAACTTTTGCACCTGTAGCTAGACTAGAATCAATTAGAATATTGTTAGCTTTTGCTTGTTACAAAGGATTTAAACTAAGACAAATGGACATTAAGAGTGCTTTTCTTAACGGAGTTTTAAAAGAAGATGTGTTTGTTGAACAACCAGAAGGTTTTGAAAGTCATGAATATCCAAACCATGTATACAAACTAAGGAAGGCATTATATGGATTAAAACAAGCTCCCAGAGCTTGGTATGAATGTCTTACTTCTTATCTCCTTGAAAATGGGTTCAAAAAGGGATGTGTAGATACCACACTATTTCTGTTGCATGAAAACAATGATATTTTGATTGTTCAAATATATGTTGATGACATCATTTATGGTGCTACTAACAAGTTATTGTTTGAGAAATTTGAAAAAGTCATGCAGGAAAAGTTTGAAATGAGCTTGGTTGGAGAGTTAAAATTCTTTTTAGGATTTCAAATCCAACAAAGCAATAAAGGCACATTCATTTCTCAAACAAAATATATTAGGGAACTTGTCAACAAATTTGAATTGAAAGATGCTACACCAGCAAGAACTCCCATGAGTACAACACTTAAACTTGACAAAGATGAAAAGGGTAAGACAGTTGATCAAAAGCTGTACAGAGGTATGATTGGATCACTCCTTTATCTTACCGCCTCTAGACCTGACATCATGTTTTCTGTCTGCTTATGTGCGCGTTTTCAATCTAACCCAAAAGAATCTCATTTAAAAGCTGTTAAAAGAATTATAAGATATTTATTGCACACCCCACGGTTTGGTCTTTGGTATCCATCAAATGATAATTTTGAATTAAAAGGTTTTTCAGATGCTGATTATGCTGGAAATTTGGTTGATAGAAAAAGTACTAGTGGAGCATGTTTTATGTTAGGACATTCATTAGTTGCATGGTCGAATAGAAAACAAAATTGTATTGCATTATCCACAACAGAAGCAGAGTATATTGCTTTGAGCGGTTGCTCTGCTCAAATCTTATGGATGATACAAACTTTGCATGACTATGGCCTAAATTTTAAACGTGTACCACTAATGTGTGATAGCAAAAGCGCAATTGATCTCACAAATAATCCTGTACATCATTCGCGAACAAAACATATAGATGTAAGACATCATTTTATTAGAGATCATATTTCCAAAGAAAATATCTGCATAAATTTTATTTCAACTGATTCTCAATTGGCAGACATCTTTACAAAACCCCTACCAGAAAATAGTTTTTGTAAACTACGACTCAGTCTAGGTGTTTTAGAAATTTGCTGAATATTTAACATTTTTTTTCTCCCTACAAATCATTGAAAAGAAAAATAGTGATTGAAAAAGTGATGAGTGTTGATATTGATTATATATTATAACTCAAGAAAGTATAATTAGAAAATTTATTTAGAAATGTAAACAAGAGTTATAAAACTTTTTGTTGGTAAAAATTCCATGACCATCTCTATACCTATCATATTTCTATCAACCATCACTCATCAAAACTCTATATAGTTTGTCGATATGTGGTACATTAAACAGGAATCGTTCGTTTTTCATTTTTAAAATAATAAAAAAAAAAAAATTTAAATTAATAACAATAAATAAATACCAAAGTATTCACTCTCATTTAAAAGTCCTCACGGTTATGCATGGGTGAATTACTTGGAATTTGTTATGTGCTTCCATGCTCATTTAAAAGTCCTCACGGTTATGCATGTATGGAACACATATCAAAAGTTGATTTTTAAAAAAAAAATAAAAAAAAATAAACAAGTTGATTCTAATCCCATTTAAAAGTCCTCACGGTTATGCGTGGTTAGAAGATACTTGAATTCATTTTTCTAAAATAAATCTGGAATACTACTAATCTCATTTAAAAGTCCTAATGGTTATGCATGATTAGTAGATATTCAAATTCCTGATATAAAAATACCACAAACAGACACAATTGTATGGTTTTGTATGATGACATCATCTCCATCATTCTAAAAGTGGAATATGCGCCTAACAAAAATTTTATGATTTTTGTTTGATTTTTTATTGAAATTTGATATTTATATTCAATTGAGTTTTAATGTTGGATTGATATCGATTACTTTATCTCTATTTTCTCTAACACTATTATTCTTTTGCTGATAACAAAAGGGGGAGAGAAAAGTTAAGATTTTGTCAAATAGAATCAAGCAAAGGTCAAATAATTTTCCATTTGCATATGGGCTCATTTATATATTTCTATTCATTTATATATTTCTATTTGTATGCATATATGTAGGGGGAGCTTTGTGTAGAGAGGAAGCATTTAAATAGGGGGAGCAATTAGGATATATCAATGATCAAATACATTTAACATATTCAAAATCTTAAATATATGTTTGTTATCATCAAAAGGGGGAGATTGTTGAATATGCGCTTATATGATTTTTGTTTGATGATAATAAACATATATTCATTCATTTAAATGTATTTGATAATATACTATTTTATTTTTCACAGATTAAATAAATATTTGCTGAATAAAATAAATAACACAGAATTTGAATTCAAACGAATATTTTATTCAAACAAATATTTATTACAATTTTGAATAGTATACAAATTCAAGCTCTCACTATTCACTATAAAACTTTGATACAAATTCAATTACATCACTATTTTACATCAGCACCTCACTACATATCACTCACACTCGTATTTATCTTCAACTGCATTCAAGTTTGAATCCAGCATCTGAGCTATCTGCAAAAATATAAACTAACGCAGTAAAATTGAAAATAAAATATTTTTGCAATATAAAATAAAACGTGAATTTTGAAAATGATATTTGCCTCAGTTATTTGGGTTGTTCGTCATCATTTAAATTTGAATTCATCATACACGAACAACTTGTGACATACACGGTATATTACTGTATATGCCACAAGGCCGTGCACGCCGATATATACACTTGATTGATTTACAGGGACAGGCAAGCACAGGTCAAACCCAAATGAAAAATCGGGTTCAACTCACGTGCAATAACATTGAAAATCACGACACAAGCACAAGGTCAAATCCGAGTTTTGAAACTGGATTCAACACAAGGCGACATGACATGAATGCAACGAAGACCAACATTAAAATGGACTGCAACATGGATATCACAATCAAACTGCAACAAGGCAACTAGGAATGAACAGGACATAACAGCACCAATGCAAGCAAGTCAGTGGCAAAACACAAACTGCAGTGGACAGACCAGAGTGCATCAGTGCCAAGAAACTCAAGTGCACGACTAAACTGACGATGAATACAACTTGAAGCATACAAGCTCAATGAAGATTGCAGCAACAACAGTGAGCACACTCATATGAACAAGTGCACAACAACTTCAACAAAGACTCAAGCTACAGTGCATAATGGTCAACACAGTAAGACATGAAGCAATGGTCAAGAGAAGTTCAAAGCAGTAGGGTACATGAAGCAAATGCAACAAAGATGCAAGCTGCAGCATACCAGTGACATGAATGCAGTGTACAACAATGGAACATGACTATCATGGTACAATTCAAAGCTCAAGTAACAAAAGTCAAGTGCAGCAATGGAACAAAATAGTATGACATGAAGCAAATGAATATAGTGAATGAAATGCACAAAGACATAGCATCTGTCTCAGGTTAATAAAACAGAAATGTACAGTGGAATGAAGTCAAGTAATGCACATATACTTGAAAGCTACAGCACCAAGTAGACCAAGATCATATGCAATGAGAGGAACATCAAAGACAAGGCTAAGTGCAGCATCAGTGAAGACAGTTACTTCACAATGAACAATGTGCACAAGTGAATCATATGAAACAGTGCAACATCTTCCATCAACACACTCAAGTGACTCAACAATGCAACAAGGTGATATGCAAACTACATGCAGGCCAGAAGCAAAATCTCGAGTGCAACAGTGAAGTTCAGCTATGCAAACAACAATGGACAGAGCTCGAGCACAGTTGTAGCTCAAAACATGCAGTGAATCAAGTCAGTAAGGAAAATGCACCAATGGAAGTCACTCAAGCAACATGACCAAGTGTACGACTAAACTAAACATGAATACAACTGTGAAGCTACTGAAGGCACTAGTGATAAACCAAAATGCCATCGGTCAGAGAAGATGACCAGAAGCGAAAGTCACAGTGATAAACGAAAATCAACATCATGTTCGAATGCAGTATCAACCAAAATCAATTCGAAGCCGTGACTCAAAACAAGAAATTCACGGAGGAGTAAATACAAAGCCGTGAATGCCAAGAAATCAAATATATTCGAATTGAACAAGTCAGAAATCATCATGAACATACAAGCGAAAATCAATGGCCAAAATAATCAGTTGACAAATTCAAAAATAATTATACGAACGCAAATCTAGGATTACGAACCCTATATAAGAAAATCATCATCGGCAAATTTTATCATCGAGTTCGAACAATCCAAAAACCAGAAAAGCAAAAGGAAACAACACATACCAGAGAATCAGAACGAACTCAATCCAAATTGAAGAGCCGTGAACAAATCGAAGAGCAACGAAACCTACTAACGAATCATATCAAGTGGCGACTCCAATTTGCACAACCCTGTTTGAATCGCAAGGAGGAAAAGACAATTTACAGAAGCCCTAAATCGCAAAGAGGAACAAAAGAGGAGCGGCCATTTTCTTTTTCACGAACGAAAAACAAAAGAGACGGGCTGAAGAAGAAGGGCCGGCCTTATTCATATAAAAGGGGTTTTTGATTTTTGTTTTATTTTTAATTAGGGTTATTTTGTTTTATAATCGTTTTTAATTGTATTTTCTTTTTAAACCGTTTTAATTTTCTAGTCGTGTGACTAGGGTACAAACTACGGTGTGTAGTTTGGGAATTCACAACTCGGTAGTTGAGTTGTGGTCAGGGTTTTGAGCGTAGAGTTAGATTAGTCAATAGCGGGTATAGCGAGTTTACGTGTGTAAGCGAGGGACTATCTAATTTCTAGTAGAAACCTTGGGGGCAGCACGTAGGCAGGTTTTTGCCGAAGCTGGGTAAATTCTGTGTTGTTCTATTTTGTTATTTATATTCTGCTATATCTGTGCTGCTATTCTGTGATCTGTGTTAATATAAATTAACTTCTGCAATTAAGTTTTTATAATTTACACTATCACCCTATTCACCCCCCCTCTAGGGTGAAATCGATCCTACACCTACTTTATATTAAAAACCCTAGACACTATTATAATATAACTGGATTTTCTATCAAATGATTTGGTTATCGTAAGGAAAAAATTTGTCCGTGTTTATTTGCGGAGAGTCTTACGAGATACCTTTTATTTCAAATGTTTTTCAACCTAAACAACTTGACTGTTTACTCACACCAGACCCATGTCTGACCCGGAGTTCATTCTGTTTTTCTTAAACTCTTGGATACTCAAATTTTTATAAGTAGCCAAGTGATCAGGGTTGCTTGACGAATTTGGAAAAGCTTAGAGCAGGAATCTTGGCGTATATATATATATATATATATATATATCTATTTTTCGATGTGTTGGTGTCATTTGTCTGTTGTATTTTGGAATGTAGTGGATACGCAGGTCTTCATGACTGTCTAATGTGATGATGTTGTAACCGTATTGTCTCTGATGTGTAATGACTATGTAATACCTATGTGAAGTATTATATGTTTTCGTTTCCGCTGTGAGATTCAAATATTGTTGTTCTTTCTTTCTATTTATTCTCTTTTCTACCTATTTTTTTCTTAATGATGATACGTCTTTCTGTGGACTGAAAGGGTCATCACAATGTAAATAAACGAAAATTGAGGAAACTGATACTGTCTGAAATAAATAGTGGTATTATATTTTCAAAGTAATTTGGAGAATATTATTTTCAAGATAATGAAGCACATTTTGGATTATAATACTGCTATTTTATAGAAAGTAATAAAGTTATTCGTTTAAAATAATATAGTTTATGCATTTTATCATTTAGACGGGGTAATTTCTATTTATTGGTACTTACTCGATGTTGATATGTGTATATATATACATAGGTTTCTTAGTTAGTAATTATCATTATTGGCATGTGTGATTATTGGATTTTGCTAAAAATCATTATTGCTATTTGATGTGCAGCTAGTGCAGCTATTATCCATAGACTGGAGTATTCACTTCTATGCTGAACATTTGTGTTTATTCCATAACAACCCGTATTTTTGATAATTAAAAATATTAACTTAAATAAGACTTTGGAATTTAATATTGTTAGAAATTAAAATTTATGATTTATTAACGTGAATTTAATTAGATTATAAATTTTGACCTTAAGATAAAATCTTAGAACAACTAATTTTAATGAAATAGAAGGTGGTAACACGTATTATAATATAATTTAATAATATTGATTGAATGGAATTGACAGATGTTTTAATGCAAATTCAATCAATTGTAAGTTTAATAAGGAATAAAATCAATGATGTATCAAATGGTAAAATCATATGTTATTAATTGAAATTAGTTTTAGCATAGAAAAAAATCAATTATTTCATAAGTAAATTTATTAACCTTTGTTTATAAATTTATAAATGTGTTTAAATTACTAAGTTGCAACAATTGTTTTATTTTACATCTCATTATTTAATCCGTTTGAAATTAATTTCGTAATCAATGGAATTTAATATAATTGAAATATTGCAACTGATATAAGAAGAAGATGTCAACTGTAGAATAATGAGTGTAATAAATGGAAATTCATGATTGATAAATACATAAGGAATTTGTTGATTAATAATAAGAATTTAAATCAAAATAAAATAATTTATTTGAAATTTAAAATATAACGAACTAGATTTATTACTATTGTAGATAAATGTTGAAATTAATTTAATATTTAAAATCTTAAATTTAACATGGAAAGTTTAATTTTAAAATATTATTTATTCCTATTTAACCTAGAATAATGACATAAAACTTTTAATTTAGAATTTAAAGGTGATTAAATCAATTTAATAATAATTCTCTTATCCAACACATAAATTGAATATAATTCGATCTTAAAAACTATTTTCTTTACATAATTGAGTTAGGGTTTGAAATTAGTTCCGTTGAGTTCAAAAATATTTGAAAACCTATATTTTGACATATAGGATGATCTATTTTCGTACCGGGAACGAAACGGGCTTTCCAGATCTTTGTTATCGCTTTGACCCAATCGATCTGTTCCGCTTATTCCTGTTTCATCTTGGTCTATATATATGCTGTTACAAAACTCTAGCAGGCTTCTGTTCTATTTTCTATATGTACATTTCAGTTCTAATTTGCACCTTCTCACTGGTCAATATCTCAAAACCCTAAATTACAATTTCATTTAAAATAAAAATTGCTACTGATGTGCACGTAAATATGCATATTTTTACCACCATATTTAATCTATTTAAATTGAATAAATGATCATATTGGGTATTTTAACTTGTTTAAACCAAAAATTCAAATTATTCCAAATTGTCACATATTCATCTTCATATATGGGCAAAACGGTCATTTTTGTGCATATATTTCTTTGAGAAAAATTAATTGAAAATTTGTATATATTTTTGTAGGAATTTGATCTCAAATAGAAGTGGTTTCATGAAGATATGCATGCACAAAATTAATACAAAATAATGAAGATGGAAATAATTTAAAGTGAAGAACATGGAGGACCCCACCTACCCACCTACCTTAATGTACAAATTAAAGGCTAATGCACATGCTTTTGGAGTTAATGACTTCATGTACACTTAATGGGGGATTAAGACATGTTAATGTTAACTTGGCCTCTACACTTCCTAAGGGGCATTTTGGGCATTCCCCAAAAAATGAATTAGGGTTTAACACTTGTATAAATACCCCTTATGTTTCATGTAACATATCTCTTCTTTAGTCTCTCTTAGGCCTCCTCTCTTCCTCTTCCTCTTCATTAGTTTAGATCAAATAAAAGTAAGCTCTCTTTCTCTTTTCATGGCTACCTAGCCATTTTTATTTTCATGTAATTTTCCTTTTTTATGTTATTAATACATGCTCTTTCCTTTTACATGCCTCTTTTTTATGTTGTAGTGTAGATCTCTTTTATTTTATGCAAGTTAATTAGCTTATCTTTTCATTTTCTTCTCTTTTTCCTCTTCATGTTGTTAGCTACATTTGTTAATAAAATGACAAATATGAGAAGTTAAACCCCTTCAATTTAGGGGTAATGAAGCTCTCTAATTAATGTAGCTTCAACATTTTGTTAATTCATGCTATCTTTTGTGATTAATGATGATGATAGAAGTGGTTTTATTTGTTGTTTTTGCCTTGATGTTGATATCATATATTGTTGACACCAAATAGGCTATGCTTAAACAATCACTAACACTAATTGGCTCTTCATCAAAATATGATTATGGCGAAAGAAAGTGATTTGAAATTAAAATTTTATGGTCTATGTTTCTAATCAATAGTTAATAGTCCATACTTAAAATAGATTTCATTTTCATCTTCTTTGTCAAGTTTCATGAAAGTTAGTAAGTGCTTTAAGGGGTGTGTTATAGTTTAATGACTTATGTTGGCTAATTAATAGCTCAAATACGTCATACTTATGATAAACACATCAATTAAAACACTAATGACCACAAAAGAGAGATCATGATTTCATGTGTTGAACTACATGATCTAGAGAGTGGATTTATTCTCTAAATTGTCGTTTAACTCTCATATTTGCATTTCTTTTCTTTTTGTTAGTCAGTTCATTTTCTCATTTTTTAGCTAATCACACTTTCAACTTTGGTTAATTTGATTGAATAAAATTTTAAAATCATCAATTCCCTGCGGATCGACCCGTATTTGCCGCGTGCTACATTCGTACACCGTGCGCTTGCGGTTATTTTTATCTCTAAATTCGTTCGACGGTTTTCTAAACCGATAGAATTTCCGTCGACGAACAGCAACAATCCTATCATATGATATATCATCGCGAAGCTCTTGACTAATGGAATTAATACCTACAATTCATTTTTTGATTGGAGGTTTTGTTTGACTAGAAATCAACGATTTATTGTCGGCCATTCATCGAGTATGTTTGGTTCAACGGTGGATCGTCGATCATTCAACAGTAGGGAAGTGATGCAGTGTAGAGGAGGCTTAGTGGAGCTGATCCAAAAGGTTGGATCAGGTCAATGGCGCTCGATTTCACCAGAGATCACGGTGGAAGTGGCAGCGGCTGGAAGGTTGGGGTCACCATAAGGTCGCGCGTGAAGTGGAGAGTTGCGGCTAGAGGAGGCCAAGGCAGCGGTGGTGGCTGATCCGGGTGTTGGCACACGTTGGCGCAGCGATTGAAGGATGAAGAACGATGGCTTTTGGGTTTGAACATCAACGGTAGGGTTCAGATGACGATGGTATTTACATTTCTTCCCCTGAATATTTTAATTTAAATTCTAAAATTCAAACTTCTAACTCGAATAACTTTTGCACACAAACTTTAATTGATGCAGGTTTCTTCCGTTGGATTCGTGTCGAAATTCCGGACAACATGACACAGGTTTGGTTGGATTTAGAGACTGTTGAGTTTTTTGGGCTTTTATTGGATTTTTAATGGGCTTAAAATCAAAGGAGGTGATTTAACCCACTCACGCAATACCAAATTTTCTAATGTTAGTTAAATTAAAATCATGAAATACTAAAATTTTGTCGGTTACTGTCAGGTAGTTTTAAATTAACATTTAAATTAATTTGAATTGTATATTGAATTAAACTAACATTTAAATTAATATTGAACTCAATTACTAGTTAAACACCGAAAATTGATAATTAGTCATTAAATGATATATTGGTTTATTAGGATGTTAATTGTAACTAGATGTCTACTGATTAATATGTTGGATGTATAGTTGTTGTTTATTTCAATATATCCTTGTTATTATCTTATTTATTATTTGACATCCTATAAATTATCGCTTGTAATAAATTGAATAGACTAAAATATAGGTTAAAATGATACCAATGTCATTTAATTATGGGTTGAAATGATATATATTCATGCATGTAGTTAAAATTAAAATAACTGATCACTTGGCCATAGGGTGGAAAATTATATACGGACGACGGATTTGATAAAATTAAAAGGTTTCTAAATTCTTGAATTTGAATCGGTTTAAATGAGGTTGTTTTAAAGAAAATAAAAATTGACTCATATGAATTAAATTATTTTCCCATTCAAGATTTGAAATGTTGAAATTGAAACGGTTAAATGAAATTGTTTAAGGATTAAATTTGAAATCTTAGAGTGGATATTGGAATATGATAAAATTTATTAGAAGTGAATAATTGTGAAGATTATATTTAAATGTAAAATTCTGAACCTAGTTTAATTAAAATGGTTTAAATTAGTATTTCAAATTTTGAAATGTAAAATGGTTTTGAACTAAATAGTTTATAACAAGAATTTGAATTGAAATTTTCATCCATTTGAATGGAATCATTTAAATTGAATCTGAAATTAAGTTTGAAAGTGATCTGAATTGAGGCTGATTTAAATCGAAATTCGAATATGAAGTTGGAAGTCGAAAATGGAATTCGTTATGATATCGAATTTGAACCTCGTTGTGAAAGAAAGAAATTGTTTTAATATAAACTATTTTAATATATAAACTATTTTAATAATCAAATTATTTTAATATATAAACTATTTTTATTATCAAAACTATTTTTCAGTATCGAAACTATTTTATATTTAAAACTATTTCCAATCTTTAAACTATTTTAATTATTCCAAATTATTTTTTAACATTAAAAATATTTTAATTGTCCAAACCACTTTCAATATTCAAACTATTTTATTATTCATAACCATTTTCAATATTCAAACTGTTTTAAAAGAGGGACTATTTGGATTTAAATCAATGATTTAAATATGAATGTTTTGATATGGAAGTATAACCTATTTTGAATTCGAAATGATTTCGAAGTAAATCTGATATTTTAATATGAAATATGACTTGTTCTTAAGAGAACCAAATGGTGTGAAAAATGACGTTTGGTTGTTAAAGAGACTGGGGCCAAATATTGGCATACCTCTGTCAATACCGAAACCACTTTAATAACAGTTACGCGGTGGACGTTTTCCAGAATAGAGGTTGACTTGGAGACATTTGCTGGATTTGAAGAAAGAGAATGATGATGGATAGCCCCGACACTTATGCCAATATGAAATGATTAAAAAAGGAGCCATACCTTACCAATGAGGTTAGCTACCTCTAGCGGACACACTTCTTCATATTACCATCTTGTCTTTGAAACTTGATTGGTGTGCACCTTCGGATTTTGGGAGTGTTGGATGCGGTGGGCCGTTAGGGGTTACCACTAGTTAGGAAACGCAAAATGTAGTATCCTACCTTGGGCGTCACCTCAGGTGCCTTGTCATACTTTTATCCTTATTCATGGCCACTACGATTTTGTTTTAGTGTTGTCTTATCACGACACCTCCCTGGCTACCAACGTTACTTGTGATGCTACTAAGGCAATCTGTAGGACAATGCTTAAAAATGTGTTAAGGGGGATCAATGTAAATCCTTAACGCTATTTTAATACTTTACATTACTGATAGACACTACATATATAGTGTATCTTACTAAATATAGATAGTTTAATGGATCCTTAGGAGATGAAAACCCCATAACATCTCTTAAGTTATTGCACTCACGTTGTATAGTTGGTAGGAGTTGTAAAATCACGTAAACATCCCTGAAGCTATTACACTCATATTTGCTTTCTGTCGATTTAACTTACATTAGAACTTTTAGTTCTGACTCAAATGTTTTGTCTTTTCATTATGCTCGGTTTCGGCTGAGTATTTCAGTGTTTGAAGACATTATTCCTTAAAGATAAAGATGGAGTTTGTTTGACCATATTTACTATTATTATTCTGCTGAAATATTTTGGTATGTTTGCTGATTGTACTCTGAATATGTTGTTAAAATTATGCAATTAAATGCATATTGTAAAATAGCTTTATGAACTATTTATTTGATTATTATATTTTGTCATTCCACTACGAAATTCTGTGTTTTGTTTTCCTTCTTTTCTCTTATTTTCTTATTTACCCCATTGATAATCTGCCATTTTTGAATGGTTTGAGTTAGACATGTGTGGTTGATTTTCGACTTAAATCATTCAAAAAGATGGGTCGTCATATATTCTATACTTTTGATTGTAGTTTCTCGAAATAGGGATTGTATGACTTTGATTTGTGCGTATGTGTTGAAGTAATGATCTCTAGTTTGTTTTATCATACTGTGGTTGATATGAATAATATGCTTATATTATTATGTTGACACACTAACAATAATATTATCATTTGCTAACATTTGTGGTTGTTGGAGAAGTGCGGATCAAGGCAAGAAAGTTGAATCATATGGGATTTTATACCATAAAGGTACGTAGACAAACTTTCTTATGTAAGACCACTATATCCCTTGGGTTGGGTCAGGGCGCATAATATTATAACATAATCCGAACTAGGTTAATACACATTCCCTTTCTCTTTTCCATTTCACTGTCATATATATGCATATATATGAGTTTTTCAGGCTTATAGGTAAAGATAATGAAATGGAATCGAAGGAGTTTATTACTATTGCTTTCAAATTGCACACTTTCATCAAGTACTTAATGTTTAGTTTCATATATCAAAGAACCCATGATTCTAATGTAGTTTTGGATTAATAGTAAATGTGTTATTTATAGCATTAGCCATGTATGTTATATATTAGTTGAAGTGATATTTTATTGCTTAATTCCGCTATGAGACAAATTAAATGTAGTAACAATTTTTTTAAACTATCCACCCAACAATCCACTATTTTAACGTATAAGATTAGTGTGAAAATGTAGACGGCATTTGATACCATTTTTGTGTTAAGAGTTGGGGCATTGAAAAATCCCTTAATAAATGTTCTTTCTCTTTGTAGTTGTCACAAGTTGGATAAAATTTCCCTTCCATGTTGTACACTTGTTTCTTTCTCTTGTTGTTCGCTTGAGGTTTAACATTTTCCTTCGGGACAAAAACTTGCTTTGATTTTGCACTACAAGCAATAATGCATCAAAGTCTTCATGAAAATCTTTTCAAGCCTCCTATCATTGTGTTTCACCATGAACTCCCCAAATTAATCGTTCAATACAATTACTAATTCACGTACTTCTTTAATGCAGTGTCAACGAAGACAACCCTTGCTTTGACAAAAATTCAAGCTCAACTATATATTATGATACACCCATATTTTCTTGCTTCAGATCAGCAAATTTCCCAAATGGGATGAATTTCTATGTAGTTGTATTGTCCTCAATGTGGGCCTTAAACTGGTCTCAAGTGAACTTGCCTTCATGGGTGATAGCTTTGGGTGCATTCCACTAACCCATAGATTTCCCCTTAATTTTGCACAAAGATAACTTGCTCTGTAGGCGCCCACAAGCACCAAGTCATCAAATATGCGCTAACAAATATCTATCCAACAATGTACCTCCATAGTAGATTTTGTTTTCTTAGGAAAATAGATCCAAAGCACTTGTAGTTGTCCACAACCACCTTCTACAACACCATTGGTTCTTCCTTTCTACATCGTGTTCATGCTCATCTAAATGAACACACCTACATATAGTGGTTCTCAACCACCTTGTTGCCCACTTATCCAGATCCTTTAGACACCAAGTTCCATGTTGCATTCCTTGTACCCTTTTTCATCCTTATGTTTTATGATAAGAATGCTTAGTCTCTTATAAATAATGATAATATAAGATGGCATATGTGTGCATGTAATGTATCTTACTACGTATATACCTTATAGTTTAAAACCAAAATTGACAGGTACGCTCTCTTGTATCATTCAATCCATTCTATGGTGTATCGCTTATCCCATCACTAGTGGATTGTAACATTCCCTATCTTGAGACTCAAAGCCAAGTGCTACAGTTGCTGCAATCATCTATAGTAAAATACGGTAATGTTAATGGTATCCATAATATCAAAAGAACATGACTATGAAATAAAATCAACACAGATTTCAAAACAGCTTTTCTGATTACATTTCAAATCAATATTTCATATTCAATTAAATAATCACTGTTATCCCACCCTATAGTCAAGGCTGGAATATCAACAAATCAACTAGAAAAGGATGCATGTCAGGATTAGAAATCCATTGGAAATGAGGCCGCGATTGATGTCATTAAAATTTGGCCGAGCTCTAACCAAGACAGGATCGATTGGGAGTGGTAATCAAGGGTAGGAGAGGCTACATTTCAAATTGTAGGTCGATCGGAGTTCGTGTGATCGAGTTATGATCGACACAAATTAAGAAAGAAATGTTGTTCGAATCCATCATAGAGCTTTGTTCGAATCGATGTTGTTCGACTTCATCCAGAATTAGACTCTTCGCATCGATTCAAAAGCAGCGGCGCCGTATCGATGTAATTCGTATCCATCATGATCAAACTATTTCGTATCGCTCAGTGACTGACTCAGTTCGTATCGATCACAGGTAAGCTCAGTTCGTGTCCATCCAGTTATTGGTTGTTCGAATCGATAGCGTCCGAGTCCTTGTTCGTATCCATCATGCTCAGGCGAGTCCACTTTGTATCGATGGTATCTGCAGTGATCGATACGAAGTACACCCAACTATCGATACGAACGATGGCTACGACGAATCGACAACCGATTCGAAGAAGGACTGAAGCGAATGGATGCGAATCAATGGTCGATGCGAATGAGGCTTCTGTATTAGTAACTCGGTCAACTCGACACACAAAATGGATTGATCTAGAAATTTTGCAACACATCATCGCATGGTCACGTGCTCTGATCGGTTCGATCAGATCGATGCGAATCTATCGAATCAAACTACACTGCCTGCCAAAAACCCTATCTCGCATCGATCATATCTTCTAAACCAAAGGTCCAAATGCTATAAAATTTTCACAGGCGTTTACGTACGAGCTAAAGAATATTCCCACCAAGTTTCGACTCAATTGACAAATCCTTGATCGATACGAAATTGGTTTGTATCGATCACGGATCGAGTCGAACTTCACGGGATCAATCGCGTGAGCCCACTCACGCGCCAGAAGGAGTCTTCCAAAGTTTGAGCGAGATATCAGCCTCCTACACCTATAAATAGAGCCCCAGAGCCTATAGAAATGGGATCTTTTTGGCGATTCAACATCCAGACTCTGTTGGATTCAACTTTGCATTTCATCACCGCTGTTGTACTCAAATTTCTTCATTGTAATCCGCTGTAATCAACTGTATTTAGAAAAGAACATCAATAAAAAGATTATCATTTGAAGTGGATGTAAGCCGGAAATAGCCGAACCACTATAAATCTTGTGTTTCTGTTCATTATTTTTCAATTGCTTTGTCTGGATCTAAGATTTGTATTAGATTATTGCTAATTTGTATTCATATATTGGTGCTTTCACAATCTTTGGCATTTGTGACCAATTTTGGCGCAACACATTGGTGCTTTCATTGAGACCAACTAGCACTCGCTATACCAGATTTGGAATATGGATTTGAAGGCCTGAGGGTTTAGATCTAGAGGGCAATGAAAAGGCAATTGAGTAGGAGACTGAGAATAGAGAGAAGTCAACATGAAGGAAGCTAGGAGGCTTCATCGGAGGCCAACCAGACTTCAGCTTTCATCACCCATGATGAGATGGAAATGATGATGGGAGCTATGTATAAGGAGTTTCTGAAAAGACAGGAGGAAATGATGTAGAACATCCTCACATAGGTAGGACAAACAGGGACAGTTGGAGCTTCAGGGGTTCAGATCCACGAGGCTGGAGCAGAAGGACAAAACAGGCAACCAAATGGAGTAGTTTAACAGTGCACAATCCCTAATCAGCATAAACCTGCTACTCTGGATGAACCCAAGCTCGGGGGCACACCATCGGGTAACAATGGAACAGTTCATAGAGAAACTCCAGTTGACACCGCACAACAAGATGTTGGCAGGAATGTAAGAGCGCGGGATGAAGAGTACGTACCAGAATTCACTCAGGGACTCTAGGGGTAATCCCTAACAGATAATGTTGGATTGGTTGGGATTATTAGACGAGCTATGCGTGGAGGTTTGACCAATAGAGATCTGGAAGGAGTAAACAGGAGTCCGCTCACTCGTGAAATCAGGATCGCTTGGAATCCACCAGAGTTCAAGCTACCTAATGTAGAGATGTACAATGGCAAAGCTGATCCGACTGATCACTTGGTGAGGTATAAAAGATATATGGAGGTGCTGGTGGCATCGGAGGAAGTTATGGCTCGATATTTCCCTTTATATTTGACGGACATAGCTGCTATGTGGTTCAGGCAGCTGGAAGATAGGTCTATCCAGACATGGACAGAATTGGTGGACAGGTTTCTGAAGCAATTTCGGGTTCATATTAAAAGACCGAAAAACATGATTATGCTAACGACAGTAAAGAAAAGGATGGATGAATCGCTGAGAGCTTTCCTAACTCGGTTCAATATGACGGTTGCTCCAGGGGATCTACCGGATCCATCAATGGTTTTAATGGCAGCAGTATCAGGGGTCAGAAAGAATTTTGAATTCAAACTATCTCTAATACGGGATCTGCCACTAGATCTTGGGGAATTCTTTTACGAAGATAAGAGATTCCTTCGGCAAGATGATGCATGTAAAGATTTAAAGTTAAAGGAGACAGACGCGACTGAGGATGGAGGACCATCCAATGGAGGTTTGGATAAAGATAAGGGTAGAGGAAAAAGGAAGCTTGATGATAATTTAGAAAAAGCTAGGGAACGATGGAGAGAGCCAAAATTCTCTATGTAACGACCCATAAAATTCAATAATTAAATTGGTTAAATTAATAATATTTTCATAATTAAATTTAGAAAGAAATAAAAAAAATTATAATTTATATTGAAGTAAAGGTTAAGAATGCAATGTAGCAATGGTAATTAAAATTAATTATTGAAAATTAAAGTGAAATCCCAATAAAGAAAAAGTCTTAATTATTGCATTTGGGTATAAAATTTAAAATAAGTAAATAAAAGTAGGCATTTAATTAACCAATGCACTAAAATATTGATTAATAGTAACTGAATGTAATTTTGGGTAATAAAGTTAAAGCAAGTTGATAAATAACTAATTTAATGCAATCGCAATTAATTGAAATGATTGTAAGGTTTTAATTGATTGTAATTTGTAAATTGGGAAATAGATTCGAAGTTATAATTAATTGATGAAATAATACGTAATAAGTGCAATTTGATAGAATCAATGTTAGTATAAATTAAAGTAAAAATTGGGAATCATATTTATGAAATAATAACGAGAATGCATGGTAAACAATGCTAATTAAATTTAATAATTAGTGAACTTGAATTAAATTCCAATTATAAAATAATTTTAATGTTATGGTTGGCTATAAGTTGAACATAAGTGAATGAAATTAGTAGTATGAAAATAAATGGCGACATTGATTTGTAAGTAAAAAAAGCTTATTTATGTGACTAAGGGGTAAAGGTAATGATTATGGTGTGTTTGCCTATTTATTTAGATTGTTAATTGAAATTGGAAATAAATTTTTAATAAATGTAAATAAATGTTACATTAATGTGAAATGTAATACAATGTTTAGGAGTTGTAAATTTGGTATATTAATGTCAGGAATATAAAACAAATAGTAACTAATTTTATAGATTAATAATAGACTTAATAAAAGAGTTGAATTGAATTAATCAATTTATTTGGAACTAATTAATTGGTATTCAAATTTATAATACATGGGTTTATTGTAAGAAATTGAAATTAGATACTACGACAAAATGAAATTAAGATGGAATATGAGAATATTAATGTAATAGATTTGAATCCAATGTTAAATCCATTTGTTTGACAATAATGAATGTAATAATCATTAATTTATTTAACTAAATGGGATTGTTGGGAATTATATTTATAATTTCTGAATTTAATAAATTGAGGCAAACACTGAAATTGATAAATTAATTAACTATACATTGACATTTAAATTTGTTTGATCGTTGTAAGTGATTAAGAAATAAAAAATGATGAAATTTGTCAATTATCAAATTGAAATTGAAAATTTGATTTAATTAATTAATTATTAATTTATCTAATTAATAGGAAAATAGTCATTTCGACCGCTAACTCGGATTACGACGAAACTAGTTTCATCAGATACGTAACGGTGAATTATTGTAGGATTTCAAGTTTCATAGCGATCGGACTTGTCGTTTGATCGTTCAGACTCGAAACGCCTTGAAATCAATGAAATTGAAATCAATTTGAAACATATTGATTTTAGCATAACTTCTTCATACGATGGAATTTGGACTGAAAACCTGTTCCATTGCGTTTAAAATGTTTTAAAACATCTAATTTGATATATGGGTTGACCAATTTCATTCCGGAGTCAGAACGGGCTTTTCGGGCCATTTTATCGTTCAACGCGTATATCCAATCGATCCGGTCCATTTTAATTTCAGCTTTGTCTATAAATACCATGTTATCAACCCGAATTGTTCCTCATTCTATTGGTCTGTACGTATAATTCCTTCTCACTGCCTCAATTCAATGGCAGACAAATCAAAACCAAATTCCAGTTCAAAATCAAATCAAAAATTTAATCTCCTCAAACTATATCATATTTTATATCGTCGGAAAGCTCTTGACGAACGCATCTCAGAACTATAATTCATTTTTTGTTCTGATTCGTCATTTAATCAGAAATCATTGGAGAATTCTAGCCGTTCGCATTGAATTCTGGACGATCCAACAATCCGTCTCCGATCGGCGATCGGGTGGTGTTGTTGCGAAGGTGGTGTCGAGCAGAGTTGTCGGTAGTTGTCGCCTGTCGTATGGAGGTCAGAATTCATGGGAAATCGTCGAGGAAGGGCCGAAGTTTTTCCTTGGCCTGGAGGCATTCGCCCGCGATTGTGGCTCGCGCAAGTTCGCCATGGGTGCGACCGGAGATGGCCATCGAGGAGGCAAGGTCAGATCGGGGGGAGGTGGCGTTCGGTGACGTGAAAAATTGTGGCGGCTGAAGTGCATATCGAGTAGAGGGTTTCTGCTTGGGTATTGAGCACGTGAGAAGAGGATGTGACGTAGGCTTCGTTGTAAGGGTGATGACGTGGCATCTTGGGGGTTAGTTTTCTTTTGTTTTTGTTTATTTAAATTTAATTTCCAATCGTTCTAACTTGCGTAACTTTCATATACGAGATCCGTTTCACACGTGGATTTTTGCGTTGGGATCGTATAAAAATTTCGGATATTTTGACGCTTGTTTGGACGGATTCTGAGACTGTTTAAATTTTGGATTTAAATTGAATTTAAATTCAAAAGGTGAGTGTTTAACCCACTCCCAATTTCTAAATTTCTTATGTGTTTTAAATTTATTTCTGATGTGATTAGAAATTTATTTATTTCTTTTTGGCATATTTTTATCATCATTCCAGTTAAAATTGAATTTATTTAATTAAATTGGTATTCAATTTATTATTGCATATGAAATGCCAGTTAGATTAATTTATTATTGAATATAAACTTCCAGTAATTACTTGTTATTTATTTCTATAATATATTGATGTTATTGTTTGAATTGGATGATGATTGTGATAAATGGTTGGTGATTGATATTGTGTGAATGGATGCTGTATTTTATGTTGTTATGGACTGCAAGTTGTTATGCAATTTATTTCATTCGGGATCGCGGTTTGAAATGATATATAACCGTATTTTTATTTTAAATTGCGGATTGAAATGATAAATATCCGTATCACTTGACCATAGGGTAGAAAATTATATACAGACACCGTGGTATATATATAAAAATATTTTGAAATGATTTCTATGGTTTTGGAAAGAAATATACGGTTTAATAAATATTAATTTTTGGTATTATTTAAATATTATTATATATATATAGTTAAATTATTTAATTTAAGCTATGTATGAATATGTTTAATAACAATAAGTTTAATAATGGAGTTTGATTGTTTTATATTATATGTTTAAGTACATGTTTAAGATATTATGTATATATAGAGTTTTAATGACTTAAGTAAAAATTATCAGAAGATAAATATGAAATTGGTTTGAATTGAATTATTTAAGAATTATACTTGAATAAATTTGATTTGAAATTTAAATAAAATTAAGATTTTAAAGGGTATGATTCTTATAACTTGGTTTGGTTTAGAGTGATTTAAATGAATATAAAGTTGATTTAAATGAATATATCAGGTTAAATAAAGTGAAAGAATTCTAGTTATGTGAAGTTAAAAGTTTTCTTAAATGATAATGGATTTACTACGCCAACATTTCAAATCTAAATAATAGTAATTGAATTTGATGTATATGGGATTATCAAAGAATTAGTTTTGAAATGGTGGAATATTTAAAGCTTTGAAATATATGGAAATTGAAATGGTTTATTTGGAGATTCAAATCTGTATTTGGAATTGATTTGTGAAATTAAAGAAGCTAATTTATTATATAAAGTAATTTAATATTAAACCATTTAAGTATTGGAAGTTATGTTTCAAAGTTATGGGTTTCAAGGTATTATGATTTGAAAATGCTATGATTTTGGAAAAAGGGTATATTTGAAATAAAAATGATAATACATTGATTTGGGTTTTATAAATGATATCATATTCTTTTTTGGTTTTTAAAACGAAAATGATATCGTAATTATATGGTTTGGAAATGAATATTATATCCTGGTTTGAAGTATAATTATTTTGAAATGACCGCGGTGTTATAATAACGATTGGTTGGCAAAGAGACCGGGATCGGATATGGGCATACTCTCTGTCGATACCGAAAACCACTTTGACAACCGTATAAGCGGTGGAGATTCCAAAATGAAGTAGAATGGTGGCGACGTTCCTTTGAGGTAAATATGTGGACTCGACTCCCGTGAGTTAGTATAAGGTGGCTAAAACAGGAGCGATTGACGGGCTTAGAAGATAGCACCTTTTATCAGACACATCCCTTCGATATTATACTCTGACCTTGGATTGATTTGGTGGCCACTTTTGATTTTTGATTTTAGGGTGTGGCTTGAGGTTGGCGGTAGTAGCTGCTACACGCTACCACCGGTCCGGAAGCGTAATTGGTATATCTATCCTGACATTGCCTAGTTGTGCCGTATCACCTACCCTAGCGCGCCTTGTATGAGTTTGATTTGCGTCGTACCTATGGAGTATCCTCTGGTAGCCTTCCGATCAGGAGGTATTACGGTACTGTATAGACTATTGGCACTGTTACGTGTTAAGGGCTATATGGGTAACCTCTTAACACTATTAAAAAGTAAGTTTATTTTACTAGTGGACACTATTATAATAGCGAAATATTACCATATTATAAATAGTTTAACGGATCCTTAGGAGATGTGAATCCCGAGCATCTCTTAAGTTATTGCACTCACGTTGACACTGGATAGGAGACGTCCAATCACGTAAACATCTATGACGCCGTTCCACTCATATTTTTACTATTGATTTAACTTACATAAGATCTTTTAGTTCTGACTCGAGTGTTTTGTCTTTTCAATTCGCTCGGGCCAGCATGAGCATTTCAGGATTTGGAAGACCGTATTCTGAAAGACGAAGACGAAGATTTATTATTATCTATTATATTATTCAACTATACCATTTTATTCCGCTGCATTGTAATCTGTTATTGTCTGGTATGTATAACTATGATATTTATTGTACAAGTATAATCAAATATTTTGTAAAACCGCTTTATGAACTGTATTCGATTTTTATATTTTGTCATTCCGTTGCAAGATTCTATTTTGTTTTCTTTCTTTCTCTGCTTTTTCTTATTTACCCCATAACAATCTGCCCTTCTGTATGGTTTAAGTCTGATGTGTGTGGTTTATCGTCGATTTAAAATGTGCGAAAAAGTGGGACGTTACATCTAGTATCAGAGCTTTGGTTTAGCGATAAACCATAGCTTTGTGGGGTTTGACACTTTGTTAATAGGGTAGTAATACCCTATGATGAGTCGCTGATCGTGTGTGTGTGTGTGTCTATATATATATATATATATATATATATATATAAATATATATATATATATATATGAGAGAGCGTATTTGTTAGTGTTATAAAAAGGTTTTAATATTGTGTTACTTTGTTCCATTTTGTATTTATAGATTCTGGTTGGTACATGGGACGTTATGACATCAATAGGGATTTCTAAACACTTGATAGGGCAGACCGACACAATATTTGTTTTGAATATAGGTGAATGAAATAATTTTGCCTATTATATTTTCTATATGTATAAAATAATTTTTTTTATAAATAAGATATATATTTGGTTGTAGTATATTGGTTGTTAGGTAAAGAAATTTATAAATAATAGTTGAAATGAGATAGAAAATAAAATAAATGAAAACTGGGAATATAGAACTTAAGTCCCGGGGTTTTGAAAATTTCTTTCAATAATTTTGGAATATAATAATAATAATGATGATGATGATGATGATGATGATAATAATAATAATAATAATATTTACAAGTATTTTCTAATACAAATATTTCTATATGATTTGAAAAATAATTGCTTTAAAGAAATTTTGGGAAAGAAATAAGTTCTGCACTTCCCTCTCTGTTGTTGGAAAATAATTTCGGTGATGAGTGCATGAATCATCGACATTCATTTTCAAATTTCAAATTGGGAAGGCCACTGCAGTAGTTTTACTGCATGTTTATTTTGGTAAACAAATATAAATTTTAAATTGTTTAAAATATAATTAGGCATATAAGTTGTAAGTATATACATCTAATTTATTATTTAAAAATGATTTGATATTTAACCCGGTATCTAGTTCTTAAGTTTCCGTTAATTAATTCAATTGCTTTAGTGATATGGAATTTAACTAATAATTGAAACCTCTAAAGGAAATAAGAGATTTAATGCTAAGAATAAATGGAATTAAAAAGGAAGTTGAAGTTGTAACATATAAAACAAAGGATATGACTATTGGATATTAAATTAATTTAAAGAAACGAGATAAACTTGTATAAATTTTAATTGCATTCTTAAAAGCATATATATATAACTTACCAAAAAATAGAAGTTAGAATGTCTAATAAGAAAATGTAATAGAATATTATGCAAGTAAAAATTTGAAAAATGAAAGTATTCAATGAAATTCTTTAATAAATAAGAATTGGATATTGTGGTTGTTATAAACCCAAGTTATAATTGAAACGTTACTATAAATAAATATAATAGAAAGATAAGTAGTATAAATAAAAGATTATATACTTAAGTAAATGGAATTAAGCAGTGAATAAATGAATGTAATATAATAAAAGGAAAATTTCATGATATAAATAAGTGAAATAAGATTTTGTTAGAAATGAATTAAAGTAAATGAAACTGTAAGAGAAAAAAATGTGAATTAAAAAGATAAATCATTATACGAATGAAATTAATGAGAATGAAATTGATCTATTGTTTGAAATTGTTTTTTGGTTGACTTATAGCTGTTTGGGCAAAGATACTTTAAATTTGTTTAGGTGAAAGAATAATCTATTAGTTCCATCTAAGACTGCTGAGTAAATGGTGCACTTAGTGGTTATTTTTCATTCTATACAATTTAAAGTTTTTGAACCCGAACAACTATTTGTTTTGTTTGATATGAATGATTGATTGATTTGTATTGATTCTATGTGATGGTTATATGTCTTGTTGCAAGTGATTGTTGTTGTATTGATTTGTTTGTTTATGGTTAAAACAACTTTAACATTTCATTGTATATAATTATTAACTCTTTTGGATTATATAAGTGAAATACAGGTTATGAAGCAACTGCTACTGTTTTTGGTTTCCTAATTTAAGGGTTATTTGCCCGACAAATAGGTACGTTCTCGGATTACGGTTTTATAGCGTTATGTATATATTTTTCCCGTTGTTGCGATATATTATTTTGAGATATTGTTATATTTGGAGTAATATTTTCTCCCGAGCCTCTCCGTACAAAGAAGACTCTGCCGAAATTTTTCGCAAATTTTGTACTTAGAAATTTTTTTGAAAATGGTTTTCCAAACTTTATTAACTAGAGTATAAAAAGATTTAATGGTAATAAATTGGTATATTTAAATAATTAATTTTGTAAATTTAATTGTTTATAAAGTTAATATTTTGATAAGATATATTGTTTATTTAATTCTTCTTTCCCTTTCTTCTTCCTTTTCGGGGACGAAAAGTTTTGAGTGGGGGAGAGTGTAAAGACCCGTAAAATTCAATAATTAATTGGTTAAATTAATAAGATTTTCGTAATTAAATTTAGAAAGTAATAAAAATTTATAATTTATATTGAATTAAAGGTTAAGAATGCAATGTAGAAATGGTAATTAAAATTAATTATTGACAACTGAAGTGAAATCCCAATAAAGAAATAGTGTTCATTGTTGCACTTAGGTACAAAATTTAAAATAAGTAAATAAAAGTAAGCATTTAATTAACCAATGTAATAATATATTGATTAATAGTAACTGAAAGGTAATACTGTTAAAGAAAGTTGATAAATAACTAATTTAGTGCAATCCTAATTAATTGAAACAATTGTAAGGTTTTAATTGATTGTAATTTGTAAATTGAGAAATAGATTCAAAGTTATAATTAATTGATGAAATAATACGTAATAAGTGCGATTTGATAGAATCAATGTTAGAATAAATTAAAGTAAAAATTGGGAATCGTATTTATGAAATAATAACGAGAATGCAAGGTAAACAATGCTAATTAAAGTTAATAATTAATGAACTTGAATGAAATTCCAAGTACAAAATAATTTAAATGTTATGTTTGGCTATAAATTAAACATAAGTGAATGAAATTAGTAGTATGAAAATAAATGGCAACATTGATTTGTAAGTAATAAAAGCTTATTTATGTGACTAAGGGGTAAAGGTAATGATTATTGTATGTTACCTATTTATTTAGATTGTTAGTCAAAATTGGAAATAAATTTTTAATAAATGTAAATAAATGTTACATTAATGTGAAATGTAATACAATGTTTAGGAGTTGTAAATTTGGTATATTAAGGTAAGGAATATAAAATAAATAGTAACTAAGTTTATAGATTAACAATAGACTTAATAAAAGAGTTGAATTGAATCAATCAATTTATTTGGAACTAATTAATTGGTATTCAATTTATAATAAATGGGTTTACTGTAGAAACTAAAATTAGATACTACGGTAAACTGAAATTAAGATGGAATGTGAGAATATTAATGTAATAGATTTGAATCCAATGTTAAATCCATCTATTTAACAATAATGAATGTAATAATCATTAATTTATTTAATTAAAAGGAATTACTGGGAATTATATTTATAATTTCTGAATTTAATGAATTGAGGCTAACACTGAAATTGATAAATTAATCAACTATACATTAACATTTAAATTTGTTTAGATCATTGTAAGTGATTGAGAAATCAAAAATGATGAAATTTGTCAATTATCGAATTGAAATTGAAAATTTGATTTAATTAGTTAATTATTAATTTATTTAATTAATAGTATTTAATGTTGCTGAAAATCTAAAATCGATAGGGTTATATATCCCTTTAAAATAAGTTAAAGCCCTTTTTAACTTCGAAAACACCAGGCTATAAATCCAAAACAATACCTTCGAAACCATTGTTTAAAATCATAAACAATCCCTTTCGAAATCATAAATAACATCCCATTTGAAACAAGTTAAATGCTTTAACCTTGAAAACATTTGGCTGAAAGGCCACAATCTACCCTTCGAAATCATGACTTAAAACCGTAGATATCCTCTTTTGATACCATTAAAATATTTCTTTCGAAAGCATTAGGTTCAAGCAAGGATATATAGAAATATAGCTTTGAAACCAATTGAAGGTATTCCCTTCGAAACCATAGTTTGAAAACAAAACAAAATACATAGTGCCTAAGGGGATTTATGCGAAAGCTATTCCTCCGAAATAGTTAGGGTAACAATGACATGTTTCTACATGTATACTTAGGTTTAAACAAGCAGCTTCAACCATGTTGAAAGACATGGGAGCGGCTCCCAGGACTTCAATGGTTGCGGAAGGGTATCGATTTGAAACCCTACCCTCTGAGCTCATTGGTTTAAAGAGTTATAAAAAGTGGACTCCTACTAAGGCTAAAGGTTTTAATGTGACAGCTAGGATATCTAAGAGGTTCAAAAGCAACAACCCTTTCGAAGGTATTAAATCAAAAGTCAATTTCACCCCTTACACATGCATAGCTTTGATACCATTACTACCTTCTGCATAAGTCTAATACGCTACGTACCAATAGCTTGATACCATTTGGTATTGAATGAGTGCGGAAGAGTTAGAGGCGGATGTGTATGACGTCGAAAGCTATCAAGGGTAGTGGCAAAGATGTAATTTAAATAAAAATTGCATTTTTGCTTATTAAAGAAAGCACTTTTCACCTACCATTCATATATGTCAAAATCTTATTAGCTTAGAAAACTATTTCCTTCTCCTTTATCAAAAATACTGTCGACTCTTTATTGGAACATTTGAAAATAATTTAACACTTAAACCCTTTTTCTTGATAAAACATTTAAAATATTTAAGTCCTCTAACTTAGATCATTTATAAATCATAGTTGATAATTTAGGAAAAATCCCCAAAGACATGGTAATTCACATTAAATATGTTTTCTAACATATATAAATTTTAGATTCGAAATCATTATTTAATTGCCTTAAATAATTTAAATCCGAAATTCCCTGTTTTCTCTCTTGGAAAATTCATAATAAATCCATAATTACTTGAAATTTATGAAACTTAAAACCCACTTCTAAAATAATATTTTTGACCATATATCAAAAACGCAAATCATTTGGATGTCTTTTGATTGATTTTTTGATCTAAACGTGTCAAAAAATCAATATTAAACCCTATAATAGATCACCAACATGCATATATATACCATTCAATATATTAAAACATGGCATGAGACTTGGAAAAATAATTCGGATCTAACTTGAAACTGAAATCATTATCAAAAGTGAGATGTAAACTAATAATTCACCTTGGCTTTGTGTTAAGAAGGTTAACATTTTCCTTTAGTTTGATTTGCTCAAGCTTTCAACTTGAATCCTAGTTTTTCTTCTCATTGAATCCTCTTAACGATGGTCGGCCTAGCTCTTTAGGGTTTTAGTTTTGTTTGTGAAAATTAAAATGAATGAGGAATAAAGAATATAAGGGTTTAGGATATAAGAACAAGGGCTATTCCCATTTTATCCTTACCATATTCTTCCTACTTACTTATTTTTAATTCTCCATTACTAATACGTTCATTAAGGCATGACTCCCTCTTAATTAAAAAATCTCAATCCCTTGACTATCTACATTATTTCATTTAATTTATCCAATTAAATATTTTAAATAATATTAGTCAAAATTAGGGTCATTACATGCTCCCCTCCTTAAAGAATTTCATCCTTGAAATTATGATAAGTTACCCATAATAATCAAAAATAAAGGTAAAACATACCGTTAAACATGTCAGGATAAGTGTCTCTAATCATTCTCTCGATTTCCCAAGTATAGTCTCTCTCATCGTCGCTCTACTGGACTTTGACTAATCTGATTGTCCTGTTCCTTAGTCTCTTCTCATCTATTGCAACTACATGAACTTATTTTCTAACTAGTCATATCCGGTTTCACCACTAGATCCTCTAACATAGTCAGTGTAATTGTAGTCTCTAGATCTCGAACACACTTCCTTAGAAGAGAAATATGGAAAACATTGTGGACTCTTGCCAAACTATTGTGCAACCCTACTCTATATGCAAATTTCCCGATCCTCTCTATAATAGGATATGGTCCAATAAATCTTGGTGCCAATTTTTTCGATTTTCCAAATCTGATCACTCCTTTCATCAGTGATACTTTGATGAAAACGTGATGTCCAGCTTAGAACTCTAAGTATTTCCGTCTCTTATCAGCATACCTCTTCTTCCTAGACTGGGCATTCTTTATTCTAGCCCAAATTAACTAAATCTACAGCTTCATTAACTAAATCCAGACCAAGAATTAATCTGTCTCCGGTCTCTAACCAGAAATAAGAGATCTACATGGCCTTCCATACAAAGCTTTAAATGGTGTCATCCCAGCACTAGTCTGATAACTATTGTTATATGAAAACTCGACTAAGTGCAGATGATCTTCCTATGATCCTCCAAAATATAGCACACAAGCACTTAACAAATCCTCCAAGACTTTGTTAACTCTCTCCGTTTGTCCATCTATCTATGGGTGGTAGGCAGTACTTGTATTGAGCTTGGTACTAATGTATCCTGTAGACTCTTTCAAAAATCAAAGTGAATAAGGAATCTCTATCACTTACTATATTACTAGGAATTCCATGCAGTCTAACTATATTTTTCACGAATAAATTAGCTAAATCTGATGTTGTTCTATTCGACCTTGGCAATCCACTATAACTTAGATACTCTCATTTCCTCTATTCGACCTTGGCAATCCATCTATGAAATCTCATTTCCAAACTGGAACATCCAAAGGCTGAAGTAATCCACTTGGTTTTTGATGTTCGATCTTTATCTGTTAACAGTTCAAACATAGCTTCATCCATAGGGCAACATCTATCTTCATATCTTCCCAGAAGAAACTCATTTTCATATCTTGATACATCTTAGTTCCTCCAAGATGAATAGTGAACTTCGAAGGATGGAACTCTTTAAGAACATCCTTCCTAATGTTCCCTACATTCGGAACGCATAGTCATCCTTTCTTCCTCAACCACCCATTCTAGTAAAGATTGAAATCTTTCAAGCATCGCTCTCTGTTCCATTCCTTATCTTTCTGATCCATTCGGCTAATAATTGGTCTTCTCTTTGCTTAGAAGTAATCCTTTCGATCATCATCGGTTAAATTTCTAAACATGATAACATGGCGGTTTTGCATCTAGAATTAGCCTTGGATCTCCATTGTACTCCGCATGTAGTCAATGCTTCTAAATCTTTCCACTCGGCTACCATTGCCAAACTACATTTTGATATTTTCTACTAAGTGCATCTGCAACCTTATGTCCTTTTCCTAGTGTGTACTTAATACCAAAGTCGTATGCAGCTACGAACTCTAACCATCTCTGCTGTCTCATATTCAACTCCTTCTGAGAGAATAAATATCTTAGTGATTTATGATCAGTAAACAGCTCAAACCTTTCTCATAAAAGTTAATGTCTCAACACTTCAATGCGAAAATTACTACAGTTAATTCAAAACCATGAGTTGGATATCTTGCTTCATACAGTCCAAGCTGTCGAGAAGCATAGGAAATCACTTTATCTCTCTACATTAACACGGCTCCTAATCTCGTTCTGCATATATCCATGTATACCACTAGGTCCTGATTTCCCTCTTGAACAACTAACACAGTGCATTAGTCAATGAATGTTTTGGTTTCTCTAATGCCTCCTCACACTTATTAGTCCAAACAAACTTCATATCTTTCCAAGTTAGCTTAGTCATCAGTGCAGCTATCCGCGAGAAATCCTTAATGAATCTCAAGTAGTGGCTAGATAACCTAAGAAAACTTTTTATCTTAGTCACTGCCTTGGGTCTCTTCCAATTATTCACTGCCTTGATTTTAGCCGGATCTACTGACAATCCTTTCTCTGAAACTACGTGAACAAGAAACTTATCTTCTTTCTTCCAAAAGCGACGCTTTGAAATTTTGCCTTCAACTGATGCTTCCTTAATGTCTCAAACACTATCCTAAGATGAACTTCATGATCTCTTTCATCCTTGGAATATATCAATATGTCATCTATGAATACTAATACAATTCTGTACAGATGCTTTTGTAAGATTCTGTTCATCAAGTCCACAAAGAATGCTGGCACATTAATTAGTCCAAAGTAAGACTAACCATTTGTATGATCCATATCTGGTCCTAAACATCGGCAAATGAATACTATCCTCTACCACTCTAAGTTGATGGAACCTTGTAGCCAAATCCAATTGAAAGAATACTTTGGCTCCACTTAACCGGTCAAACAAAACATCAATCCTAGGTAACATATATTGGTTCAATATCACCTTCTCATTCAGCTTACGATGGTCGATACACAACTTAACGATCTGTCTGATTTCCTTGCAAATACTAGGGTTTTTCCCTAAGGCGAACTGCATGATCTAATAAAGTTCTCAACTTCTGTATCCACCAATTGCACCTTTAGCTCTTTCATCTCGTTAGGCTTCATTATACTTGGCGGTCTACTCATATGTTCATCTCCTAGTACTAAGTATGTCTGAAACTCAATGGCCCATTTCGGCAGTAGTCCTATCACTTGCTCAAAGACATCTATAAATTCTCTAACAACAAAGACTCGATTCAACTCGTCTTCTTCATCCATAATGCCCAACAAAGCATTAACCTCAAAAACAAGGTTTTCTGCATAGTATATAATCTTATCATTGCAACTAGGGTGCCTAAGTTATATTTTCCTATCATCGAAAAATATCCTAGCATCGTACTTACTTAACCAATCCATTCCCAAATAATTCTGAAACCTATGAAATCAAACACATGCAAACTACAAGCAAATATATAACCTAACAATTCAAACTCTAATTGGTCACATCTCACCCTAAGAGTCGTATACCCTTCAATCGGATTCACAATCCTTAAGGATGTAACTAGGTATAAAGGTTCTAGCTTAAGCTTGTTTACCAAATAATGAGATATAAAAATGCAATGGTATCAAATAAAACTCTAACTGACACACCATAAATCAAAAGCGTACCTTCCAACACAGCTTTTCCTTTCTCCCCTACCGTTACTCTTGAGGTGGTTAGTTCCAATGTAAACACATTGCCATTTCCACCCTTGGTCGGTTCCTTATAATGGTTCTTGTAATATCCAATCTGACCAAAATTGAAGCATTTGGTATTCTTCTTCTCGGTCACTTTCATTCCATCTCCTAAGCGACATTCATTAGTGAAATGCCATTTCTTATCACACTTGTAGCAGATAAATTCTGCCTTCCCTTTCTTAGCAGCTCCACTCTTCTGAGCTCCCTTCTTATGGAAAAACTCCCTCTTTTGGTTCTGCCCATCTTGAGTTTCCACTACTTTGTTACCATTAAAGAAAGCGAGCATCTCCTCTTTCCTCAAAGCCATCTCAACAACTACATCGCACGGATCCCTAATATGTGGTAAAGTTGCTTTAGCAAGCTCGGGTCTCAATCTACAGATGAAATTCTCATTCCTTTGATAACTATATCAACCACAGCATATGCATATCTCGATAATTCCTCAAATCTAGTAGCGTACTCAAGCACTGTCATGTCTCCCTGCATCAACTCAGCAAACTTCCTGAGAAGAGTTGACTTGGTAATCTATAACATGAATCTTTCCTCAAACCTCCTAAATTTCGTCCAAGTTATAACCTCTTTAGCTACTCCTACAACAATACTGTTCCATCAGTACAGTGCGGCTCCTTGAAACTATCTGGACGTCAATCTCCTTTTCTGTCCATCGTTGAGTCCTAAATTAGCAAAAATCCTTCCGCAATGAAGCAACCAGTTCTCTACTTCAATTACATCCTCGGTCTCGATGAACGGCTTTCCTCTAAGACTGGCGTAGTCCCTACTCAACACTGCATAGTTGTTGACCATCGAAGCTTCCTGATTTCCTTCTCCAATATTTCCTCTAACTAATCGCACAGAAACTCTAACTTGCATCATATTGACGAAGAACTGATACGCAACTCCCACATCAACTTGCGGTGCTCCAACACACTCCTTAGCAGCTTAAGCACGACCTAGATTCCTTTTAGTGTTTGGTCTGGCATTTCCAATAGTTGCGGTGCTTCCTCATTTGGGTCTTTGCAAGATATAGAAGGATAGCCTAAGAGAGGTGAGAGAACAGAGATAAATCGTATGCTTATATATAATAAATGCAAGTACATTACTACAAGTTATCCCATACCCTAATCTTTTCCCCAATCCTTAAGGATTATGTTTTCAATATCCATTTCAAGTTTAAAATTTCTTTTAAGTTTTCATAAACCTACTCTGATACCAAGCTGTAACATCCTCTAATTTGAGGCTCGAATCTAAGCGCTACAGATGCTACAGTCATCTATTATATTAACTTCCGGTAACAAAATACGATAACGTTAATGGTATCCATAATATATAAAGCAAATGAATATGAATAAAATCAACACAGATTTCAAAATAGATTTTTTGATTACATTTCAAATTAATATTTCATATTCAATTACATAATCCCAAAACGATTTCAATGTTTTAATCAAATATAATTATTACAGATTACACAAAAAGCGACATATGAAGATGTCCACTTGGATTATCAAAGTACTAGATAGATAAACATATCTTTCATAAATACGTCATAGCGGAAATGATACTAAATAACTCCTATATAGCAAGCTGTGCCTCCTGCACGTCTTCGAAAGTTTATTCGTCCAACCTACTAAACCTTAAAAGTCCTTAACTCAGTCTACTCAAATTAAATTTGAGCACTTGAGAGTTTAAGGGGAAAACATAAACTTCGAGTCGGACATAAAACCAGATGTGAATAATTCCATTATATCTTGGTTTACTGATATTAGGTGAGACCACGCCGCTTAGCGGAACAGGTTTCCTCTTACTAATATCCTTTTAAAATCATATCTTTTGCAAATCAAAATCCTGCAACCAAACTGATCATTTCAAAAATAGAAATAACATGTATGCATCTAAATCAGGTAATTAAATAGACTATCAGTTTGAACATTATAGTTTCATTAGGCTGACTACTAACCATAGGTTGACTTGGCTTATCAGACGTAATAAATATTCTACCTTCTGTTAGAAACAATACTGGACAGTCTGTCCATAACTTACTTCTTCTAAGGTCAACTGATCCAAATGGTTTTACGGAATCACTAATAAACTATCTCTATTCTTTGTATTCCTTTCAATTTGTAACATCATTTTAGTCTGACATGTGATAAAGCTGCACACATTGGAATTTCGGACTTATATTAGCTAAGGGCTACTAGCTAAAGTATAGGACACGATCCCACACCAGTCATATTTGGTATTTTAATATCTGAGTCATATACTTATGGCTGACCACCCTATTCAAATTTCATTTCCTTGAAAATAATCTTTACAATTGCTTTACCCCTAAAATCGTATCTTTTTAAAACAAGGAAGTTCTACCATTTGATGTACTCAAAATACTTATGCCATGATATATGCTTTACAAAACAATGTTAACGAACAACTAAAATCAATAGGGTTATCTATCCCTTTAAAATAAGTTAAAGCCCTTTTTAACTTAAAAAAGACTAGGCTATAAAGCCAAAAAAATACATTCGAGACCATTGTTTAAAACCTTAAACAATTCCTTTCGAAATCATAGAGAACATCCCTTTTGAAATAAGTTAAATACTTCAACCTTGAAAACATTAAGCTGAAAGGCCAAAATATACCCTTCGAAATCATGACTTAAAACCGTAGACATCCTCTTTCGAAACCATTAAAATATTCCTTTTGAAAGCATTGGGTTCAAGTAAGGAAATATGGAGGTATAACTTCGAAACAAATTGAAGGTATTTCTTTCGAAACCATAGTTTGTAAACAAAACAAAATACATAGTCCATAAGGGGATTTATGCGAAAGCTATTCCTTCGAAACACTTAGGGTAATGATAACATGCTTCCCTATGTGTGCTTAGGTTTAAACAAGCGGCTTCAACCATGTCAAAAGGTATGAGAGTTGCACCCACCCTTTCGCAAGTATATGTTAAAATAAAAGCGGGTTCAATAGTTGTGGAAGGGTATCGATTCGAAACCCTACCCTCCAAACTCATTGGTTTAAAGAATTATAAAAAGCGGCCTCTTACTAAGGCGAAATGTTTTAATGCGGCAACTAGGGTACCGAAGGGGTTCAAAAGTGGCAACCCTTTCGAAGGTATTAAATCAAAAGTCAACTTCATCCCTTACACATGCATACCTTCGACACCATGACCACCTTCTGCAAAAGTCCAATACACTTCTTACTAATAGCTTGATACCATCTATATTAGTACCGAATGAGTGCGAAAGAGTCAGAAGCGGGTGTGTAAAATGTCAGAAGCTAGCAAGGGTAGTGGCGAAGGTGTAATTTAAAAAAACTACACTTTTGCTTATTAAAGTAAACACTTTTCACCTACTATTCATATATGTTAAAATCTTGTTGGCTTAGGAAACTTTTTCCTTCTCCTTTATCAAAATTACTACCGACTCCTTTATTAGAACATTTTAAAATAATTTAACACTTAAATCCTTCTCCTTGATAAAAACTTTAATATATTTAAATCCTCTAACAAAATAATTTATAAATCATAGTTAATAACTTAGGAAAATCCCCAAAATCATGATAATTCACATTAAATATGTTTTCTAATTTATATAAATTTCAAACCCAAATATTGTTTAATTAGATTAAATAATTATTGTCCCATTTTTGGTCAAAACAGGAATATCAACAAATTGGCAAGGAATGATGGAGATCAGTTGGAATCAGGGCTACAATCGATATCGCCAAAATTTGGTTGAGCTCCGATCGAGACAAAATTGATTGGAAATGATGATAAGGACTAGTAAAGGCTATGTTTCAAATTTCAGGTTAATAGGAGTTCGTATGAAGGAGATATAACCAAGCCAAATGAAAGGAAGCACTGCCGAATCATCCATCCTCCACTCCCAAGCACTGCCGGTCCAAACTTCCCTTCCTAGCCGAACCAACTCCACTTCCCTTCCTAGCCGAACCAACTCCACTCACTACCAAACCAACCTACTTCCTCATGCCACCGAATCAATCCATCTCACCACCCTACACCGAACCACAACCTACCGAACCAAGTCCCACCGAACCATCCATCTTTCCATGTCTACCGAACCAACCCATTCTCCATCCACTTCCGAATCAAGGCAACGCCGGGCCAATCAACGCTCCACCATCTACCGGACCAAAGCACTACCGAACCAAGGTTGCCAGGCCAGATCACGTCAGCCCAGGCCTACCAGCAGCTATATACATCCAAGACCCCTACCCCCAGCCTCACTCTATAAATAGAGGGGCAGGGGTACAACAATGGGGGACAAGTTTGAGAGCTCAAACGAGGAAGGAACTTTCAAACAACTTATATACGCTTGTAATCAAAGCCTTGGACTTGTAATCTGAAAAATAAAGGAGAATAACATATAAAGTGGACGTAGGCACATTCTGGCCGAACCACTATAAATCTGTGTGTCTTTTACAGTTTAGTCCCTGCTCTTTACATATTTACGTAAATCACCCAAATCACTAAGAACAACACAAAATCAACTGAATCATACGACTTAGAGGTTTTTGCCCATTTTTTGTGCAGACATTTTTGGTGCTTTCACTGAGAAGGACTAGCACCCGCTGCATCGGATAGAAGTTTGGATTTGGAAGACAATAACTAGGCAAAATAGTAGAAGGCAAAGGGCTGAGAGAAGCCAACCGAAAGGAAGTCAACAAGCATCCTCCGGAGCTGAGGAAGGACCGGCTTCGATCTACATAACCCGGGACGAAATGGAAGCCATAACAAATTCACTACAAGAGAGGTTGTTGAAGAGTCAATAGGAGATGATGCAGACTTTCTTGGAGCAAATGAGAGCTGCAGGGACCCAGAACTTAGGAACAGCTACAGCGGCTGTGGATGCAGGACAAGGAGCTAGGGTTATGGAACCCAATCGAGGACAGGATGCAGAGCCAGAGGGCAATCGACAAGGGCTTGGGGGAAGGCCCGCAGGATCCAACACAGGAGCACCTTTGGAAGGAGTTCAACAGGCTAGAACCAACGTTGCTGCTAGCGAGCCACGTGAAGAGTATGTACCGGAATTCCCTCAGGGGCAACCCCCGATAGACAACGCTGGATTGGTAGATATAATCAGAAAGACTGTGCGAGGTGGTTTGACCAGCGGAGACTTAGAAGGAGTGAACAGGAGTCCGTTCGCTCAGGAAATAAGGATGGCTCAGAATCCACCTAAGTTCAAGCTACCTAGCGTGGAGGTATATGATGGCAAGCCAGACCCTACGGATCACTTGATGAGATACACCAGACACATGGAGGTGCTGGGGGTATCGGAGGAAGTGATGGCCCGATGCTTCCCTTTGTGCTTGACGGACTTAGCTGCGATGTGGTTTAGGCAGTTGGAAGAAGGATCTATCAGGACTTGGAGGGAATTGGTGGAAAGGTTTTTGGGACAGTTTCGGGTTCATGTCAAGAGACCGAAGAACGTGATGACATTGACATCGGTAAAGCAAAGGATAGATGAATCGCTTAGAGCTTTTCTAACTCGATTCAGTGACGTAGTTGCTTCGGTGGATCGGCCCGATTCATCGATGGTTTTAATGGCAGCAGTATCATGAGTCAGGGAGAACTCGGATTTCAAGGTATCTCTGATACGAGATCCCCCATGGGATCTCGACAAATTCTTTCACGAGGCAGAAAGGTTCCTTCGGCAAGAAAATGCGAGTACGGATTTAAAGTTAAAAAAGGTTAATGCAATTGAGGTTGGAGGACCATCCAGCAATGGTTTGGATAAAGACAACGGAAAAAGGAAGTTGGACGATGATTCTGGAAATGCTAGGAAGCAATGGAAGGATCCACACATACACAAGATTGAACGAGACGCTGGAGCGGATATACCTAGATACTCGGAATCGCCTTCCCTACCGGAGGCCAGCTAGGAGAGAACCAACAGAATGGGAAAGGACTTCAGGAAGGCACTGTCTCTTCCATGATTTGGATGGACATGACACCAACAGCTGCAGGCACCTAAAAAACATAATTGAGTAGCATGTAAGGAACGGGCAGCTACCACAATATGTTGGACCTTGGAATGCAACGGCGGAGCAGGAGCAACCGCCGCCTACCTCAAGCTACGATGGTGGGAGGCCCAGGAACGATGGTCGATTGATCATCCATTGACCGGGATAATATGGAATAAGTAGAGAACTATTGGCAAGCAACCAAGTCATTTACACATGTACGGGGACGGAGATAGCCTCTAGGCATGCTCTGAATGATGATAAAATGCGATGCTATGGTTTGTGAAATTTATCTTTTGCTTTTGGATTGGACACTGCTTTTCTTTTTGGTTTTTGGTTTTGGAGCTTGGATTAAGCTCCTGGTTTTGCTTGCTTTTGGATTTTCCTTTGGATGATTGTTTTCGGGTTTGGACGCTGGTTTGGATTTCTGGCTTTCTGGTTTTAATTTGGATTTTGGATTTGGATTTCAGATTTAGATTTTGGATTTAGATTTTGGATTTGGATTTTGGGTTGGATTTTGATTGGATTTTTATCTGATTTTTGATAAACGATCGTCGGGTATGGATTATGTCTGGCAAGGGGTGAGTCGCTTTGCCCGAACGTGGTAAATTGGCTCACTCAGGTCATCGAGTATGGACTATGCTCGGCAAGGGTCCGAAGTGACCAGGATTCGGCCTAGGACTTAGATCCTCTATTATCAATTGTTATTATCAGGTCGTTGAGTATGGACTATGCTCGGCAAGGGTCCGGAGTGACCAGGATTCGGCCTAGGACTTAGGCCCCGTACTATCGATTGTGGTTTCAGGTCGTTGAGTATGGACTATGCTCAACAAAGGTCCGGAGAGACCAGGATTCGGCTTAGGACTTAAGCCATGGCATTGAACAGCGCCCAGGGACACTGGACCAAGGTCGTCAAGTGTGGATCACGCTTGGCAAGAACCCGGAGAGGTTGGCTCAACGTCCATGGACACTGGACCACGGTCATCAGATGTGGATCACGCTTGGCAAGAACCCGGAAGGTTATGGATTTGGATATCGACCTGGAGAGGTCTCGGATTTGATTATTGACTATTGGATAAGGATGGATTAGGACTCGGTTGTTGAGTTCGAATGGATATGGAATTGGCCAAGGCTTTGGTTATTAGATTTGGAATTGGACATTGACTCGGAGCAGTGAAGGATGATATACTCTGGCAATATGGCTATGGACTTTGGATATTGGATTCGGAACTATTCAAAACACGCCTTGTTATCACAAGGCATGTTTTGGGAGGCAAAGTGTTATCCCATTTTTGGTCAAAACTGGAATATCAACAAATTGGCAAGGAATGATGGAGATCAGCTGGAATCAGGGCTACGATCGATATCGCCAAAATTTGGTTGAGCTCCAATCGGGACGAAATTGATTGGAAATGATGATAAGGACTAGTAAAGGCTATGTTTCAAATTTCAGGTTAATCGGAGTTCGTATGAAGGAGATATAATCAAGCCAAATGAAAGGAAGCACTGTCGAATCATCCATCCTCCACTCCCAAGCTCTGCCGGTCCAAACTTCCCTTCCTAGCCGAACCAACTCCACTTCCCTTCCTAGCCGAACCAACTCCACTCACTACCGAACCAACCTACTTCCTCATGCCACCGAATCAATCCATCTCACCACCCTACACCGAACCACAACCTACCGAACCAAGTCCCACCGAACCACCCCTCTTTACATGTCTACTGAACCAACTCATTCTCCATCCACTGCCGAATCAAGGCAACGCCGGGCCAATCAACGCTCTACTAATTACTGGACCAAGGCACTACCGAACCAAGGTTGCCAGGCCAGATCACGTCAGCCCAGGCCTACCAGCAGCTATATACATCCAAGACCCCTACCCCCAGCCTCACTCTATAAATAGAGGGGCAGGGGTACAACAATGGGGGACAAGTTTGAGAGCTCAAACGAGGAAGGAACTTTCAAACAACTTATATACGCTTGTAATCAAAGCCTTGGACTTGTAATCTGAAAAATAAAGGAGAATAACATATAAAGTGGATGTAGGCACATTCTGGCCGAACCACTATAAATCTGTGTGTCTTTTACAATTTAGTCCCTGCTTTTTACATATTTGCATAAATCACCCAAATCACTAAGAACAACACAAAATCAACTGAATCATAGGACTTGGAGGGGTGTTTGCCCATTTTTTGTGCAAACAACAATGTAAATCCAAAATTCACTATTTTCTCTCTTAGAAAATTCATAATAAATCCATAATTATTTGAAAAATTATGAAACTTGAAACCAACTTCTAAAATAATATTTTTGACCATATATCAAAAATACAAATCATTTGGATGTCATTTGGTAGATTTTCTAAACATTTCATAAAATCCATATTAAACCATATAAATCATCTATATCCATTCAACATATAAAAAGATAACATGATACTCGAAAAAATAATTCGGATCTAACATGAAACTGAAATCATTATTAAAAGTTGCATGTAAACCAAATATTCTCCATGGATTTGTATTAAGAAGTATGAGATTTGCCTTTAGATTAATTTGCTTAAGCTTTCTACTTGAATTCTAACTTTTCTTCTCCTTAGATCCTCTTAATGATGGCCGACCATGTTAAGAAAAGGCTCTTTCTTAATTAAGACAAGGCTCTTCCTTAGAATATTCTTCCTACCTACTTATTTTTAATTCTTTTTTACTAATACGTTCATTAAGACAAGGCTCTTTCTTAATTAATAAATCTCAATCCCTTAACTGTCTACATTATTTCGTTTAATTTATCCAGTTAAATATTCTAAATAATGTTAGTCAAAATTAGGGTCATTACATGGATAAAACTCATACAAACATAGGTATCCCCTCAATCTAAGCTATGATACCATAGGTGCTTCCACATCTCATGTACCTATATAAAGGACTCTTGCATTGTACGGTACTTGACCAATTGATGATTTAACAGAAGTAAAGAAAAAAACCCATAAACTGTTATATATGTCACAACCCATAAATAAAGTATGATAATAATATATAAATATAGAAGAGCTAGTAGCACGATCAAATAAATACAACCAATTATCATCAAAATGCAATGTGGTTCATGTGATCATACGTCACAGTGTAGATATAAGCTGACATATCACAATACATCGATCAATAGATAAGTGGAAAGTGTCTCTAGATATATGCATAAGTGTTAATAACTCCACTGTGCTACACTACGTAATAAGTAATAGCTCTATTTTACAGTAACATAAGAAAAGTGTAAGAATCATGCATGTCCTCAACACAACTCTATGTGTTATCACCATACCTAACTCCCTATCTACTCATATGAAGTACTCGAGAGTTATAAGAAATACAAATACTAGTAAGATCAAGTTAGATACTAGTCTTGTATGAATGATTTATGAGTCTAAAATAATATATATAAACTCAGTATATTATAAAATAAGAAAAACATAGCATGAGGAGTTATTTCTCACCTGCTCTTACATCTAACATGTTGGGACATATAAAATATCACGTTAAACTACCATAAGAGTACCATGCTCCATCACATAATATACTATGGTGTCGGGGTGTTAGACTTGCTAATACTTAATACTAGTAAAGATTCATAGCTTCCATCAATCAAACTCCTATCGTGCCCATAGTGATTTTTTATGATTGATTGCTTATCCAAATGGAAATTTGCTATAAATGACCCTACCAGTGACATCCATAGTCATACCATTAGCAACCTCCCTTGGTTAGCGTTCTCCCCGGTAAGGTTAGGTCAACCTTGCTAATGACACACTCAGGTGTGCCACTAACAACCATGAGCATCCACGCTTGGTAAAAGGTTTTCATAAATTAATCTACCTCTAAGGCCTGCACTTCACCTCCTCATGTGAGTGATGATAGAAGCATACACATTTGGTTCCCCTTACAAGTCACCCTTGAATAGAACCTGCCTACCAGAACAACCCTGGACTCAAAGAGTTGTTTTCCCAACATTATTTATTGATATAGTATCGATTGATAATGATCGGTATCTATTGGTGCTTAGGAAAAGTTTGCCTTCAAGTTCATGTAGACTCCATCATAGAGCACAATAGTATGGATCAACCATCAATTGTTTCCAATCGATATCAATCAATCTGATCGATATGTTTAGCTATTTCTCCTATCTTAGGATGAACAAGATTACTTTAGTCTATATTTATGTGCTAAAATCTCTGTATAATTTTACAATCAATTGTTACCGACCGACCGACTTTGAAAGAATTTCTCTTAAGTTCTTCAACATCATTTTTGGTTTGATCCATCCTTTGCCTCATTGGCTCGTTTTTTGTGTAAATTCGAGGACTGTATAGATGAACTCCAAACTTTAAAGCTAATCCCTTTGGTTTCTTTATGATTAAACTCCATTTCCTTGTGCAAAGACCTCTGAAAATGGCCATTCTACACATGTAACGGACTTCCATCCATAGAGTCAATATCTCCCACATCAAATCCCTCATATTTTGTTGATCATTCTTTTAAACTTACATGAAATGAAACCATAAAACATCAAATCAATAATAACATGTCAGTCAAGCATTCAACACACTCTTAGATTACACATATAAACTCATATCATTCTACTTCTCGTTCAAATTCATGTTTAATCAATCGAATACCATTTAAAAGTCGTCTCGAAGTTAGATTTGAAATCAAATATGATCTTTACGATGTAAAATGGTTAAAAAATATTTTTAAAACATATTTTACAACATATATAAAAGAAGTTATAAACCACTCACTGAACAATGATTAAATCACCAAATAAACTTCAACCCAATCTAAATTAGTAAAGAAAGGCAAAAGCTTCCTTACCAAAACGTTAGATTGTTGATCATGTTTGTCTCTAAGCCCTGATCTCTTAACCTATTGATATCTCTATAAATAGTAGCATTTTAAGTGGTTTTGAATGATAAATTGTTAATGAAGATTTAGGGATGTTTTTAGATTTGAAATAATGTGAAATAGTGGCCACTCTAACTCTTTGTTACCCGCAAATCTAGAAGTTAACAAACATGGCATTATTTTGGGTTTTAAGGCCTAACTATGACATATTCTATAAATTGTCTATTTGGGCTAAAATCTTAAAACTATCATAACTCTTGAATGGTTGGATTAAATCGCTATGATGACCATTATACGAAAAGTGAAACTATTATTGCTTATAATTTGAATAAGAATCAATCCCCAATTCAGCTCCTATGTAACGACCCAGAATTTCTGTCATTTGAAATTCATATATTTAATTAACGAGTAAAAATAGTAATTTTTCAAACAGTCTCAGATTTTGACGAAACTAGTTTCGTTGGATCCATAATGTTAAATTATTGTAAGATTTCAAATTTCGTGTCAATCGGATTTACGGTTTGTCCGGGGCAAGCTCTAACGCAAATCGGTTTAAGTGAATTTTGAATTTAAATAGTTGATTTGAAAACCTATCTTTCAAATATGATCGAATTGGCTCCCGATATATAATCTATTGCGTTCGGAATAGGGGTAAAACATTATAAACGCCAGGCGGCACGCTTCGTTTCGAGTTCAGAAAATTTTCGGATGAATAGTGCGCGTAAATTTTCTATAAAAGGCCACCATAATTTACAATTTTCACTAAAACCCTAATCCTATTCTTCAGCCGCCACTTTCAATTTTAATGGCCGAAAATATTCATTTCTTCTCCTCTTAATCTTTTCCAATCCACTCGATATTATTGAAAACTTTCTGAAGCAAACTTGAAGAGCTTCGCGAGATCTTTAGATCTATACGATGATGATCGATTTTAGTCGAGTGGACCGACCTTAATCTCGATGCAAAAGTCAAACATTTTGGCACGAATTTCGATAGATGGACGAGGCCGAGCTTCACGTCATTTGGGCCATGGGTGAGTCTCGTGTGGGCGCACGCATCGTGGGTTTTTGATCGACTTCGGGTCGTCGTAGGGTGGTGCGACATCGATGGAATGGCCGCATGATTTGGGTTTTTGTTTCCTGGGAGCGACCTTGAGGGAAGAAGGGCACGAGCAGCCGTGATTTGTTTTGGTGAAGCGAACGGCCAGTTCAATCTGAGTTTAAAAATAATAAATAAAAAGTTGAAATTATTTTATTGAAAATGCGTATAAAATTTGTAACGCGATATCTTTGTCGTACGAGGTCCGTTTCGCACGAAACAACTTGCGTTAGGTTCGTATTGACGAGCTCTAAGCGATGGAGCTGGATTGGGATTGAAGGAAGCTAGTGTGAATTTTCAGTAAAATTAAACGCGCGTTTAATTTTATTCGGAACGAAATGCTGCAACTGGTATTAGAAGCAAGGTAAGAACTTCTCACTCAATCTAATTTGTTTCGATTTAAATTTTAAATAGTTAGATTTAAAATTGCTTGATTGTGTTGATTGTATGCTTGGATGATAAATTGCTATCTGTTGTATTGAAATAGACCCTATACGCCGCATATTAAGCGGAGGTTATTATATTAAACACATATACCGCGATATTCCACCTTGAAGTGAAATTGGTACTATATATGTACTTGGAGTTGATTTTTCCGCATTATATAGCGGATGAGACCCTATTGTGCCGCATAATAGCGGATGATATTTTATATAAACCCATGTACCGCGATATTCCGTCTTGAGACAGGATTGGTATTGTGCTAACATCTGTGGATGCAGGGAAACAGGTTGGAGGGATCCAACTGGATTCCTCAAATAATTGAATTTGTTTCAATGTTGTGTGTTGATTATTTATAATCTCTGTGTGATTATCTTTGTGATTGAAATCGTTGAAGGCTGAAATTTAGCCGAATATAATTTTGGTATCGCTGGATACCGAAAATAAATAAAAATTTGATTTTTGAAAATTCAGGTTGAAAGTTTATATTAAAATTTATTTTTGAGAATTGGGTAAATTTAAAAGAAGGAATTCTAAAATAATAAAGTTTTATTTTTAATTTTATCGAATAAAATTTCAAAATATGGGAAAAGCTTAAATAAATAGATAATGGGTAATATTATCTAAAAGGTGAAGAATTATTCAAAATAAGGATTTATTAAGTTATAGTTAACACTTAATTTATTAAATAATTAAGGATTAATTAATAATGTAGTTGAAGAATTATTTATTTAATTTATAAATAAATAATTTAGATTAATTTATAATTAGAAATGATTAATAATGAATTAATCTAAGATAATTTCTTAAGAAAGTAGTTAAGGAAATGTTATTAGTTAATGAAGATAATTAACTAAGGATTATTAAGTAATTAAATAAACGTGATTAATTTTGATAATTAATTTGATTTATTAATTAAGATAATCAATTGTAAATTGTTAATTACTTAATGAAAGTAATTAAGGGGTTAATTACTAATTGTAATTAAAATTGGATATTTTGATTAATTTATTGATAAAGATTAATTGGTAATTAATGATTGTTGGTATGAGATGATTGCTTATTGGTAAGTAATTAAAGGTTTAATTTCTTAAAAAAAAGTAACTAAGGGGTTAATTAATTTTGTAATTGGTTTAAAGGTTAACTTAATTAATATGATTAATTAAGAATAATTTAATTAATTAAGGTGATTGATTATCAAATGATTTGTAATTAATTAATTGAGATTGGATAATTAATTCATAAGTAATTAATTTAACTCGAAATCAATTGAATTAATTAAGCAATTAAATTAATCCTACTTATAAATAACTATTGAATGCTTAACCTTACTTATGAATGATTATATTATATGAGATGCCTTGAATTGATTGTCCTATCTAATCTATGATATTTTGTTCTGTGGATTGAGCTGTGTATAATTTATTCATTTATTTACATTTGTATATTATCTGTGAATCCGTGGGTGGACGATAAGCGTTATAGTTTATATCACCTATCAACTATATTTCTGTGTTTTAATCTGTGGTGATTGAATGATGTTGCACTATTGTGTAAACCCCTGGACCACACTTATACACACACAAATATGGATTTCACGAGGAAATCGATTAAGTCACGGATTTTGGATATTTAAATCCAAATGGTTTTGGAAATGGATTGGGTTTAGACCGAAAAGCTCTTGGAATGGAATTTCAAGATAAAATTTATTTTTGAATAACTTGATAAAGTTTCGAAATGAAATAATTTGACTTAAATTTGAATTCAAGATTTGAAATTGAATTCTATGTTTGGAAACTTGGGATTAAAGATGTTATACTAATTATATATGGGTCAAACCATTTGCAATGTATTGATTTGGGAATTTGAATTTAATTCAAGGGCTTCAACTCGTGCAAAAATAATTGGATTTTTCTGAAACGAAAACTATTTGTTTTCAAATAATAAAAGCTGTCACATAAGTAATGAACTTCCAATTTGTGTTGAAAGGTTCCAAGTTTGAAATGAAATGTTTTGAAAGGCTATGAGTGAATCTTTGGAAACGAATTTTGAAAGCTATAAGTTAAACCTTGATTTAAAGATTTAACGAGTTAATACAATTGAAATGGAAATTGTTTGAAATATATGAATAGATCTTTTTGAATGGGGTGAACATTGTGAATTGAATCTTTTTGTTTAAAAGATTAAAGTGTCTAAATTTGTTTAAACCATTTAAGGTTGTTGAAATAAAACTTTTGTTTAAAAGATTGGAAATGGTAATCTATTTAACCATTCGAATGAAAGGTTTTGGGCTTTAAGCTGTGACTTAACTAATACCCCAATATCCATATGTTTCTTGTAAATATTGCGCTCACTATTCGGTTTAGCCGGGAGAGGACCTTTGGGTCATAAATCCCATTCCAAATAGTGATATGTCATAATGGATAGCATTTGAAGACCGGTGTTGAAGACCGGATATTTTCGAAAATGGAAGGAATACCGTCGAATGTCTCTGCATCGACTGATCTCCGATATAGATATTTTATCACCCTTTGTGACAGAAGTCCGGACGTGATTAGTTAATATTCGGATTGCAAGGGCTTCTTTGGAAGTGCCTTCGGTTCCGTTCGATCCCGGAACGGACTTGCATGGATGTGTGTCTAACGTTACAATTTGAGATGTAAAGCTGGTTTCTATCAAATACATTTCTGTTGGTGGTGGACAATTTATTCCTTTAGCTTAACACTCTTCTCTGAGACGTACGAGCTCAGAGGTTATGTAGTTGATGGTTACTAGTGATGCATTCCCAATTTGATAATGTGGCATACGAAGTGCTGCTGATCATTTGTTGATAAAGCATAACTTTTGTATAAATCGTAGCTTTGTGGATGAGACTTCGTCGGACCTCACACCCCGGTAATGGTCAAAACAGGAAAGATGCAGCAAGGTTATAGGGAGTAGCGCCCCTTAGGGTATGTGCATTTCCTTCGGGATAGAAGTGGTATCATGGTATGGAGCCCAGATACTTAACTTATGTGGATATCGCAATTATATATGACTTTGTGCTTGTTGTTGGTTGAGGATCCTCGGATAAAGGTTGTTTACAACCGGGGGATGGCATACTCATATCCGTAGTTACCTACTTTTGCAGAGGTAACCGGGCCTTGTGTTGGTGGAGATCCAGTTAGGTTCTCGGAGCATCCTTCCAGAGGCGTACCCATGTGGCAATGGGAAGTTCCTTGGCCTGACCATTTGTTGGAAATCAAAAGAAACAATGTGAACCCTTTACGATTGCAAATTGTATAACCTGCCTCCTTAGGAGGTAGCTATAACAGGCATAATATAATGGAACCTATGCTGACTAAGATTAATATTGTACTTTCGAAATGTTTTCCTGCACTTTGCACTTATAGTAATAATATCAAAGAAATTTGTGTATCAAGCATGTTTGACAATCATAAGGAGAAATCTCCTCCAATTCCGCGTTTGCATTGTGTGTGTGGCGGGAGGCCTTATGGTAGTTACATTTTCTAAAAGCATTGCGGATCAATCTTAAAATATTTTTTTGTTTGTTTTTAAAGATAAACTGTTTTAATTTCTCACACCAGTCCCATGACAGATCTGGAATTTATTGTTCCCTTCCTAAACTCTGGGTGCCCATTATTTTCCACATGGGCAGCCTAGAGTCAGGTTATCAGGATATTCTGGAATTCAGGATATGCTGTGGAGATCAGGAGCAAGCTGGTTGGCGAAACGTATCACTTGTATATGATATCGTCTTTTCCGCTGTGTATTTGGTTGTAAGGACAGGTTTATATAACTGTCCATTATTGTGTTGTGTTGTATAGTGACTCTGTTGATGTGATGTATAAAATGTACAGTTCTTTTGATTTGAAGATTATTCATTTATCTATTATATGTTGTTTTGCTGCGATTGTGAGATTCTGATATTGTTCGGTTGCTTCTTCTTTCTTACTTCTTCTATCTTTTTCTTCTTCTTTAACCCTAACGGTTCGGTTTTCCGGCATTCGATTGCTCGGCAGTTGATACAGTGGACGTATTAATATCGATTTTCGAAATTCGAAAATTCCCAACTTTACATCCTATAAAAAACTATGACCTGCATATTTTTCAGTTATGAAAGTTTAAACAGTTTAGCCTATATTCTAAAAATGTCAAATTAAACTACATTCCAAAATTTTAAATCAAATTAAGATCTTTAGTTGTGAAAATTTATTTTTTTTATCTATGTAACTACACTTAAAAGTGCAAGTCATTGCAGTATGCTTAGATATTGACTAACTTATAAATATCATCATTAAATGTTCTACCAACCCATACACATATCCTTCATTAGTCAACAATGTTTGTACTTGACCACATTTACTATAGATAACAGACGATGCCACATCTACTTCCTATTGTAGATAATTATGGGTGCATTCTTTGAGAATGAGAATTGGGAATCTAAGCAAGACATGAGCATAAAAGTTTAGTGAATGTGAATTGTGTTTGTGTGTGAACGGAGTATTTGAGGGAGTATCTGAGCGGGATATTTGAAATGTATATTTCAAAATAAAATTGATATATATATATATATTCAAATAATCAATTACTAGAATGGAACCCATGCTACGCACACGGATAATTGGTTGAATATAGAAATGTTTGGGCTTTAAGTATAACATAACATTAAGAAGAAACTGTGTTATTTGCACAAAACAATGGTTTCATTCGATGTGAGGTACTTTATCCCTAAACTATCAGGTTCATATATTCTCCTCTCATTTTGTCCCTGTATTCGTTAGTTAAATTTATTAATCATAATGATGAATATGTAAATTGGTAGATGAGATTAAAAAGTAACAGGCGAGACAAAACAAATGGGGACATATAATCTGATCTCGTTTGATAGGAGATGATATTCTTCATCTCCAAACTACCATGATATCTCACAAGGATTGAACCCAAGAACCTAATCAAAATATGAAGATTGAGCTAGTGGTTATCATGCGCTTATCTCATCTTGTCCATCTATTTCTTAATTATATAAATCAATCAATATGGTAAATATGTAAATGTGTCTGAATGGAAGTGTTTGTGACACAGATTGCTGATTTAAATTTGTTTTATTAAAATATAAAAGTTTTTTGTATAAGAATATGTTAGATGTTTAAATAGAACTTTAGTTTTTCATATGTGGGTGTAATTATATTATAGTGTGCGGGAAAAGTACAATTTTTCAGAAAAATTAATGGTAATATCGGTGAGAATCAATAAAGTTTTGGTTGAATACAAGGATATATGGTTAGTAAAATTACAGTGGCAAGTAGAATAGATGTTCTTTGATGATAAAAATATACATGAATATTTTCTAGACATCCTTGTCCAATTAAAGAGAGAAAAACATTTATTATTTTAGCTCATTTAAATTCAGTTTAACAGTATTCATGCTACTACGCCATCCAGTAATAATTGAATATGTGATTATTACCTGAGAGTAAGAAGGCATGACTAATAAAGTCCCTGTGATCTACCATGCCAATATTAAGCAATAACCCCCCTGAAGTTCAAATCGAATGATAAGGTTTTCACTACAGAAGAGACTAAGAGTTATGTAGTTAGAATCACAAATCGGTTACAGATTATACCAACATTTTAAGATAAGTGATTCTCCATAGGTGCGTGTTGTGCTTTATCGGATTGCTTAGGATAAGACAGTTGGGTAATATAGAAATTACCAATAGTTTTTTTTAGTTTTCAAGATTCATTACATCGAAATCTCAGTTCTCTCTTTCCTTTCTGCTATGAATTACCAAAACGCCAAGTAGTGAACATGTGAATCATTTAACTTTTGTACCCAAATTTTTGTGAAGTGCACAACAAAATATTTTAGTTATGCACGATAATAGAAATCACGTTTTAAATTATAAAAATAGTTGTTATAAACAGACACATATTAGAAATTCATCATCATAATCCATGATTCGTGTGATGAAGAATGCAAAGAGTATCACATTAACAAATAATTTTTTATATCATGAAATAGTATTCACCTTGCAAGCAGGAACCTTAAGGCCGACATTAGTTATGAATGCACTTTTGAATTAATTAAATAATTTTCTAATTAATAGACATGGTTCCAGAATGATGCATATATTAAATAATATGACAAAAGTACTTTTCTAATAGGAATTCTATTCCAACCTAATTTTTTGCTTAGTAGCCCCCCTTAAAATAATTAAAATTATTATGACTAAATTACCCCTAAGAAACTTTCTTCTTTCTCCACTGTTATTACATTCTGCAAGTTGGGTTCAGCACTCTGAAAGAACAGTGCCAAAAACCTTAATTTACAAATTTCTTGGGAAAAGTTTGATTTTCAAATAAATAATTGATGGATTTTGAAGAGAATGATGATACTGTATCACAATCACAGCAGGTTTGTCAACAAATCATATTTATATCAATTTTTTTAGATTTCCTTTCCCAGAGTCGCTATTGCGAAATAGATGGGCTAGCTATCAATTCCCGCCTGAATTTTACAAGGATAAGGTAGTAATTTCGCAAGAAAATGGTGAGGATTTTCGAAAAACCACGTCGTCAGGGGGTGGATCCGTTCAAAACCACGCATAAGCTTTGTAGGGTTTGTTATACAACCACGCAGAACTTACACGTGGTTAGTTGCATAACCACACGCTTGAGGACGTGGTTGTCAGAATCAGTTTTGCAAATTGACTTGTTTGTTGTCTAATTTTATTTCCATTCTTACATTTTTGTTTTGCGCTACTTCCTTTTGCAGATCGTACCATTTACAAGTGATGAAGAAACTTGCGACGAAATGGTGTTGGATTATTCTAATGAGTTTACGACATATGATGTAAGAGTAATTTGAAACATTTTTTGTATAAATTAATTGTCATACTTTTCCTTGTACATTACTTACATTTCATTTTACATTTGTATTGCAGATATTTCCTTCAAGGAACAAATTAGTTGATTGGGTTCGTGATACGGGAAAACGTCTTGGTTTTGTTATCATTATTCTAAAATCAGATACTGGCGCATCAACCAAAAAGCCAAGAATTATGTTTGCTTGTGAATGAAGCGGTGTGTACAAGAAGAGAAAAGACAAAAGCCCGAAGAATCTCTGAATGACCAGGACGAAAAAATGCAATTGCCCTTTTTGACTTAGAGGTGAGAAACTTCCTACTCTAGATGACTGGCAATCGCATGTTATTAATGGTGTTCATGATCATTCGGAATTAAAAAATACCGAAGGACACTCGTATATTGGTCGATAAATGAACATGAGACCAAGTTAGTCATTGAGATTCATAGGAACATGGTAAAAGCAAAAAAAAATTCACACACCATCAAAAGAAACGATCCTACAAATTGTACGACAATCAAAACCACATACAATGTTATCCGAGCTCAAAATGCTATTGAACGAGCAGGGCGATCTCAAGTTCAATATTTGCTTAGTAAATTGAAAGAGTTTGGTTATTTTAAATAGCACTGTAAAACACTTGACGCAACAGATATTATTAAAGATGTTTTTCGGGATCATCCAACCAGTGTGGATTTTCTACGCACCTTTCCCCGAGTTATCGTATTAGACTGCACATATAAGACCAATCAGTACAGAATGCCGTTACTTGAGGTTGTTGGTATTACTTGCACCGATCTTACATTCTGTATCGCGATTGCGTACGTAGTAGCTGAAACTGAAGAAAATTATTTATGGGCCCTAGAACGATTGAAATCTTTTTTGCTTGATTGTGAAGTGGAACTGCCATCGGTATTCATTTCTGATAGGGAAACAGCGCTAGTTAATGCTACTGGAGTTGTTTTTCTAAACTCTGCTCATATGTTATGCACGTGGCACATTAAAAACAATGTTCTAACGTATATGCAAAAAAATGAAAGGTATGGAAGTTGAGGAGAAGAAGTCATTTTTATTTGATTGGAATGAACTTGTTTGTTCAAAAAATACAGTTGTGTAGAACGAAAATTTGCAAGTGTTACATGAAAAGTACACGAAGCATATTTCATTTCTGAAGTATATTCACGAGACTTGGTTGGATACATACAAAGAACGATTTGTTCAAGCATGGACGGATGATTACAAACATTTTGGAAATTATACTTCTAATCGGTACTTATCTTTCATACTAATATTAATATCTATTTCAAATAGTCATATTTTTATATAATAATATTGTTGTGTCATATGCAGGGCTGAATCCGCTCATTCAAAATTGAAGAAACATTTAGCTAGTTGTCAATGTAATTTCGAACAAGTTTGGATGAAGATGCATTCATTATTGGAACTCTCATTTACCGAACTTAAAGCATCATTCGAGCAAAGTTTAACAAAAGTAAAGCACATATTTCATATACGAGAATTCAAAATTTTAAGAGGCTTTATTTCTATCAAGGCACTGGATTTGATTCATTCAGAAATACAGAGAATAAAAGATGTTGGCGAGGAAGAATTGCTATGTGGATGTGTCGTTCGTAGAACACATGGATTGCCCTGTGCGCATGAGTTAGCACGTCTTGGGCTTGGTACCGTCATATCCCTTGAAATGATTGATGTTCATTGGACAAGACTTCATCTTGTTGAAATTAGTGGAAAGAAAGATGTTGGTGTTGTAGAAAAAATGGAGATACTTTTAAATGATGTTAAAAAGATGGATACCCCATACTAAATGCAAATTTATAAGAAGATGTTGGAAGTTGTTGAACCCCAGACGTCGTCCCTCGCATCACCAAAAAGAAAAATAAAAACACGTGGAAGAGAAAGCAAAAAAAGTGCTAAGAATTCAACTAAAAGAATGCCTTCGTCATTTGAGCTTGTACAAAGTGTGTACTCTCAAAGTTCGTGTACTTCAAGAAAAGCTCGTGTCGATAAACTTCCTATTCGAAAACCAAAGAAGGTACGTAAAAGACTTGCATGTTATTTGCATACATATATTAGTACATTATAACTTTACTTGTCACCTTATTTCCCAGTTAGAAAAACTAACCGTAGGCATGAAAACTTATTTGCCCCAAATATCGTTGGCGATGAAGGCATTTGTTACTGATATTATTGACATCCGATCAGATGGTAACTGTGGATATAGGTGTGTCACGGCTTTGCTTGGTATGGGTGAATCTAGCTGGCGCCAAATTAGGTGGGATTTGTACGAAGAATTATATGAAAATCAGAGTTTATACGCTCGTGTATTCATTGAGCATGACAGAACTACTGCACTTCTCAATAGCATTAGACATGAAGGTGAAGGGTTTGCACCGACAGAAAAGTGGATGTCAATGCCCGATGTTGGTTGTCTCATCGCAACTAAATACAACGTTGTAGTATTCAATATTAGTGAAAGACTTATGCTGACAATACCACCGTTGAAAGGTAAAGTGCCCCCGCCGATACAACGCACAGAAATTGGATTAGCTTTTGTAAACCAAGATCATTTTGTGCAGGTACGTAACATACATATTAACTCTGTCATTCGTAATTTTAACTAAAACTTGAACTGAAATTGTATATTCTAACTTGTATGTGAAACTGGAGCCCAAACACCCGGTTCCACCAATTTATTCGAAATGGTTCACAACTCGTGATGTGGACGCAAGTAGATGGGAGTACGTGTTCACCGACCGAAGACAAGCGTGGGATGAAAGAAATGAATATACCGAATGGATGTAGTTGTTTTTTACTTTAATGTTGTAGACATTTGATATGAATATGCTGAACGGTTGTATAATTGCATTGAATGAAGGAAATTGAATTATATTTTATGTTCTGGACAGATTATGGTTGCATAATTGCATTCGAAATGGTTCATGTTCTGGACAGAATATATTTTTTTCCCTGTTCATTGTTCGGGTTCAATGGTTTGTGCTTCAACCTCATATGATCACTACGTGGTTCGTCGTAAACCACGTTGATATTCTACGTTGTTCTTCATGTAGGATCTAGATTAACCCTAGAGGTGGGGTGAATAGGGTTATAGCAATTTTTCTCGATTTAAACACAGAAACAAACTGCAGAAATAAATATGCTGAAAAGTAAACCACACAAAAAATTTACCCAGCTTCGGCAACCCCTACCTACTGCTGCATTCCCAGATTTCTATTAGAATTAAACAGTCTCCCGCTTACAAACACTCTAACAGACTCGCAAACCCTTGCTCCCGCTCACAAACACTCTACTAGACTCGCACCCCCTGCTCCGCCTATAGAGCTTTGCAAACTCGCAAACTCTGCTCCCGCCTATAGAGTTTTGCAAACTCGCACACCCTGCTCACTGAACTAATTATAACTAGACAATCTGACACTACCTACAACCTAGGTGGTGATTTACTAATACATTGACTCGAAAAGAAAAAACAAATTTCAAAAATAAAAGCAGGAGCAAAAATTAAAATACAAACTTGACTCCATAATTTTTGCTCAAATAAAACTCAAAACAAAAAACCCTTTTAAAACAAACCCTAAACTAAATCCCCTTTATAATAAAGCCGGCCCTTTTATTCTTTAACCCGATCCACTTCTTTTGGCTTGTGAGAATAATGCGGCCGATCCTCTTTGCCACTAAATTAAGGCTTCTGTCTTCGATCCAAATTGGGGCTTTTCAGTTGATCGATTCTCTGACTTGCGTTGCTCTTGCTCGCGCTCGTTCTCTGATGACCGATAGTTTTTGTTGCTTGTTCGCAGCTGCTCCTTTGATTGTTTTATGAAATTTGGACTTGGTTGCTTCGAGACGATCGAGTTCACTGTTGCGGTATGTAATCTTTTTCGTTGCTGGTTTGATTGTTTGCTTTTAACTCGATGCCGATGATGATGATTTGGGTTTGGTATTTATATGAATTCGAATACACTTGATTTCGTTCGTATCAATTCGATACTTTCCCAATTTGTTGCTTTCCTGATGCGCACGGCTTTCCTGATATATTTTTGACTTGTTACTCACGACCTTGATTTTCAAATGTTTGATTTATTCTTGAATCATACGGCAGAAACTTTCCCTTTTTAATTTTCTTTGACTATTTCAAAGATACGCATCTGAATTTTTAAACACGAATTTGTATTTTACTTTACTGTTGACATTTGCTCTGCTTTGACTTGAATTTGCAAATTTACTTCGACACTGGATATTGTGTATGCAACACCATGACTCTGTACTAACCTCGGCCATCACCATTGCTTTGATATTGAGCATTGCTGAGTCTTTTAATTCATTCTGGTTGTTACTGCATTCATGTTGTTGTCCATTTGTCTGCACTGTGCATTGAGTACTTTGGTTTCATACATGTGAGTTGTTGTTTGCCGAGATTGTTGTTTCAATTGTCTTCTGTTCATGTTGGCACTGGCTGTTGTTGAGTTGATATATTTGTGGTCTTGATAGTCAAGTTTCACTTACTCCTCAGTTTGCACTGTCTTGCATTTAGTCTGTATTGTGTATATTTTAGTTTGCACTGCTTCATGTTCGCTGTGATGTCATATTTTTGGTGCACTGTGTCTTGTACTTGCAGTCTTGGCTTGCATCTTGATGCAGTCTTCATTATCTCGTTTACCTGAACTTGATTCACTTGGTCATCTTGTATTTGTGCATTGCCCTTGTGTTGCTCACCATGTTGCAACTGCTTATTGTAGCTATCTGATTTTAGTCTTGTTTCATGTTTGAACATAGCATTCATATGTTGTTGGATACTTAGAACTGTTAAGAACAGTTCGACTTCGACTTGGTCTTTGGGCATTGCATTGTTCAGGTGCATTGCCACACTGTACTACTCTGGTCTTTGCATCCCTTCATGTTGATTTTTGAAATTTCACTTGAGTTGAATCCACTTTCAAAAACTCGGGTTTGACCTTGTGCTCGTGTCGTAATTTTGAATATATTGCACATGAGTTGAACCCGGCTTTTCATTTGGGTTTGACCTGTGCTCACCTGTTCCTGTAGCATTATCAAGTGTATATCGATGTGCACGGCCTTGTGGCATGTGCAGTGATACACTTTGCATGTCACATTGTTCGTGTGTGATGAATTCAAATATAAATGATGACGAACAACCCAAATAACTGAGGCAAATAATATTTTCAAAAATCATATTTCATTTTATATTGCAAAAATATTTCTTTTTCAATTTTACTGCGTTAGTGAATATTTTTGCAGATTGCTCAGATGCTGGATTCAAACTGGAATGCAGTTGAAGACAAAATACGAGTGTGAGTGATATGTAGTGAGGTTATTAATGTAAATTGAATTGTGATGTATTCAAAAATGCATATGTATAGTGAGAGCTTGAATTTGTACTATTCACGATTGTAATAAATATTTGTTTGAATGAAATTTCTGTTTGAATTCAAATTCCATTCAAATTCTGTGTAATTTATTTTATTCAACAAATATTTATCTAATCTATGAAAAACAAAATAGTACATTAACAAATACATTTAAATGAATATATATATGTGTGTGTGTGTGTGTGTTTATTATCATCAAACAAAAATCATATACTCGCATATTCCACAATCTCCCCCTTTTGATAATAACAAACATATATTTAAGATTTTGACTGCGTTAAATGTTTTTGATCAATGATATACTTTAATTGCTCCTCCCATTTAAATGCTTCCTCTCTACATGATGCTCCCCCTACATATATGCATATAAATAGAAATATACAATTGAGCCTAGATGCAAATGGAAAATTATTTGACCTTTGCTTGATTTTATTTGACAAAATCTTAACTTTTCTCTCCCGCTTTTGTTATCTGCAAAAGAATGATAGTGTTAGATAAAATAGAGATAAAGTGATCAATATTAATCCAACATTAAACTCAAATTGAATATAAATATTAAACTTCAATAAAAATCCAACAAAAATCATAACTACCCTTGTTAGGCGCATATTCCACTTTTAGAAAGAATGGTAATGATGTTCTCATATAAAATCATTCAGTTGTATCAACTTGTGGTACATTTATATCAGGAATTTGAATATCTACTAATCATGCATAACCGTTAGGACTTTTAAATGAGATTAGTAGTATTCCAATTTAATTTAGAAAATGAAATCAAGTATCTTCTAACCACGCATGACCGTGAGGACTTTTAAATGGGATTAGAATCAACTTGTCTATTTAATCAATTAATTTTTATATGCGTTCTATACATGCATATCCGTAAGGACTTTTAAATGAGCATGGAAGCACATAATCAAAAATCCAAGTAATTCACCCATGCATAATCGTGAGGACTTTTAAATGAGAGTGAATACTTTGGATATTTATTTATTTTTACAAAAAAAATGTGACATGAAAAACAAATGATTCGTGATTATAGTACCACATATCGACAAACTATATTTAAGCTTTGATAAACAATGGTCGATAGAAATATGATAGATATAGAAATGGTCATGGAATCTTTACCCAACAAAAAGTTTTATAACTCTTGTTTGAATTCCTAAAGAAAATTTTCAAATATACTCTCTTGAGTAATGTATGTTAAATATCAACACATATCACCTTTTCAATCACTATTTATCTTTTTGATAATTAGTAGGGAGTCGGATTAGTCAAAATTTGTCATTTAAAATCAAATAAAAATGACTAATCTGAAAATATGGTCAAAAATGATTTTCTCAAGGGGGTTATATAAGAGAATTTTCTGCTATTTGAAAATTATGAAAAATATGCAGATATTTTCTTTGAAAAACGATGCAGTTACTAAATGTCTCAAAATCACGTTCAACTAGTAATTTTTCTATCAACTAGATTACCAATGTAATCTGCATCTGAGTTTCTCTTTCAATCCAAAATATCACTAACTAAAATTGATAAACCAGACCATGAAGTGTGCATCAAAAATTTCAAACTCAATTTTAACAACAATTTAAATGACATTCTTTGAATTTGAATTGAAGCCATGTAAACAATCAGAAACTGAAAATATAGAGTTAGCCGAAAAAATATTATCATCCAACACAACAATATTTTTAATCCAAACATATGTATGAAGTAATTCAAAGAATAGTGTTTTTGGCATAAAGGTAATTGGCCAACTGTGTTGAACAAGCCAGAAAAAAATCATCTCTTTACAACATCTCAATATTGGCTGATTTCATTCAGAATACGGTGCAGATTATCACATTTAATTTATCAATCAAATAAATATACCTTTACCTGTTTTACCTATACGATAATTTTTCGTGGTTTCCCATTGTGATTCTGTCACCCTTGTACTAGGCTAAGGAACTTTGCTTTATTGCCCGTTGTGTTTCTGGAACAGCCAAAATCCAGAGAACACTGTTGTTGTTCCTTAGCCTGCCACCATACCTACACGTTGAAAGATTTTTGTGACCTATTTGTTTTTATAGGTCCATGATTGTTAGTGGAAGAATATTTGGGAATAAACAAACCCTTTGGAACCCAAACTTGTTTAGTTCTTTCATTCTTGTCCAATAGACACGAAATTTGTTTGTAGAATTCTTAGGAACCCAAACTTGTATAAATTTTGTGCTCTTGTTCCTATGACTACAATTTTCAACACGATGTCCAATTATTTCACATCTATCAAAGACACTCTTACTTATTGCATCATCATCAGCTTGTGTTTTCCCAAAACCTAGTCCTTTTCTGTTGTTAGCAAAAATTTGATTTCCCAATAGCATGTTGAAAGTTTTTTCGCCTCTTGAAAAGTTGGTCAGAGATTTCTCAAGATTTTGGACTTTGATTTTTAGTGATGTGTTTTCAATTACAAGTGAGGTACATCGATTTATAAAATTCTTTTTCCTAGTGTCGATGGTTTCCTTAAGATTCAAGTTTTCTTTCTCAAGATTCTCAAAGTTATTCCTAAGTTTTGATAATTCTGAATCTAAAATCTTACAATTTTTACAGTCTAGGTTTTGAATGTTTTCAAGTTCAGTTTCTAACCTAAAATTTTCATGGGCGAGTTTCCTCCTTTCAGATTTCAGTTTTTCAATTTTTGATTCAAGACTATCAATTGTTTTAGTAAGATCTAAGCACATAAAAACAAGATCTCTATAGGAATACTCACCTGCCTCACTAGATTACTCGGAGCTTGCTTCTGATTCTGATTTTGCCATACAACACAAGTTAGCCTCCTCTGAGCTACTATCCGAAACTTCCTCTCCTTCTTCATCATCCCTAGTTGCTGCAAAGGCCTTCTTCTTCTTTTTCTTTCCATTGTTGTTTTTGAGAAGTGGGCATTTTTGTACGACGTGTTCGGGCTTCTTGCAGTTAAAGCACGTTAATTCATTATCGGAATTGTCAGAATGTTTTGACCTATTACTACTTGTTTTCTTCTTGCGTGGCTTGAATCTTGACCATTTTCTAAGATTATTGACAGCCATTGCAAGCTCTTCAATTGGATCTTCTTCTTCATCGCTTTCTTCTTTGCTCTTTAACTCAATCGTCTTCTTCTTTGATTCGGAGTTGTTGCGTTCCTCCTTTGCTTTTAGCTCAAGCTCGTATGTCATCAAGTTACCAATCAACTCCTCCATGCTTAGTTTACTCAAATCTTTCGATTCTTGGATTGCCATGACTTTTGCCTCAAAGTTTATCTGTAAGACTCGTAGCACCTTCCTCACAAGCTCTACCTCGGTGAATACCTTCCCAAGTGCTCTAGCGTTGTACACCAAAGTTGAAAAGCATCCAAACATGTCTTTTATGCTCTCGCCTTTGTCCATCACAAAGTTCTCGTATTCATTGCTGAATAGGGCTAGACGAGACTCCTTGACTTGAGAAGTTCCTTCATGTGTCACCTCCACGGTATGCTAGATTTCCTGTGCTGTTTTACAATGAGAAATTCTATTAAATTCATTCTTATCAAGAGCACAGATCAAAGCATTCATGGCTTTAGCATTTGTAGTTTTAATCTCTTATCGTTAGCATCCCACCTGTCCTTAGGTTTAGCAATCTCAGTATCACCAACAGTTATAGTGGGAGATTTATAGCCAGTTTCAATAATATCCCAAACATCATAATCAACAGAACTAAGATAAATGCCCATCCTAACCTTCCAATAAGCATAATCACTCCCATTAAACATGGGTGGCCCAACAATAGATTGCCCCTCAGAAAAAGCATTATTTGATGAATTCATGACTCTAGAGTTAAAGAAAAATATCGTTCTCTGATACCACTTGTAGGATCTAGATTAACCCTAGAGGGGGGTGAATAGGGTTATAGCAAATTTTCTCGATTTAAACACAGAAACAAACTGCAGAAATAAATATGCTGAAAAGTAAATCACACACAAAATTTACCCCGCTTCGGCAACCCCTGCATACTGCTGCATTCCCAAATTTCTATTAGAATTAAACAGTCTCTCGCTTACAAACACTCTAACAGACTCGCAAACCCTTGCTCCCGCTCACAAAAACTCTACTAGACTCGCACCCCCTACTCCGCCTATAGAGCTTTGCAAACTCACAAACTCTGCTCCCGCCTATAGAGTTTTGCAAACTCGCACACCCTGCTCACTGAACTAATTCTAACTAGACAATCTGACACTACCTACAATCTAGGTGGTGATTTACTAATACTTTGACTCGAAAAGAAAAAAACAGATTTCAAAAATAAAAGCAGGAGCAAAAATTAAAATACAAACTTGACTCCATAATTTTTTCTCAAATAAAACTCAAAACAAAAAACCCTTTTAAAATAAACCCTAAACTAAATACCCTTTATAATAAAGCCGGCCCTTTTATTCTTTAACCCGATCCACTTCTTTTGGCTTGTGAGAATAATGTGGCCAATCCTCTTTGCCACTAAATTAGGGCTTCTGTCTTCGATCCAAATTGGGGCTTTTCTGATGATCGATTCTCTGACTTGCGTTGCTCTTGCTCGCGCTCGTTCTCTGATGACCGATAGTTTGCGTTGCTTGTTCGCAGCTGCTCCTTTGATTGTTTTATGAAATTTGGACTTGGTTGCTTCGAGACGATCGAGTTCACTGTTGCGGGATGTAATCTTTTTCGTTGCTGGTTTGATTGTTTGCTTTTAACTCGATGTCGATGATGATGATTTGGGTTTGGTATTTATATGAATTCGAATACACTTGATTTCGTTCGCATCAATTAGATACTTTCCCAATTTGTTGCTTTCCTGATGCGCACGGCTTTCCTGATATATTTTAGACTTGTTACTCACGACCTTGATTTTCAAACGTTTGATTTATTATTGAATCATATGGCAGAAATTTTCCCTTTTTAATTTTCTTTGACTATTTCAAAGATACGTATCTGAATTTTTAAACACGAATTTGTATTTTACTTCACTGTTGACATTTGCTCTGCTTTGACTTGAATTTGCAAATTTACTTCGACATTGGATATTGTGTATGCAACACCATGACTCTGTACTAACCTCGGCCATCACCATTGCTTTGATATTGAGCATTGCTGAGTCTTTTAATTCATTCTGGTTGTTGCTGCATTCATGTTGTTGTCCATTTGTCTGAACTCTGCATTGAGTACTTTGGTTTCATACATGTGAGTTGTTGTTTGCCGAGATTGTTGTTTCAATTATCTTCTGTTCATGTTGGCACTGGCTGTTGTTGAGTTGATATATTTGTGGTCTTGATAGTCAAGTTGCACTTACTCCTCAGTTTGCACTGTCTTGCATTTAGTCTGTACGTGTGTATATTTTAGTTTGCACTACTACATGTTCGCTGTGATGTCATATTTTTGGTGCACTGTGTCTTGTACTTGCAGTCTTGGCTTGCATCTTGATGCAGTCTTCATTAGCTCGTGTACCTGAACTTGATTCACTTGGTCATCTTGTATTTGTGCATTGCCTTTGTGTTGCTCACCATGTTGCAACTGCTTGTTGTAGCTGTCTGATTTTAGTCTTGTTTCATGTTTGAACATAGCATTCATATTGTTGTTGGATACTTAGAACTGTTAAGAACAGTTCGACTTCGACTTGGTCTTTGGGCATTGCATTGTTCAGGTGCATTGCCACACTGTACTACACTGGTCTTTGCATCCCTTCATGTTGATTTTTGAAAATTCACTTGAGTTGAATCCAGTTTCAAAAACTCGGGTTTGACCTTGTGCTCGTGTCGTAATTTTGAATATATTGCACGTGAGTTGAACCCGGCTTTTCATTTGGGTTTGACCTGTGCTCACCTGTTCCTGTAGCATTATCAAGTGTATATCGATGTGCACGGCCTTATGGCATGTACAGTGATACACTGTGCATGTCACATTCTTCGTGTGTGATGAATTCAAATATAAATGATGACGAACAACCCAAATAACTGAGGAAAATAATATTTTCAAAAATCATATTTCATTTTATATTACAAAAATATTTCTTTTTCAATTTTACTGCGTTAGTGAATATTTTTGCAGATTGCTCAGATGCTGGATTCAAACTGGAACGCAGTTGAAGACAAAATACGAGTATGAGTGATATGTAGTGAGGTTATTAATGTAAATTGAATTGTGATGCATTCAAAAATGTATATGTATAGTGAGAGCTTGAATTTGTACTATTCAAGATTGTAATAAATATTTGTTTGAATAAAATTTCTGTTTGAATTCAAATTCCATTCAAATTCTGTGTAATTTATTTTATTCAACAAATATTTATCTAATCTATGAAAAATAAAATAGTACATTAACAAATACATTTAAATGAATATATATATATATGTGTGTGTGTTTAATATCATCAAACAAAAATCATATACTCGCATATTCCACAATCTCCCCTTTTTGATAATAACAAACATATATTTAAGATTTTGACTGCGTTAAATGTATTTGATCAATGATAAACTTTAATTGCTCCTCCTATTTAAATGCTTCCTCTCTACATGATGCTCCCCCTACATATATGCATATAAATAGAAATATACAATTGAGCCTAGATGCAAATGGAAAATTATTTGACCTTTGCTTGATTTTATTTGACAAAATCTTAACTTTTCTCTCCCCCTTTTGTTATTAGCAAAAGAATGATAGTGTTAGAGAAAACAGAGATAAAGTGATCAACATTAATCCAACATTAAACTCAAATTGAATATAAAAATTAAACTTCAATAAAAATCAAACAAAAATCATAACTACCCTTGTTAGGCGCATATTCCACTTTTAGAAAGAATGGTAATGATGTTCTCATATAAAATCATTCAGTTGTATCAACTTTTGGTACATTTATATCAGTAATTTGAATATCTACTAATCATGCATAACCGTTAGGACTTTTAAATGAGATTAGTAGTATTCCAATTTAATTTAAAAAATGAAATCAAGTATCTTCTAACCACGCATGACCGTGAGGACTTTTAAATGGGATTAGAATCAACTTGTCTATTTAATCAATTAATTTTGATATGCGTTCCATACATGCATATCCGTAAGGACTTTTAAATGAGCAAGGAAGCACATAATCAAAAATCCAAGTAATTCACCCATGCATAACTGTGAGGACTTTTAAATGAGAGTGAATACTTTGGATATTTATTTATTTTTACAAAAAAAATGTGTCATGAAAAACAAATGATTCCTGATTATAGTACCATATATCGACAAACTATATTTAAGCTTTGATAAACAATGGTCGATAGAAATATAATAGATAAAGAAATGGTCATGGAATCTTTACCCAACAAAAAGTTTTATAACTCTTGTTTGAATTCCTAAAGAAATTTTCCAAATATACTCTCTTGAGTAATGTATGTTAAATATCAACACTTATCACCTTTTCAATCACTATTTATCTTTTTGATAATTTGTAGGGAGTCGGATTAGTCAAAATTTGTCATTTAAAATCAAATAAAAATGACTAATCTGAAAATATGGTCAAAAATGATTTTCTCGAGGGGGTTATACAAGAGAATTTTCTGCTATTTGAAAATTATGAAAAATATGCAGATATTTTCTTTGAACAACGATGCAGTTACTAAATATCTCAAAAATCACGTTCAACTAGTAATTTTTCTATCAACTAGATGACCAATGTAATCTACATCTGAGTTTTCTTTCAATCCAAAATATCACTAATTAAAATTGATAAACCAGACCGAAGAGTGCATCAAAAATTTCAAACTCAATTTTAACAACAATTTAAATGACATTCTTTGAATTTGAATTGAAGCCATGTAAACAATCAGAAACTGAAAATATAGAGTTAGCCTTAAAAATATTATCATCCAACACAACACTATTTTTAATCCAAACATATGTATGAAGTAATTCAAAGAATAGTGTTTTTGGCATAAAGGTAATTGGCCAACTGTGTTGAACAAGCCAGGAAAAAATCATCTCTTTACAACATCTCAATATTGGCTGATTTCATTCAGAATACGGTGCAGATTATCACATTTAATTTATCAATCAAATAAATATACATTTACCTGTTTTACCTATACGATAATTTTTCGTGGTTTCCCATTGTGATTCTATCACCCTTGTACTAGGCTAAGGAACTTTGCTTTATTGCCCGTTGTGTTTCTGGAACAGCCAAAATCCAGAGAACACTGTTGTTGTTCCTTAGCCTGCCACCATACGTACACGATGAAAGATTTTTGTGACCTATTTGTTTTTATAGGTCCATGATTGTTAGTGGCAGAATATTTGTGAATAAAAAAACCCTTTGGAACCCAAACTTGTTTAGTTCTTTCATTCTTGTTCCAATAGACATGAAATTTGTTTGTAGAATTTTTAGGAACCCAAACTTGTATAAATTTTGTGTTCTTGTTCCTATGACTACAATTTTCAACACGATGTCCAATTATTTCACATCTATCAAAGACACTCTTACTTATTGCATCATCATCAGCTTGTGTTTTCCCAAAACCTAGTCCTTTTCTGTTGTTAGCAAAAATTTGATTTCCCAATAGCATGTTGAAAGTTTTTTCGCCTCTTGAAAAGTTGTTCAGAGATTTCTTAAGATTTTGGACTTTGATTTTTAGTGATGTGTTTTCAGTTACAAGTGAGGTGCATCGATTTATAAAATCCTTTTTCCTAGTGTCGATGGTTTCCTTAAGATTCAAGTTTTCTTTTTCAAGATTCTCAAAGTTATTCCTAAGTTTTGATAATTCTGAATCTAAAATCTTACAATTTTTACATTCTAGGTTTTGAATGTTTTCAAGTTCAGTTTCTAACCTAAAATTTTCATGGGCGAGTTTCCTCCTTTCAGATTTTAGTTTTTCAATTTTTGATTCAAGACTATCAATTATTTTAGTAAGATCTAAGCACATAAAAACAAGATCTCTATAGGAATACTCACCTGCCTCACTAGATTCCTCGGAGCTTGCTTCTGATTCTAATTTTGCCATACAACACAAGTTAGCCTCCTCTGAGCTGCTATCTGAAACTTCCTCTCCTTCTTCATCATCCCAAGTCGCTGCAAAGGCCTTCTTCTTCTTTTTCTTTCCATTGTTGTTTTTGAGAAGTGGGCATTTTTGTATGAAGTGTTCGGGCTTCTTGCAGTTAAAGCACGTTAATTCATTATCGGAATTGTCAGAATGTTTTGACCTATTACTACTTGTTTTCTTCTTGCATGGCTTGAATCTTGACCATTTTCTAAGATTATTGACAGCCATTGCAAGCTCTTCAATTGGATCTTCTTCTTCATCGCTTTCTTCTTTACTCTTTAAGGCAATCGTCTTCTTCTTTGATTCGGAGTTGTTGCGTTCCTCCTTTGCTTTTAGCTCAAGCTCGTATGTCATCAAGTTACCAATCAATTCGTCCATGCTTTGTCCCAACTTGACTTGACTCCATAATTTTGAGAATTAGAAAAAAACAGATTTCAAAAATAAAAGCAGGAGCAAAAATTAAAATACAAACTTGACTCCATAATTTTTGCTCAAATAAAACTCAAAACAAAAAACCCTTTTAAAATAAACCCTAAACTAAATCCCATTTATAATAAACCTGACCCTTTTATTCTTTAACCCGGTCCACTTCTTTTGGCTTGTGAGAATAATGCGGCCGATCCTCTTTGCCACTAAATTAGGGGTTCTGTCTTCGATCCAAATTGGGGCTTTTCAGATGATCGATTCTTTGACTTGCGTTGCTCTTGCTCGCGCTCGTTCTCTGATGACCGATATTTTGCGTTGCTTGTTCGCAGCCGCTCCTTTGATTGTTTTATGAAATTTGGACTTGGTTGCTTCGAGATGATCGAGTTCACTGTTGCGGTATGTAATCTTTTTCGTTGCTGGTTTGATTGTTTGCTTTTAACTCGATGCCGATGATGATGATTTGGGTTTGGTATTTATATGAATTCGAATACACTTGATTTCGTTCGTATCAATTCGATACTTTCCCAATTTGTTGCTTTCCTGATGCGCACCGGCTTTCCTGATATATTTTTGACTTGTTACTCACGACCTTGATTTTCAAACGTTTGATTTATTCTTGAATCATACGGCAGAAACTTTCCCTTTTTAATTTTCTTTGACTATTTCAAAGATACGCATCTGAATTTTTAAACACGAATTTGTATTTTACTTTACTGTTGACATTTGCTCTGCTTTGACTTGAATTTGCAAATTTACTTCGACACTGGATATTGTGTATGCAACACCATGACTCTGTACTAACCTCGGCCATCACCATTGCTTTGATATTGAGCATTGCTAAGTCTTTTAATTCATTTTGGTTGTTACTGCATTCATGTTGTTGTCCATTTGTCTGCACTGTGCATTGAGTACTTTGGTTTCATACATGTGAGTTGTTGTTTGCCGAGATTGTTGTTTCAATTGTCTTCTGTTCATGTTGGCACTGGCTGTTGTTGAGTTGATATATTTATGGTCTTGATAGTCAAGTTGCACTTACTCCTCAGTTTGCACTGTCTTGCATTTAGTCTGTACTTGTGTATATTTTAGTTTGCACTGCTACATGTTCGCTGTGATGTCATATTTTTGGTCCACTGTGTCTTGTACTTGCAGTCTTGGGTTGCATCTTGATGCAGTCTTCATTAGCTCGTGTACCTGAACTTGATTCACTTGGTCATCTTGTATTTGTGCATTGCCCTTGTGTTGCTCACCATGTTGCAACTGCTTGTTGTAGCTGTCTGATTTTAGTCTTGTTTCATGTTTGAACATAGCATTCATATTGTTGTTGGATACTTAGAACTGTTAAGAACAATTCGACTTCGACTTGGTCTTTGGGCATTGCATTGTTCAGGTGCATTGCCACACTGTACTACTCTGGTCTTTGCATCCCTTCATGTTGATTTTTGAAATTTCACTTGAGTTGAATCCAGTTTCAAAAACTCGGGTTTGACCTTGTGCTCGTGTCGTAATTTTGAATATGTTGCACGTGAGTTGAACCCGGCTTTTCATTTGGGTTTGAACTGTGCTCACCTGTTCCTGTAGCATTATCAAGTGTATATCGATGTGCACGGCCTTGTGGCATGTACAGTGATACACTGTGCATGTCACATTCTTCGTGTGTGATGAATTCAAATATAAATGATGACGAACAACCCAAATAACTGAGGCAATTAATATTTTCAAAAATCATATTTCAATTTATATTACAAAAATATTTCTTTTTCAATTTTACTGCGTTAATGAATATTTTTGCAGATTGCTCAGATGCTGGATTCAAACTGGAACGCAGTTGAAGACAAAATACGAGTGTGAGTGATATGTAGTGAGGTTATTAATGTAAACTGAATTGTGATGTATTCAAAAATGTATATGTATAGTGAGAGCTTGAATTTGTACTATTCAAGATTGTAATAAATATTTGTTTGAATAAAATTTCTGTTTGAATTCAAATTCCATTCAAATTCTGTGTAATTTATTTTATTCAACAAATATTTATCTAATCTATGAAAAATAAAATAGTACATTAACAAATACATTTAAATGAATATATATATATATGTGTGTGTGTTTAATATCATCAAACAAAAATCATATACTCGCATATTCCACAATCTCCCCTTTTTGATAATAACAAACATATATTTAAGATTTTGACTGCGTTAAATGTATTTGATCAATGATAAACTTTAATTGCTCCTCCTATTTAAATGCTTCCTCTCTACATGATGCTCCCCCTACATATATGCATATAAATAGAAATATACAATTGAGCCTAGATGCAAATGGAAAATTATTTGACCTTTGCTTGATTTTATTTGACAAAATCTTAACTTTTCTCTCCCCCTTTTGTTATTAGCAAAAGAATGATAGTGTTAGAGAAAACAGAGATAAAGTGATCAACATTAATCCAACATTAAACTCAAATTGAATATAAAAATTAAACTTCAATAAAAATCAAACAAAAATCATAACTACCCTTGTTAGGCGCATATTCCACTTTTAGAAAGAATGGTAATGATGTTCTCATATAAAATCATTCAGTTGTATCAACTTGTGGTACAATTATATCAGGAATTTGAATATCTGCTAATCATGCATAACCGTTAGGACTTTTAAATGAGATTAGTAGTATTACAATTTAATTTAAAAAATGAAATCAAGTATCTTCTAACCACGCATGACCGTGAGGACTTCTAAATGGGATTAGAATCAGCTTGTCTGTTTGATCAATTAATTTTGTTATGCGTTCCATACATGCATATCCGTAAGGACTTTTAAATGAGCATGGAAGCACATAATCAAAAATCCAAGTAATTCACCCATGCATAACCGTGAGGACTTTTAAAAGAGAGTGAATACTTTGGATATTTATTTATTTTTACTAAAAAAATGTGACATGAAAAACAAATGATCCGTGATTATAGCACCACATATCGACAAACTATATTTAAGCTTTGATAAACAATGGTCGATAGAAATATGATAGATATAGAAATGGTCGTGGAATCTTTACCCAACAAAAAGTTTATAACTCTTGTTAGAATTCCTAAAGAAAATTTTCAAATATACTCTCTTGAGTAATGTATGTTAAATATCAACACTTATCACCTTTTCAATTACTATTTATCTTTTTGATAATTAGTAGGGAGTCGGATTAGTCAAAATTTGTCATTTAAAATCAAATAAAAATGACTAATCTGAAAATATGGTCAAAAATGATTTTCCCGAGGGGGTTATATAAGTGAATTTTCGCCTATTTGAAAATTATGAAAAATATGCAGATATTTTCTTTGAAAAACGATGCAGTTACTAAATGTCTCAAAAATCACGTTCAACTAGTAATTTTTCTATCAACTAGATGACCAATGTAATCTACATCTGAGTTTCTCTTTCAATCCAAAATATCACTAACTAAAATTGATAAACCAGACCATGAAGTGTGCATCAAAAATTTCAAACTCAATTTTAACAACAATTTAAATGACATTCTTTGAATTTGAATTGAAGCCATGTAAACAATCAGAAACTGAAAATATAGTGTTAGCCGAAAAAAATATTATCATCCAACACAACACTATTTTTAATCCAAACATATGTATGAAGTAATTCAAAGAATAGTGTTTTTGGCATAAAGGTAATTGGCCAACTGTGTTGAACAAGCCAGAAAAAAATCATCTCTTTACAACATCTCAATATTGGCTGATTTCATTCAGAATACGGTGCGGATTATCACATTTAATTTATCAATCAAATAAATATACCTTTACCTGTTTTACCTATATGATAATTTTTCATGGTTTCCCATTGTGATTCTGTCAACCTTGTACTAGGCTAAGGAACTTTGCTTTATTGCCCGTTGTGTTTCTGGAACAGCCAAAATCCAGAGAACACTGTTGTTGTTCCTTAGCCTGCCACCATACGTACACGATGAAAGATTTTTGTGACCTATTTGTTTTTATAGGTCCATGATTGTTAGTGGCAGAATATTTGTGAACAAACAAACCCTTTGGAACCCAAACTTGTTTAGTTCTTTCATTCTTGTCCAATAGACATGAATTTTTTTGTAGATTTCTTAGGAACCCAAACTTGTATAAATTTTGTGTTCTTGTTCCTATGACTACAATTTTCAACACGATGTCCAATTATTTCACATCTATCAAAGACACTCTTACTTATTGCATCATCATCAACTTGTGTTTTCCCAAAACCTAGTCCTTTTCTGTTGTTAGCAAAAATTTGATTTCCCAATAGCATGTTGAAAGTTTTTTCGCCTCTTGAAAAGTTGTTCAGAGATTTCTCAAGATTTTGGACTTTGTTTTTAAGTGATGTGTTTTCAGTTACAAGTGAGGTGCATCGATTTATAAAATCCTTTTTCCTAGTGTCGATGGTTTCCTTAAGATTCAAGTTTTCTTTTTCAAGATTCTCAAAGTTATTCCTAAGTTTTGATAATTCTGAATCTAAAATCTTACAATTTTTACAGTCTAGGTTTTGAATGAAGTTAAGTTTCTAACCTAAAATTTTCATGGGCGAGTTTCCTCCTTTCAGATTTCAGTTTTTCAATTTTTGATTCAAGACTATCAATTGTTTTAGTAAGATCTAAGCACATAAAAACAAGATCTCTATAGGAATACTCACCTGCCTCACTAGATTCCTCGGAGCTTGCTTCTGATTCTGATTTTGCCACACAACACAAGTTAGCCTCCTATGAGCTGCTATCCGAAACTTCCTCTCCTTCTTCATCATCCCAAGTCGCAGCAAAGGCCTTCTTCTTCTTTTTCTTTCCTTTGTTGTTTTTGAGAAGTGGGCATTTTTGTATGAAGTGTCCAGGCTTCTTGCAGTTAAAGCATGTTAATTCGTTATCGGAATTGTCAGAATGTTTTGACCTATTACTACTTGTTTTCTTCTTGCGTGGCTTGAATTTTGACCATTTTCTAAGATTATTGACAGCCATTGCAAGCTCTTCAATTGGATCTTCTTCTTCATCGCTTTCTTCTTTGCTCTTTAAGGCAATCGTCTTCTTCTTTGACTCGGAGTTGTTGCGTTCCTCTTTTGCTTTTAGCTCAAGCTCGTATGTCATCAAGTTACCAATCAACTCCTCCATGCTTAGTTTACTCAAATCTTTCGATTCTTGGATTGCCGTGACTTTTTCCTCAAAGTTTATCGGTAAGACTCGTAGCACCTTCCTCACAAGCTCTACCTCGGTGAATACCTTCCCGAGCGCTCTAGCCTTGTACACAAAAGTTGAAAAGCGTCCAAACATGTCTTTTATGCTCTCGTCTTTTTCCATCACAAAGTTCTCGTATTCATTGCTGAATAGGGCTAGACGAGACTCCTTGACTTGGGAAGTTCCTTCATGTGTCACCTCCAAGGTATGCCAGATTTCCTTTGCTGTTTTACAATGATAAATTATATTAAATTGATTCTTATCAAGAGCACAGATCAAAGCATTCATGGCTTTAGCATTTGTAGTTTTTAATCTCTTATCGTTAGCATCCCACCTATCCTTAGGTTTAGGAATCTCAGTATCACCAATAGTTATAGTGGGAGATTTATAGCCAGTTTCAATAATATCCCAAACATCATAATCAACAAAACTAAGATAAATGCCCATCCTAACCTTCCAATATGCATAATCACTCCCATTAACATGGATGGCCCAACAATAGATTTCCCCTCAGAAAAAGCATTATTTGATGAATTCATGAATCTAGAGTTAAAGAAAAATTCCGTGCTCTGATACCACTTGTAGGATCTAGATTAACCCTAAAGGGGGGTGAATAGGGTTATAGCAAATTTTCTCGATTTAAACATAGAAACAAACTGCAGAAATAAATATGTTGAAAAGTAAATCACACACAAAATTTACCCAGCTTCGGCAACCCTTGCCTACTGCTGCATTCCCAGATTTCTATTAGAATTAAACAGTCTCCCACTTACAAACATTCTAACAGACTCGCAAACTCTTGCTCCCGCTCACAAACACTCTACTAGACTCGCACCCCCTGCTCCGCCTATAGAGCTTTGCAAACTCGCAAACTCTGCTCCCGCCTATAGAGTTTTGCAAACTCGCACACCCTGCTCACTGAACTAATTCTAACTAGACAATCTGACACTACCTACAACCTAGGTGGTGATTTACTAATACTTTGACTCGAAAAGAAAAAAACAGATTTCAAAAATAAATGCAGGAGCAAAAATTAAAATACAAACTTGACTCCATAATTTTTGCTCAAATTAAACTCAAAACAAAAAACCCTTTTAAAATAAATCCTAAACTAAATCCCCTTTATAATAAAGCCAGCCCTTTTATTCTTTAACCCGATCCACTTCTTTTGGCTTGTGAGAATAATGCGGTCGATCCTCTTTGCCACTAAATTAGGGCTTCTGTCTTCGATCCAAATTGGGGCTTTTCTGATGATCGATTCTCTGACTTACGTTGCTCTTGCTCGCGCTCGTTCTCTGATGACCGATAGGTTGCGTTGCTTGTTCGCAGCTGCTCCTTTGATTGTTTTATGAAATTTGGACTTGGTTTCTTCGAGACGATCGAGTTCACTGTTGCGGTATGTAATCTTTTTCGTTGCTGGTTTGATTGTTTGCTTTTAATCGATGCCGATGATGATGATTTGGGTTTGGTATTTATATGAATTCGAATACACTTGATTTCGTTCGTATCAATTCGATACTTTCCCAATTTGTTGCTTTCCTGATGCGCATGGCTTTCCTGATATATTTTTGACTTGTTACTCACGACCTTGATTTTCAAACGTTTGATTTATTCTTGAATCATACGGCAGAAACTTTCCCTTTTTAATTTTCTTTGACTATTTCAAAGATACGCATCTGAATTTTTAAACACGAATTTGTATTTTACTTCACTGTTGACATTTGCTCTGATTTGACTTGAATTTGCAAGTTTACTTCGACACTGGATATTGTGTATGCAACACCATGACTCTGGACTAATCTCGGTCATCACCATTGCTTTGATATTGAGCACTGCTGAGTCTTTTAATTCATTCTGGTTGTTACTGCATTCATGTTGTTGTCCATTTGTCTGCACTGTGCATTGAGTACTTTGGTTTCATACATGTGAGTTGTTGTTTGCCGAGATTGTTGTTTCAATTGTCTTCTGTTCATGTTGGCACTGGCTGATGTTGAGTTGATATATTTGTGGTCTTGATAGTCAAGTTGCACTTACTCCTCAGTTTGCACTGTGTCTTGCATTTAGTCTGTACTTGTGTATATTTTAGTTTGCACTGCTTCATGTTCGATGTGATGTCATATTTTTGGTGCACTATGTCTTGTACTTGCAGTCTTGGCTTGCATCTTGATGCAGTCTTCATTAGCTCGTGTACCTGAACTTGATTCACTTGGTCATCTTGTATTTGTGCATTGCCCTTGTGTTGCTCACCATGTTGCAACTGCTTGTTGTAGCTGTCTGATTTTAGTCTTGTTTCATGTTATAACATAGCATTCATATTGTTGTTGGATACTTAGAACTGTTAAGAACAGTTCGACTTCGACTTGGTCTTTGGGCATTGCATTGTTCAGGTGCATTGCCACACTGTACTACTTTGGTCTTTGCATCCCTTCATGTTGATTTTTGAAATTTCACTTGAGTTGAATCCAGTTTCAAAAACTCGGGTTTGACCTTGTGCTCGTGTCGTAATTTTGAATATATTGCACGTGAGTTGAACCCGGCTTTTCATTTGGGTTTGACCTGTGCTCACCTGATCCTGTAGCATTATCAAGTGTATATCGATGTGCACGGCCTTGTGGCATGTACAGTGATACACTGTGCATGTCACATTGTTCGTGTGCGATGAATTCAAATATAAATGATGACGAACAACCCAAATAACTGAGGCAAATAATATTTTCAAAAATAATATTTCATTTTATATTGCAAAAATATTTCTTTTTCAATTTTACTGCGTTAGTGAATATTTTTGCAGATTGCTCAGATGCTGGATTCAAACTGGAATGCAGTTGAAGACAAAATACGAGTGTGAGTGATATGTAGTGAGGTTATTAATGTAAATTGAATTGTGATGTATTCAAAAATGTGTATGTATAGTGAGAGCTTGAATTTGTACTATTCAAGATTGTAATAAATATTTGTTTGAATAAAATTTCTGTTTGAATTCAAATTCCATTCAAATTCTGTGTAATTTATTTTATTCAACAAATATTTATTTAATATATGAAAAACAAAATAGTACATTAACAAATACATTTAAATGAATATATATATGTTTATTATCATCAAACAAAAATCATATACTCGCATATTCCCCACTTCATAATCCCCGTAGGCTCTTTGCGTGGTTTTTCTGAGTTCCACGTACTTACAGTGCGTGGTAAACACGGAGAGTGAAAAAAATACAGTTTGACACAATAGACTTTCAAAATATGCAAACTATACATTTCATACAAAATATGCAAACAGCACGTAGGGATGATAAGGCACAGGTAAACAACATACGCAAACAACATACATTTCATAGTATGCAAACTGTATTTTGAAATGTACAAAAAACTATACAACATACATTTCATAATATGCAAACAACATACATTTCATACGACAATTCCTTACACCATTTCATACAACAATTCGTCCACCATTTCATACAACAATTGTTATAATACATAGTCTATTCCAAAAAGTCATTTAACAATACATTCCAAAAAGTGATTTCAGTTAACCATACAACAGTTCCAAAAGTAACTAAACTTGACGACGAATGTAGCGTGATGCGGCGACTCTGGCACTATCAACTTGAGAGTTAGCTCCATCCAAAAGACCATGCACATCATGTAGGGTCTACAAAAAAAAGTTAAATTAAAAATAAACTAGTGTAAATTAAGTGTCATAAATTTAAATGAGATGAATCATACCGCGTAGAGTTGGTCATAGGTCGGCTGAAAATGTGGAGCTCCAATCTGTATATCATCAGGTAATCTTGATGGATTTTGAACATGCAAAACACTATGATCTCGATACCACTCCATATAGTCCTTAGTGCAACTCATGAAAGAACGTTGAAGTGGTATGGATCCACGGGCCTCTGCAATCACATGATTGTACCAATTCTCCCATATACTTTCTAGAAATTGATAAACGCACTCGAGTGTATGTGGTTGAAGTTGAACCTCGGCGTGCATTTGTTTCCACTGGAGGAATAGGAGGCACTGGAATGTTCTAAACTCTGCCAAATTGTCTAAGTACTCTATCGGGATGATAAGGCTCCACCACATTGAGGCAAAGTACGCAGCCACTATACCAAGCTATAGGATGAAATGGATGATACTGTCGTGCGAATATGTAAGGATCAAAAATAACCTGTTCAAAGATATAGTTAACATTATCATCATTATAGTCCTAATACATCGTAAAAAAAAAGATATAATTACATGCTCAATGTGAATAGTATTCAGGAATATGAGATAATCAATGATTGATGCACCACAGTCTGTAGATGGATTCCACCGAGCTGCACGGGGTAAAGTCTCATAGTACAGATTAGTGGATGGATGAAAGCATGGAAAGTGCTCAAATATCCATGACTCTAGTAAGCAAAGGAATCATGCAATCTGTTTCACACCCATGCGAGTCGCTAACCCAAGCTGCCTGTATAGAAATGCGAGTGTTGCTGATCCCCAAAAATAAGTACTCACAACATCCAACTGTTTTAGTGGATCCAACAGTGAAATGTGCACACGAGACTTGCTTTTATCTACAAACAATGTGTTACCGAGAAGGAATAGAAGATAAGCATGAGCAACACGTCTAACTGCTCGATCTGTACAATCATCAGTAACATCTTCAAATATATAATATAATGTAGACGAACTTATTTTATACCCAACCCTCTCATTCATTTCCAACATAGCTTCTGCTTTGGTAATGCCAAGATACTTCGAAACAATATTGACTGCTTGTTCCATTTCATATCCCATGCTCTATATGGGCTTACCTTCCATTGGTATATGTAATAAAGAAGCAACATCATCGAGAGTTATAGTCATCTCACCGAATGGTAAATGGAAGGTATTTGTCTCAGGGTACCATCGTTCTACAAAAGCTGATACCAAATTTTTGTTAACACTCTTGTAGCAAGTGCTAACAATAGAAAACAAGCCAGACGCATCAATGATTGCTTTGAATCTTGTAGCATTATCAGGAATCTTCCACTCGGACACCTTTTGTGCATGGTTAACACAAGTGAGCGGTGATCGTTCCTACACGAATAAACGTTAGAATTAGTAAATTCAAACTATCCATAGCGATGTTGTAGAATAATATTAGGTACATACCTGACCAATCCATATCATTGAAGCAACGTGAGTATCAAACTCTCTAATCACATCATTAATTCTCGGTCCACCTTTCTCGTTTACATCTTCCTCGCCTTCACCCTCTTTCTCGGACTCCTCATTTGTCTCGTTGTCATTACTGGTATATGAATCATCCCCCGTGTCATCTCCATCATCTTCAGATGAGTTTGAACCACCTTCTCCTTCTTCACCTCCCTCATCTCCCTCATCTCCTTGATTACTCTGCTCCCGGCCAACAATTTCACAATCGGTTGCATTTGTATCTTGCTGCTTCTCTCCTGTATCATCTTCAGCTTCAACTACGGCGGACTTATCAGTGTTCATGCCTGCACTAGTACCTTCGGCCCTTTGCATCATTGTCCGTTTTCGTTCTGAAGTAGTCATTCGTGCTCTATCCATCTGTAATCAGGTTTAGAAAACTCATTTAGCACGACCATATTCGTAAACAATAAATATTAGAACTAGTTAGCAATTTTTTTTTTGCTGTATACAGTTTACCACACAGGGCAAATGCGTGGTAAAAATGCGTACCACGCATGGCCAATGCGTGTAAGAAATGAATACCCCCGGGCAATTCTGCGTTGTTTTCGTTTTTACCACGCATTGGCCCTGTGTGGTATGCATTTTTACCATGCATTTGCCCTACGTGGTAAGCCGTATACAGATAAAAAAATAATTCATGGTTCAATTTAACTATCTGTACAATTTCAACTCCTCAAACAGTTCAAACTCAATCATCTATTCGCATTCAAACCCAAACTCGAATAAATCATCAAATTAAACCCTAACTCGCATTCAAACTCAAACTTGAATAGAAAATTGAGGAGGAGGAGGAGGAGTAGCGTACCTTGTACAGGGATTACCGGTGATTTATAAGGTGAAATTTGATTACGTGAAATAATCAAGTTCAAGGTGAAATAATCAAGTTCATAATCTGCTCTACGAGTTGAACAAGGAGGAGGAGAATCGCGACTGAAGATGGAGAAATTTGCGTACGTGAAAGTGGAAGGGGTAGTATTGAAAAATACGGGGGACTACTAATTAAACTAAGGGGTATGTAAAAAAAAATTAGAAAATGAGGGGCTACAAAGCAAAATTTTGGGTTGGAATAGAATATGCCTTTCTAATAATATGACAAAACTTAAAATTACATTTTTTAAGAAAAGTAATCAAATAACTTGTGGTATTAAATAATTAACCTCGTACTTTTCAACAACGAAATTAAAATTGGATAATACACAAATAGAACATCAAAATATCATAGTAAGTCCAATATAAGCATTTAAAATATAGTTGATTAACAACTGATGTAAACAAAATGTCACCTTTTACAAAACTGATTTGTTTACAATAATAATTGGCTCAACACTCCATATAGGATCTCTATTAACTTATGATATCATATCATTAATGCAGACCAGAGAATTGTGGGATCTAGCGCAATTGAAACAACAAGATACAAAAAATACCGTAGTAGAAATACGCAGAGAGCGAGTCCAACTTATCCACTGTTCGGATTCATGTCAATCAAACTTATCCTCATTTCTTTTCGTATTGTTGTAATTCGTAAAATAACGGAATAGATTTATTTATTTTCTATTAATAATATCAGGCTATGAAGCAGTTGCGCATTCTCGTATTTGTTAGCAACGTCAGGGCATTGAACGCTAACGTTGCAATCGAAAGGTAAAATTGCGAAGGAATACAATTTGAAACGAAAATATGATGGAACAAAGAGGCGTACGTAGGTGTAGCGACAAGCGAAAAGGGGGAATATGATGAGCAGAAGTGCAATGATTAGCTAATAGCTGCTTTGGGGGGGCATTATAGAGTAGAGTGGTATTGGGAATCACAGATATACACAGAGAGCGAGTCCAACTGATCTGACACCGGACTGTGTTCGTGCAGTGAATGAATTTTGGCTGTCATTTTACGCTTACCTTTATTTTTTATTATTATATTTATTATTAGTGATCTCTGCGAATACATCAAATCAAACTGGGTCCCATCACTAATGCCTTTGATTAGACGGCTACGATTAATGCGAGATGACCCTCCTCCCCCTTGTCTTTCTCTTCCCTTTTCCAAATTCTCTTTCATGGACAAAATCTTCTCATTTATTATGTTTCTGATTTCAAAGTCAGTATAGTATTATGGACCTATGGCCTTGAGTTGAAGTGTTTTGAAGGAGGGGGAATCAATGAGGGATGAAATAAACCTTGTCATCGTCAAATCAAGATTGGATGGCTCTGATCTTATGCGTGTTGTCCTCCACTGTCCACATTATTTCTTTTCTGATGAACATGCTTTGTCTTTCCCGTCTTAGCTCCATTTTATTTCTGTTTTTAAGAAACAAGGGAAAGATGTCCAATGCAACTGAGTTTACCCTTAGCCGTTCGTCAATGAAAATGAGCGAAGAATAATAATACTTCTATACTTTTATAAATTGTAAATGAACGGCATGATGATCCAAATCAATTTTAGTGTTAACATTATTGATCATTATTTGATTTCCATCAAACTATAAATGTCAATAAATAATAGTGAAAATAGTTTAAGGTAAAACTGTACAATTGTTAGCCTGTTGTCAATAAATAACAATGAAAATAGAAAGTAGAAAAGCGTAGAAGGTGAAGTTGGATTTGCACCAACACAAATAGGTCAATACCGAGTTAGATGACTCAGTACCGAGTTATCATTTTGATTCGTGGGACTCCGATTTATCTTGTACAAATTCAGGCTATCTCCGGACCCTAGTGCAAGCGGGCTTTTGACCCAATACCCCTTTTTTCCTATAAATACATGTCCTATGGCAACCAGTAAAAGATCTTAACTAGGCTTCACACTCTTATCTTCTCTTTCTCTTCGCTCCTATCATCTCCCTTAAAATACTCTAAAAACTTCACTGTAAATTCGAGATTCAATAGATTATAGTTAGATATGATATAACTAATAATAAAGATTAAAGATGATGTAGGTCGGAAAAGAAGCTGAACCACTATAAAAATTCTTCCATCTCCGTTTTCTTTTCTGCTTTTTTTTTTTTAAAGAACTTGTGCTTTCATTTAATGCTTGGGTGTTTTCCATTTTTGGTGCAAACATATGGTGTTTTCACCGAGAATGAGCTAGATCTGAAGACTTGAAGCTTGAATATGAGATACGGAGAAGATAAAGAGACCTAACATCAGATCTAAGGTTGGAGGAAATCAACCAGAGCATGGGGCAGCGAGGAGGTGTCCTTAAATTACCATCAATCCATATACCTGATTAGAGAAGAGATGGAAGGAATGATGAAGGAGACACATAATGGAATAGTACCTCGACAACAAGAAATGCTGGAGGGATTTTCCCAAAGGATATAACAAGGAATAGCTAGAGCTGTTGGAATTCAGAACCAAGGATAGGAAACTAATGTAGGAACATTTGAAGATGGAGCGGAGCAGACTGGAATGATGCCCCTACAACCAATACCACTCGGTACTGACCAGAATCCTTTAGGTACTAAGAGGATTTTACTTGGGGGCAATGATAGATTGGAATTAGGGCAAGCTGGGATGCGGAGAATGGACGATGCTGGAGCTAGAAATGCATGATAGAAGACAAGTGCACAACAACCAAAGGAATATGTGCCAGGACATGCTCGTAGGAACGGAGGACAGAATGAAGCCAGAGTTGCATATCAAAACACATGTGTGCAGCCAGAGAAGTATGTGCTAGAATATGTATCGGAGTTCCTCCATAGGAGTAGGGGCAGAGTACAGTTGGTAGCCAAAGATTTTCATTAGACGACGGCAGCTGGATGGCTGAATTGATCAGAAAGATAATTATAGGTGGACCCATACCAAAGTTTGGAGGATGTAAACAGGCATCCATTTACCTTTAACACCCCGAATGCGAGAGATCTTCCCGATTTCATAATTCCGACGTTGGAAATGTACGATGGGCAATCTGATCCAACAGTTCATTTAATAAGATACATATGATACATGGAAGTGTTGTGCTTCTAAGAAGGCGATGGGGGCAGTGCTTTCTGTTATATCTAATGGATTTAGTAGTGATGTGGTTTAGACAGCTGGAGAATGGATCCAAAAGCACATGGACCAACCTAGTGAATAAATTCATAAGACAATTCAGAGTTCACATCTCCTAGCCAAAAATGTAATGACACTTTCTTGCATAATCAAAGACACAGAAAGACCTTGAGAAGCTGCCCGATGAGGTTTAATGCGGCATCTACCGCAGTAGATAAGCCGGATCCATTAATAATCATAATGGTGGCAGTATTTGGAGTCGCAAGAAAGATCGACTTTAAAGTTGCATTGGAAAGGATTCCACCAATGGATCTTGTGGAGTTTTACCATGAAGCTGAGAGATATCCTTGTCAAGAGGATGCTGAAGCTGATAATTCTGATGTTAATGTTGTGGATGGCGGAGGATTGCTTGGAGTAGGATATGGAAAAGACAAAGGGAAATAAAAAGCTGATAACGACTTCGAGGAACTGTAACACGCCTAATTTTAGTTTAACATTCTTTAGGATATTAAATTGGATAGATTAAATAAAATAATGTAAATAATTGAGAGGGATGAGATTTGAAAATTTATAAGGTCGAGCCAAAATTAATAAACTAAGTAAAATTGTTTTAAACTTAACATATAATAGAATATATGAAAGGAGCAAATTAGGTAGATTCAACTTTCACTTATTAAATCCTCCTACCCTCATTTCTTTCTAACTTTATGTAGCGATCCGAAATTTTCGATCCCGAAAATTCGACATTACTTCATTCACTGCAGAATTGCCGAGCAATCGAATGCTGGAAATTCCATATTTTTAGGTAAAAGAAGAAAAGAGGTAGAAGAAGAGACAAAAAACAAAAAAAACAGAATCTCACATTCGCATCGGATCAAAATATAGTATCAAATAATAGCATTTATACAAAGGAAAGCTGTACCTGTCAATTTACATACTATACATCAGAGTTCAATAAAACTGGACAGTTGTAACAACTTGTCCCAGAATAAAAGCAATATAACTTCAATACATAGCGGAATATACTCCATACGTTCCTGTCATCCATCTCACCTCTAGAGCTTCAGAACGTCCTAACCTGAAATCTGTAATAATCGGTCTGACTCAAGCATTACATTAAAGTAACACTCGGGTCATGCTGGAAACCAACGTGAGTAACCCATAGAATTTGAAATACTAAGTTATAAAACTTATTTGAAAACCAGGGTAACTCGTACCTTCTACGAGTTATTCACTTGTTAAAGTCAATCACTTATTACAAAACAATATCTAAGAACTGTTACTTGGTTTAAAGGGCCAAGTTGCTTAATTTATTCCATTCCAGCCTATTTGACTCTAAAATTAAATCTATAAAGAATTAGTGTACTTACTAATCGAAGTGGCTCGGGATATTGCTGATATCCGACTCCAGTCTCTTCGAATCCAATGTCATCTTTAATCTAAGTTGTTCAAGTGAATACAATTCAAAATTTAAATGCAGGATGTCATATTTACACATCAATTCATCATCGATAGATAACCCACATTATCACAGTTCGACCCAAACATATCATATCATAGAACATCATAAATTATTAGTCCAGGGATTATAACCAATTCAGGTATTCTAAACAATTTAATCATCCATAAGCAAGATTGATTAGTTATTCAATTCCTAATTAATTTAATTTATCACCAATAAATTAAATTAATTACTTTTAAATCCTTCTTAACTAACATTAATTAATTATAACCCATTTATTATTATGGGATTAATTAATCATCCTTTAATTATTCACAATAATTAACCTTTAATGCTTACATAATTAACTATCCTTTAATTAATTACATTAATCAATTATTCTTTAATTAATTACATTAATTATCCTTTAATTTCTTAAGTTAATTAATTAATCCTTAATTAGTCAAGTCCTTAATTAATCTAAGATTAACCATTTGTCTTAATTAATTACTTAATTACCATTAAATCTTATTTGAAAATACTTATGAATTAATTTATTATTAACTTAATATATAATTATTTCAAAACCAAATCAATTATCTTTAAAACATTTAATCTTTAAAAGTTTAATCTTGTTTAATAATTCTTTGAATACTTGTTACAAAATTTACTTTTTTTTAAAACACTTGGGGATAAATTTAATTAATTAACTTATATAATTATTTCAAATCAAACAATTTAGATTCAAACACATTTGATTTAAAATTTTTATTATTTGAAACTTGTTTTGAAAACTTAATAAATTCTTATATTTCGAAAACTTGTTACTATCTAGCTTTGAAACTTGTTTCTAAATTTAGTTTGCCTTTTAAAACTGCATTTTCTTGCTACTATTAAAACCTCGTACAAATTCTACTTCATTTATATAAAACCTATTATTTAACAAAATAGACCCAAGCCCACAATGAAACTCCCTGCATACTCACTCGAGCCAGACCTTCCATTTCTCGTGCACGAACCCAATGCATCACCTCTTCTTCTCCGAGCTTGAACTATTCTGCAATAACAGTTACGCGAAAGGCACCTATGCACGTGCACAAGAGAACTGGCCATCTCTGACCAAGGCTCCGACCACCATCAAGTCGTCGACCTTCCCTTCCGTCAACACGAACACCCAAATGGTCGATCAACTCGACCAATCGAAAACGAACAACTCGAGCACCTGGAACCTAAACACGATCGATGAAAACCACTCCGCGCCGCCGCCTATGACCGCTTGTGAGCTCGCCGTCCAACCTAAAGCTACGTCACGTCACTACGCTGCGATCCCCCTCACCCGGTCAAGTCCGATGCACCCACGTCGGAGGAATTGCCTCGAAAACAATGACGAACCCAATAGGGCCTTAAACCCTACAACGTCGTCGACTAGCCGCCACAATAATCTAAAAATTCTTCGAGCATTTTTTCGATGCTCCTTGGACTTCCAGCCACCTCCAGCTTCAGGCCCGACGTCCAACCCTCACCGGTGGACGAGAAATCGACGAAATTAGCGATTCCGTTCAACTCGAGGAATCTCAACATACCCAACACTAAAAATCATGATTTTAATATCAAAATTCATTATTTTCACATACGAATCGGATTATATAATTAAAACGTGGAATTTTAAACATCAAATTTTTGACTTGAATTTATTTTTCTCCGTAATTTCTTATTCCTAGAAATCCTACCTATTAGTTACTCTTAATAATATTTTTAAAAATCCATCTTGTTATTACAAATAGATTTCCTTTGAAAATCATAACCTAAAACTATTTATATAAAGAGATATGAAATTTTCCTCTGAATTTATTGAACTTGTTGCTTAAAACAGAGATAGTTATATACATGTTCACAAATATACACAGATACTTCACTTTTATATACATGCAACTGCTTAAATTCATCTATACATACATATCTACAACATTACTATAGATACTTATCACATGCATCAGGATAAGCAGATTTAATCTTTTTTTAAAAAGTTGTTTACTCACTGTTTGAAAAAATAGAGGACGGGCTTTTGAAATGCGCTCCTGATCTTTGTTGAGTTGATATGCTACTAGATGTTTGAATCGAATTTGCTTGATTTATGTTGATCCTTGAATTAGGTCGGGTTGAAAACTTGAAAGATGTTGTTCAGTTTGATTTTTCTTTTGGTTTAGTTTTAGTTTGAGGACAAAAGAAAGGATTGAGAAGTGAAAATGAATATACCCAGCCTAGTTTCTCACTTCTTATTATTTACATATATTTCAATTAAAAAGAAACCAAGCCACTTGTCTTTTGCATGTTATCTTAGCTACAAATGTTTAGTGCATGATAACAAAGCTTACAAATGTTTTAAACCCTTTATTTAATATTACATATGTGTTTTATATGTTTTTTTATAAATTTATATATTATGTTTTTTTAATTTATATATATACAACTACATTTATTTCATGTTGAATTTTAAAAGAAAAGTATACTAAATCTTTTTTTATTAAATCTATGTTAAACTTAAGCTGTTATACTTTTTAAATAAATAAATAATTATCTTAAGTGTTTTAAAAATGCTTAATTTAATTTTAACTAGCTTTTGAAAATTATTACATTGAATTCAAATCAATGCTTCCTAATCACATTATATATATATATATATATATATATTATAATTTGAAACATATTTTTATTTGTTCAACTCACAAATTAGTATTTTTAATAAACTTGATCCTGTTAATTACCCATTAACAGATGTCCAAAAATCCGGGTTATTACATTCCTCCCCCTTTAGAACTTTTCGTCCTCGAAAAGGAACGAAGTAAGAATTTTATTACAATGTTTACAATCAGTTAAATTACTCTTAAACATCTTTAATCCTTAACTCTTTTTATTTAAATTTTTAAAACACTTTAAAAATATACATAATATTGTCAAAATAGTTTTATAAAAATACTTTTTATAACTCGATGTCTCAACAAGTCCATCCTTGTTCTCACAGAAATTTGGTCATACGTTGATCAGGCGTAGGACTGATACCCATTTTCAACACCCAGTGAAAATACTTAGAAAACATTTTGTGAAAATATTGAAAGCATTCTTTTTTGAAAAATAGAAGGTATTATTTTTGGTGAGAATGCTTTGGAAATCATCACCCCCTCCATGGTCGCAGTTAACCCAATGGTTACGATTCCATCTCGGTAAAACCATAGAAAATTGTAGGCCTCCACGTCCCACGATTATACCATGAAATCTGCCACAGATCGCAGCTACACCCAGGTTTTACGTCGCCATCACGGCAAAAACCCATGTTACTGTAGGCATCAGCGCTCTCGAATTTCACTGCCAAATGAAACTTCACCACTCCTACATAGATCGCAGACTACATCAGTCGAGTCCCAATGTAGCCTGTAGGCACTCATTTCCACACGACTTTCGCTATGTCTTCATAACTCACAGTCTATCGATGTTACGTCGCCCTCACGGTGAAATCAAATGTAGACCGTAGGCAATCGCTGCCCCTTGACATTCGCTATGGTGCGCGGTAGATCGCACAGACATCGAGTTAAACTATCGTCACAACATAACCCAAATGTATCTATAGGCATCAGTGCCCTCGACTTTCGCTATCCAACCACAATCCTCAGGAACTTCGATTTTTCCGAACTTCCTTCCAGGATCAAATTTAGAACCCCCCTAGGGCTCAAGGCAGAACCACCCCGTGGATCTCCTACTAGAAGTCCATTTAAATAGGAGCGCCTTTCCCCCCATAGCCATTCTAAAACATTTTATACTATTTACAAACAGTGTCTTTCAAATCATACTCTTTATATGTATCACATATAAATCTCCTTTACAAAATTGATATCTCAAAATTGATAATTCTCAAACTTGGCTTTCCAAACTTCCAAAATTGATTTTTCTCAAAAATCAAAAGCCTTTCAAAATCCATGGGTTCAAAAAACCTTTTTCCCAACATCATTCTCATAAAATCATTTATATATATATATATATATATATATATATATATATAATCTTGAAAAATCTTTGGATCACTTCAAAATTATATAAATTCCCTTTTACACTTCAAATATTTTACAAAAATCTTTTCTTCTAGCTACAGATTCAAGAAGGAGAGTTTGTCATTTAAAACATATATATATATATATATATATATATATATATATAACTTTTATTATGCCAAATCAAATATTCAAGTTTGATTTCTTTTATAAAGTTCTTTCCACATTTCTTATTTTTATAAGATGAATTTCAATTATAATGATATTCACTTTCCACTTTTATTCATCATATATTTCAAAATATATTTTTCTCTATTTCAAAAATTATTTTTACACTTCTTTACAAAATTTTCAATATCTGTTTCATTCAAACGCGTACGATGTACATATATCATTTGTACGCAATATTAAATTCGATCGCTCACTCGATCACACAATTTCACTTCCGAACTAGTATCGTCAAACCGACATCCTAGTGCGGACTCGGATCTGGTTTCTTGATCAGAAACCGTCATTCTCCTCGCATAGCCATAACTATGATAGAGAATTTCCAGAATTAATCAAAAATCCATATCTAGGGTTCGCCGTCGAAAATCAAGTGAAAAATCCCAACTCGGATCGATATACTATCTCGAAATTCTATGTTCGAATCTGAATCAAATCGTTATGCGAACAGAACAATATACGTACGCCTTACGTATTTATCTTCATTTTGATTCTATTCACCTATTCACAATTGCTTCCATTTCCATTTGCATTATCACATCAGTTATAATAGTTTGCACTCTGACCAACTTGAATTTAGAAAATAGCTTGAAAAGTTTAAAATAGATAAGTAGTTGTAAAATAGCTGTAAATAGTTAAGTAGTTATAAAATAGTTGTAAAATAGTTTGTAAAATAGATGTAAAATAGTAATTAGTTTTAAAAATAGTTGTAAAATAAGTATAAGATAGTTTGGGTTTGAAAAAGAAAGGTTATGTAGTAAATAGTTAGAAACATAGATTTAAAACAGTTTATATCAAAACAATTTATTTGAAAAAAATAGTTTCAGAGTCAAACTGGTTCAATTTTCCATTCTCCATTTCCGATAAATTTCTCATCCTATTAAATTGATTCAATTCCAATTCAATTATCCCATAATCAAATCAAATTCAATTTGAACTAATTTCAATACCAATCTCAACTTTAAACTATCTCGAATTATATAAATTCGAGTTAAATTTTCAAATGCTGATTTAATTCCCTTGAATCAAATTAACCTTTACTTTTAATTTAACAACCTAAGTCTTTAACAATTTTCAATTCTGAATCCAAATTTCAAATATTCATTTTAAATTACCTTTACTTAACTTATTTCAACGTTCAAGTAGGAGTTCGAAACTTTTTAAACAATTTAATCTAAAGCATCTAATTTATTACCCAATTTTAACTTCTAACTTTGAAACCAATTCTTAACCATTTCAATTTGCAAGTTTTTTTTAACATTCAGATCTTAAGTTCAAAGTGATTATATTTCCGTAATTACAATTTTATTTCAAAAATCAAAATCTTTTAAATAGTTTTTAAAATTAGGTTTTATATCCATTTAATTTCTGCAATGGATGTATATTACGTCAATCCATTTCTTAATTCATTTAAAACAATCCAATTCATAGTTTCATAGATTATTAATAACAACAGGATGATAGCAGGATATGTCAAAGTAAATAAACATTCAAATTATCTAAAACATCCATCACTGGCATCCATCACACATTCCTAGAATTCAAACCTATTTTGAGATCACACATAACTCTAACCTAACCCATTTAACTTCACTAAGTTAAATCTCAATTTCATCTTGAAATCTCTAATTCAAATTGTTCATTCTAAACTTATTTACCTTTCGCTAAGTTAAATTTAATTCATTTAATCCAGTCAACCTTAATCAATTTGAATTCTCCATTCCAAATTTTAAACTCCTTATCAATATTCTTTCTACCTATATGTTCAAAAACTTATTTCTCTTTGGGTTTTTATATCACATTTCGGGGGAAAATCAAACTCAACACTTAGTGTTTACTTCCAATCAACTTGTTATTATGTATATCCACTTATGTATACATGTTTATTTCCTTTGCACACCCAGTCATACTTTAAATTTTTAAACCATTCTGGTTTTTAAATTCAAAAAATATCCCTTTAAAATTTTTCAAACAACTCTTGTTTTAAAATAAGATTACATTCAAAAGTATTTTGAATAATATTATTTATTATTTCTTTTAACACTCTGAAACAAATTTCAAATTTTCTGGACTTAGATTTTAAAACTTCACAATTTAAACCCATTCCAATTTACAAGTCTTACTTATCCAAATGTTTATTTCCTTTAAACATTCCATTTTGCTTTATCATTAATTATTATTAGAAAACAAACATCCCATTATTAGATACAATAACCATTTTATGATAATAACCAAGATTATCATACCTGGCATTCTATTCACTATATATTATCTCATAATTTGTTGGAAAAATTAAATCATGGTAACCCTTTTTTCAACATTCTGAAAATATTTTTACAAATTTCAGGATTTTATTTTCTGGTTTGAATCCATTTCCAACTTCTTTTATTTGTTTAGTTCATATTGTCCAATTCCTACTTGAATATATATATATATATGTATGTATGTATATATATATGTATATATATATATATATATTATCACTTAAATTCTTATGATCTTATTCAGTTTCAATAACCAATAACCAATTATTTTAATATATAATAATTAGAAAAATTATTGCTTTATACATCAAAATATAAATTTATATAAAAACTAATTTTAAAACTGTTTTAAAATCTTTATATAAGAAAATAAAAAATACGCCCTCATATTTAATACACTCAACTCATTCTAGGGTACTACTGACCCTATCCTTATGAGTAACTCCCACCAAATCCAAGGTTCTTGCTTAACCTTGCTCACGACCTGAAATTTTCGACCCCGAAAATTCGACATTAACTCATTCATTGTAGAAATGCCGAGCAATCGAATACCGAAAATTCTAGATTGTTAGGGAAAAGAAGAAAAAAGGTAGAAGAAGAAACAGAAAACAAAAAACACATAATCTCACATTCGCAGTGGATCAAAATATAATATCAAATAATAGCATTTATACAAAGGAAAGATGTATCTATCAATTTACATACAATACATCAGAGTTCAATAAAACTGAATAGTTGTAACACCTTGTTCCAGAATACAAGCAATATAACTTCTATACACAACGGAATATACTCCATACGTTCCTTCCATCCGGCTCGCCTCCTGAGCTTGAGAACGTCCTAACCTGAAATCTGTAGTACTCAGTCTGACTGAGCATTATATTAAAGTAACACCCGAGTCAGGCAGGAAACCAGCGTGAGTAAACCCATAGAATTTGAAATACTAAGTTATAAAACTTATTTGAAAACCAAGGTAACTCATACCTTCTACAAGTTCTTCACTTGTTAAGGTCAATCACTTATTACAAAACAGTATCTAAGAACTGTTACCCAATTTAAATGGCCAAGTTGCTTAATTTATTCCACTCCAGCCTATTTAACTCTAAAATTAAATCTATAAAGAATTAGTGTAGTTACTAATCGAAGTGGTTCGGGATATTGCTGATATCCGACTCCGGTCTCTTCGAATCCAATGTCATCTTTAATCTAAGTTGTTCAAGTGAATACAATTCAAATTTTAAATGCAGGATGTCATATTTACACATCAATTCGTCATCGATAGATAACCCACATTATCACAGTTCGACCCAAACATATCATATCATAGAACATCATAAATTATTAGTCTAGGGATTATAACCAATTCAGGTATTCTAAACAATTTAATCATCCATAAGCAAGATTGATTAGTTATTCAATTCCTAATTAATTTAATTTATCACCAATAAATTAAATTAATTACTTTTAAATCCTGCTTAATCAACATTAATTAATTATAACCCATCTATTATTATGAGATTAATTAATCATCCTTTAATTATTCGCAATAATTAACCTTTAGTTGCTAACATATATTAATTATCCTTTAATTAATTACATTAATTAATTATTCTTTAATTAAATAAATTAATTATCCTTTAATTTCTTAAGTTAATTAATTAATCCTTAATTACTCAAGTCCTTAATTAATCTAAGATAAACTATTTATCTTAATTAATTATTTAATTACCATTAAATCTTATTTGAAAATACTTATGAATTAATTTATTATTAACTTAATATATAATTATTTCAAAACCTAATCAATTAACTTTAAAAACATTTAATCTTTAAACATTTAATCTTCTTTAATAATGCTTTGAAAGCTTGTGACAAAATTTACTTTTTATTTAGAAAAACACTTAGGGATTAATTTAATTAATTAACTGATATAATTATTTTAAATCGAACAATTTAGATTCAAACACATTTGATTCAAAATTGTTATATTTGAAACTTGTTTTGAAAACTTAATAAATTCTTATATTTTGAAAACTTGTTACCATCTAGCTTTGAAACTTGTTTCTAAATTTACTTTGTTTTTTAAACTGCATTTTTTTTGCTGCTATTAAAACCTGGTAAAAAAATCTACTTCATTTTTATAAAACCTGTTATTTAACAAAACAGACCCTAGCCCACAATGAAACTCCCCGCACACTCACACAAGCCAAACCTTCCATTTCTCGCGCACGTACCCGATGCATCGCCTCTTCTTCCCCGAGCTCGAACTACCCAGCAACATCATATACGTGAAAGGCACTTGTGCATGTGCACAAGAGAATTGGCCATCTCTGACCAAGGCTCCGACCACCATCAAGTCGCCAACCTTTCCTTCCGTCGACACGAACACCTAGATGGTCGATCGACTCGACCAATCGAAAACGAACCAGTCGAGCATCTGGGACCTAAACTCGATCGATTAAAACCACTCCGTGCCTCCACCTACGACCACCCGTGAGTTTGCCGTCCAACGCAAAGCTGCGTCATGTCACCACGCTGCGATCCTCCCTCAACCGGTCAAGTCCGATGCACCCACGTTTGAGGAATTGCCTCGAAAACAATGACAAACCCAACAGGTTCTTAAACCCTACAACATCGCCGACTAGCTGCCACGGTGATCTGAAAATTCTCCGAGCATTTTTTCGATGCTCCCCAGACATCCAGCCACCTCCAGCTTTAGGCCCGACTCTAACCCTCATCGATCAACGAGAAATTGAAAAGATTAGCGATTTCGTTCAATTCGAGGAATCTCAACATACCCATCACTAAATATCATGATTTTACTATCAAAATTCATTATTTTCACGTTCAAATCAGATTATATAATAAAAACGTGGAATTTTAAAAATCAAAATTTTGACTTGAATTCATTTTTCTCTATAATTTCTTATTCCCAGAAATCCTACCTATTAATTACTCTTAATAATATTTTTAAAAATCAAATCTTTTTATTACAAATAGATTTCCATTGAAGATCGTTATCTAAAACTGTTTGTATAAAGAGATATGAATTTTTCTTTGAATTTATTAAACTTGCTACTTAAAACAGAGACAGTTATATACATGTTCATAGATAAACACACATACTTCACTTTTATATACATGCAAATGCTTAAATTCATGCATACATACATATCTACAACATTGCTATATATACTTATCACATGTATCAGGATAAACAGATTTAACTTTTTTTTTTAAAAAAAATTGTTTGCTCTCTGTTTGAAAAAAATAAAGGACGGGCTTTTGAAATCTACTCCTGATCTTTGTTGAGTTGATCCGCTACTAGATGTTTGAATTGAATTTGCTTGATTTGTGTAGATCCTTGAATTAGCTCAGGTTGAAAACTTGAAAGATGTTGTTCAGTTTGATTTTTCTTTTAGTCTAGTTTTTAGTTTGAGGATGAAAGAAAGGATTGAGAAGTGAAAATGAATATACCTAGCCTGGTTTCTCGCTTCTTACTATTTACATATATTTCAATTAAAAAGAAACTAAGCCACTTGTCTTTTGCATGTTATCATAGCTACAAATGTTTAATACATGATAACAAAGCTTACAAGTTTTAAACCCTTTATTTAATATTTCATATGTGTTTTTATATGTTTTTTTATAAATTTATCTATTATGTTTTTTTTTTCAATTTTTATATATATACAACAACATTTATTTCACGTTGAATTTTAAAAGAAAAGTATACTAAATCTTTTTTTATTAAATTCTATGTTAAACTTAAGCTGTTATACTTTTTAAATAAATAATAATTATCTTAAGTGTTTTAAAAATGCTCAATTTAATTTTAACTAGCTTTTGAAAATTATTACATTAAATTCAAATCAATGCTTCCTAATCATAATATATATATATATTATAATTTGAAACATATTTTTATTTGTTCAACTCACAAATCAGTATTTTTAATAAATTTAATCATGTTAATTACACATTAACAGGTGTCCAAAAATCTGGGTTATTACACTTTACACATTCATAAAACATTGAAGAAAGAAGAAAAAGAGGCCGGCTATAACCTAAGGAAGAAATCACGAAATCGAGGGGAAGAATCTTAAGGAAATTAAAGAAATATCAAATCACAACTCCAACAATTATATTTGAGGTGAATAACATAAGATCCATCCATATTGCTTGTTTTAAAATTAAGTTATGGATAGTAACCAAATGATTATTATTTGTTTTGCTAAGATATTGTAGTATAATCATTTTTTGGATATAACAATAATTTGTGGAATTGTTTATGAAATTATTTAAGTAGGTTTTTAGGGTAAAACCTAGGTTTTTAGTCTCCGAATGATTCGAATTTTTGATATGATATGTAAAATGATATTCTGGAGATGGTTTTTAATTTCATAATTTTTCAAATTAAATTGAATATTTTATTAATTTCATATGAAGGAAATTGAGTTAATTCCGATTTTTAATTATTACAAATAATTAAATATGGTTTTTGATTTTGAAATTTTTATATGATGAAGAACATAGTATTTGAAATTTTTGTGAATATTTTGGATTTTTCCCAAGTAATATTGAATTATTGTGAATTTAATATGCTAGAAAAGCATTTAAATGGATAATTAATTAAGTTATCAATTAATAGTGTGAGTAATGTATTAGGACTTTGAAAACCGAATGCGAAATATTTCTAAAAAGGTTTGGATAAAGAAATTTTATTATCCAATAGAAGTAATAAATCGGTTTTCTTAATAATTATGGTAATGCCATGTCACGTATATCCTCTCCGCTCCTGTAGAAGTGCCTTGTCCATGAACGTAGATGTCGAAGTAAAAGGAAGCATAGGATAATTACTTCGGTAGCTATGGAATGTTTCTAAGTAGGACGCAGTCGACCTCATTTTCAACATAGTATCGTTGGCATTAGCACTTCATGATTCATCTATACATGATGCCACATCTCTTCTCCAATGTCTTGACTTCGCACTTATATATTTTTGGCATAATAGCCGAAGCAACTATAAAATATTTTTAACGATGTCGATGGTCTTGATGCTGCTATTCATTGGTGTCGATGACCCTATATACCAGGGTTTTATCTTGTTTAGGGATTGACAACGATGTAGTGCGGCATTGACTTCGCATTTCTTCCTTTTAACACTGAAGAGGCTCTTTTTTATGTAAACTAAAAACCATTTTAAATGAGGCTCATTTTACGCAAACTAAAAACCATTTTAAAAGTGATGAAGCGGCCTATATTCGAGAGGGTTGATGACCCTATGTTTTTGTCAGTTATCCATTTGCTTTGCAAAATCCTAAAGTTTGTTTTAAAAGGTGGATACCCTATATTACATAAGGGTAAATGACCCTATCTTTGGCAATTTTTTTACTTAAAAGAACTTTAAGTTTGTTTTTGACCTTGGATATAGGCCAACGTTGTTTTTATAACGCATGTGTTATATTCTAATTCATTAACAGCGGAAAGCCTATTGTTTTATGACTTCGATTTTAAACATTAGGGATACCAATGCTATTTTGATTATAGGTGTCGAAACTATAGTTGGGCACGCCAAAGTAGATTAGTTTCAACAGACTAAATGTTTTATAAATGAGATTTTATCATTGGGAATGCCATTATATTTTCTTAAATGAGTTCGACACCAACCATTGCGGATGCCAATGTATCTTATTTAGAGATGCTATATGTTTGAGGGGGTAAATAACTTAATTGTGGAGACCAATAGACATAGGTTAAACATGTAGGTAACATGAATTACATTGCTAAGTGACGGGTTTATAGTCATCCTGTGAAAGCTGTGGGATGTGAGATGGATAGTCCACATCATACCGAAGATGGATAGGCTTTATGAGGATTAATAAAGGGTTCATAGTCATTCTAGAAAACTATAGAATGAGGATAATTCACATCATTGTAAATTAAATGGAATACGTGTGATGGATTGTCTACATAATTTAGACAGCGGAACCAGTGGGTAGTCAATAAGGTAGGGGATGGATACTCTAAGTAATAATTACATGTAAGATGGATACTCCACGTAACTTTGGATATGTTTATATATAAGATGGGTAGTCCACATAATTATAAGATGGGTAGTCAGATTAAAATAAGATGGATTTTCCATTTAAATTGCGATGGGTAGTCATTTGAAATTAAGATGGATATTTTAATAAATTGGAAAGAGTAATCCATTGCATAACTAAAAATGCTATTTTATGTTCCAACTATTGAGCATGTAGGAGCACAATATATGGTTAATTAGTTTGGTTAAGATACTAGTGTGGTGAAGATCCATTCTTCTTAACGGCATGGTCTCACTAGATATCTATTTGATTCAAAATGGTAGGTTATTATTTACACCAGACTGTTGTCTAACTCAAAAAAAAATTTCCCTTGAAATTTTGGGTACTCTTTTGAGTAGGTCGGGAGTAAGGGTTCTCAGGTTTCTAGGTAGACGAATAAGCATCCGGAGACGTGCAGGAGGCAATCTAGCTATTAGGAGCTTTATTTATTTACATTGTGTAGTTTGGTTTTTTCTTTTTGGATGCAATGACAAAGTTGTATTATTGTAAAGCATTTGACTCTGATCAACCAAGAGTGCACCTTCATAGGTCGCTCTTGGAGCATTTTATATAATTATAATATTTATGAACATGGAATCGCAAATGGGATTATGTAATGAATACGAAATCACACATTTTGAAATGGAATGTAAAAGTTATTTCTAAATTGTTTTTGAAAATTTTCATATCACGTGCTTCTGATTATTGATATGATTAACATAGCCCGCATATTGTCGCCGAGGAGTAATAATTATGGATGACCCAAAACAGAAAAAGAAAGAGTCAATGTTTTCTCTTCTTATACCGACTTAACTGAATCCCCGGAGAGGATATACCTAGCTATTAGGGGAAGATCCCCTACCAAAAGTCGGAAAAAAGAGAACCCATTGATCGAGAGAGAAGGTCTAGAAAGTTTTGCATCTTCCATGAGTTGGATGGACATGAAATGAACGAGTGTTGACACCTTTATGATTTGATAAAAGCGCTGGTTTGGAGCATCCTGCTACAACAGTATGTAAGAAATTGAATTACGATGGTACAACCGAAGTAGCCATCGTCTACAGCAAATACATGAAGAAATAACCAGAGATCTGGGTCGACGATGGTAATCCTATGACTGGGATGGATAGGAGGCAGGTTGTAACGTCCCTAATTTTTTATTAACATAACTTAGGACATTTAATTAGTTAAATTAAATAAAATAATGTAAATGATTATGGGATTATGGTTTGTGTAATTAGAAGGTAGTTGTGCCATTTAAACAAATGAACTAAGGGAAAATGAAAGAATAAGTTAGGGTAGTTGACAAGGGAAATATAGGAATAAGTAACATTCTTATACCATAAACCCTCGCTTATGCCATTATTCACGTTCATAATCAAAAACCAAAATACGAAAGAAGCCGACCACCATTAAGGGAAAATAAGATGAAGAAAAGAGAAAGATTAATCAAATCCAAGATCAAATCTCAACTCCTTAATCACAGAGCTAAGGTAAATAATAGGTTATATCACATGTTTTCATTATTTTTGGTTTTAGATTGAAATCCAAATTATTTTGCAATGTTTTCCATGTTTTTCTATTGTTAAAATGGCATATATGCTTGTTGATGATTTATGCTATTTATATGGATTTTATGATAACTTTTAATGTGAAAACCCTATCAAATGATAACCAAATGCCTTGCGATTTTGATAAGGTCAGAAATAATGTTCTGGAGATGGATTTCGAATTTCATAATTTCCTGAATTAATGTGGATTTATTATTAATTTTCTAGTGAGGAAAATGGCTAATTGGGTTAAATTAAATACAATTAATTTATATTGTTTTGGATCAGAAATTAATTTATGTAAGAAAACATACTAAAAATGTTTTTTGGGAATTTTTGTAGAATTTTCCTAAGTGTGTAAAATTATTTAAGGTATACGACTTAAATGTTTTCTATATTATAAAAGGAGAAGTTGAAGTTTGTAAATCTTTTAAATTATTTACTTCTGAAATTTCGGTAGCACTTTTAGAAAAGAAATTTGAAAAAGAAATTAGCAACCGGTTACATGTTAACAAATAAGCAGGGTAGTTGGAAAGAAAATACTTTAAAAAGAAAGAAACAGTTTTTGTATGCTTTTGATGTTTCGCCACTTACCTTTTGACTAAGTACTCCCGCCTCCGTCTACATAGAAACCAATGCACATGGTATCAAAATTTGATATGTAGTGAACTGGACATAGGCGAAATATACTGGGTCGAAACAGGGGGTTCCAAAGGGGTCGAAACCTTACTTTGCTTTTAAAAAGCGGAATGCGCCTGCTTTGCTTTCGAAAAGATTGCTTTCGATATAGATTGCTTTCAACTTAGTCAAATGGTTTAAAGAATGGTTTCGAAAGAGGTTGCGCCTTTGTTTTATAAAGAAGCTTTCGAAGGGGTCGAAACCCCTAGCCATCGCATCTTACCTTTCGAAGTAATGCTTTCGAAAGGGTTTCTTTATTTTAAAACGTAAGCCACTTATCCAATGCTTTCGAAGGGATTGATTTCGACACTGTCCACTTCTTTTACTTAGAAATTGCTTTCGAAAGAGTGTTTTAGACTATTTAAAGACCCTTTGTTCTATTGAAAGTTAAACCCAAAGGTTTTGAAAGGAATAGATTTAAATGGTTTCGAAAGGTTATTCCACATGTTTTACTTGAACCCAAATGCTTTTGAAAGGTTTGATTTATGTAAAGAACTTAATGCTTTTGAAAGGCTAAAGACAAAGATTTCGAAGGGGTGGTTCCCCAATGTTTTAGAAAGGTTTTAAATGGAATGTTTCCAATGGTTTCGAAAGACATGTTTAAAGTGTTTTAAAAAGAAGGATATATATGTTTTTAAAGCTTTTGAAAGAGATGTTTTTGATGTTTTCGAAAGGTTAAATTTAAATGGTTTCGAATGGTATGTTTTGGCCTTCGGCCCAGGTTATAGAGTAAAATAGCTTACTTTATCGAAAATGGTACTTTCAATGGTTTCGAAAGTGGTACTTTAAATGGTTTCGAAAGTGGTACTTTCAATGGTTTTGAATTTTTTCATCAACAATATTTTGTGTAAAGTATATATAACATGGAAAAATGATTTGAGTAAAGCATAGAGTATATTTTCCTTGATTATGTATGATTTAAAGGGTTAAATCAATTTGAAAGAAATGTTTTCAAGGAAAATTTTAAAGGTAGATTGCCCTAAGCATAATGACTCAGATATTAGAATACTAGATGAGACTGGTATGGGGTCACGCCCTATGCTTTTAGCTAGTAGCCCCTAACTAATATAAGTCTAAAATTCCAATGTGTAGGGCTTTGTCACAGGTAAGACTAAAATAATATTATAAACAGAAAGGAATATACAGAGTAGAGATAGGTTATTGATGAGTCCGTAAAACCATTAGGATCAGTTAACCCTGGAAGGAGCAAGTTAGGGGCAAACTGTCCAGAAGGGTATTTGACATAAGTCAGACTATTTTTTTATTTTCGTCCGATAGCCCGAACCAGCCAAAGGTTAGTAGTTAGCCAAACAAAACTACAGTGTTCGAACAGCCAGTCCATTGATTACCTGATTTATAGGCTTACATGATATTGATATTATTGTTTTAAGCAGTTTGGTTTGCAAAAGAAATGTTTTTAAAAGAATATTAAGGAGGGGAAACCCGTTCCGCTAAGTGGCGTGGTCTCCCTTAATATCATATAACCAAGATGTATAGTATTATTCACACCTGCCTTTATGTCTGATTTAAAGTTTATGTTTTCCCCCTTAAACTCTCAAGTGATCAAAATTAATTTAAGTAGGCCGAGGATTAAGGATTTTCAGGTTTTAGTAGGTGGACAAATAAAGCTTCAAGAGACGAGCAGAAGCCTGATGCTAGCTATTTAGGAGTTGTTGTGTTTTTATTTCCGCCGTATTATATTAAGTCTGTTATGACTATTTAGTACTCTAGTCATCCAAGGAGGCATCTTCATATGTCGCTCTTGACGTATTTTGTAATAAGTATATTTGATCTGAACTTGGGAAACGTTTGGGATTATGTAACTTGGATAAGAAATGTTGTTTTGAAATGTAATCAGAAAAGTGTTTTAATCTGTGATGATTTTATTTCATATTCAAGTGCTTCTAATATTATGGATACCATTGACATTACCGTATTCGGTCATCTGAAATTAATACTATGGATGACTGTAACAACTGTAGTGCTTAGCTTCGGGCTTCTAGATAGAGAATGTTACAACTTGGTATCAGAGTATAGGTTTATGTAAAACTTTAAACTTAAAATGATTTTTGAAAACATAATCCTAATGATTTGTGAAAAGATAAGATTATGGATAACGTTGTAGTATTGTACTTGTATTTGCTATATTTAAGTTTACGTTTTTGCTCAGTTCTTTTATCTCTCCTAGGTCATTATTATATATCTTACGAAGTCTCGAATGCAGATATGGATGCTAGAAGTGGAAGAGTTAACCTTGGTGAGGGAAGCACCACAACTAATGAAATTTCAAGAAAAAATACAAGGAGAAACCCAGGTCAGGAACAAGCTGGAAATGAGGGTGCTGGAATCCCGCAAGTTGACATAGGAGCAAAGTATCAGTTGTTCGCAAACATGATGCAAGCAGGAGTTGCTGCTAGAGTAGTTGAAGGAAGAAATCAAAAGGCACCGGTGGTGAACAACTATGCTGTTTTGAGTAGAGAGTATGCTCAGCTGGGAGGAAAGCCGTTTATTGGTACTGAAGATACAATTGAAGTGGAGAACTGGTTGCTTCATTACGATAGTATTTTAGCTGATCTGGGGATCAATAATGAGCATAAGAGAAGACTTTCTTCTAGACAGTTACAAGGAGCAGTGCTGTACTGGTGGAACAATATTATGATCGAAGTTAATGAAGAGACGACGACATGGGCTGAACTGAAAAGGAGATTTGAGGAGAGATTTATGTTGGAGATCGCTAAGTCTACTCTGCTCAGAAAGTTTGTTGAGTTGGAGCAGGAAGACATGACTGTGCTGGAGTATGCAACGAGATTTAAGGAGCTAGAAAGATATGGCTATGCTACTATTGATACTGTGATTAAGAGAAATGAGAAGTTCATCAGGGAGTTGAAGCCTGAGTTTGCTAAGGCCACATTACTGCATCTCATGGACCCATGTGATGTTGTAGTGGAAATGACTTAGATACATAAGGAGATGCTTGCTTTTTAGGAAAGGAATAAGGCAAAGGAAGTTCAAGGAGTGCAGGGTCATAAGAGAAAATTTTTCCACAAGAAAGGAGCTCAAAAGGGAGGAGCTGCTAAGAAAGGGAAGGCAGAGATTGTTTGCTATAAATGTGACGAGAAAGGGCATTTCGCAAATGAATGTCGCTCTGGTGATGAAAAGAAGGTGATCGGGAAAAAGAATATTAGATGCTTCAATTGCGATCAAATTAGACATTATAAGAAGTAATGCAAGGAGCCGGCCAAGGATGGAAAATGCAAGGTGTTTGCATTGGAACCACTACCTCAAGACAAACGATAGAGAAGAGGGGAAAAGCTGTGTTGAGAGGTACACTTTTTATTTATGGTGTATCAGTTAGAGCTCTGTTTGATACCGGTGCATCACATTCTTTGATATCTCATTATTTGGTAGATAAGCTTAACCTAGAACCCTCATACCTAGTTACTTCCTTAAAGGTTGCAAATTTGATAGGAGGTTATGCAACACTTAAGATGAAGTGTGACCACTTAAAGTTTGATTTGTTGTGTCATACCTTTGTTTGTAGTTTGCATATGTTTGATTTCTTAGGGTTCGAAACTATTCTGGGTATGATTTGGTTAAGTAAATTTGATGCTATGATATTTTTCCATGGTATGGTAATATCACATAGAAACCTTGACTGTAGAGATTGGATAGCATACTTCGTAGAAAACCCTAGTTGTGGGGTTAACGCTTTGTTGGGTGTTGTGGAGTTAGAAGACGAGTTGAACAGAGTTTTCGTTGTAAAAGAATTTGCAGATGTCTTTGAACCCGTAGCAGGACTAGCACCGAAATAAGCCATTGAGTTTTGGATAGATTTAGTACCCGGAGTAAAACTACTAAGTAGATCACCAAGCAGGATGATGCCTACCGAGATGAGGAATTTGAAGGTGCGGTTGGTGGATTTGGTAGGCAATAATTTTATCAGACCAAGCAGTTCGCCTTGGGGAGCAGTCGCAGTGTTTGCTAAGAAACCGGATGGACCATTGAAGTTATGTTTCAATTATCGTAAGTTGAATGAGAAGACGATAAATAATCGATATATATTGCCTAGAATTGACGATTTGTTCAACTAGTTGAGTGGAACCAGGATATTTTCCCAGTTGGATTTAGCCACATGTTCCATCAGCTTAGAGTGATGGAGGATAGTATTCATTTGACGACGTTTAGAACCAGATATAGATCATACGAATGGTTAGTAATGTCGTTCGGACAACTCAATGCGCCATTATTCTTTGTAGATTTGATGAATCGAGTTTTTGAGAGCATTTGGATAGGTTCATTTTGGTATTCATAGATGATATTTTGATATACTCTAAGGATGAAAGAGCGCACAAAGTTCATCTTAGAGTGGTGCTTAATACTTTGAGGCAGCATTAACTGAAGGCGAAATTTTCGAAGTGTCATTTCTGGAAAAAGGAGGTGAAGTTTCTGGGTCATGTAGTCTCAAAGAAACGGTTGTCTATAAGTCCGACTAAGATTGAAGCGGTGAATAATTGAAAGAGACCAGAGATAGTGACTGAGATAAATAGTTCTCTTAGATTAGCTGGATATTATCGAAGATTCATAAAGAATTTTTTGCGGATAGTAGCACCGATGACCAAGATAACACGAAAGGATGTGAAGGTTTTTTGGACCGACAAATGTGAGGAGGCATTCCAAAAGCTGAAACACATATTCATTATTGCACCTGTGTTAGTTATTCCAAAAGGTAATCGGGATTTGGTAGTATATGTAGATGCATGTGGAACGGATTAGGATTTGTACTAATGCAAAGAGGTGAAGTGATTGCCTATGCAACTCGACCGCTTAGACCGCATGAGGTTAGGTACCTAACTCACAATTTGAGTTAGCTATGGTAATTTTTGCGTTGAAGGTGTGGAGATATTATCTTTTGGGAGAAATATTCGAGTTGTTCATGGATCATAAGTCGCTGAAGTATTTCTTCTCTTAGAAGGAATTGAATATGAGACAACAAAGGTGGTTGAAGTTTATAACCGCTTATGATTTTGGTATTGCGTACACACTAGGAAAAGGCAATAAGGTTGCAGATGCACTAAGAAGAAAGCATCAGAATGCAGTGTTGGCTATGATAGCTGAGTGGAAAGATTTGGAACCATTAACGACATGTAGAGTACAGGGGAGATCTGAAGCTAGATCTAGTAAGGAAATTATTACGTTGTCATGATTAGAAGTCCAACCAGAGATAATTGAAATGGTTGCTTCTAAGCAAGGAGAGGATCCAATATTAGCTGAGCAGATCGAAAAGTTAAGGGATGGATGAAACAAAGAGCGATGACTTAAAAGATTTTAATCTTGACCTGTATGGGCGGTTGAGAAAGAAAGGAAGGTTATGCATTTCGAATGTAGGAAGCATTAGGAAGGAATTTCTTAAAGAATTACATCGTTCGACGTTCACTATTCATCTAAAAGGAACTAAGATGTATTAAGATATGAAGAGAAGTTTCTTCTAAGAGGATATGAAAAGAGATTTAGGCTTATGGGTGCAGCAGTGTCTGAACTGTCAACAGGTAAAAGCCGAACATAAGAAACCAAGTGGGTGGCTTCTACCTTTATATATTCCAGTTTGGAAATGTGATTCTATGTCAATGGATTTTATAGATGCACTGCCCAGATCTAATAGAGAAAATGAAAGCATATGGGCCATAGTGGATAGGTTAACCAAGAGGGCCCATTTCATTCCAGTTAAGTTAACCAAAACGACATCAATTTTGGCTACGTTATTCATGAAGAATATAGTTAGAATTCATGGAATTTCTAGTATTATAGTAAGTGATAGAGATTCCTTATTCAGCAAGGAGTTTTGGAAGAGTCTACATGATACTTTAGGTACCAATCTCAAAATAAGTACCCTTACCATCCATAGATGGGTAAACAGAAAGAGTTAACAAAGCTTTGGAAGATTTCTTAAGAGCTTGTGTGCTAGACTTTAGAGGATCATGGGAAGACTACTACACTTAATCGAGTTTTTGTATAACAACAGTTATCATGCTAGTATAGGAATGACACCATTTGAAGATTTGTATGGCAGGCCATGCAAATCTCCAATTTGTTGGTCAGAACCGGAATAGGTTGACTCCTGGTCCGAATTTAGTTAGAGAAGCTGCAGAGAAGATTGGGTTAATTCTCTAGAATCAAGGAAGCTCAGTCTAGGCAGAAAAGTTATGCTGATACAAGATGGAAAGACTTAGAGTTTTCAGTTGGAGATCATATTTTCGTCAAGGTATCACCGACGAAAGATGTAATTCAGTTTGGAAGATCAGGAAATTGGCATCGGGATTTGTAGGACTACTATGGAAAGGATTGAAAAACTCGCATACAGAGTGGAGTTATCAAACAATTTGGCAGGTGTCCATGATGTTTATCATATTTTCCATCTAAGGAAGCGTATTCGAGATCCGCAGACTACTATAGCACGGACTATGTTAGAGGACTTAGTATTAGAACCAATCTTTACTATAATTAGAAAGCCATTTCGTATAGTCATAAAAAATGAGAAGAGGCCAAGGAACAAGATAGTCAGATTAGTTAAGCTTCAGTGGAGCCACAATGAGAGAGGTTGTACTTTGGAAGCTGAGAATAGGATTAGAGATGCTTATCGTGATTTTGTTTCATGGTATGTTTTACCTTTATGATTGATTTGTTGTGTATCTTATCGTAATTTCGAGAATGAGATTCTTTAACGAGGGTAGTTAGTAATGACCATAATTTTTTAACATAATTTAGGACATTTAATTAGTTAAATTAAATGAAATAATGTGAATAATAAAGGAATTGAGGTTTGTGCAATTAGAAGGTAGCCATGCCATTTAAACAAATGAACTAAGGGAAAATGAAATAGAATAAGTTAGGGTAGTTGATAAGGGCAATATAGGAATAAGTAACATTCTTACACCCTAAACCCTCGCTCACGTCCATTATTCACATTCACAATCAAAAATCAAATACCAAAGAGGTCGGCCACCATTAAGGGAAAACAAGAAGAAGATAAGAGGAATATTAACCAAATCCAAGATCAAATCTCAACTCCTTAATCATAAAGCTAAGGTGAATAATAGGTTACATATCATGTTTTCATTATTTTCTATTTTAGATTGAAATCCGAATTATTTTGCAACGTTTTCCCATGTTTTTCATTGTTAAAATGGACATATAAGCTTGTTGATGATTTATGCTATTTCATATGCATTTTACGGTAAGTTTTAATATGAAAACCCTATTAGATGACATCCAAATGCCTTGTGATTTTGGGATATTGTAAATAATACTTTAGAGATGGATTTCAAATTTTATAATTTTCTGAATTGATGTGGATTTATTATTAATTTTCTAGTGAGGAAAATGTTTGATTGGGTTTAAAATTAAATACGGTTGATTTATACTATATTGGGTCAGAAATTAATATATGTTAGAAAATATAATAAAAAAGATTTTTGGGAATTTTTATATAATTCTCCTAAGTGTTTTGGCAAATATATAAAATTATTTAAGATATGAGACTTAAATGTTTTATATATATATAAAAATTGAAAGGGCAATTTGTAAATCTTTTAAATTATTTACTTCTAAAATTTCGGTAGCGCTTTAAGAAAAAGGTTTCTAGAAAAAATTTAGAAACCAATTACATGTTGACAAATAAGCAGGCTAGTTGAAAAGAAAGTACTGGTTTGCCACTTTCGGCACTTACCTTTCGACTTAGTACTCCCATCTCCATCTACATCGAAAACAATGCGGATGTATTAAAGACTTGGTATGTAGTGAATTGGACATAGACGAAAGATATTGGGTAGAAACCATACTTTGCTTTTGAAAAAAGGGGAATGTACCTGCTTTTCTTTCAAAAAGAATGCTTTCGACTTAGATAGCTTTCGACTTGGTCATATGGTTTTGAAAGAGGTTGCGCCTTTGTTTTATTAAGAAGCTTTCGCATCGGTCGAAACCTCTAACTGCCGCATCTTACCTTTTGTAGCAATGCTTTCAAAAAGGTTTCTTTATTATAAAACCTAAGTCACTTCTCAAATTCTTTCGAAGGGATTAGTTTCGACACCGTCCACTTCTTTTACTTAGGAATTGCTTTTGAAAGAGTGCTTTCGACTTAGTTATTTTAAGACCCTTTGTTCTATTGAAAGTTAAACCCGAAGGTTTCGAACGGAATGGATTTAAATGGTTTCGAAAGGTTGTTCCATATGTTTTACTTGAACCCAAATATTTTCGAAAGGTTTGATTTATGTAAAGAACTTAATGCTTTCGAAAGGCTTAAGATGACGGTTTCGAAGGGTTGGCTCCCTAATGTTTTCGAAAGGTTTTAAATGGAAGGTTTTCGATTGTTTCGAAAGACATGTTTAAAGTGCTATAAAAAGGAGGATGTCTATGGTTTTATAAAGCTTTCCAAAGAGACGATTTTGATGTTTTCGAAAGGTTAAATGCAAATGGTTTCGAAAGGCATGTTTTAGCCTTCGGCATAGGTTATAAAGTAAAGCAGCTTACTTGTATCGAAATAGGTATTTTCAATGGTTTTAAAAGGGGTACTTTCAATGGTTTTGAATGTTTTCATCAACAATGATTTGTGTATATATAACATGACAAAGTTATTGAGTAAAGCATGATATTTTCCTTATTTAAGTATGATTTAAAGCGTTAAATCAATTTGAAAGAAATGTTTTCAACGAAAGTTTTAATGGTGGATTACCCTAAGTAAAATGACTCAGATATTAGAATACCAGATGGGCTGGAATGGGGTCGCGCCCTATACTTCAGCTAGTAGCCCTTAGCTAATATAAGTCAAAAATTCCAGGGTGTAGGGATTTATGATAGGTAAGTCCAAAATAATGTTACACATATAAAGGAATATACAAAGTAGAGATAGGTTATTAGTGAGCCCGCAAAACCATTAGGATCAATTGACCCTGGGAGGAGTAAGTTAAGGATAGACCGCCTAGAAGAGTATCTAATAGAAGTTAGACTATTTTTTTATTTTGTCTGGTAGGCCCCAGTCAGCCAAATGTTAGTAGTTAGCCAAATAAAACTATAGTGTTTGGACGGACAGTCCATTGACTACCTAATTAATATGCTTACGTGATGTTGATATTATTGTTTTAACCAGTTTCGTTGCAGGGTTTTGGTTTGCAAAAGATATGTTTTTAAAAGAATTTTAGTGAGGGGAAACCCATTTCGCTAAGCGGCATGGTCTCACTTAATATCATATAACTGAGATGTTTACACTAGGCTTTATGCCTGACTCGAATTTTATGTTTTTTCCCTTAAACTCTCGGGTGCTCAAAATTGATTTGAGTAGGCCGAGGGTTGAGGATTTTCAGGTTTTAGTAGATGGATGAATAAAGCTTCCTGAGACGAGAAGGTGGCTAATGCTAGCTATTTAGGAGTTGTTATGTTTTTATTTCCGCTATGTTGTATTAAATCTGTTATGACTATCTAGTACTCTGGTCAACCAAGGAGGCATTTTCATATATTGCTCTTAGCGTATTTTGTAATAATTACATTTGATCTGAACCTGGGAAATGCTTGGATTATGTAACTTGGATATGAAATGTTATTTTGAAATGTAATAAGAAAAGTATTTTAAACTATGATGATTTTATTTCATATTCAAGTGCTCTTGATATTATGGATGCCATTAACATTATTGTATTTGGTCATCGGAAGTTAATACTATGGACGACTGCAGCATCTGTAGCGCTTAGGTTCAGGCCTCCAGATAGGGGATGTTACATAGGTTCTCTTTCCACACTTTTCTTTTTTGCATTGAATAATTAAGATAATAATAATCTTAGATCGCTTACATGTACAATGCGTAGATTGGTCTATAGTTATGCTCAGAGTCAAATTTCTGGAATCCCTAGTTGGATCAATAATAAACTTGGACATCTTACAAGTGAACGAGGCCTAGATCGACCTCTAGGCATGCCCTAAGTTGGATCTCTAGGATGAATAATTTGGGCTTCCATTTTCTTGTTTTCTTTGATTTGAATATTTGACTTTTGAAAAAATCCACTTGAATGTGATGACCGATATTGATCGTGTTAGGTCACGGCCAGAGACCAGGTACAGATTCTCTTGCCCAAGAGCGAGTGGATGGACTTGTACGATATTAATCATTGTAACTCCCGACCGGAGAGTCGGTACCGGTGGGGTGCAAGTACCTTACTGGAGAGAGTGGATGGACTTATATGAAATGTAAGTCCCTTCAGCGAAGAGTGAGCGGGCATGCTTTCTTGGTCATTGAGTCCCCTCGTCGGAGAGCTAGCGGATTGGCCTCAGCAAGGATTTAGAGAGATCGAAACCCAAATTAGGAGACTAAAGATCCGAAAAGATCAAAACCCTATATTACGAGACTAAAGATCCGAAGAGATCGAAACCTTAGATTGGGATACTAACGATCCAGAAAGATCAAAACAACATATTGGGCAATAAACGATCTGGAGAGATCAAACCCTAGATTGGAAAATGAACGGTTTGACGATACCAAGCCCAGAGGGAATATATATTTGATAAAAGGATTTGAATGCCTTGCAATAGGAGAAAGAAAAACAAATCCTGGATGAACACAGGGTGACTTGGATGTGAAATGATACCCCAGATGGAGTATCATGATCATGGTCCATGATAGACGCGCAAGCAAAGGGTGGATCCTTAGCTAAACTAGGCCAAGAACAACTTTTGATTTATGAGAGAATCCAAAGGAAGTAGACGATTCACCAAGATTGAGATCAATGGATGGCCTAGGAGCTTAACTATCGAGGACTTATTATCAGAAATTATTCCTGAGCAAAGCACACCTTACATTCGAAAGACGTACTTTAGGGGGCAAGTGTTAACCTTCTTTTAGCCAAAGCAGATTTCAACTTGACTTAGAAGATCAAAACAATTGCGAAATGATTCACAGACTTAGAAGAACACTATAAGAGCTATAAGAACAACTAGCCGGAGTTACAGCTAGAATTGAGCTAAGTATACAACACGACACTAACCTATTTATTCAGTTTATTCCTCCTTCAAAACTTCATATACCTTACATACTACCCCAATTACTTGGTATCAAGTTGTTTTTCTATAGTTTGGACAACCAATTTCAAGTATCGTTGAGAAGAAAACCAAGAAAGCAGGATAACTCAAGTGATAATAGAAAGATCATTAGAATGAACCGAAAGTCAAATGAAAAGAGATTAAAATGCGTCAAGTAGAAGGTAGAAGAGCAGAGCAGATTAAAAAAGTTGGATTTGCACTAACACAAATAGGTTGGTAATGAGTTAGATGACTCGATATCGAGTTATCCTTTTGACTCATGGGACTTCAATCTCTCTTGTACAAGTTCGAGCTATCTCCTAAACACCAGTGCAAGCAAGCTTCTGACCCAATACCTCTGTTTTTCTATAAATACCAACCCTATTATAACTTGAAAAGATCTTCACTCTACTTCACACTCTAATGTTCTCTATCTCCTCACTCCTATCTTCTCCCTCAAATACTCTAAAAAATCCATGGTAAATCAGAGATCCACTAGATTGAGATCGGATCTGACATAACTAGTCGTAATCCAGAGAGAAAACAACAAATAACAAAGATCAAAGTGGACGTAGGCTGGAGATTACGCTAAACCGCTATAAAGTTCTTCTGTCTCCATTTTCCTTTCTGCCTTTTCATCTTATTTTACAAGAACAGGTGCTTTCATCCGGTACTTGGGTGTTTTTGCCATTTTTGGTGCAAACACCTGTAACATAGGTGTGTAATGCTTTCTAAATGTAACTTGCAATAAATACACTTTTTTAATCTATGGGCAAATCACCTTTCTTTGAAATTTTTTATATTTAATTTCTTATGTTAGATTAGACGTGTATGAAGCTTTGTTTGGGAGAAGCATTAGCTTTCCAACCAAATTTGAAGACATTTTATTTAGCCCCTAAGAAGTTTAAAAGCTTGCACATCGATTTTGAAAAGTATCTTTTATTTGCATCCCAATATCAAATTTTAGTATCGCTCTCGCTATCTAAGTTATAATATTTTAACTTGATATGAAGTAAACCAAATTTGGTTATGGTGATGCCTTCCAAGGGCATGGTTCAAAATAAAGTTCTATGGAATATCATTATGCGGTTTACAGACATTTGAAATTAATACATTTTTAAGTTGCAAATATTGAAAAGCTTTTTATACTCAACTCTAAGAGGTATAGTAGAGATTTAGCTATCGTGCCAAAATAATATGTTATTACCTGAATGAATTATATTATTATCTTGTGGATAGAAATATTAAAGACATTAAAACCGATTTTCAAAAACGAGACATGTTGTTTGAATTGGACATTATATGGTGAAGGTTATGGGTTCTACTATAAAATTGATTTGTAATCATTTATTTCCTGATAAGATTTTCATTATTATTATTAAATTTTCAGATCCACTTTTATAGTGTAGAGACAACAAGGTTGTGAAGATTTATAATTCCTAGTCCTCATTAGCTTTTAATTTGCAATCCATTTCTCAATTAACCAGATAGTCAATACTAGTATAGAATTATCCCCATACAAAGGAAATTTCTTCTACTTTTTTCTATTTTATCAAATATCTATTTTGTAAAAACGTAAAAAGACATCTAATAAATTGATATATTCAATAAGACCATCAATTAGTGTAACACCTCAAAAATTTTAATAGTAAATTAAAATATTAATAAGGGTAAAAATGCAATTTTATATAAAAAGGGAAAATAGTAATGAGTGCTAGTAAATTTTCACAAACTTTGGAAGTAGGCTACAGATTTATCCTATTGCGTCACAAATGCCGTTTATAGTTAAAAAATATGTATAACTTATTAAATTTGATAAAATAGGTCAAAATTAGCAGAAACTATAACCAATGGTATTTCTTTAATTGTTCATTTTGGTTTAGACTAGATAACAATAGTTTCCAACAATAAATAAGACCCTAACCCTCACTCTTTCTTATTTTAAATGATAGTCGTCCTTAATTCTATACATACTTTCTTCTTCTTTCTTCTCAAAAGTTCTCAAATCTAAACACTTTTTATTTTCTTCACTAAATCTATTACATCAGAATGCAAATAAGACATATCAAATTCAAAGGGTAGGGAGAGAGATAAAGAATCAAAATTAGAACAGAAGGAGAGGAATGCGCACAAATAAAACTTGGGGGTCTAAGAAAGAAGATTCAAATTAAATTGGAAGAAGGAAAGCTTTGAAAAGGTGATTTGCGATGTTACGATGATTCATAAGTAATTAAAATCCTTTTTAATCCACCCGAATAAAAATATAATTTCTAAATTTGGAATAATAAGATCAACCTAAAATTTATTTGATTAACGATTTCAGCTAAGAACAAAAAAGGGTAGAAATGATGGAAAAAACCCAAGGTTTGATATAAATAATTTTAGAAAAAAGGAAAATGTAGACTAGTTTAATTCACCTTAAATTCTATAAAGATAAATTAATAGTTGATAAAATTTGGTTTGATTTGATAAATTTTGATTTGGAAATGAAAATAATCAATACCCCTTTATCTTACCTTGAATTGATTACATAACTTAGAATATACATAAATTTTTGTTTAAAAGCGCATAGGCTGTTTATCGAATATATATATATATATATATATATATATATCTCTGTGTGTGTGTGCGCATTTATGTATGTACGTGTGTGTGAGAGTGTGTGTGTGTATAAATAATTGCTGAAATTAACTAGCTGAATTTGTGCAAACAAAATTAGATATTATACATAAAAATATGGTTAAAAATGAATCATGCACTTATGTTCGAATATGTAAAGAAGACGAATAAATTGAATAACATAAGCAAAATTATCAAATCAAAAAAAATACATAACCAAATGTTTGAAAGGTTAATTAGACGTATGTACTCAATTTCAAACGACTGAATTTTTGAAAGTCCGTAATCGAAAGAAAACAGTTCAAGAACGACCTGTTAACACTTTTGAGTTCTTTTTCATACATCTGGAATTAAACAAAGACATCTGAGCACTTGGAATAAATAATTTATATGTGAGAGTCAAACGTTTAAATTATTTATCAAATGTATGAATTATTTCAACAAGTCCAGGTTGAACCTGGACCTAGTGTAGGCCAAATAGGGCGAATCTGGAGGACTTGTTCCCACTTTCTAGACTTTTAGTAATCCATATAGTTGCATGGAGCTATGCAACATGCGGTATCGGTTTTAGACTGGATGACGTACCTAGGTCCACACTCATGACATGCATAACATAAAACTCAGGAAGACACATAATTGTAGGGCAACTAGAAGTTCTTATGTTACTTTGGCCCGTTTGGTCACATGTTTATTATGTTGAACAGTGGGAAAGGGAGATAAAGAAGTCTGCAATAGTAGGGCTATACGGTTGGGTAGCGGCTGAACCTATATTGTAATCGTTATAAGCAAATTTTTAGCTTTAAGTTTAACAATAAAGAGCATAGGACAACTTATCATTAAGAAGGCTACACATATGTTTCGGCAGGACATAAATCATTGAGGTTGTAAACTCAACGTGAGCCCAGGAATTGCAATGTTTTCTCAGTGTGTATCCGCAATTTAAGTGGTTCACCATTGATAATATTAATTCAATGTCGGTTGGGCAGTTATTTGTTAGGACCGTAAACTATGAATTGACCTAGAGCTATTTATCGTTAATTGTTCAACCTTCAGGTTGAAACCTTCGTAATTTGTTGTTGATGTTGGTGTAATAAGAATTAAACCCCATGATTTAGAAAATAACAAATCCTTTATGTAATACACGAACACAAACAGACACTCTAGGCTGTGTAGATTATCGACGAAGTTAATTTCTTACGAACACCATACACTAATAATACAACTCATTCAGTAAATTTTTTTGATCCACATTTTCTTCTAATTTTGTATCCATTAAGAAGGACAGGTCGATAAGTGATTTGTCTAGGATACGGTGTGAGGAGGATAGGTCGATAAGTGATTTGGCAAGGATGCGGTGTGGAAAGCCAATTTTCCTAAAGGTATAAGTATTAGAAATTTCGTGCTTGCAACACTTATATCTGTTATTGAATTTTTTTCTTCCAATGGAAACAAGTGTTGGTAATATCTTTTTTGTAACACTTATATCAATTGCAAAATTCATGGTACCAACAGAGATAAATGTGAACAATAACAAAATAGTAACATAAATAGATGTTGGTAATTTCTATTTCCTAACATTAATAACTGTTGCAATAATTAATATGGTGTGCATGTTAATAGCATAGGCTAGGTTTAGTAAGCATTCAAATATAATATTATCTCAAATTAGCAAATTATAACCAAATCAATATCAAGAAGCAACATCCATATTCATGGTAACCAAACAGAGTATAAACTAGCAAAAGTCAAATTTAATACATGAGTTAATAAGTTCAATACATAATCTACTAATTCCATAATAATATCAACTTGGAATAATAAAAGACAAGACATAGTTGAAGTCTATAAGTACTGAATACAAAACGCCAACCATATAACGAAGATTCCATCCCAAAATTCACAAATCTTGTACATTCCATTTTGAGGACCATATAATTATGTTTGCTATATCATCACTATCCCTTTAACTTTTGTTTTTCTTCCTCTACAAGTGCCTACATTTAATATGTCACCGATGAGAATAAATTCAGACTTTAAAAGTTAATAATAAATCGAAAAACAATTTTTAGTTAAAAAAAGAAAGGAAAAGAAATTGAAACCTTGTGTTAATTCATTCGCAATGAACTGTGCACTCAAAGCACACACTCAAAGCAGAGCTAAAAAAGTGGGTTTATAACTCGATGCAGTTTACTGCCTTATAAACTCAGTGCAACACAATGAATTGCACTGAGTTATAAATCAATGCAAAAAATTGAATTTATACAGTTTATTCGAATGCACTTAGTTTATAAACTCAATGAACTCTGTACATTTGCACCGAGTTAATAAACTCATTGCAAATTGCAGTGAGTTTATTAACTCATTTATACTCAGAGAAATCAATTGATTAACTCAAGTGCAAATGCATTGAGAAAAAGTGCATTTGCACCAAGTTATACTCGATTCATTTGCACGAGTATAATTTATTTATTAGCTCAGTACAAATGCATTGAGTGAATAAACTCAGCGCATTACACTGAGCTAACAAACTCAATGCAATGCACTGAGTGCGTTTACTTCTTCAATGAACGAATGAAAAAGAAAAAAAAACCACCAGTCTATATTTTTCAAAATAAAATGTTTAGAAAATGTGGATACTAAAGGTATGCATGGACAAGCAGATTACTTCTATAATTCTATTTACACACATAAAAATGTTAGAAATGAACGATTATTGGGAAATGAGAAGGCATTAATGTCTTGGGATATGAATAGTCCTACATTTTAGAATAAAATAAACAATTTGTGTTTATATATTAAGATATGAACACTATTATAATTCCTATGAGACAAGAAGAGACATAGCCATGACGGGTGGTGCAACGTACCATGCCGCACGTGTGTGCCTGTGCCCAAACCCACACTCGCATTCGTGGTTTGGGCGAATATGCATTAGAGGCACTTAGCACTTGGTAGTTGGCTTGGTTTGGCTGTTCAGACCGAACAATTTTTGTTTTTGTTCATTTAAACTCAAGCGGTCGCGTCGTCCGATAAAGGGCCGCAACCTTTTCAACAGTCGCACCGTTCGAACGTGCATCTATTACCGAATAGGTGCACCTCCCCGCGTCTATATGTAGGCAGAAGGAAAGTGGAAAAAAACTAAGCTTTTCTGCACTTCTTCCTCTCCCACTGAACTCTTCTTAAATTACATTCTCCTGGGTTCGTTGTTGCTCTGTGATTATTACACAATTCATAGAGATATATCCGTTTCATCTTAGGAAACAATTGCTCGATATCCTTATGTGCCGTATAGAGAGAAATATTGTTTCAAAGAAATAGTTTTTCACTGAAATCGGACAATTTAATCGGTATCATATCCACTACATAATATGTTCACTGCACAGTTCTATTCATAACAGCTTTTACGACATAGTTGTGATAGTTTCATTGTTGTTGCAATTTTGCAACATAATCGTAAAAGTTTCATAACACATTTGTAACGTTATTGTTAACTAGCTTTGCAATGTAACCATAATAGTTTCGTAACACCTTTGTAATGTTACTGTTAAAAATCTTTGCAACATAATCGCTGCAGTTTCGCAACACCTTTGTTACGTTATTGAATAACAATCTTGAAACAATATTGATTTATTATTGGTTGTTTTTGTTGACGACAATATCTCATGAAAGCAACACTTTTGCACCAACACAGACTTGATGATTACTCAGTTTGCAGCTATGGTTTCAACGATGACATCTTATAGTGAACGGTAGGAAATGTTCACAGGTACGGACTTCAAATGCTGGCAGCAAAAGATGTTATTCTATTTGACGACTTTGGGCCTTGCGAAGTTTCTTACAGAAAATGCTCCCGTAGTGGAAGAATTGGAACCAAATGCAACAAAAGTTGAAGCCTTGAACGTCTGGAAAAGTTTCGATTTCATATGCAAGAACTGTATATTAAATGGACTCGATAACAGCCTATACAATGTATGTTGTACTGCTCGAACTTTCAAAGAACTCTGAACGACATTAGAGAAAAAGTACAAAAATGAAGATGCGAGCATGAAGAAATTCATAGCAGAGAAACTCCTTGACTTCAAAATGATTGATGCGAAGACCGTTATCAACCAGATTTAAGAGTTACAAGTCATTATTCACCAACTACATGATGAAGGAATGACTCTAAGCGAATTCTTTCAGGTTGTCGCTGCAATTGAAAAGCTTCCTCCACCATGGAAAGATTTCGAAAACTACCTTAAGCACAAGCGCAAGGAGATGACAATAGAGAACTTGTAGTCCGATTGAGGATTAAGGAAGATAACAGAAAATCTACGAAGAGTACTTCGCATAACTCGATTGCCAAGGCAAATATAGCTAAGTCAGAGAAACCCAACAAAAGGAAATGTGAGCATGCTCGTAAGAAACCAAAGAAATTTCAGTGTTCATGCTATAATTATGGAAAGAAATGACACAAATCGGCCGAATGTCACGCACTAAAGAAAAAGAAATCAGAAGCTAACATGGATGGCATTTCAAAAGGCGTCTGATATGGACTTAGGTGTGGTAGTGCCAAAATCCAACCTTGTTGGTAACTCGAAGGAATGGTTTGTAAATGCAGGAGCCACGTGACACATATGTGCAAATAAGTGGATGTTTACAAACTACAAAACTACAACTGAGGACGAACAACTTTTAATGGGTAATTCATCCACATAAAAAGTCGAGGCAAAGGAAATGTTGTACGGAAAATGACTTTCGAAAAAGAACCGACTTTGACAGATGTTCCTCATGTTCCAGAGATCCGCAAGAACCTAATTTCCAAATCACTGCTTGGCAAGCATAGCTTCAAACTCACCTTTGTATCTGATAAGCTTATGTTGTCAAATAATGGATTATATGTAGGAAGAGGATATTTGTGTGATGGTTCATTTAAAGAAAATGTAACCACTATTATACAAAACAATGATATGAATAAAATTGAATCTTCTTCTTATATTGTTGACACTTCTAACATACGACATTCTAGATTAGGCCATGTAAATTTCGATACCTTATGAAAATTGATTAATCTAGACTTTATACCAAAATGCAAAATAGATTCCAACTATTAATGTCAAATTTGGGCAGAAGCAAAATCGACAAGAACCTTGTTTCATTATGTTGAACGAGAAACTGGACCACTAGACCTAATATACATAAATATGTGTGACTTAAAAATGTGTCAAACTAGAGGAAGAAAAATGTATTGTATTAACTTGATTAATGATTGTACAAGGTATTGTTATGTGTATCTCCTTAGAAGCAAGGACGAGGCATTCAACATGTTTAAACAGTATAAACAAGAAGTTGAAAATCAACTCAATAAGCAAATAAAAGCTTTAAGAAGTGATAAAGGAGGAGAATATGAATTTCCCTTTAAGGAATTCTGCTCCAAGCATGGTAATATACACAAAACTACAGCCCCGTATTCAACTCAACCCAATGGTATAGCCGAACGAAAAAATAGAACTCTTAAAGAAATGATGGATGCCTTACTAATTAGTTCTGGCTTGCCAGATAGCTTCTGGGGAGAAGCTATTCTTTCCGCGAGTCATATTTTGAATAAGATATGACGAAAGAAAACATCTAAATCTACAATGAATTTTGGAAAAATAGACCACCATCCTACAAATACTTAAAAGTGTGGTGGTATCTTGCGAAAGTGAAGTTACATAAACCAAAGTAAGTCAAAATTAGACCAAAAATAATTGACTGTGTATTCATTGGATATGCATAAAACAATGTCACTTATTGATTTTTGGTACACAAATCTGAAATTGATAACATTCACATAAATACCATCATTGAGTCCATAAGTGCTTGATTTTTCGAATATGTATACCCTTTTAAAATAGGATACTAAAAATTATACTCAAAAGAGACCAAGGGAAACTGAAATCTCCAATTCTTTTGAGGACGCTGAATAAAATATTGATAATGATTAGCAAAAAAGTGTTGATCAACCAGTGGAGGAACCAAGGAGAAGCAAAAGATCAAAGACCTCAAAAACCTTTGGATCAGACTTCTACACATTTATGTTAGAAGACAATCCGTTAACATACAAACAAGCTTTGTCCTCCATCGATGCCCTTTACTGGAAGGAGGACATTAATATAGAGATTGAATCAATTATGGCGAACCATACATGGGAGTTAGTTGATTTACACGATGGTTCAATAGATAAGTATAAAGCTCGACTTTTGGTTCAAGGATTTAGATAAAAAGAAGACCTAGACGATTTTGACACATACTCTCCAGTAACTAGAATAACATCAATAAGAATACTGATAGCAATTGCATCCACACTTGATTTAGAAATACATCAAATGGATGTAAAGACAACATTTTTAAATGGTGAACTAGAAGAAGAAATATAAAAAACCTGAAGGTTTCCTAAAAACAGAGAATGAAAGTAAGGTTTGTAGATTAAGAAAATCACTGTATACACTTAAACAAGCGCCTAAACAATGACATGAAAATTTTGATGAAAATACGACACTATATGGATTTCATATAAATTAATATGACAAATATGTCTGTTCTAAACATACAAATATGGGATATGTCATTGTATGTCTATGCGTTGATGATTTACTAATATTTGGAAGCAACAAGAAGATAATAAAATCTACAAATGATACGCTCTCCGCCAGATTTGACATGAAGAATTGTGAATCGCTGATGTGATACTTGGCATAAAAATACATAAAACCAATCAACGATATGTGTTGTCTCAATCATACTACATTGGGAAAATACTTGAAAAGTTTAAACAACAGAATATAATATTAGCAAAATCATCAATAGATTTGAACCAAAACTGGGTTAAAAATAGCGGTGATCGTATTCACCAATTTGAGTACTCTCATATACTAGGCATCATTATGTACGTAATGAACTGCACTAGGAGCAATATAGCACATACTGCATATAAACTTAGCAGATATACTAGCAACCCAAGAAAGAATCATAGGAAAGCTATAATCAGAGTAATAGGATACCTAAGGTATATACAAAGTCATGGACTAAATTATGATAGGTACCCATATGTAATAGAAGGGAATTGTGATGCAAATGTGATAACTGGATCATCAATTGCAAAATCCACTAGTGGATGTGTCTTTACCTTAGCTAGTGGGGCAACATTTTGAAGGTCCTCTAAACAAACTTGTATAGCAAGATCAACTATGAAATCAGAATTTATTTCCTTAGACAAAGCCGTAGAAGAAGCGGATTAGATTTGAGGTTTTTTAGAAGGTATTCCGAATTGGGAAAAACATGTACCTCTAATTAGCGTACATTGCGGCATCTAATCAGCTATTGAAAGGCCAATAGAAAGCTTTACAGTAGCAAGTCTAGACATATTCGTTGTAGACATAAAATTACTAGACAACTTCTCTCCAATAGGGTTATCACAAATGACTATGTAAGATCAAATGATAAAATTGTGGATCCACTAACAAAAGATTTACCTAGAGAGAATGTTAATATCTTGTCGACGGAAATAGGATTAAGGCCCATAAACTAAAAAGTTTCTTTAAACGAAAATCCCACCTAGCTAACTGGAGATACCAAGATCTAGGTTTAAAGGGACAACTAAGTTTAGATAAACTTGATAGTAGTGTAAATATTCAAACCATTCCTATGATAAGTCAATGCACTACTCGTCTGAGAATAGGATAAGTTTTGAAACTTTTGATGATATATACTTGATAATATTAAGAACCAAGTGGAGTATTGTGAAAATACCCTTTATACAATCACTTACGTGAGTGCGCAGGCGTCGCTTCAAGAAGAATTATAAGGCCAAATTCTTCAAACGCTCATGAGACCAAGCTGGTGTTCATGGAAAAATTGAACACAAACAGAGAACCAAGGAAGATTAGAACCACTTATTGTGTGTTGTCTATTTTAGATTTACACAAAAGGCTTACAGTTCAAAGACAACCTGAGTCCACTGATACGCTAGTAAGTTAAAAGGATAAACATTAAGAAAGTTCAAGACCAATGTACTACTTTAACCGATACGATAAATGTTTCGTGAAATTTAAGAACGAATTGAGTAATTACTCATTTATGTGGGGGGTTGCTAGAAATGAATGAGAATTGAGAAATGTGAAGGCATTAATGCCTTGGGAAATGAATAGTTCCACATCTTATAATAAAATAAACAATTTGTGTTTATATACTAAGATGTGGACACTATTATAATTCCTATGAAACAAAGAGAGACATAGCCATGATGGATGGTGCAACGCGCCACCCCGCACGAGCGTGCCTATGCCTGAATCCGAATCTGCACCCGCATCCGCTGCGTTGGCGAATGGACATTTGAGGCGTATTAGAGACACGTAGCACTTTGTAGTTGGAAGTTGGCTTGGCTTAGCTGTTCAGATCGAACAGTTTTTGTTTTTGTCCATTCAAAATCAAATGGTCATGGCATCTGGTAAAGAATCGCAACCTTTCCAACTGTCACAACCGTTCGAACAGTCACCTATTACTGAATTGGTGCACCTCCCCGCACCTATATATAGGCGGAAGGAAAACAGAAAAAAAAACTAAGTTTTTCTGAATTTCTTTCTCTTACACAAAACTCTATTCTTAATTACATTCTCTTGAGTTCGTCGTTCCTCTAGGATTGTCGCGCAGCATCACAGAGACATGTCCGTTTCATCTTAGGAAACAATTGCTCGATATCCTTAAGCGCCGTAGAGAGAGCGATATTGTTTCAAGGAAACATTTGTTCATTGGACTCTGACAATCAAATCGGTACCATAGCTACTACATAATCTGTTTACTGAACAATTCTATTCGTAATGGTTTTTGCGACATAGTTATGATAGTTTAATTGTTTCATTTTGCAACATAATCGTAAGAGTTTCATAACACCTTTATAACGTTACTATTAACAATCTTTGCAACGTAATCGTAACAGTTTCGTAATACCTTTGTAATGTTACTGAACAATAAAAAACACTTTAAACAGTGTTAGGTAACTTTAAACCTTCGTAATTTGTTGTTGATGTTGGTGTAATAAGAATTATACCCCATGATTTGTAAAATAACAAATCCTTTATGTAATACACGAACATAAATGGACACTCTAGATTGTGTAGATTATCGACGAAGTTAATTGCTTATGAACACTATACACTAATAATATAGCTCATTCACTAGATTCTTTTGATCCACATTTTCTTCTAATTTTGTATCCATTAAGAAGGACAGGTCGATAAGTGATTTGGCTAGGATACGGTGTGAGGAGGACGTGTCGATAAGTGATTTGGCTAGGATACGGTGTGGAAAGCCAGTTTTCGTAAAGGTATAAGTGTTAGAAATTTCGTGCTTGCAACACTTATATCTGTTACCGAATTTTTTCTTCCAATGGAAACAAGTGTTGGTAATATCTGTTTTGTAACGCTTATATCAATTGCTAAATTCATGGTAACAACAGAAATAAATGTGAACAATAACAAAATAGTAACATAAATAGATGTTGGTAATTTCTATTTCCTAACATTAATAACTATTGCAATAATTAATATGGTGTGCATGTTAATAGCATAGGCTAGGTTTAGTGAGCATTCAAATATAATATTATCTCAAATTAGCAAATTATAACCAAATCAATATTAAGAAGCAACATCCATATTCATGGTAACCAAACAGAGTATAAACTAACAAAAGTCAAATTTAACACATAAGTTAACAAGTTCATTACATAATCTACTAATTCCATAATATTATCAATTTGGAATAACAAAAGACAAGACATAGTTGAAGTCTATAAGTACTGAATACAAAACGCCAACCATATAATGAAGACTTCATCCCAAAATTCACAAATCTTGTACATTCCATTTTGAGGACCATATTAGTATGTTTGTTATATCATCACCATCCCTTCGACTTTTGTTTTTCTTCCTCTACAAGTGCCTACATTTAATATGTCACCGATGAGAATAAATTCAGACTTTAAAAGTTAATAATAAATCAAAAAACAATTTTAGTTAAAAAAAAAAGAAAGGAAAAGAAATTGAAACCTTGTGTTAATTCATTCGCAACGAACTGCACACTTAAAGCACACACTCAAAGCAGAGTTAAAGAAGTGGGTTTATAACTCGATGCAGTTCACTGCCTTTATAAATTCAGTGCAACACACTGAATTGCACTGTGTTATAAAATCAATGCAAAAAATTGAGTTTATGAAGCTTATTCAAATGCACTTAGTTTATAAACACAACGAACTCTGTTCATTTGCACCATGTTAATAAACTCATTACAATTGTAGTGAGTTATTAACTCATTTATACTCAGTGAAATCAATTGATTAGCTCAAGTGCAAATGCATTAAGAAAAAGTGCATTTTCACGAAGTTATACTCGATTCATTTGCACGAGTATAATCAATTTATTAACTCAGTACAAATGCATTGAGTGAATAAGCTCGGCGCATTGCACCGAGCTAACAAACTCAGTGCAGTGCACTGAGTGCGTTTTCTTCTTCAATGAACGAATGAAAAAGAAAAAAACCATCAGTTTATATTTTTCAAAATAAAATGTTTAGAAAATGTGGATACTAAAGGTATGCACGGACAAGCAGATTACTTCTTTAATTCTATTTACACACATAAAAATGTTAGAAATGAATGATTATTGGGAAATGAGAAGGCATTAATGCCTTGGGATATGAATAGTCCCAAATTTTAGAATAAAATAAACAATTTGTGTTTATATATTAATATATGGACATTATTATAATTCCTATGAGACAAGGAGAGACACAGCCATGACAGGTGGTGCAACGCACCATGCCGCATGTGTGCGCCTGTGCCCAAACCCACACCTGCATTCGCAGTGCGGGCGAATAGGCAATAGAGGCACTTAGCACTTTGCAGTTGTTAGTTGGCTTGGTTTGGCTGTTCAGACCGAACAATTTTTGTTTTTGTTCATTTAAACTCAAGCGGTCGCGTCATCCGACAAAGGACCACAACCTTTCCAACAGTCACAACCGTTCGAACGTGCACCTATTACCGAATATGTGCACCTCCCCGTGCCTATATATAGGCAGAAGGAAAGTAGAAAAAAAACTAAGTTTTTCTGCACTTCTTCCTCTCCCACCAAACTCTTTTCTTAAATTACATTCTCCTGAGTTCGTCTTTGCTCTGTGATTGTTACACAGCATCATGGAGATATATCCATTTCATCTTAGTATACAATTGCTCGATATCCTTATGTTCCATAGAGAGAGCAATATTCAAGAAAATAGTTTTTCACTGAACTTGGACAATTTAATCGGTATCATATCCACTACATAATCTGTTTACTGCACAGTTCTATTCGTAATAGTTTTTACGGCATAGTTGTGATAGTTTCGTTGTTGTTGCAATTTTGCAACATAATCGTAAAAGTTTCATAACACATTTGTAACGTTACTTTTAATTAGCTTTGCAACGTAACCATAATAGTTTCATAACACCTTTGTAATGTTACTGTTAGAAATCTTTGCAACGTAATCATAGCAGTTTCGCAACACCTTTGTTACGTTACTGGATAACAACCTTGAAATAATATTGATTTATTGTTGGTTGTTTTTGTAGACGACAATATCTCATGATAGCAACACTTTTGCACCAACACAGAATGTGATAATTACTCAGTTTGCAACTATGATTTCAACAATGGCATCTCATAGAGAACGGCAGGAAATGTTCACACGTACGAACTTCAAATGCTGGTAGCAAAAGATGTTATTCTATTTGATGACTTTGGGCCTTGCAAAGTTTCTTACAGAAGATGCTTCTGTAGTCGAAGAATTGGAACCAAATGCAACAAAAGTTGAAGCCTTGAACGTCTGGAAGAGTTCTGATTTCATACGCAAGAACTACATATTAAATGGACTCGATAACAACCTATACAATGAATGTTGTACTGCTCGAACTTTCAAAGAACTCTGGACGACATTAGAGAAAAAGTACAAAACCGAAGATGCGGGCGTGAAGAAATTCATTGCAGAGAAATTCCTTGACTTCAAAATGATTGATGCGAAGACCGTTATCAACCATATTTAAGAGTTACAAGTCATCATTCACCAACTACATGATGAAGGAATGACTCTAAGCGAATCCTTTCAGGTTGCCGCTGCAATTGAAAAGCTTCCTCCAATATGAAAAGATTTCAAAAACTACCTTAAGCACAAGCGCAAGGAGATGACAATGGAGGAACTTGTAGTTCGATTGAGGATTAATAAAGATAAAAGAAAATATGAGAAGAAGACTTCGCATAATTCGATTGCCAAGGCAAATATAGCCGAGTCAGAGAAACCCAACAAAAGGAAACGTGAGCATGCTCCTAAGAAACCAAAGAAATTTCAGAGTTCATGCCATAATTATAGAAAGAAAGGACACAAATCGGCCGAATGTCGCCCACTTGAGAAAAAGAAATCAGAAGCTAACATGGCTGACTTTTCAAAAGGCGTCTGATATAGACTTATGTGCAGTAGTGCCAAAAATCCAACCTGATTGGTAGCTTGAAGGAATGGTTTGTAAATACAGGTGCCACGTGACACATATGTGCAAATAAGTGGATGTTTACAAACTACAAAATTGCTACTGAGGACGAACAACTTTTAATGGGTAATTCATCCATATAAAAAGTTGAGCCAAGGGAAAGGTTGTATGGAAAATGACTTTTGAAAAAGAACTGACTTTGGAAGATGTTCTTCGTGTTCCAGAGATCCGCAAGAACCTGGTTTCCAAATCACTGCTTACCAAGCATAGCCTCAAACTCACCTTTGTATCTGATAAGCTTATGCTGTCAAATAATAGAGTATATGTAGGAAGAGGATATGTGTGTGATGATTTATTTAAAGTAAATCTAACCACTATTATACAAAACAATGGTATGAATAAAATTGAATCTTATTCTTATATTGTTGACATTTCTAACATACGACATTCAAGATTAGACCATGTAAATTTTGATACCTTACGAAAATTGATTAATCTAGACTTTATACCAAAATGCAAAATAGATTCCAACTATAAATTTCAAATTTGGGAAGAAGCAAAATTGACAAGAACCTTATTTCACTATGTTAAACGAGAAACTGAACCACTAGACCTAATATATATATATATATATATATATATATATATATATACATGTATGTATGTATCTGTGTGTGTGTGTGACTTAAAAATGCGTCAAACTAGAGGAGGAAAAATGTGTTGTATTAACTTGATCGACGATTGTACAAGGTATTGTTATGTGTATCTCCTTAGAAGCAAGGACGGGACATTCAACATGTTTATACAGTATAAAGAAGAAGTTGAAAATAAACTCAATAAGAAAATAAAAGCTTTAAGAATTGATAAAGAGGAGAATATGAATTTTCCTTTAAGGAATTCTGCTCCAAGCATGGTAGTATACACAAAACTACAGCCCCGTATTCACCTCAACCCAATGGTATAGCCGAACGGAAAAATAGAACTCTTAAAGAAATGATGAATGCCTTACTAATTAGTTCTGGCTTGCCAGATAACTTTTGGGAAGAAGCTATTCTTTCTACAAGTCATATTTTAAATAAGATACGATGAAAGAAAACATCTAAATCTACCCATGAATTTTGGAAAAATAGACCACCATCCTTCAAATACTTAAAAGTATGGTGGTGTCTTACGAAAGTGGAGTTACCTAAACCAAAGTAAGTCAAAATTGGACCAAAAATAATTGATCGTGTATTCATTGAATATGCATAAAACAGTGCCGTCTATTGGTTTTTGGTACATAAATCCGAAATTGATGATATTCACATAAATACCATAATTGAGTCCATAAGTGCATGATTTTTCGATACATATACCCTTTAAAATAGGGTACTGAAAATTATACTCAATAGAGACCAAGGAAAACTGAAATCTCCAATTCTCTTGAGGATGCTGAATAAAATAATGATAATGATCAGCAAAAATATGCTGATCGACCAGTGGAGAAACCAAGGAGAAGCAAAAGATCAAAGACCTCAAAAACCTTTGGATCAGACTTCTACACATTTATGTTAGAAGACAATCCATTAACATACAAATAAGCTTTGTCCTCCGTCGATGCCCCTTACTGGAAGGAGGCCATTAATAATGAGATTGAATCCATTATGGCGAACCATACATGGGAGTTAGTTGATTTACCCGATGGTTCAATTGATAAGTATAAAGCTCAACTTGTGGTTCAAGGATTTAGATAAAAATAAGACCTGTACTATTTTGACACATACTCTCCAATAACTAGAATAACATCAATAAGAATACTGATAGCAATTGCATCCACACTTGATTTAGAAATACATCAAATAGATGTAAAGACAACATTTTTAAATGGTGAACTAGAAGGAGAAATATACGAAAAATCTGAAGGTTTCCTAAAAACGTAAAATGAAAGTAAGGTTTGTGGATTAAGAAATTCACCGTATACACTTAAACAAGCGCCTAAACAATGACATGAAAAATTTGATGAAAATACGACACTAAATGGATTTCATATAAATTAATATGACAAATGTGTCTATTCTAAACAAATAAATACGGGATATGTCATTGTATGTCTATATGTTGATGATTTACTAATATTTGAAAGCAATAAGAAGATGATAAAATCTACAAAGGATATGTTCTCCGCCAGATTTGACATGAAGAATTGTGAATCGCTGATGTGATACTTGGTGTAAAAATACATAAAAGCAATCAAGGATATGTGTTGTCCCAATCACACTACATTGGTAAACTACTTGAAAAGTTTAAACAACACAATATAATATTAGAAAAATTATCAATAGATTTGAACCAAAACTGGGTAAAAAATAGCGGTGATAGTATTTACCAATTGAGCACTCTCATATACTAGGCATCATTATGTACGTAATGAACGGCACTAGGCGCAATATAACATATACTGTATATAAACTTAGCAGACATACTAGCAACCCATGAAAGAATCATTGGAAAGCTATAATCAGAGTACTAGGATACCTAAGATATATACAAAATCATGGACTAAATTATGATAGCTAACCATGTATAATAGAAGGGTATTGCGATGAAAACTGGATAATTGGTTCATCAATTGCAAAATCCACTAGTGGTTATGTGTTTACCTTAGCTAGTGGGTCGATTTTGGAGAAACAAACTTGTATAGCAAGATCAACTATGTAATCAGAGTTTATTTCCTTAGACAAAGCCGTAGAAGAAGCTGATTGGCTTTGAGGTTTTTTAGAAGGTATTCCCAATTGGGAAAAACCTGTACCTCCAATTAGCGTACATTGCGGCAGCCAATCAGCCATTGAAAGTGCCAATAGAAAGATTTACAATGGCAAGTCTAGATATATTCGTTGTAGACATGAACTTACTAGACAACTTCTCTCCAATAGGGTTGTCACAATTGACTATGTAAGATCAAATGATAAAATTGCGGATCTACTAAAAAAAGATTTACCTAGAGAGAATGTTAATATCTTATCGATGGGAATAGGACTAAGGCCCATAAACTAAAAAGTTTCTTTAAACGAAAACCCCACCTAGCTAAATGGAGATCCCAAGATCTAGGTTTAAAGGGACAACTAAGTTTAGATAAACTTGATGGCAGTGTAAATATTCAAACCATTCCGATGATAAGTCAATGCACAACTCGCCGAAGAATATGATAAGTTTTGAAACTTTTAATGATGTATATACCTGATAATATTAAGAACCAAGTGGAGTATTGTGAAACTACCCTTTACATAATCACCTACGTGAGTGCGTAGGCGTCGCTTCAAGATGAATTGTAAGGCCAAATTCTTCAAACACTCATGAGACCAAGCTGGTGTTCATGGCAAAATCGAACACAAACAGAGAACCAAGGAAGATTAGAAACACTTATTGTGTGTTGTCTATTTTAGAGTTACACAAAAGGCTTATAGTTCAAAGACAACCTGAGTCCACTGATACGCTAGTAAGTTAAAAGGATAAACGTTAAGAAAGTTCAAGGCTAATGTGCTACTTTAACCGATACGATAAATGTTTCATAAAATTTAAGAATAAATTCAGCAATTACTCATTTATGTGGGGGATTGTTAGAAATGAATGAGCACCGAGAAATGTGAAGGCATTAATGCCTTGGGAAATGAAAAGTTCCACATCTTATAATAAAATAATCAATTTGTGTTTATATACTAAGATGTGGACGCTATTATAATTCCTATGAGACAAAGAGAGACATAGCCATGATGGATGGTGCAATGCACCACCACGCACGTGCGCGCCTATGCACCAACCCGAATCTGCATCCGCGGCGTGGGCGAATGGACGTTTGAGGCGTATTAGAGACACTTAGCACTTTGCAGTTGGCTTGGCTTAGCTGTTCAGATCGAACAGTTTTTGTTTTTGTCCACTCAAAATCAAATGGTCACAACATCTGATAAAGGATCGCAACCTTTCCAACAGTCGCAACCGTTCAAACAGGCACCTATTACTGAATTGGTGCACCTCCCCGCACCTATATATAGGCGGAAGAAAAACAGAAAAAAAAACTAAGTTTTTCTGAATTTCTTTCTCTTACACAAAACTCTGTTCTTAAATTACATTTTCTTGAATTCGTCGTTGCTCTAGGATTGTCGCGCAGTATCACAGAGATAGGTCCGTTTCATCTTGGGAAACAATTGCTCGATATCCTTAAGCGCCGTAGAGAGAGCGATATTGTTTTAAGGAAACATTTGTTCATTGAACTCTGACAATCTAATTGGTACCATAGCTACTACATAATCTGTTTACTGAACAGTTCTATTCATAACGGCTTTTGCGACATAGTTATGATAGTTTAATTGTTTCATTTTGCAACATAATCGTAAGAGTTTCGTAACACCTTTGTAACGTTACTGTTAATCATTTTTGCAACGTAATCGTAACAGTTTCGTAATACCTTTGTAACGTTACCGAACAACAAAAAACACTTTAAACAGTGTTAGGTAACTTTGGGTATTAACTCGAAAACACCTTTGGATGACATCTATGTAGTGTATTGAACCCTTGTTGAACTCGATTTTGGTGCCCTTTTACTACCGCCAACTTGGCATGTGATACATTGTGATACCATATCAGCCATTCATTTTAATAAAGAATTGTTTTAATGGCATTAATTTTATGCTCGATAACTTAAGATATATATTGTAAGGTAAAGATAAGAGTCATAGTTGGCAAAATTTCAAGCATGTCGTTTAACATTTCAGATCTATATTTGCTAATGACCCAATTGGACAATCAAATTTATTTATTTAAGAAATATTTTATGGAAATATATAACTGAGAAACGAAATTTCTCTCATATTTTTTGCAACACTGTGGCATATCAACCATAAATCTACATGTTACCTTTGGAACTAATTCAAGCAAGACATTCTAAGCATGTAACAACAAAAAAAAGGAGCGTAAATTGCCATAAGATAATGCAAGATGAAACATCTTCAATGTGCTTATTGTTAGAAAAATCAAAATAAAAAGTAGATTCAAATAAAGCAGAGAATGCAACATTTTAAAGAAACGATGAATGCCAAATGATAAAGCAGCTGCATAGCATTTTGAAGCTAATGGGGTGTTGATGGTCTATTTAATAAGAAGAATGTGAAGCAGTTACAAATATAATAAAACGAATCAAAATAACACTGAATTACATTGAAAAGGGTATTCTTTACATGGCAAAGTAATTCTTTAATTATGATTTTGCTAATTCAGGCTAAAACAATTTTCAAAATGATATATAGAAGTCACCTGCTATGCAACTAGATCCTTGTCTTCTTATTCCTCGGCCTTCACTTCAATCAAGGCTTTGATCATATTGCAAGATATAATCTACTTTGCTTGCATGCTCATGAATAAACTGCATTTACAAGTGCATAAATTCTCAGCAATAGGACAATCAAGACAATATGCTAGAAAAATATATTAATACGATATATATGAGTATGTTAAACCTATATAAGGTATGAGAAAGTGAAGTTAATCATGTTGTTGGTCCATGTACGTAAGATCCAGTACAACATCAAGTCGAATTATGTCATCACACATGAACAAACATGATGCCAATCATTCAATCTTTCCCCGTAGATGTAAAATAACATAAAAAAGCTGTATCGGCAATAATTCATCATGTTTACAGCAAGACTATGCATGTAATTAGACCAATCCGACTTCATAAACTCAAACCCATGTTTCCCATTTGTGAATTATGTTTTAAAGTACTGTAATATAGTTATGGTAATGATAAGCTACAACATAACAAAGTAATGCAATTACACTAGTTCTGTTTTGATGTGCCACTTTGTAGTCGTAATATTGGACATAAATTTACCTTTGGTAAAACAAGTCATACCAAATATAGGTAAAATTAAAAATACAAACAAATTTAAGGGGTTAAATAACTATAAAAATATGTATTATATGGACTACTAGGTCATACACATTTGTTATCATTCAAAATAGAGATAATACGAAAAAAATTCAGAAAGGCTAAAATTGCATTATACTACAATCCAAACAATTGAAGTTCAATAATTATAATTTAGTTGATTAATTAACCTGCACTTATTATTATTCCAAATTAGAAATTTTAATTACGAAAAAAACACATAGTATACTTGTTCGGCGGTGTTTAGTTATTGAAAAGTCTTTGGAATATGAAAGCATGTTTATCAATATTTTCGAAACTGTAGTTATTTATATTATGAAAAAATTAGAATTCGTATAAAGAAACCATTTACATATTCCTAGGTTTTAGTATCTTATAGTTCGTTCGTTAAATTGAATATCAATATGTTAACTAAGTATGTATGTGCATACTATAGTCAGATAATATACCAAGGAATCCAAAATCAAATTAGATATACAACAAAAAGGAAAAACATGTTTCAGCTTCCTTAATTGGATTTCCATATTTTTTACTTGGAAGATTTAAGTGCAAATAGTTTTGCTATTTTACTTGGATTCCTAAATTTCTCAACTGAGTATAAAATTGTATTAGCAAATAACATTAAAAAAGAACATATATATGGTTTCGGCTTACCAGTTATAAAAAGATAATTTTCTATCAGTAAGTACACTTACTATTTTAATAGATACCAAATAAAATGATTACATACACAACAAAACCATCGACTAGTAAGCTTATATTTTAATAAATACCACGCAATATTGTGCAATTTTTATCAAGCACCAATTACCTTTAAAGCAACTTCACTATTAGCAACCTTCCTCGCAGCAAGCCTATATTCAAAAAAATATAAAAATGGCTAAAGTGCTTCATTTGTTATGAATAAGAAAACAAATGGTAGATTTATATAATGTGAATAACGCCAAATAATTCAGTGACTTGTAAATAATTCTAGTGTAGTGATATGTCATATTCAGTGATATGCAAATAATTCAAGGAATAATTCCTAACAAGGCTTCATATCTGTATTCAATAATATTAAAAAATCCAAATACAAATTTGGTTTGTAATTTAATTATACTTTCTTATATTGAACAAATAAACACCATGCAAATATGCATAGATAGTTATGGTATCTAGGTAAATACAACAATAATCTAGTACAGTTGAGCAATCATCAAGTATTTAACTGTGATTCAAAAATATGGTACTAATTCCAATTGAATGTGATTACGTATATTTGAAATAAATTATAAACTTAAAAGCTAGATAATTATATATAACTTTCATTGATATAATCAGCATTGATTAGTATTCATATTATGTTTGATGCCAATTCAGATATTTAAGTTTCCTTATATATATCGAAAATACTAATTATATTTAGAATTGTTTAAAACAAACATTTTTTTTAAGATGACTAAAACATGACAAGTTAGGGACACTCTTGTTATTTATTTAGATTAGTTAATTAGAGTGGATATAAGTTGTCTACGCAAAACACAAGAATTTTATATTTGTTTCTTCTTGGAAACACGTTTTTTTTTTTAAAAAAACCCAAGAGAACTCGGCAGGCCGGTAAACTCCTGAGAAGGTTACAGTAAAACAGTCCGCTGATCCAAAACCCCATACCCCAGGTAAATTTATATGGGATAGGGAATCACATAGTAGGAATCGAATTGGGTCTTTTTATCAGAATCCAAGCCTCCTTTCCACTGCGCTGCACCCGTGGACTTCTTGAAAACACTCAAAACAAAATTAACAGGACAAATAATAAAATAGATATGCACTATATTGACTACCAGGTCATATACATTTATTGTCATTCAAAAATACCAACAATACAGTCAGAAATGCATAAATTGTTGTACTACGGCCAAACAATTGAAGTCTAACTAGACATGGTTATTATATGCACATTTATTACCTTAACTGATTTAGATAATTTCATAATGAAGGAACACATTGTATACTTGTTTGCCGAGTCTTAATGCAGAGCGGTTTTAAAGCTTATACTCGTTCTTCTACCCCCACCAAAAGCTACGACATGAATCTTCAAGGGGAGTTGCGGGTCCACCTAACAAGGTGCACACACAGGAGACCCTTGAGAGAGAAAATGTAGAACCCGTAGGAGGTGATGTCCCGGGAGATGGGGATGAAGCAGTCGAAATTCCCTCAATTTTAGAGAAAGGTGAAAAAGTCGAAAGGAGAGAGGGAAAAGAGCCGATGGTCGAAGAGGAAGGAGAGGGTGCTGGTGATGGCGATAAATACTATCACACTAACAAAAAAAGGGATGAATCATTCGATGAATCATCCAGGATGAGTCCCGCTCCCCCTAGCTCACCCCCTCCGGAGCATATGGCGATTGACACCTCGAAAGCCACTAGGGACAAAGTTGTTCTACCTCTGAGAGAAGATACACTTCAATCCCACTTTCCTAGTGACGCAGCGGATTAATCAAAAATAAACTTCAATCGGCGAAAGTAGCAATCGGTGGATTGATGAATACCAAAATGCCCAAATTCGTTGATCCGAAGATACCGAATTCTAGCTATCTCAAACACATTGATAGCGCACTATACCGTGTTCAAAGATCTACGATTCTTCGTACGTTGATCTAGCGCATTAGATACCGTGAATCGGCTTCTACGATCGTTGAATCGAGCGCACTCGATTAACCGAAAGAGGAGATATGAGATTACACTCAACTACCAATTTAAGATGAAAGCACACAGCAATCAACAAGAAATTTTATTCAAAAATCGATCCCTTCAAATGTACAACTCACGCATATTTATAGTGTTTCACAACCCTGGTCCTTGAGTCGGTTGCGACTTACGACTCATTGAGTCGGCACCGACTCATCTCCAAGCACGACTCAACTCCTAAAGGCGCGACCTGGTCAGCAGCGACTCACCAAACATACGGCTTAACGACTCAACTTCAACGCTTTACGACTTTAAGAAAAAAATGCAACAGACAACGACTCACGACTTATATTACAACACACACATACACAACCCCACAATGATACGACTTAAGAAATAAACGACTCAAGACTCAAAGAAAACAAGCAAATTACAAGACTTAGGTCGTAGACGACCTAACGATACAACACAGTACACGACATAAGAAACACGCGACATACGACTCATCATACAATACGACTCATAGCAGATGGAGACTCAATCACTTCAACGAATCATCATAAGTTGTAACTCGTGGCAGTTTTAAGGCTTTCAACTAATGGCCTTCCCATTGCTTCTTGATGAGTCGTGAACGACTTATAGCTGTTCAACCCTGAACGACTTAACTTCCTCCTGAGTCGCGTACGACTTATCACTTGCCTTCCTATCTCTGGCCTGAGCTGCATTATTCTTTAACTCGTTTTCCTTCATCTCATTAAGTCACAAGCGACTTATGGTCTTTTCCTTAGGTCGTGAGCAATATTTCTTAAGTCGGCAACGACTTAAAATTTCGTTTTAAGTCGGCAACAACTTAAAGTTTCCGAACGACCTAGCTCCGAAGTTTCCTCCATACGACCAAAAGACTTTGAACACCTCAACCTTACTAGTTTCGTAGATCGTTCTGCATCATCCTCCCCGGGTTGAGAAAAATTCTCCCTCGAATTTGTAGGCTCTTCCACAACAATCTCACCTCCATGATATGGAATTAAATGTTTGACGTTAAAAACATCAGAAGTATGAACATCATCTGGTAACTTCAATCGATATGCATTCTCATTGATTTTCTTCAAAACTTCAACTGGACCAATTTTCCGCGCTTTTAATTTATTGTACGTTCCCACCGAAAAACGATCTTTTGTCAATATTGCATAAACCAAATCGCCTTCGTTAAATTCAACATTTCGTCGCTTTAAATCTGCAGCTCGCTTATACTTCTCATTTGCTTTCACCAATCGTTCCTGAACGATTTTATGACATTCAGTCAACTCATCAACAAAATCAGCAGCTCGTTTAACTGTCCCCTTCAGTGGTGGTACTACTGCTAAATCCAACGGTCCCCTGGGTAGATTGGAATATACAACCTGGAATGGACTGAACCCCGTACTTCGATTTACCGCATGATTATGAGCAAACTCCGCCTGGCATAACTTCATGTCCCAACTTTTCAAATTATCCTGTACAAGACATCGCAACAAATTTCTCAACGACCTGTTTACAACTTCTGTCTGTCCATTAGTTTGTGGGTGATAGGCACTACTAACTTTCAGCTTCGTTCCCACCATCTTCCACAAACTTAGCCAAAAGTGACTCAAAAATCTAGTATCCCGATCAGAAACAATGGATTCTGGTAAACCATGCAATCGATACACCTCCTTAAAGAATAATTGTGCCACTCGAACTGCATCCGCTGTCTTCTTGCAGGCAATAAAATGTGCCATCTTCGAAAATCTATCCACCACAACAAATATAGAATCATTTCCCCTTTGAGTTCTCGGCAAACCCAAAACGAAATCTATGCTGATATCAACCCATGGTTTAGTCGGCACAGGTAACAGCATATACAATCCCGCATTTGTCGCTGTTCCCTTCGAAACCTGACATATATGACATCTTTCCACAAACCTTTCAACCTCTTTCCTCATCGGCGGCCAAAAGTAGGATTGAGAAATCAAATGTAATGTACGATCACTGCCCACATGTCCTTCCTCGTGCAACTCTTTGATAATCTTCAATCTCAAACTGCTCTCTGGAATACATAATCGATTTCCTTTAAACAAGAATCCATCAACCAACATAAATTCATTAGTACTCACATCCTTAACCTTCTCAACAAACTTTGCAAAGTAAGGATCCTCCTCAAACAATTCCGGTAATAATTCAAACCCTGTCACCTCAACTTTCATTGTAGTCAACAAATGGTTCCTTCTACTCAAAGCATCAGCCACACGATTCGTCACCCCAGATTTGTGCTTAACAACAAAGGTAAATTGCTGTAAATATGCAATCCACGATGCATGTCTTGCTGAAATCTTATCCTGCCCCTGCAAATGCTTCAAAGCTTCATGATCAGTGTAAAGAACAAACTCTTTCTGAAATAGATAGTGCCTCCAATGTTTAACAGCTTGCACAACAGTATAAAACTCAACATCGTATGTACTGTATCTCATCTTTGCTCCTGATTGCTTCTCACTGAAATAAGCAACTGGCCTCCCACTCTGACTCAACACTCCTCCAACTCCCACCTTCGACGCATCAGTATGCAATTCAAACAACAACTGAAAATCCGGTAATACAAGAATTGGTGTTGTCGTCAAAAGTTCTTTGATTCGTTCGAAAGCAACCTCCGCTTCCTTCGACCAAGAAAACTGCTTCCCTTTCATACAATCAGTAACTGGTGCCATCACGCTGCTGAAGTGTGGAATAAACCTTCGGTAGAATGATGCCAATCCATGAAAACTTCTGATTTCAGTGATAGTTCTCGGCTGTGGCCAATTTCTAATAGCTTCAACTTTACTCTGGTCCACTTGGATTCCCTTCTCAGATACAACATATCCCAAAAATAAAACACTTCGAGTCATGAACACACATTTCTTCATAGCTGCATAAAATTGTTCCTCAAGAAGAATAATTAACACCTGTCTCAAATGCTTTACATGCTCCTCTGTGCTCGCACTATAGATTAGAATATCATCAAAGTAAACTACAGAAAACTTCCTAATGTACGGTCTGAAAATTTGATTCATCACCCTCATAAATGTACTCGGTGCATTCGATAGACCAAACGGCATAACCAACCATTCATACAATCCTTCTCTCGTCTTGAATGCGGTCTTCCATTCGTCTCCCGGTCTAATTCGAATCTGATGATAACCACTCTTCAAATCAATCTTCGAAAAGATAGTAGCCCCACTCAACTGATCTAGTAAGTCATCCAACCTTGGCATAGGAAACCTGTACCGAACAGTAATCTTGTTCAAAGCTCTACTATCGGTACACATTCTCCATGTTCCATCCTTCTTCGGCACCAACAATGCTGGTACTGCACAAGGACTCAAGCTTTCCTGAACACGTCCCTATTCTAACAACTCTTCCACTTGCCTTCGTAACTCCTCATGTTCCTTCGGACTCATTCGGTAATGTGGTCGATGTGGTAAAACTGCTCCCGGAACAAGATCAATTTGATGTTGAATGTCCCTCAGTGGCGGTAACTCCTTAGGCAATTCTTCTGGAAATACATCCTCAAATTCTTTCAAAACTGGCTTTGCTTCTTCTGGAATTTCAACCTCTTCATGACTCTCTCGTCCAATCAACAAATAGACTTCAGGCTCATCTTCAACTTCCTTAACAAACTCCTTCAAAGATAGCAAGTTTTCAGTTCTTCGATCTCCTCCAGCTTGCTTTCCTTCTGCTATTGCTTCTTAGGAACTAATGTAATTTTAGTACCTTCAAACATAAAACTGTAACTATTAGCACGACCATCATGTTGCACTGCTCTATCAAACTGCCATGGTCTGCCCAACAACAGATGACACACATCCATGTCTACAACGTCACACCAAATTTCGTCTTTGTACTTTTTCCCAATAGAAAAATTAACACAAGCCCTTCGACACACCTTCACTTCACCTCCCTTCCTTAACCATGCTAACTTGTACGGTTTAGGATGCTTCTCAGTTTTCAAGTTCAGCTTCCTTACTGCTTCAGTAGAGATAATATTGTCACAGCTTCCAGCATCAATAACGAACTTGCAAACTTTCCCTAGAATAGTGCATGTCGACTGAAAAATATTGCTTCTCCACCAACTAGAATCCTCTTCTTGCTTTGGTGTAAGACATGACCTCCTCATCATAAGATTACAATCTTCATCTCCAGACAGTTCTTCTTCCTCCTCAACATAAGGTGCATTTGAACATTCTGCCTCCTCACCATCATCCTCAATCTCAGCAACCATTGCTCTCTTCTTCGGCTTCGGGCATTCATTACTTTTGTGACCCAACTCCTGATAATTATAACATTTGAAACCACTGCTAACCTTCGCCTTCTCAGCCTCCTTCATCACTGGCTTACTGACAGGTTTAGGAACATTAGAACTCCCACTAACACCCTTCGCTTGATTATTGGAATTAGTAAACACACCACCTCCACGCCTTCCTTGCTTCTCCCAAGCCAACGCTTTCTGATGTGCCTCTGCAACAGATCTTGGATCGAACATATTAACCATATCCTGGATCTGCATTCTCAATCCCCCAATGAATCTAGCAGTTAGCTGTTCTTCCGTTTCCATAATATCATTCCTGGCAATGAGTTGGTAAAATTCATCAGCATAATCACTAACAGACTTCGTCCCTTGCCTCAGATTCTGCAACCTCTGGTACATAAGTGATTGGTAGTTGTAAGGCAAAAATGTAGCTCTCATCAACTTCTTCATCTTATCCCAAGACTCAATCTTTGACTTTTCCATTCTTTCCCTTGTAAGTTTAGTTTGCTGCCACCATGCCAAAGCTCTCCCCCTCAACCTAGTAGCAACCAACTTCACTCGTCTATGCTCAGGAACCTCCTTGAAATCAAAGATCTCTTCAACATTGGACACCCAATCAAGAAATTCTTCAGCTACCATTCCATCCTTGAACTCTGGAATTTCCATCTTCATACCCGACTCCCATCGACGATCATCCTCTACATCCCGATAAGAATTTCGAACTTGGTCTCGATCTCGATAATGAATGCTAGTTCTATCACCCTCTTCATCAAAATCAAAAGTACGCCTACATCGATCTCGACCATCAACATCCCTTCGTTCATGCATGCTTCTTCGACTATGTCTCTCTTCTTCTCTATACGCCTCATTCACAAATTCTCGTGAAATTCTTCTTTCTTCATGTCCATAGTCATGATGATCTCTCCGTGATGAAATTGATGTTTCTCTTCTATCTCTAAAGGAATGTGGTGATACCCTCCTCGCTTCCGTAACCGATGGCGAAACTCGGTTTCCTCCATGGTTCGAGTTTGGTGATCTCCTCCTTTGAGTTTGATTCAAATCATTCATCAACTTCTCTAACTTTCCAATGCCTTCATCAAATTTCTCATTAATACGTTGCTCCATAAGCTCGGCTTCTTCTCTTCTATACAACGCTTCAACATTTTGATGACGGTTAGCTCTCCTTGGCGGCATGATTCAAATCTTCACAATCTCTTCAAAACTCTCCAACACAAGCCAAACAATGCACGGCCTAACACCACTAACTCGCACAAACTCCTTGTCTCAGCTTGTTTTCCACAGCTCAAAGTTAGGTCGGCTCAACTTAGCTCGGCCTTAACACTTCACGACTTGACTCGGCTCGCAC